>JAQSVV010000015.1:3600000-4200000 GCA_036375495.1 Agrotis segetum | reverse complement strand
AAATAAAATGTCGGTAATCTGCAGTAACCGTATATTATAACTCTAATAAAAATTATTTACAACGTAAATCAATACCTACATAATCTACACAACCGCTGAAGGTATAAAAATTTTTGTCAAGTATAATCCAATTTGATAGCTAGATCGTAAAATTGAACGATTTCTCTTTTACATTTTGTTCGCGTCTCGAAATTATTTATGAGAGATTTATTATATTTGGGGTAGTATTGTATTTATGACTGTCTTAAAAATGCTCTGGAATGCTAGCTAGCTAAAGGTCATAATGTAGGAACACGAAAGTTTGACGCGATGCAAACGACAAAAAACTGATCTGTTTGATAAAAGCACGCCGTCAACGCGCGTATCAGAAACGCACCGACGTGCGCGTCGCGCGTTTTTTAAACGCGCCGTGTCGACGGCGCGTTTAAAAAACGCGCGGTGTGTATAGGCCCATAGACTTAAGTTAGTACAAGTCTGACTATCACTTCCGCTCTATCTAGGGTGGGAAGATTTATTTAATGATTTTAACACCTTAAAAAAGGATAAATGATAATAGGGGACTGTCTTATAAAGGCTGGACAGCTCAGCGCTGCCCCAGCAAGTAGCAACAGTTTGTAGCTGCACTTTCAGCGCTGGGGCAATGATGTACCTTGAAAATACGATACGCACTACACTAACCTCCTCAAGGAAAAAAATATTTTGTAGTTACTTCTTCCTACATACACATGGATTAGATCCTTCTATTCCGAAATACAAAAATGGTATGAATAATATTTAAATGTGTCTAGAAACATGATCCACTTTAACGACAGACCGTGAATTTTGAAATCTAGAAATGCGAATAAATAAAACTAAATCACATTCATTTGGGCAAGTAATTTATTACGCAGAAAAATGGTTTAGGCTACAGACTAAAATTCCTCGAAATGAAACTTTAGGTCTACACTGTTATTACATAAATGGATCAAAAGCATTAATTTTACTTGACACTTAGATGATTTGCAGAAACAATGGATTTTTTTGATTTACGATTCTCTTTTCCTTTTGTAGAAGAACTATGAAAAAATTGATGCCTTGACAGCACATTAATTGTTACGAATTGAGGGCGATTTCGGCGTCAAAAATGGGTGAATGCGAAGTCATTATTAAACGGAAGTTATTAAGTAGGCATTTCATTTTAAATGGTTTTGGATATTTTTCGAGTCAATGGAAAATTAACTGTTGACCGCGGATTTTCTAAATGAGTATAGCTTATAACCATCATTGGGGTCACAATAATATGTATATGTTACCGTAAAATTGTGAATACCGTTAGATTATCTAACTCGCAAGATTGTAAACTGTCGAAAGATTGCGAACTCAAAGTTCTGCTTACAATTTAACGTAATATCATTCACTACATTGTAATCTATCGAAGTGAAACCGTCAAATTGTGAAACGGAACGCAACTCGCGCGGTGATTGGTTGAACGGCTTATGCCCCGCTCCGCCATATTTGTTATATCGCTTCAAAACTCTAGAGTGGCGGCTCTTGACGTCAGAACTCAGTAAAAAAAAAGGTTGCACTCCAGGAGTGCCGGTAGAAGTGAAAACTTTTTTGTTACTATGTTTTATTTTTAATTTGAATGACGTCTTACTCATTTTCGATCAGGGTCACGTGACCCTGACGCGAGTTTTGGTCACGTGACCCTGACGCGAGTTTTAAATTTTTTACCCATTACAGAAAAAGTGTACAACGCCGCTAAAGAAGTTTTCACTTCAAAAAAATCTAAGATGTGACGTACTATTGGCAATTTTAAAAGTGTCGTCAGTTAACTTCGATTTCATGAAAATTCTGTAATCATCAAAGACATTAAACTTTATACGAGCAGTAGACGGGACATAACGAAGAAAGTGATCCAAAAGTTTTTACCAATAGGTAAAAAGTCCCTCAGTCTAGTAGTCGCGTTGCTATGCAACGCTTAGATAGTGCTACTGACGCACGGCATCAACAATTTTGTATGACAATTTTCCTAATGCCCGCTCTATAGGTTCTTTTAAATCTCTTTGGTAATCATAATATTTTATGCTCTACTATCGGGCGAGACCGGGTCGAGTGGCTAGTCAATGATAATCCACCTAATAATTAAACAGTAGGTTAATTTTATTGATACGAAACAAATTAAGGGGAAAACAGCGCAAGCCTTTGATGTGTGAAACTTTAATCAACGTAAAAGCGCCATTTTGTTGACTTGGTGGCGTATTTCGTTCAGCAAAACGTAAGGTCGACATCAAATTGGCCATTTTATTTTTGAAGTAATTTTTATTGTTGAATTAGAGTAATGGAGGGACTAATTCAATGAAATGATTTAAAATAAGTAGGTACAATTTATTTATTAATTTGAATTGTCGCAAGCTATATTAGGTTTCGTTTTCCAAAGCTTTTATTTACCCCGTATTTGTTCCATTATCTATCTATGATCAAATCTTGAAAGTTAAATTTGACTTAGTTTTGAGTTTCCTATTGAGCTGTAATTTTGCACGTAAATTTATATCGCGTGACAATGCAATATTATGATACTATGGAGCTGATCTGATGATGGAGCTGGAAGGTAGCTACAGGAACTCTGTAATGAAAAGACGCAACCCCAACAAGTTGGATCTCGTTTAATTCGTCTTGACGAGTATTTGTTCTATGTATCAACAAGTGTGGCTTATGTGTAACATCTTCCCAAGGTACCTCTTATGTGGGATTGGAGTACAATCAATTAAATGACTACTAACCGCTATCAAAAAAAGCAAGGTCAGAAATAATTATAATTAAAAGAAATGATATTAAAATTAAGATTGTTAAAACAATGTTTATTATAACTTTGCAAAATTATCATAATTCTGTACATGCTTAGTTTGTACGAGAACAGGGGAAATGACACTTTGAGATCATCAATCTAAGAATGTATAAAAGATTTTATTATTTAATGGGATGATAAATTATGTTATTATACTGAAATAATTGACAAAACATAGAGGGATTTTTTAAACAAAAATGTTTTTCCCTTTCCATGCCATATATCAAATTATCGCCCTGTAATCTATACATCCATAGACACAATAAATGTAAAAGTAACTGTCTGTCTGTGTGTTATGTTTCACGTCATAACGAGCTGAATGAATTTTGATAGTCAAATCGAGTTACTTGCAGATCATGACATATAATGCTATTCTAATTTCGGTTGTTCCAGTGGAATAATTTCCGACTTACACAGAGCAGGTGGCCTTCCAGAGTGTGAACGAGATGGTGCTATATGACTTGTATAGCTTTGTCTCTTTCCCACAATGGATTTAATTTCGTTTTAAGACGTCATTGTAGGCCACCCAAAATCAAAATATTAATTAAATGTAAAAACTACTGAAACTCAGCCAAGGAATCATTCTAGTCATTAGACTTAAGTTGTAAGATATTTTGTATTAGGCAATTAATATAAATATAAATAAAGTATACGTAAGTAGTCGTATAGGACTACGAATTTTGTGATAATGATTCTCAAAAATAAAAAGTTTTAATGAAATTCTTATTTTGTTTCTCTTTATTCCCCAAATAGAGACTGAAATCTTTTAAAAAAGAACTAAGACATATGAGGCTCCAAAAACGCTGAAACTTTGAAAAACAAAGGACAAATTGAAAAACTTAGCGACTTTCACCTTCGCTTTGGGATTCGACTTCTTCAATAAGGCTGTCGATTCTTTGACAAATGTGACTGGTTCATTTTATTTTCGGCTTGCTTACCCCTCCTATATGTATAAGAGAGAGGACATGCACCACTTCACGACTAAGTCGCCCAAGAGACATCGGCATCGGACATGAGCCGAAATCGTTGGGAATGATGTGGTTGACGTCATTGAAGTCTGTTTTCATTTCCGTTTTTTCATCTATAAAAAACTTTAAAGTGGGACATCAGGTAACCTCACTTTCTCAACAAATTATAAAAGAGAATATTGGTAAGTTTATGAGCCATTAAACCAAATACTATGCGGACGAAGTCGCGGGCAACAGCTAGTCATATACACCGTGACTTTTTAGTCGTCTTACAAAAGGGGTCCACATAATGTATCCGACCTAAAATACCTCTTGGCAAGTTTTTTTATTTTTATTTTTTATCGTTGATAATATTTTTTATTTTGACATTAGAAATATGAAACACCCTGTTAAAATGTTTACGTATCAAGCTGTAGAGAATACCTACCCAGCGCAATAAGTAGGGCAGATCATTTCATTCCATTTTCTGTGAGACAAGGGTGTTTCTAACTACGCCTTACGTCATAATAAGGAATTGAAATTTTATTATTTAATTTTTCAAATCTCTTAAATACCTATTTTTTTTATTTTAATGTGTTCTAATCATTGGATACATGAACTGGGCTCCTTTTGTAAGACGACTAAAAAGTCACGGTGTATAAAGGAGAACACATATTATGTGTAGCTTTACGCCAACTTCTGGTAGGGTAACACGCCATCCTCTGAGAATGGAGTCTAATAGGCTGCTGATGCTGTATTGCTAGTTGAAGTTTAAAAATCTGACAACCAATCTTACCAGTTTTATCCAGTTACTGTGTTGTGGAGGTCCGATAGGCAGTCGCTCACAACATTACAACAACTAAAAACGCTTCGGATCGCATTCGCTTCGCCTGTCTGTTTGACAATAACTTGACTGTGTTCCGTCGATGTGTAAGAGTTTCAGTTCTTTCTGGGTAAGCTCGCTATTTCCTAGGTCTCATCTTTGCTTCTGGACTTTTTAAGGCCACAAAGCAAACATAAATAAAAATTAAAAAGGTTGCACTCCAGGAGTGCCGGTAGAAGTGAAAACTTTTTTGTTACTATGTTTTATTTTTAATTTGAATGACGTCTTACTCATTTTCGATCAGGGTCACGTGACCCTGACGCGAGTTTTGGTCACGTGACCCTGACGCGAGTTTTAAATTTTTTACCCATTACAGAAAAAGTGTACAACGCCGCTAAAGAAGTTTTCACTTCAAAAATAACTAAACCCTTTAGTCGAACCACAATTGCCAATTCAAATTAGGTCTTAGTGCCAGAAAAAAACCGTCCTAAACTCTATCATTATTTTAAAATTTTGCACAAGTAAAAAAAAATTTGGGATTAAAAAGCTTATTCAAATTTTAATTATGTTTGAATAGTAAAAAAACCGTTCTCTTGAAGCAATTTGGTTTTATAATAGCTTATCTTAAAAAGGAAATTATTTATTTTAGGTTTAGACTAGACACCTTTCTTACCAGTCTGTGGCCGCGATAATTTTAAAGAAGTTGTTTTAACATTATACTATTTTGGGTCAATTCAAATTACGTCAACACAGCGAATAATCGAAAACTTCAAAGGACTTTGTGCCTTTTGTATCAGGTGCCATCCGCCATTTTGATTTTTGGCAGTCACGTCTGAAACGTTCATAAATCGATAGATCATTATCAATACAAACATTAAAAGGTAAGAGGCAATACCTCGTAAAACGTCACCATTCCGAGTTCTGAGCCGTCAAACATGTACCAAATAGTACTAGTACCTACTTGTACATGTTTGACAGACGTTTGTAAACGTTCGTATTGATAATAATGATCTATCGAATTATGAATGTTACAGACGTGACTGCCCAAAAAATCCAAAACCTAGTACATACCTCATACAAAAATGTTCAAACCCCTTTCTCTAACCTCTTCTTTCTATGGACAATAAATTGGACAAAAAAAACGAAAAGAAAAACCTCATTAACCTATCTCAAACTTTGAAAAAATTACATAATTAATTATGTATATCTATTAAGGCAAACCTTAGTAATGTCAACAAATCTTTTGTATTTTCACAAACTAAATAAATAAGGGTAAGGTATGTAGGTACTCAATTTACTTAATTCGTTTAGTACTCTCTTAAGGGTCTCAGCACACATATGGGATCGGAAAGGGATCGTCACCGTATCGCCTCGAGCCGTTCAGAATGGTTTGTATTAAACTCCCTACTGCAACGCACACTAATCGGAATAATAACGTAATCGCCTCGCCTCGGAACAGGCTCCGAACTTGAATTCCCGCGCTTACGGCTCATCGTCCCCGCGCTTACGTTTCTCCGTCCCCGCGCTTACGTCTCTCCGTACCCGAGCTCACATCTCTTCGTCCACCCTTTCCCCTTTCCCCTCCCGCGACTTGTCTGCTAACGCCTTTTTCCTCTTCATCAAGTGCTATGGCTATGATAGCCAACTCACGTATTGTAAACCAAGACATAACCGTGCGCTACACTTAACGTTTGGATTCAAACTGATCTGGTGCCAACCAGGTCAGCCAGGGGCGGCGAGGCGTAAGCGCGGTGTCGCCTAGCCGTAGCCGAGTTGACGTACAGGCGCTGCTGATACGCTTTCGTTACGTGCATACGGTAGGTTGACGCCTGGTTGACAGCGAGGCGAAAGGCGTTACGGTGACGATCCCTTTCCGATCCCACATGTGTGCTGAGACCTTAAGTCACGACCGTCAAATGCCAAAGTATACGTCTTTGGCATTTCAACAATTTGACTAACAGCCTTTATAGAAACCTTATTGTAAAAGGTTTTCATTTATTCAATCTTTTGTATGCAAATAAAGTACAATTTATGAAAAAAGCCAGAATATTTTATTTACAACTAGCGGGCCGTCCCGGCTTCGCACGAGAACATAAGTAGCTTTAGAAAACGTATGAAATTTTATTTCTTTTTGCAAGTAAGTAGGTTAATATCAACACTTTTACACGTCGTCTTTTTACAAACTAGATGAGGCCGGTGTTTCGTACCTGACTACTCTGAGAAACAGCCGGAAAAACTCAGAGGTCATTATCTCTTTTAAAGTCCAGACATTATATTGGTCAAGAAATACGAGGACCATGTAGGTTAAGATGGTCTTTTGAAGAAGCAACCACACAGATTAGAGTGGACCTATCCAGTCAGTACGAGCATTTGTCAGTTATCGTGTAACTCGACTCATCACTTTTTGTGCGAAGGACTCCATCAGACTGGGGTGGTTGTGGGCCAGGCGGCCGTTTATAGACGTGTCATAGCTATTAGGTTCACTAAGCAGTCAAGCAGTCACCACAGGATACAGTCTAGTCGGGAACAACTACATAAAAATCCTCATATCCATGGAAGGGTCTAGGTGTAATGTTTGGTAGGACATCCTCGTTTTTCAAGCCAGTATTAAGCCCGTTTATGTTCATCTATCCACATATTTCTCTCAAATTTTAGAAGCTCTTTAAAAATTTTTTATAAAGGAGTTAAATATTATGATGCCCAATTAATATTGACTCAAAGTAAAAGCCTTTTACTTTGATAAACCTCTGTAAAATAAATTAAAATTGGTAAAGAAAATGTTTAAATACATAATCAATCTGCGTTAAGCAATCACGTCAATTAAAAAAAATACCTGATCAAAGATTAAAAACACGGTTCAATGATCAAAGAGCCAAAATAAAACAAGGACTGACCAAATCGAGAAAAAAAAAATCAGTGATCCTGATATTTTTAACTAGCCCTTGATCAGTCCTTTTAGTATTTGTACAGGCCTCTTATTTTGGGTTCCGCACGAATAAATTTATTTATTGATAAATTAATGAAAAATGGTTGCTTGCTTAGGTTCGTCTTCCCTACTAACCCTATACAATGGCGTACAATTATAAACATTTAATATTCATTAGAGTTGATGAATTAAGTAAAAAAGTCGTCGAGTACTTACTGTTGGCGATAATTTTTATTTGTTTACTTTTTGGTTGCATTTTAGTATGTATCTTTACATTTGAAGCATATTATATTATAAATTAAGTTAATTCTCTATACATTAAGCTAAACAACGGTATTTTTAATTTTGAAATCGCTCCGATAGTTTTCGTTCGCCAAACGTTTTCATCTAGAAAGGTAGCAAATGCATTCTGTTGCACGGTGCAGTTTGAGCTTCACTTTGACATTTTATGACGTGTAAGGAAAAAAATTATCGCGAGTGTTGTAAGTCAACAACGTTCAAGTGGCTACATAGCGTAGCATCAATGGCAACGGTCACACAGTTTCTTATCTCAGCTTTTACATCCTCGCAGCATTGCTACTTAGCACATCTAAAAGGCACCCTTATGCCCCTAAATATGTTTTGAATCTCGCACTTAACTGTTTTAATTCGGTACTATCATGTGTTCAAGTCGCTGATAAAACCCTAAAGTATTATCTATCAAAGCATTTTTTTAATCCCTCTCAGCTTTTCGAACATCAAAAGATGTTGGAACAAGTTCTTGAGTGGCAGAAAGATCTTGTAGCCTTAGCTTTAAACACGATAAGGACTTATTAACGTCCTTATAATAGGGTTCTTTAAGAAAAGATTTCGCCTTCGTCGATCTTTGTAGGAGAAAGTAGGTGCTGAAATATCTGGCCTGATAGAGTCGTATTTCAGTACTCCGTGGTTCCGTACGATCAAATTATCTTGAGATCTGATTTTTATCTGAGAAGATGAAGTTAGCTTTCTGCTGCGTTGTTTTGTTATACAAACATAAGTCACGTATTAATTTATCATAGAGGAACGTCATTGGAACTCGCCCCTCTTCGCACGGAACAAACATTTATGTAATTATAATATTCCACAACAATCACACAACGCTATCTAGTCCCAAGCTAAGCAGAGCTTTTGTCATGGGTACTAGACAACTGATAAACATACTTATATATTTCTAAATACATACACAATATTATACATAGATAAATTACACTCATATGACCTACAAGTAGTTATTCCGTGTCTGGGTGTTTATGTGTGTGAGTTTCTATGTTTGTAAATTATCCCACAACACAGTAAAAATTCCTAATGTGGGGTAACGTTTTTAAAACTTTTATAAAATAACTTTGCATCGCAGTCGAAATCGCAGTGATTTTTATTTGCGCAACGATATCGAAACATTATGTTGGAACAACTGTTATAAAAGTACTGTTGTCAGGTCTCTAACATTTTTAAGCAGACACTGACAATCGGTGTAGGTATTGACTGGCCTGTTGGTCTAGTGGTTAGTGACCCTGACTGCTATGCCGGAGGTCGTGGGTTCAATTCCCACCCAGGACAAATGTTTGTGTGATGAGCGCGATCATTTGTTCTGTGTCTGGGTGTAATTTATCTATAATATGTATGCATTTAGAAATATTTATGTATGTTTATCAGTTGTCTAGTACCCATAACACAAGCTCTGCTTAGCTTGGGACTAGATGGCGTTGTGTGATAGTTGTGGAATATTATATTATATTATTAAAAGCGTCCCCTTTTAAGCCATTCCGTAGGGAACCCTAAAAACGGTAGGATTTTACCTTGAATTTTAACGGGTAAGACCCATTGTGTTGTAGGATGAAAGAAAATGCGAATTCGTTGGATAATGTTCGCTTTTGTCAAACAGGCCGGTTGAGCATAGTTCCTTACGTTGCTTTATTTTGTGAAAAAATGAGTAATATTAAAGGGATTGTACAAGAATCGCAACGGTCGGATGTCAATACAATTTCTTTTAATATGTGGGTAGACATCAACTAACTGGGGCTTGACAGATAAGGCTTATAATAACTATATAAGAAAGGTTGTGAGCCACAATCCTCGAGGCATTTCTTGCGGCTTTTTTTTAGCCTGGTAAAATCATCAAATGAGTCCTCCCACCCCGGGCAGGGCGGGAGGGACTGTCAGACTTGTACTGAATAAAATCCACGGTGTCCTTCAATAGCCCTTTATGTTCCGGGGTCATCATCTGCCTAGCCTTATCCCAACTAAGTTGGGGTCGGCTTCCAGTCAAACCGGATGCAGCTGAATATCAGTATTTTACATGGAGAGACTGCCTATCGGACCTCCACAACCCAGTAACCAGGTAATACGATACCCCATGTCACGGTAATGAAATAAGTCCCGCGACCCCGGCAGGCTTTACGGAATACAGTAAAAACTATTTGACGCTGGACATCGACGGCATGGTAATCGCGAGCGAGGCTGCTCTGATGATGCTTACAATCGCCTGTGTAATCGCCGTATTCAGCTATCACCGCATGCTACAAGAGCTTAGAGAGGCGTTGCTTGGGGTGGATCGCTAGGAAGGGATCCCATTTATCCTGGGGGTATACATTTCCACAAGATGTTTTTGTTAAAAATCATGAGTTCACAGGAAAAACAATTTTATAAAATAAAGTGCCTTCAAGGGTACTTAGTCTGAACGGCGCAAACCAGAACCTACGACTAACAAAATAAATCGAACAATCAAAGCGAATAATACTGGGCCGCCACGAATCTCGGCCACCACTTCTCTAAACCCGATTATTGCATGCAACACTAAAAACCCCTTCACCCAATTCGACTTTCAACTACCTACTTACAACACTTGGTTCGTAAACGCAATAGCCAATAAAAATCTTTAATTTGTTTCTAAATGTAACTAAGTCAGGATATAAAGGGCTCTGTTGGCTACATTTGACCAGAGACCGTTAGCTAAAAATATCCGTGCTTCGGTTTGCTAGGGCCATCGCACATTAACGGAGCGCAGGCCAATGCAATTTTAAACTATCATACTATACTAGTATTATCATTGAAATAATATTCAATTCAATAGGCAAGCCCAGCCCACTGGAAAAAACTGAATAAGTCTTTCAGTGACATTATCAAAACATGAATGTAACCCGTTTTATTAGTTATGCGTAACTTGCAGATGAGTGTGTGTATTTATAATGTGTCGTTTTATCCTCGGACACAAAATACTTAATAGTACTACGTACAGAAATGTCACTTCCCAAAAACAAACAAATGTAAAATCTTTGCTCGAGGGAATATTGTAAAAATACATAAGGACCGCTTGGCAACCAACTGTGAAACTCCCCGAGGGCGCACCGTCGACGGTGCTTTACCGCGGAGTGCGCAAGGCCTGCCTCGTAAAAATATTTTTCGGTTATGCGGTACGCATAAGATGAGCTTTTAAAAATTGACATACATAGGTACTTATTAGTGCATTCTATCGTCACGAGCCCGCAGTCCTAAGTTCTAATGAATTTTATCTATGTTAATTGAACAGTTTGATAACAAAAAATGCTCTGCGCTTCGCTCTGTCATATGTGCGCTGACCTTTAGCCATTTCATTCGGCTTTTGTGATGTTGTCAACGTGAACCTATTGTTAAATAAAAATAAGCGGAATATTTATTAGAAGGATACTGGACATCGCTTTAGTCCCGTGTTATGACAAAATGTATACAGGGTGTTTACGAAATGTGGTGTGAGAAAAAAATTATGTGAGCGCGCTTGGCTGGCCATGCTCTCGCGTGTCTAGATGGTTACATTTTTCTAGAACAATTAACGAATTAATTGTTCTAATTTCTCCATTATTAAATTTTGATTTTAACTTTTCATCTTTTTAGGGTTGTAATAATCTTCTTATATGTTCTGATTCCATTGCCTTTGGTATAGCAGACGGGTCTGTTTTTTTTGACATTTTCATATTGCAATTAATAATAATAATAATAATATTTTTTTGTATCCCTTCTTTAAAAATATTTAAAAATGTAAAAATATGTACATTTAAATGAATAAACGAAATAATAATATACTTTATTGACACAAATCCTTACAATCATTACTTACTATCTAGAGAAAGTTCACAACAATGAAGGTACACATCAGTTGAAACCCTGATTCCTAAACTAGGAGTACCTGTGACTCAGGAATCAGTGTTCTACTGCCACTTGGGCACTATAAACTCTCTAAATTAACTGAAGAGCTAGAAGTTGATTTTATACAAAAATTATATATTACTAGCACTTTGCCCGCGACTTCGTCTGCGCGTGTTTATAATTTCGAACTCAGTGAATTTAGTTTCCGCTCACCCTTCTTATAAGAAAATCTAAAAACTCTATACAAACAAACAATCAATCGTAGTAGACAAACTGATTTTCCGATTTTCACCCCGTTAAGGGTTGATTTATGAAATATAAATAAAAATACGCATCCTTTATTCGATTGAGAGATATTTTATGTCAAGTTTCGAGTATAATCGAAGCAAGCAGTAAAATCCTTCCCTTAAAACTTTATCACCCCTTTTTACCAATTTATAGAGTGATTTTCAGAAAACCTAAAAATGGAGGGTAGTTTTAAAAAAACTAATAATGCCCATTTTTTTATTTACTTATACTCATATTCGTACCTAGTTTCATGTTTATAAGTCCAAGAAATAAGATTTTACATACAAAGGTTTTCACCCCCTTAGAGGGAGATTTTCGCAAAATCCTTTCATAATGCTCATCTACATTATAAATTGTAACTACCATCCAAAATTCAGGTTTCTACGTTTAGTGGTTTAATATCCTCCCCTTAAAACTTCAATACCCCTTTTCACCAACTTGGGGGGTGAATTTCGAAAAATCCAAAAACACGTGTTTGATTAATTCTTATCTAGTATATAAATACTGATTTTCAAATTCATCAGCTCACGCGTTATGATTTTCCCATACAAACTTTAACAACCCCTAGAATACCAATGGAGGGTAGTTTTAAAAAAATAGTGGTGCTATTCTTATTTATTTACTAATGTTCTTATTCGTGGTAAGTTTCAAGTTTATAAACCCAAGGAATAAGATTTTTCATACAAAAGTTTTCACCCCTTTTCACCCCCTTAGAGGAGGATTTTCGCAAAATCCCGTCTTATTGCCAATCTACATGGTAGACTGCAAATGCTGTCCAAAATTCACGTTTCTGCGTTAAGCGGTTTCGGCTGTAGTCGTGTCAAAAGAAAAACCCTTGTTCTTTTATATATATAGATTACTTGGGGTTTTAAAGAAAAAACAAAAAAGAACTAGGTAGTTAAAAAAGTTAAATTATAGTAAAATGAACTTTCGTATCTGTGTATCGAGTTTCTGTGTGTGACTGCGTATGTGTGTGTTTTGTATTGTATGAGTCTGATAACAAGAAGTGTGAGTGTGTGAGTGTGGTGGTGTCGATTGCGGGAATGTGTTTGAATTAGTATGATCTTGGTGTCATAGGCTTTAATAAGATGACGGAGACTGTAATGTCTTGTTTAATGGACAGTTACGAACTATGTCACGGTGGTAAGCAGTTCCTCAGTTTGAGCATAGTCTAGAAGGTACAGCATGTTCTTGAGCTTATCTTTAACCTCGTGTTTGCTTAACTTTGCGATTCGTATGGTCTTATGAATATTTTTGTATACAAGGGAGCTCAGCACATACAGGTGCCTTCTGGCAAAGGTGGTTCTATGTCTAGGGGTTGGGCAAATTATTCTTTGGCCGCGTTTACTTAAGTCTGGAGGTGGTACCTGCTTGTGCTTCCAGAGAGTGGTTCTAAGTAGATATAGCTGCCTCACTGTTAAAAGTTTGAGCTCAACGTAAAGTTGTTGAGTTGGGTAGCGAAAGGGCTTTTGCAACATAACCTTAAGAACTGCCCTTTGCGCACGCTCCAACTCAAGGAATTTAGTCTTGGCCGATCCACCCCAAGCTAGGATACAGTAGCCGATGATGGACTGGCACAGAGCAGTGTAAACCATTTTTAGGGTCTCCAAGTCCGCCGAATGCCTCAGTGACTTGAAGAGGTGAATTGTTTTCCTGACTTTACTGGCCGTTGATTCTATGTGTTTGTACCAGTTTAGACCATCATCGATCATCACGCCCAGATATTTGACAAATGTTACTGAGGGAAGCGATTGGCAACAGCAAGTAGAAGTGTCTAGGCAGGAGTGAGCTCTAATAGAGTATATACCAGGTGGTTTTGTGGTGGGGTGAATAGAAAACGAGATGTAGTTTGTTTTTTGTAGGTTCAGGGTAAGGAGATTTTTGTGAAGCCATTGCGTGACAATTTGCAGGGATTCCTCAGCCCTATTTTTAACCTCTGTCCAGTTCTTTCCATGTACTATAATGGCTGTATCGTCTGCATAAGTAAATGTATTAGCAGATGGCAGACTAAGGGTACACAAGTCATTGATGTAGAGAAGGAAGAACGTTTTTTTTCACGGCTTATTGAATTTGATAATTCCTTGATGGGAACCAGTTCCATACAAGGAAAAGAAAAGTCTCGTATGGAACCAATTCCGAAACTCTGGTTCCATACGCGGCCGAGGCGCTCATATTATCACGATCATGAAATGTACATGCGTTCAATTTAGTAAACACGATATTCTTTTCATCACAATAAAACCTACATTTTTATAAAAACTAAAAATATGCATAAATCACCCAAGTCGTCCCAAAATAAGTAAACACCCTGTGAATGGGACTTTATTTGATTTTATTGGGACACCAAATGGTGAATACTGTTTTGCATTCCGCTGGCTTTTGTTTTTTGTTTATATTCCATGTTGGCTGGCAGGGTTAATGTTTTACCCACACAATAGAATAGGGTTAACTTCGCTACATCGTACGCTGATGAAAAGTCGTCAATTCGGTCATGTTGGTTGGAATTCTCTTGTATTTGTCATGGGGGTATTATAGGACCCTTGTTACCGTGTTTGGGTTGAGTTCCTTATTTACGTACAGGGGTTGTAAATACCCTTATATTTTTTTGGGTTAATTCAATAATATTATAAGTAATTTAATAGTAGTTTATGAAACTGGTACATAATGACGGGTATTATACACGAGTGTGAGTTTGAAAAACGAGCGAAGCGAGTTTTTTAAGAGTATCACTCTCACTCTCATTGAACACGAACTAATCAAATAAAAGATTGACACAGTTTATTGGGTAATGTAAGTGTTCATTTTTCAAAATTTCAATAAAGTATTCATTTCCAAAGCGCGCGCAGCCTAAAAAATTAATAATGATCAGTCTGTATTGCAATGAAAGTAACAATCATTATTTTGTTTAAGAAATAGTGTCATAATTAAATTTTTTTATATAATTTCGATATTCTATATTTTGTAAAGTACGTCTGATATTTAAACTGGTTATGAGGTTTGTATTTTGAATCCAGTCACATAGGAAAGCGAAAGCGATCCGATAGTCTATTTGACTGGCTTCAAACAATTCCATACATTAAAAACAAAAACGCCTCGCTTCGCGTTCGCCACGCCTCGCCTGTCCGTTTCACAATAGCTTAACTGCTGTTCGAAGTCTTAGCCCTGTGGTGAACATAGAACTCGTAAATTAACTGATGGAATCTGGTTCTTGCTTTGTGGAAATACCATGATACGGGTGTATTGTGTTACCCTATAATTTGCTTACGGAAGTCCGACAGGCAAATTGGACTGCAGGAAGCGAGACGGCAGCAAGTCAACCTACAATAATTAAAAATATCAAATTAGACCCAATAGATCATAAACCTTATTTTTAGAGCAACGCACTTTTAAAAAAAAACTAAACCCTTACGACAGAAAGAAAGGAAAAAAATGTCGCAATGGAAATACGATAGACACAAAATAAAAAAAAAAATAAACACAAAAAAGGTGAACCACTTTGTTGACCGTTTGTCTGTTCGTTCAACGCCTAAAAGTATCAAGCTGAAATTAGTATCAAATACTCAGGTCTATAGCGTTAACCTGATGGGATTATGGGATATGATGAAAACAATAATTACTTGGTTTGGAAGAATTTATTAATTAAATATAGGCAGTGGTTGTGAGCCGTCGCGAGTACAGAGCCAGAGAGACAGAGAGTTATGTGTGCGAAAGAGAAAGCAGTCATTTAAAAACAGAAACACAGGCAAGGACCTAACGCTGTACAGCCAACACCTCTCTCTAGAGAGTCTAGACTTTGTGCTAAAGGGTTTTCACAAATAAGATACAGACGATTATCAATTTGACAGCTTGACTGATAGATGATCACATATTATATTTGTCATGATAATCTTATACAGGTAGACATTATTATGTATAAAGATTATCATGACAAATATAAGGGGCAATACCAAGAATGAAAATGGCCTATTGTGTACATACAGTTGGCCCATTCCCCACAGAGCCACAAATATAACCCTTATCTTAATACCTTACAGTTATTGCAGTGTTCCATTCCTCTAAGCTAAATTTTATTAGCGCTTGAAGCTGTGACGCCATTTGCAGACTCTTATGCTAAGAATATAGATGGAAATCTTTTGAAAAATTGCTTGGTTTATCCTAGAACTAGTGATTTTGCCGCGGCTTTGCCCATTTTTTTACAATTTCACAAAACATGAGAACTTTTTTTTTGTTTGCTTCATCATCATCATCAACCTATTAATGTTCCCACTGCTGGGATGCAGGCCTCCTCTCTTTGAGAGGGAGTGCGCCATAATCCACCACACGGGCCCAGTGCGGTTTAGTGGATGTCACATGTCTTCGAATTTTTTGGTTCTAGGACATGCCGGTTTCCACACGATGTTTTCCTTCACCGTTTTAGAGCAGTGGTGATGAAACAAATTACACAAAGTAATGCACCTGGCGGGGTTCGAACTAACGACAACTTGTTAGTCAGGACTGATACCACTGGGCCACCACTGCTCGCTTTGTTTGCTTAATCATTATTAATCGTTTAATACACATGAAACTTCCGGAATAAGTTATCGGAACAGTAGGATAGCTTACAGCATAAATAAATAGAAAATGCCTCCGCTGTCGGCGCCGGCTACAAAACATATTACTAGTGGGAACCGGCGGTAATTATACTGCCGGCAGCCGAGATTTAAAACAACGGCTGCCGGGGCGCCACGGCACTCAAAATGGGAACCGGTGACAATACGCAAAATGCTGGGCAATTTCGCCTAGGCTCAATTAGTTCTTACGAACTCGGGACTTGCTGGCACCCCGACTCGGACAATTTAGGTTAGAAGAGATCTTTCAGACTCCGCGATCCTGTTCGTGGTTTTTTTTCAAACCACCCTGTAGTAGGAGCCCCGCGGAGCGGGGTTCCATCGACCTGTCGAAGGACTAGTTAGCCTAGGCAACACTAGTTTGTTCTCAAAACGGTTTTGACAATTTTACGGGTGCCGGCAATCTATTCAGCAACTGGTGGCGGCAGCGGAATCACTTCAATGAATCGGTAGGTATTGACAGAAATGAAACGCTTTTAAATTCGGGAGTTTCCCTTGTTTGAACGTTTTACGGTAACGTTTCGCCATCTATTGGAAGAATAATCGGGTTGCGATGGTCTAATTATTGGTAAGGCATCAAGACTGATGAGCACCATCATTGTTCTGTGTCTGGGTGTAATTTATCTTAAATATTTATGTAGGTATTTAGAAATATATAGGGTGACTGGTAATTAGTGTACGATACTTAAACAGGTGATTGTGCTCATGATAACCAACAACTTTTACTATGGGAACAAACCTGAAAACTCGAAAAAAAATCAGCTGTTCAGTACACTTATGTTTGCTTAATGTACTGAACAGCTTATATTTTTTTTAACAATTTCGGCTTTGCTCCCATAGCAAAAATTGTTTGTTATCACTACTACTCACTCACTACTATGCACAATCACAAGTTTAAGTATCGTACACTAATTACCAGTCACCCTATATAATATGTTTTGTTTATCAGTTGTCTAGTACCCATAACACAAGCTCAGCTTAGCTTGGGACTAGATGGCGTTATGTGATAGTTGTGGAATATTATTATTTCTATATTCAACTTACCATAATACTTTAGATGTAAGTACTGCATACGAGGTAGCCATTTTGCTTCGGAATCCCTGTCTCCCTGTAAAGAAAGTGAGTCCTTACGTTTAATATCGCGTATAAGCATCGATTGTATGTCTTCTTCCTTTGTACGGATATTACATACTGGTCTGGATTCGATCTCCACGTCGAGTAAAATATCGTAGTTTTTTTTTCTGTATGATTATCAAAACATGCAAATGGTTTTTTTTTTTTAAAGGTAAAGATGTTTTGTTCAAAGAAAAAAGAAACCCGTAGGTTATTTTTTAGGTCGAAAAAATATCAAATTCTGAGGCGCACGCACTGTCGAACCGGTCATGGTCCTTGACTAGACGGCGAGTTACCCATTACTCGCCGGTCGGATTCCCGTTATTTATACTAAATACTCTGACATTCCAGTCGAAAAAATCCAGCTACA
The DNA here is from genome assembly GCA_036375495.1 of Agrotis segetum. Lineage (NCBI taxonomy): Eukaryota > Metazoa > Arthropoda > Insecta > Lepidoptera > Noctuidae > Agrotis > Agrotis segetum. The sequence goes on along the minus strand of JAQSVV010000015.1, from coordinate 4,181,959 downwards.
CATTGCCCGAACTGGATATTGAATCCCAGAAACTTGAACAGCAGTCGCGCGAACAGTCACTATGGCATAGAAACAAATTAAACTTTCATGGAATTATTTTAAGCCCAATATCGTGTCCAGTTTCAGGATTCCAACTAAATTCTCTCTCTGACTCGGAATTCAACGTTTTCAACATAATAGTTTCATGTTTCATAATAAATAACGATTCTATGAAATAAATCAATGATCAGCAATCTGATATATTAGGTTGGAAAACATACAAAAGGGGTGAAAATCAGTTTTACAACGAAAACGTTTTATTAATGTGGAAAGTTTTCATAAAAGAGGGTAAACAAGGATGTCAAAAATGTTGTTGTTACCCCGTAGTAACTAAACACTAAAATAAAATTTGCAAGTTGAAATGGGAATGAGCAGGCCACATCGCTCGTAGAACTGACAACCGATGGGGAAGAAAAGTTCTTGAGTGGCGACCACGGACCGGATAACGCAGCGTTATAGGCAGGCCTCCCACTAGGTGGACCGACGACATCGTGAGGGTCGCGGGCAGCCGATGGATGCAAGTGGCAAATTGTCGTTCGGCGTGGCGGTCTAAGGGGGAGGCCTATGTTCAGCAGTGGACGTCTTCCGGCTGATGATGATGAACTAAATACTGGATGTGGAAGGCAGAGGGCAAGGTGATGTGACCCGGCCTGGGAGAGGCCTATATTCAGCAGCGGACTATGATATGCCGAGTTGATTGATTGATAAAGAGAAATAATACTCAACCAAACCTTATAATAACTAACTCAGCCACGAATATTACAAATCAGCAACAATTTTAGTTTTGGTCACCGTAAGGCGCGGGACACATAAAAAAAAAACGTAAGACGAGGAAGCGTCGCGGACGTGCGAAAATGTATGAGAATCGCGTCCGCGCCCCGTCTCTTCTGTGTGTTTTACATCGCGACAATTTTACACATTTTGTTTGAAAGAGACGCCGAAGAGACATTAATATGTCTCCGCCCCGTCTGCGTCTTACGTCTTTTCTATGTGTCCCGCGCCTAAGATTCGGTTCATTCGGTTCCTTTAAACCCTGCAGACAGAAATACACCCCGCAGCGGGGCTTCGTCAACTACGCCTTAGCTTGGCCTGTTTCATGTAAATTTTTTGCTCAAACAATTTATTGCTTTCGTGGCTGACTCCGTAATTTTGTGGCCAGTGTAGGTTTTTAGTGGAGAATAATGCTACCTATCAAATAGAAGCCGCTTTAAAAATAGCACACGTTAATAAAATAAATACTTAGGCCAATTGTCCACGTAACCGCACGTCCGCGTCATACGCACGCTTTCGTCAATTGACGATTGCAAGACGAATGCTTGCATCTTGCGTAGAAACAATGAAATCTGTGTTCACGAAGCGGCATTAATGCATGACGAACGCAATACGAGCGGCTGACGCGACGTTGCCTCTTCGTGGACACAGATTTCATTGTTTCTACGCAAGACGCAAGCATTCGTTCTGCAATCGTCAATTGACGAAAGCGTGCGTATGACGTGCGGTTACGTGGACAACTGGCCTTACTCATCATTTCAATATCAGTTTCACACATAAAATCCTTTATCCTGTTTTTTTTTTTTAAAGAAATTCGCTATATTTCGGTTATATTTACAGGGCAATGTATCACATCACAGGAGATCGACGTAATATAAACAATAATGTGGAATCTTGTAGGCACAGCGTTGCTGACGTCACATCGAGGCCTTGAAAGCAGCGTAAAGAAATCGCTTTTATTCGCTTTGATTCATGGACGAGTCTGCAAAGCATAAATAACGACAATTTATCGGTATGTGTGTCCTGAATATAACAATATTATGTCTCTTATTTGTTCAAAAACTAGACAAATCTTTATTATGAACTTTATAAATGACACTTTCAGGTAAGATTGACCTCCAGACTAGTTAGCAGGGCCCCCGCTACCATATGTGCAATGTGTGCAATACACACGGGCGCCATCCTTAAGGGGGCGCCAAAATCAAGGGCCCAGAAAAAAAATGAAAAAATCAAAAATATTTTTTAAAGAAAAGTTGAGAACCTAACTAGGATTACTTTTAAGTACCTACTAAAGACTTCAAATATCTGATCTCAATAATTTTAGATCAAAACTTGAAGTCCGGAAATGTTAAACTTTTAGAGCTCACTGCGTTCTTCTAGGAAGAATTGCCTTGTCCTATTCCAAAAAGCTAAAAAATTTCGCGCTCGCTTCGCTCGCGCTTCAGTTAAGGTTGCCATTCGCTTTTCATGACCTCGCTTTTGATACCAATAGCAAATGCTTTTTATGTTTATCTTCAAAAAATGAAATTTGTCTTATCTAAGATGGTACGGAACTCTGGGTGTGAAGTTTGAGTAGCACTTGATGGTTTTTTTTTTGTGTTTAAGTTCCGAAGCTCAAGCTTTACAGCCCCAGGGCGCTGAATTTTAAAATACGCCACTGACCGATTTACCATAAAAAAAAAGATAATTCAAAATGCATTAGGGGGCGCCAAAATCCTTTTTTGCACACGGGCGCCAGTAGAACTTACGGGGGCCCTGCTAGTTAGGCGGCCTCTAGACCTACAATAACATTGTAAAATAGTTTTGTATACAATTGGATTAAAAGGAGGTCAGAATCCAAGCAATGTTTCCGTGTTCATTTGGGAAATAGTATTGATCCCAATTATTCCCGATATTGCGCAATACTGACCCTACACGATGCAATGAAAAAATATTGTGCAATGAAAATTAAACTCGCTCAAACTTTCGGTCAATTTTTGCGCAATATTCAATGTTTACTCTAAACGGTCAATAATATTGCAGTATTAATTTTATTGCTCAATATATTTGAAAAGGCCGAATTAAGGAATTTGAATTGTATAGAGGCCGCTTAAGGCTGCTTATTCTGAAAGTTGGCAACGTCGCAAAAAGCTGTCAAATATTTACAAGTTTTAATTAATTTGGCAATTTTTCTGTATGAAAACAAGAAATATCACTCTGAAGTGCACTAAAAATGGTATAGGAATGCAATTAAAACACTGAATTTGATGTTGTAACCGTTTCAGGTGTATAAAAGGCATTTGTAAAGCTTCCGAGTGCTTTTTTTTTACATCTAAAACTATATATTGGGAGTTATGATATTAAATATTGCATTCCCTTATCAATTTTTTAGTGCACTACAGAGCCATATTTCTTATTTTCATTCAGTAACAATGCTAAATTAATTAAAACTTGTTAATATTTGACAACCATTTGCGATGATGCCAACTTTCGGAATATAGCATAGAATTGTGGCGCTACACGACTTGTATTAGCTCTGTTTCTTTCCCACACTGGAATTACTCTAGCTTTAAGATGTGATGGTACGCCACCAAGCAAGCGTGCTTCGCTGTCGATCCCACGATCTCTATCAATCAGGCGAGATGACGATGAACCACGTGCTTATCGTTGAATAAAAACAGCTAGCTTGAAACTCAATAGAACTTAAGGAATAGCTTATAGTCAATCTTGAAAGCAATCACGTTCAAGTTTCACCAAAACCTAGTCTTTCGAAAGTCCCTTATAAAACGTGTCTGTAATAACAATCATGGCATCCTAAAAACAGCTTCTAAATCATGAAATATGTTCCCGTTTTTTAAAAGCCTCGGCTTTGACAGGCGATAATAATTTATCGCTTTTGTCATAGCCTATGTCTAATAGCGCGAATCGATCAACAGGCGTACCTGACATTGATAGCCGGCCTTATATTACAGCGGGATTGGGCTGGTGGTCCAAAACTTTCAAACAATATAGCCAAGCAAGATAATTATTTCCATGTTAAAAAAAGCAGTGGTGCGTAAAAATTAGGTAATTTAAGCTTTAAATATTTTTATACAGTTAACATTTTTATGCTGCGTGTTAGGATAACGGATCTTTATTTTTTAAATTGGTTAAATCATCAACTGATTGCTCTCACCTATGGGTGAGAGCAACGGTATATGAATAGTCTCGCTAGCTTACAGCAAAAACAGTAGGTAACTGGAGCCACCTCTAAGCTACAACGACAAAATGCCACAAACTATGCACTATTCCGCTGCTCTTTAATCTTTTAACCCACACGCAAACACGTGTAGAAAGAGATACCGCGCCACAGTGACTCAGTGACTGACAGCTGACTCGAAAAGCACAGTTTCGCACAACACAGTTGGGAGTCCCAACTGTGTTGTGCAATATGCTCGAGCAGAAAACATATTCTGAGCATCTGAACAAGGGTACGGTTTACGTCGAGCATTTGCATCTGTATTTCAAGACTGTTGTAAGTCTCATTCCGTCTGATTTTTGAGAAACTGTAAGGTAAAGAGAAATTATTTTATCTCCCTTTACCCTATTTGCTTTTGATTGAAGCTTCACTTACTATATGGTGGGAAATTATCACAAATGAGCATAACGTCACAATTACTGTTTTTCCTGAAAAGTAAAGCAGAGGTATGGTTAATACATAGTTTACCTTTCAGATTTATGCTGTTTCTTTTAACTTGGTAACCTTGTTATAAGGACCTGGGGGACTAAATAGGTCACTTTAACAGAATCATAATAAGTATTGAATTCGTAAAATGGTCTCTACTATTGTTTTGCTTGCTATAAAAAATCGCCTCCTCATTTTAATGAGACTTTTTAAGTCCATGTTTTCAGCGATTTAAAAGCAACATTCCCGTCATATAACTCGCGACCTCCACCCACCTGAAGCTACAAAAACAAGTAAACAAATAACACATTTATCACCACATTAAATAATAACCCAAATCAATATCAACATCCATAACTTATAACCACTTATCAGTCTCCAATCCAATATTTGGATAATCGAATTGAATATTGATGGGCGAAAATTTCAGAAGGCCACAGATTTTGCTTTGCGATCTATTTGTTAATTGGTTCTGGTGATCGAATGACGTATATATTAATATAAAACGGGTCGCGGACGTGTCTGTATTACCTATTTGGTTCTTAGGAAAAATTGGGTCAAAGTTTTATTAGATTTTTTGTCAAGTACCTATCTGTCTTATGAAATGTTCCGCACTAAGTGTATTGAACATTCCCAATCTCCCTTTCCCTGTTCGGGCACTAGTGATTTATAGCGACTTAATTATTTTTATTAATTTGAATAATAATTATATTATTATAGACTTCTAATACACGAACACTCTCGGCTTTATTACAAAACGCCAAGCTTTAAATCAAAAATCATTTTTTGAATTTCGAACTTTATTCCAACTGCTGTAAAATTCTAAAAGGCACATTGACAACTTAGACCGGGATCTAGACTCGGTTTTTGTATTAATAACTTTACGACAGTAGAAATAAAGTTCGAAATTCAAAAATTCATTTTTCATTTAAACATGGTCTAAGTTAAACCGCGTTTTGTAATAGAGCCACCAGGGTCTAATTCCGTCAAAGAAATCACGAGAACGGATACAGATGTACAAACAAACGTAAATAACGACAAAATTAAATTACAGAAGGATAATACCGCCACGACCGAATTCATTTTAACGCGGTACTATTGTGTATCATTACATCAAATTGCATAGGTGGCGCACATTCTAAAGGGCTACGTGTTAAATCGTAATAACATTGATTCTTAGTTCGGGGTCCTTGTCAAAACGCCTGTTACTGAGTCCAAAACCACGGGTTTTGTGCTTAGAGATTAGACCCCCAACAGGGAACAGCTAGTTGTACGCTTCCCGTGACCCAAGAGCTGGCTTTTACCTTGGCCAGAGGCTAAGTATTGCTATTCAAAGAGGCAACGCCGCCAGTCTCTTGGGCACATTACCAGCTGACAGCGTTGAGGATGAATTTTTCGATGCTCTATAATAGTTTAGTTTTATTTTAATTTAGTATTTTTTATATTGATGTTTAAAATAGGTGACAATAAAAATACCAAAAATTAAAAAAAAAACTCTATCTTGGGGATCGACTGTAATAATTATTTAACCATAATTTAGCACACAAACAATGCCCCAAATCAGTAAAAAAATAAATGAAAGATACATATTAGAAGACCCCATCTATGTCTAAAAAACATACGACTATTTATAAAGCTGTTTTTCTGCTCAAATTAAGTAAACATCTTGTTTGTCCAAATTCCCAGTCATTCAATTATCTGAATGGAAGGCCTATGCTTTCAAAAAGTTTCAGCATAACTCAACTAAACGTAGAAGCTCTAAAATTAGTATACGAAAGACGTCTTGGGAGAAGTTGTAATTGGAGACGTAAACATACACCCACAGCGGGAGAAAAGTTAGGTGTAAATATTTTTGTTAGGCCGCGCTCTCACTAGCAAAGACCCCAAAGTTGATTGTTTTTTTGGGTATTTAGCCTGATAGGCCCAAATTGTTTAGATTGCTAATGATTGATTATGCGTCAGGGGAAATAGGCTTATTTTCCACCATCTGCTAAAATTGGAGGCAACTGGGAATAAAATAGGTAGTGATTATTCCCAATTACCACTTTTTCTAAAACTGATGAAGGTGGCAAATGGGACCGTTCAATAATAACACCTGCAGTTGTGATGGCAACTGGGAATGACCTGTCAAAGTCGAACAGTCGTGGTCCGGCTGTCATAAATTCTTTAGAGAGACATTTTGCCTTGTGATAGTAAATGTTGTTGATCACATTGTTTTTATTTTCTTTTTAGTGTACAGAAAACATCTTTGCAGAAGTTGTAATTGGAGACGTAAATAAACACGGCACGAGAAAAGTTAGGTTTAAATATTTTTGTTAAGCCATGATCTCACTGGCGAACGTAGAGGTTGGTTGTGATTTAGGGTATTTAGTATGAACAGCCAAAATTGTGTTGACTGTAAATTGTCACGGTTCCTGACGATATAACTCCAGAACGCACGAACCAATTTCCACGGTTTTGCATTCGTTGGAAAGGTCTCTGGCTCCGTGAAGTTTGTGTGGCGAAACGGAGTTCGCCGGGTTTGCTAGTAGCTTGTAAAAATGACATGGGCTGTCGTCTGTCACTTAGATATTCCTTAAAAAACTATTTTGTCCCACTGTCTGCGAAAATGTTTCTAACATTACCTTGCTCTATGATTTGTAGAGAATTCTCTGACTACTTTCGTACAAAAACACAGCTACCCAAATACCCACTTATTTTATAAGGTGTGCAAACGTAGCCTTAGAACATAATAAAAGAAAATGTTAATAAATTCTGTACAAACACTGCCGAAGCTACATCTATCATCATCATCTGTCTAGCTTCATTACGACTGTGTTCAGGGTCGAATTTCTACCTTCAAATGTGGCAGGATTTTTATTTGAGTTGGGTTGTTTTGACCGGACCTGATGCCTTGATTTATCTAGGTAGAAACCCTGTATCCTTCTTTCTACAAAAAGTAGGTATAACATCTGTTGAATAATTGTGTAAAAGAACTGTCGACTGCAAAGCGAAATTTGACGTTGATTTATAGGTTGCTCGTATAACTGACATCCGATGGGGATGAAAAGTTTTCGAGTGGCGACCACGGCCCGGAAGATGCAGCGTAGGCAGGCCTCCCACTAGGTGGACTGACGACATCGTGAGAGTCGCGGGCAACCGATGGATGCAAGTGGTGAATTATCAGTGGCAGTCTGGAGGACGCATAAGTTCAGAAGTGGACGTCTTCCGGCTGATGATGATGATGATAAAGGTTGTTTTGCACTTTCACTATTTTGGACACAAATGGATAAATTGTGGCACAACAGTATAATTATGTTTTTCGGTTAAGTAATTATTAGTATTTCAATTATATTAAAACGAAGACTCATTGAGCATTTTTCCATTAGCGGATACGGGATACGTTCATATATTTTTGCTTCCCCGCACCGGCACTAAACCGGCGCCCCGGCACCGGCGCCATGCCGTCTAATTAAAAAACGCCCAATTAAAGATTTTTTTTTTCAACCGGCTTGTCAAAAAGCTTTGGAAAAGCCGGTTGTGAAAGCACGTTAGCTTGAAGGTTAATTTCATCGAAGTTATACATACTCTTATTAGAGCAGTGGTGGTCCAGTCATATATCGCCCGGAGTTGTACGTCATGGATTTGAACCCAGTATAATACATTACTTTGTGTAATTTATTTCATCACCAGTGCTCTCTAAGCGGTGAAGAAAAACATCGTGAGGGAGAGCCGGAACTTCTTGGATCCAAAAATTTGAAGACATGTGACATCTGCCAACCCGCACTAGGCCAGCTTGGTGGATTATGGCCCACTCCCTCTCACAAATAGGAGGCCTGCGTCCCAGCAGTGGGAACATTTATAGGCTTGTGATGATGAAGTTTTTTTCAACATCCCGATTGACTCAACTCCCGAGAGTGTGAATCCAGCCATAAGAAGTACTTTTGTGTTGTAGTACTTTGGTCCTCTTACGACGGTAACTAACACTTTAACTTCAGACAACAGCAAAGTCAAACAAAATTGAACCCTACCTTCTAAAGTTCAAGTTCGACATTTCATTAAACTTTCGTATCAATAAAGGCTGTTAAGGTGTCTTTAATCTGTTTACCTGTTATTCAAGTTTCTGTATACAGTAAAGGTGTTATATTTTGTTTGTTAAGTAAACGAGGCAATTTTGACTTTCTCGTTTAAATTAATTAAGGAATTTGCTTGTGATGTTAAAAACTTCTAATTAAAATAGTCTACTATTAGTATTTTAATGAAAAAGTTTGTGAGGATAGAAATGTATGGATGTTTTTTTCGTCCTAGTGAGCTTTATCATTTTTTTAGCGTGGTAAAATCATTTAATGAGTCCTCCAATCCTGGGCAGGGCTAGGCACTGTCAGACTCGTACTGACTAATCCACGGTGTCCTTCAATAGCCCTTTATGTTCCGGGGTCACGGTAATGAGATAATAGATAATAGAGGGGGCCCCCGTCATCGTGCTGACGCTCTTTGAGGCGCGCGTGGAACACAACGCGCCGTCGATTCGGGCATGATCCATGGTCGGACAGCGAGTTGCCCTTTACTCGCTGCCCGCCCCGTGGCGGAAAAGGCTTTCAAAATATATTATTATCTTCATTTTTACCTCAATAAATCTACAGAAAATAAATTGTTCGCCACGCCATGTCTACATTTCCTGAACTACTTAATAAACTAATGTTCCTGCCCTAATAACCTACCACTTAGGGTCATGACTAGCCCTTTTTTCAATAATCATAATATGCACCCCGTGCACGACCTCAGGCAACACGACGATAAGTTGCGTCAGCAAACAAGACGCGCTTGCGACTCTTGTTCTTCATAATCTCAGCCGTAGGACGTCCACTGCTGAACATAGGCCTCCCCTTTCAATCTCCACATATACCGGTTGGAAGCGATCTGCATCCAGCGTCTTTCGGCGACCTTTATAAGGTCGTCTATCCACCTTGCTGGTGGACGTCGTACGCTGCGCTAGCCAGTCCGTGGTCTCCACTCTAGTACTTTTCGACCCCATCGGCCATCTGCTCTGCGAGCAACATGGCCTGCCCATTAGCACTTCAGCTTGCTAATCTGGTGGGCTATATCGGTGACTTTAGTTCGTCTACGGATCTCCTCATTTCGGATTCGATCACGTAGAGAAGCACCGAGCATAGCCCTCTCCATAGCTCATTGAGCGTCTTTGAGCTTTGAGATGAGGCCGATAGTGAAAGACCACGTTTCGGTGCCGTAACTCATCACTGGTAACACACATTGGTTGAAGACTTTCGTCTTGTTTCACTTGCATGAATTCAAATCATTTATCGGTAATAGGCGCGTTCAGACAGAGCGAACAGCATCGCGAGGCATTTGACGCGCGAGGAAACTGTCTCTGTGTGGACGCTCCAAATGTTTCTCGACCGAGGCACGAAACAATTATATACGTGAGCGTTCACAATGGTGACTCAAAGGCGTTTCCTCCTTCCTCATCACAGGTACCTCCCGAAACTTCCGTGTCCGGTGAGGACTTGCGTCATGCGGTAGGTCAGGACATAGTGACGCCTATCCAGCCACTCCTCAAAAAGAGGTCTTATCACCGCGATTGAGGCGTGGCCGATGGTATGGACTCTTAGAAAACTTCTAAAAACCGTTTTTTTTTTTGGTTCATGTATGACTACTATGTCGCCTGATGGTAAGCGAAGATATGGTCTGTTTCTCCGCAATCGCTGCCGCTTGAACGTGAAGTTTGTGGCCTAGCATTTACGACATGCCCTAATTTGACACTATGATCAATGATTCATGGCCTCAACGAAATTACTACTGTAAAGTAAAATTTCGAGTTACGACTCATAATAGGAACGTCCGACGTACTTCGCGGCACTTAGGAAAATTAAGTGCTAGAATTTTATTGGAAACAATAAAAAATACAGTTTCGTTCGAAAATTCTAGCCACAACGTGCTAGAACTATAATTCTCTAACGTCATTTATTTCTTTAAGCTCAATTGACGTCGAGTTGAGCCTATTGTTTACGACGCTGTTGAAAAGTAAGCGTACGAACTGGGTGGGAAAGCGTCCAGCGGGTCGTAGAGCGGAGCGTGCAAGCGGCGAAAGAGCGTTCGTCCAGTGGCCTTATAGTCCAGTCACTAAAGCCTAAACCCGAAAATAATTAGTAACACGCTGAAATTTTTAGGGGTTCTTAAGGAAGGTAAAATAACATACCGGGTGATTTTGCAGCGTTCTGGGGTGTACGGAAAGGGTTGAAAAGGGGTGAAAAGGGGTGAAAATGGTTTTTCGTTATTAAGACTATCGTTTACCGAGCTTTCGTCCATACAAAAAGAGAAAACGTTTTCCTCCCCCTAAATGTTATCCTATCGCAATGATTTTTTACAATGCATCTGACACAGTAAAAAACTAGGTTTATAGGTTTCCTTTTTTTCAAAATTTATAATAGTTTGAACGTTATAGGCGCCTAAAAGTTACTATTTTTAAGACAAAATCTTCATTGAAGTAAAACAAAAAACAAAGAAGTGTAAGAAAAAAAACAAAACCTACAAACCTAGAATATAATATGCTGAAACGATTGACACCAGAATCTAAGAGATTGGTCGTGATTTAGTATGTAAAAAACCTTTTCTCCCGAGAGACAAATTTCATATAAAAAATACTTACATTCAGTCGCGATTTGCAACGCTCTCTATCGCACGATCGGGGTTTTTTCAACGCGTGATAGGGACAGTACGAGTTTTTCTAAATACCTATTTCTTGAAATGGCAGCAGCTATTCTTTCCTCTTAATCTACGCTTAATTAGCGTTCATATTATACAGATTCATAGTTTCACTGCCAATTTCTTACACGCTTTCTGTTTAGTTATTTTATTTAATGTTCAAGAGCTGTTGATAGTTTTGTCTCAGTATCGACTGCTCAAAGCTGCTATGGCATAGTTGAATACTTCTCCTAGTTGTAATGTCCCTTTGGCCTTGTTTTGTTCTGTCTCCTACTTGACATGGAGGGAAGTGGTTCGACACATTTTTCCCTCTCCTCCATTATTCCTTTCTGGTTTTCATTGCAGGATCCAAGACAGGGCAATTCATTATCCCCGGACATGTCAAGTTTCATTGTCTCGGCGCTTTTCTGGTGGTTGCCACTGTTGATTCTGGCTTTCAGGAGTTGCAGTGGTTTGCAAATAGTACGGCGAGTTTGTCCCAAAAAATAATTATGAATTCTAGCATATTTTGAATAATTTCAGTTTCTATACTCGGTAAACAAAGAAAGAAAAACAGTATAGGAACGAAGTTCCTTATCGCGCATTGTGAAAGGGGCCTAGACGGAAAAAAATCTTACGAAAAGTTGGCACGACACTTTTTTGCCTCGCCCCGCACCTCGCGCCTGCACCCCGTGCCCCGTACCCCTCACTCGACCCCCGTTCCTCGTGACTCTTGTTGTATTGCGGCGTGCACATGTTTCTCTGTCTCTCTCTCTCTCATATAAAGCAAGCCAGATATTTTCGTTTCATCTTTCTATTTCGCATGGAACAGTGTGGTGTTGCGACGATTATTTTTGTTACCATCGTGTCCCTTGACACCTCTCAAGTTTTTTTACTCAAAAACGTTAATTATATAATATAACAATGTTTTGCAGATATTATCTGAAAACATCATTTAGGTCTTAAAGTAAAACGTGCTAGCCGAATTTATTTAAATTTTAAAGTAAAATTCAAGCATTTGTCTTCGTCTTGCGGATCATGAACATTGTAAACACGAAAGCGTCTAATGATCTGGGAAAAGCTGATAAAACGCCCTTTTTTACATCATTTTTCATGTCGAAAAGGTTTGAATACAAGATAATAAGCAGTAAAGATTTGAAATTAGTTACTGTCATCGTTTTAAAACGTAGTTTATTAATAATTTTTGTGGCACATTTCATCGCTTTGTGTGTAACTAGAAAATTTGTCTATTCGTCGTGAAATTATTTGTTTTTTTTTCATTTACTCACTTGTACCAATTTTATGTATGTATAATACTAGGGACCTTCCTTTTTTTACGTGATTAAATCATCAAATGTGTCCTCCTTGTAAAACCTTGCACACTTTTTTTTTTATCGTGGTAAAATCATCAAATGAGTCCTCCAACCCCGGGCAGGGCCGGAGGGACTGTCAGACTTCTACTGACTAAAATCCACGGTGTCCTTCATAGCCTGTTACGTTCCGGGGTTACGGTAAGGGAATAATCCCACGACCCCGGCAGGCTTGGCCCTCTGAGAGGGGGGCCCCGTCATTATACTGACGCTCTTTGAGGCGCGCGTGGGACACAACGCGCCGTCGACCCGGGCATGGTCCTTGGTCGGGCAGCGAGTTGCCCTTTACTCGCTGCCCGCATGCCCGCGCCTACGGTGGCCGGAGATCATCAAGCGACGTCCGTCGCCGTGGGCGCCTACCACTGCGGCTGGGGCCGAGGGAGGACGCTGTCCTCTCTCGCTCGCGGCCTGCCTCCTCCTTCACGAGCATTACTGCCTCGCAGAAGGAGCTGACCGCTTCCCACTCCGTCTCGCCCCGCAGCATGGCTGCAACCAATGCCGGGCGCGAGAGGTCTCCGCCTATCGCAGCCGTGAGGACACGTCGGTGCTCCGCCCAAGCTGGGCAGTCTTGCACCGTATGCTCCACCGTGTCCTCCGGGCGATCTTCGCAGTGGTGACACCCAGGCGTCTCCTCCTTTCGCATCAGACATAGGTACCTCCCGAAACTTCCGTGTCCGGTGAGGATCTGCGTCAAGCGGTAGGTCAGGACGCCATGACTTCTCTCCAGCCACTCCTCAAAGAGGGGTCTTACCGCCGCAATTGCGGCGTGCCCGAACCTTGCACACTAGGAATTTTTCCTGTATCGTGGGGTGCGTTTACAAACATAGAATCTCACATACACAAACACCTAGACCCGGAACAACTATTTGTAGATCATACAAATATTTGTACCGTGCCGATCGAACCCGCAAAATCGTGGTACTACATTTATATAATGCAATTTGATGTAATGACATAGATACTAGCGCCGCGTCAAAAGGTACTCGGCGGACTCTATTCAACAAAATAGGAACAAAGAAAAGGTTTATAAACCCTCTCCATTATTAGTAAGCCAAACATAGCAAAAGCAAAACTGCCTTCCACCGCTCCGCTTATGTCACCAACCTCGCCAAAAAAAAAACAAAAAAAAAGGCTCCATTCTCCTAAAACTTCCACGCCAAAGTATTGCAATATAAATTAGGCTCTCAGCCAAACTTGGCGCTACGCCAAATTTAATCCGTCATGAAACTGCACAAACTCAATTTTAAGTTCTGCTACAGCAACACTATCTGTTGTAACCAAGGATGAATTCAGCAAATAAAACCGGCGTAAAAGCTATGAAAGTTGGACCCGATGTTTTTTATGACCGTACTTCTTGGGTAACTATAAAAATAAATTAATCATAAGTTCCCGAAGTTGTATCACAGATTTTTATGAAGAAATTCTTTCGGGGAAGTATTATGGTCTACCATCATACCCGTCGCTATGTAAAAATGAAAAGTACGTTAAAACTCAAAGTATTTTTGTAGTATAATTAGGTAGGTACATAACTACATACCTTATTATAACAAAAAAAAAATAGATGTGACACTCGGAGACTGCCGCGGTGAAGCTATTGCATAACATTTTCATATTTTAAAAGAAAAAAAATCGCGTACCTATATTTAACGAGATTATAGGTAATTTATTTAAAATGTTTGCGGTGCACTATTGTGTATTAAAGAACTTCTTTGTTGTAGGAGAATTTTATAAGTAGGTTTCATTGTGAAGACTCCTTTTGTAGCTGGCCGTTTAGAATCTGTATTTGATTTTTCTTGTAGTTGGAATCAGTCGAATTGCAATCGCGAAAGTCCCTCATTACACAATTGACCAATAATTCCAAAATATAATTTCTCCAAAAAAACTCACTTTGTCAACCAGATTAACTTTCAAAATTATAAAATTAGATTTTATTGACTCTGAATTCAATAAAAATAGTAAGACATTGAATTAAGAGGTTATTATTTATTGTTATAAGCTATCTATGGGAGAATCGCGTTTTGAGATATTTTCAATAAATGTCAATTAATTGATTGGGGTCAAACATCATTAGATTACATTAACTTTTCTAAGTGATTGTCTTCTTGATAATTTATAAGTATCAAAGTTTTTAAGCTATTGCATAGCTTTTATTGAGGGCACAAGGAATGAAGAATTTTCCCAAAAACCTAACGAAAATACCTAACGATAAAACCTGACACCACGCATCGTCTAACATTGTTTCAGTTCGGGAGACTTCGGCTGTCATAAAAATATCCGTCAAGACATTTTCCCTTTATTGACCCCGGAGACTGTCCCACGATCCCGATTTCCGCGATTCCGTAGGCCTTAAAAGCAAACACCCACAAAAAGCATTTTATAAACGAAGAAGAGCTAAATTCAGATCCTTCGGATAAATGGTACAACCGCATTAGCGGAAAAAAGAGTTCTCTACTTAACAATAGGTGAATATTTTCCGCTAAGACCGAAATATAGTTACGGCGCTTTTTCTCGTAAATGGAAAAGTTCGAAAAACTATCTTTTTTTTTCGTGTGACCTTCTCTTTTGTTAGAACTAAATGTTTGTGACGACCTTTCTAAAGGTCGTGTTTGAGTGACAGCGGTTTTTAATAGTGACGTCAATATGATATTATTACCCTTTATTATATGAGAAATTTAATGTTTCAGTAAAAAAATTGTAAGAAAATTTTAAAAATAAATAAATAAACTTTGTTTTGAATAAGTTTTACACGACAAAGAACTGGCTGACCGTTCCCGCTTCGCTGGGCGTAACTGAGTGTGAACATAGACTGGTGAAAAGCTTTACCACCTATATTTGCACCTGCCAAATAAACTAACAAAAACATTAAATCGGTTTCAGCAAATTGCAACACAAACACAGTGTCACGAGATTTTTACTAAAATAGAATGTTAAATGCAAAAGTAGGACGAAAATTTCGTCTAAGAATGTACTAAGAATGAGACACATCATAATAATATATTATAGTGACGTGTCTCATCAGTCAAATCAGATGTCATCAGATCGACGAAGGTTGCTTCCGCTGAATTTTAGTAAGTTAAAACTCACGATCGGTTAACAAGTTGAAAAATATTGAGACCAAAAAATTAATCACTGTTAAGGCTGGTTTGTCACGAGATTACCGTGACCCCGGAATGTGAAAGACACCTTGGATTTTAGTCAGTACAAGTCTCAGGCCCGATATAATCAGTGAATAATCAAACACATCTCCTCTCCTCTCCGCTTTGGTGGAATTCGGGCCTGATAGTCCCTCTCGCTCTGGCTTGGGTGGGAGGACTCATTCATCATCATCATCCAAAGCCCGTCTTCAACCACTGCTGGGTTTAGGCCTCTCTTTTCTTGTGCCAAGCTCCACGGTCTTGCGCCAGCCTCATCCAGGACACTCCCGCAATGGCAACAATATCGTCTGCCCATCTCGCCGCCGGACGACCAACACTTCTTTTTCCATTTCTTGGACTCATTAGATGATTTTAAAAATGTAGTCAAAATTACCGCCGAAGTTTATGCTCTCCGCTGCCACTAAAGCCACAGCACACCAGTGAAGAATGGAACTTATCACAAAGTTAGTGCAAACAAAAAGTTTGACGTCGAGCGCTAAGCAATGGCCCGTAACTTGACGCCTACGAAGGTGAGAGGAGAATCAAATTAGTTGCTCATGGATGATAGAATTAAAGTAGACGAGGTGTTAGTCCAAAATTTCACTTGTCACAAGCAATTTTTCCGAGCTTTTTTGCGAGAGCTTTGGCAAAAGTTTACCTATGGTATACCCATGTTTTTGAATAAACCCGTTTGGCCTTAAATGACGTCTTAAAGCGAAAGAAGTTCCACTGTGTAAAAGAGATAGAGCTATACAAGTCGTCTAGCGTTATCTCTTTCCCACAGTATAACTACTCTCGTCTCGACGTCATGGAAGGACACCAGGCACAAAAACAGGATCTGATTTGCAACTGCGAAATTCATATTCATCATCATCAGTCGGAAGACGTCCACTGCTGAAGAAAGACTTCGGGGCTATGCAGAATGATATATTTTTTTAAACTATCATGGTTTGCTTCTAAACTTAACCACTTCCCTGTCCGATGAATCACATGTGACTCACGACCATTGTTTATCTATTGTGTCTGCTGCGCGGACAGTGAAAGTGTTAAAATGTCACTTACGGGATATCTTCTGTGATAAACCATTTGTTTAAGTTCCCGATATTAAAATTGCGAAATATCGGGAACTCAAACAGATGGTGACATTTTACATTTACGAATGATAACTGTCGTAAAAAAAGTAATGAGGCGGATTATCCAGCATTCGTATCCATCAGTTGCCCGCAACTCTCACGATGTCGTCGGTCCACCTAGTGAGAGGCCTGCCCAGTGCCAACGCTGCGTTTTTCGGTCCGTGGTCGCCACTCAAAAACTTTTCTTCCCCATCCGTTATCAGCCATTTCAACTTCCGGCAATGTTACAGTACGTAAATAAAAAACAAGTATTTGACGCGTTTCCTTTTCCTTTCGTTTACACATCTAACGCATTTTAGTGACCCAAGACGATCTTATAAAAAAATATTACATGCTCCACTTTTACGTTCCAGTTTTCAGTTACATTTTACGTAAAGTTAGAAATTGAAGCTGAACATTGTTCAGTTTTGTAAAAAATAATTTCATGAGAAAACAAAAAGGTTTGGACGGTAAAAGTAAAGCAAGTAAAATTTTCTGATTTCGTTTCCGAGTCGACTGGTGTCGTTGAACCAAGTTTTACGTAACAATAACGTATGCAAACATATTTCGAGCGTAGTTTCAAAATAAAATACGAGTACTTAGTTGCTTTGAAGAAATTAATTTCTGAGTTTTCAACGTTTTCTAGGTTTTTCTGAAGTGGAAACTTCGTAAGCATCGCTGTGATATGAAAGTCGATGAAACGAAAAAGCGACACTAAAAGAGACACACTCATAAATTCATTTGATAATTTTACCACGCTAAAAAAAAAGTTTATTATGACATGTCGACATTTTAAAACTTGGACGAATATATCTTACCATAAACCACAACCTCATCCCAGGACACTGACCTTTGAAAATTTCTCTGAATCAGTATTTCAGCTTCGCCAAACCCAAAATTCGCGAACTTGTCCTGTTTATATAATGTTTGTATGCTCAGTTTACTATGTATGTTTGTTATTTATATATTTGCACAGCCAAAATATCAGGAATAAACAGACAAACCGTTTAACCTTTCCTAAGTTACGGATACCAAAGGTTAGCGTTGTTTATTTCCTACAGGAATAGCGCATTGTTTGCGCAAGAAATGCGTCAACAGTTCTTCTTTTTAATTTTTCTTCTAATTTTTTTGTTCTAATTTTTAAAGTAATATAAACATAACTTTAATTGTTACTTTAAAATCATGAGTTTTTTTCAGACTTAGGTTGACCCAAGCCGAATCGACGGCACGTCATGTTCCATTCGCTCCTCAAAAAGCTGTCAGATGACGGGCCTATTAAAGGGCCAAAGCCTGCCGGGATCGCGGTCTCGTCAGTCCTTGGCTCCGGAACGGAAAGGGTTATTAAGGGGCACACCGTGGATTTTAGTCAGTACAAGTGTGACAGTCCATCTCGTCTTGCTCTGGGTGGGAGAACTTAATTGATGATTTACGTAAAAAAAAGGTTGTTGCGGTATTCGAGGTCACGAATTAGGACTTAAATTGTCAAGCGCCGTCCTAATTGGCAACGATCGTACGCGGAAACGACGCCATGAAACGATCGTCGTTTGATGAAAATCGTTTACAATTTACTTTTCTTGAGTTAATTCACTTTTCATGAATTTACTTTACTTGAATTAATTCACTTTTCTTTAATTTACTTGAATTAGGACACACTAAAGAAACGAGTGTATTTAAACTCCATTGTGAGACGACAAAATGCGTCGTATGCTCGTACGACCGTTGACGTTGCTAGTTAGGACGACGCCTGAGATTTTGTATAAAATGCCACACGATGTACACACTACCTTCTTCCCTATAGTTTTAAATTAGCCCTTAAATAATGATATCATTAAGATCCAGCCTGTACTTTGCTGTCCTCTCTTTGTGTCGCTCTAAGCAGAAATTCGTACCCCACAGGGGGTGCCGTTAGCGTGTGGTCACTTAGTAGTATTTTAGTTGTAAGCCCCTGGTTCCAGGCCTTATAGTCATTAAGACACACAAAAAAGTCCGTTTAAGAAGCTCACAACCTCCTCTAGGCTGACCGGCGAGATGCCACTCAAAAAAAAAAAAACAAAACGCTACCTTTATTGACCACAAACTTCAGCACCGAAGCGGTCGATAAAACCTTTTCGTTCGAAAACGAAGGAAAATCGCTAACACCCCTCAAATGCTACAAATCGTTGGATACTTATCGTGAAATCTACCATTATACCGCTATTGAAGATAAGGGTCTGTCTAACAAAAGATCAGGAAGGGTCAAAGGTTTCGTCGTGACCCTTTAAATCTGTGATCGGATATTTAAATAGATGTCTGATTGCGGTAGAGCTGAAGAGGAACTTAACCTCGGGGATATTGGAGTACTTACCTATCCGAATTGGATAATCTGATACATCTTTGATATCTTGCAATCAGGGACCGAAAACCTTTATAAATTACGGTACCGGTATTGAAGAATTTTGGTTATTTTTCAGACTTAGGTAACCGCTATCTGGGTAACCAGACCGAAGAAAAATGTAACCTCTATTCAGGTTACCGTTTTAATACCGGTTAACTAAAGATATCGACTCTTTGTCACACACACATACGATGCGCGCCCTGTGACTATAGCCGACGGCACGTGTGAAGTGTGCAAGATAGGGGTAATTTTTATTTCGGTAACCGGTATTAATACTGGTTATGTATTCACTTTTAATAATAAAGGTAATCTTTGAAATTACCAGTAAAAGAAAAAAAGGTTGTTACCGAAAAAATACCCGTATTGATCATACCGGTTTCGGTCCCTGCTTGCAATTGTACGATATCAAAAGGATTTGTTGTGCGGAGAAAATGCACACTTTATAGCAACGTTACGTAAGGAGAAGGAGGTGGCGAGACGCGTAAGGGACTAGACAGCCTCCGCCTCACGACCCAGCCATCCCGGGAGACGCCCGGAAACAGCGATCATGCGACTATAGAACATGCCCAGGTTGACGACGCACCGCATTCCATGCGTGCCTCAAGCTGTCAGCAATCTGAGCGTCCACTGATCCTCATCGTACGGACGGATCATCGGCAATACCTACATGCTATGCGTACCGATGACGTCATACGGAATGCCGATCAGTGGACGCGATGAAGGTGACATCGGCAATCCGATTGCTGATACTCGCGTCGGCAATCCGATCGCTGCCGATATAGAAATCCGTTTGATGCGATGCGTCCGATTCGTACGATGCCGACCTGTGGACGCCTACCTTTAGAGGGCCAAAGCCTGCCCTCATCGTACTCATTAGGTAACCGCGACGTTGGCACGTAAACGGCTATAGAAGGATCAACATGTATTTTAGTAAGTACGTGTCTGACAGTCCCTCCCGTCCCGCTCCGGGCGGGAGGACTCTTTTGACGATTCATTCTTATTTACCAAGCTTAAAAAATTATAGTACCAGCATTACTTAGTCTGACTCGTGATTCGTATTGACTGCGCGTCACCGTGTAAAGCATTATACATAGACTTTATTCGAGCGAACATAATTACTATTAATTATCATTTATTTATTTATTTATTTATTTAATACATTTAGTACAGCTACAAAATGCCATTAATACTAAATGAAATTTAATGATCCTTTCATTCTCTCTCCTCACAGAATCGCAGACATTCTAACATTATCATCTTCCATTCATCAGCAAACAAGTCCAATTCAGGGTTGGTCTCCACGAGCGCGTTGAGCATCGTTAGCATTCGCGGTATTGGAGAGGTGGATCGGGCTACAGTGCGACAAAATGGGACATTAAATAATTTATGTTTCCTAGAACGGTTGTAACTGTTTGGAACAAACAATTGACACAGCTCCGCATGCACATCCGAGGCATCGGTATGACCATGTAAAATTTTACACGCTGTTGTTATTTGATCAACAGCTCGCCTGACTTTGAGGGAATTAAAACTTAAACACCCTAAAATAAACTTGGTTGGATACATATATGGATAATATCCAAACACACGCTTGTAGAGGTATCTGAGAAAGGCTTTTTGCACTTTTTCTAACATAAGTGTATAAGTAACCTCGTGAGGATTCCATATACAAGCGCTAGTTTCGAGTTTGCACCGAACTAGGGCGTTGTACAAGAGCCTGATAACTGATTGATTCTTAAATCCTTGGCAGTTGCGTAAGACAAAACCTAAGCGTCTGAAAGATTCTTTAGTTAGGCTAATAATATGTGGATGAAAGGTCATTTTAGTATCAAACAGAACACCTAGGTCTTTTGCAGTCGAGACTCTGGCTATAGATTCGCTGTTCAGACTGTACTCGTATTGTATAGGACTCCGCATGCGGCCGAAGCTCATAATTTGGCATTTTGAGGTGTTAAACTCCATTTTGTTAGCTGCAGCCCATTCGCTCAAAGCATCGATATCCTTCTGGAGAGCTATACAGTCAGATGTAGAGTTTACAGTTGCATATATTTTCAGATCATCGGCATAAAGTAGACATTTCGCATGTTTAATTATTTGTGGCAGGTCGTTTATCATAATCAGGAAGAGCAGGGGTCCTAAAATTGAACCCTGACTCACCCCTGATCGTGTGTGGTATGCATGCGAGTTGTACGAACCAAGACGAACAAATTGCTGACGGTCTCGAAGATAGTCGGAGATCAAAAGAAGAAGACTAGGTGTGAATCCTATGGCACTTAATTTACGTAACAAGATATCATTATTAATTCTATCAAAGGCCTTCCGGAAATCGAAGTACAGCACATCGACTTGCTGTCCGCGGTCCATTTGAGAAGAAATAAAATCAACTAATGTTAGCAAATTGGTGTTAACTGACTTTTTGTTTCGAAAACCGTGTTGCTCATTGCACAAATGAATTTCGACTTGTCTTTGAATTTCGTTATATAAAATGTGTTCAAATACTTTGGCAGGAGTAGACAATATAGCAATAGGCCTGTAGTCTTCAACTGATGACTTCACTCCTGACTTCGGAATAGGCGTTACCCTGGACAGCTTCCATTGAGTCGGATATTTACCGGTACTTAAAGAAAGGTTAAATATATGGCACAGAGGTTTGGCTATTGAAGTTTTACAGAGTTTAAGAATTTTGGGTGGTATGTGATCGGGCCCGACAGAACTACTGAGTCTTAATTTACTGATGCCATGTTCTACATCGTTAGGAGAAAATTTAAGTATATTAACGGAATTACTGTTGCTGTCTGTATTTAGAGCACATATTCGGGAAACGTCCAAATCGGGTGTTTCTGATAAAAAAACGCTGGCAAAGAAATCAGCAAAAGCATTAGCTGCATCGGTACCTAACAATAATTGACCCTGATGATTGATTGTAGGCTCAAAACCTCCTTTGCATCGGAGGGTAGATATGTGTTGCCAAAACTGTCGCGGGTTTATTTTAATATTACGCTCAACGTACCTTAGATGTGAATTATATGCGACCATAATGCGATGCTTTAAGTTTGCTCTTAAATCAGAGAAAGCCTTATATGCAAGGGAACATTTAGACTTTTTCCAAACATGATGCAATTTGTGTTTATGCCGAAGATCTGAGATTATATCACGGGTGTACCAAACTGGGGCTGTAGTCTCGACATACATAGCGATTGTTTAGCGTCAAAAATCGGTCGCTAAGTCCTAACGATCCGATCGTATCAATTTTTGGTAGTCTCTACTGCCAAACTATCGACTGTCATCGTTAACTTTGCAAACATTTTTGACAGCCCGCTAAGTGACAGTTACAATCGATACGGCGGGCGGTAGTCTCGACATACATAGCGATCGATGTACCGATTGTAACGATTTTTGGTAGTCTCTACTGCCAAAATTAACGAGTGTCATCGCAAACTTTGCGAGGATTATCGGTAAGATAGCGATTTATCGTAAAGTCATGTCAATTTCTTTGCGACCGTTTTTGACAGCACGCTAAGTGGTAGCTACGATCGCTACCATAGCTTTATTGTGTTCTGACATTACAAAAATATTGAATCAATAGTATTTAAATAATAATGGCTGTAGAATCTTCAGCGCTGTACTTAGTTGTGCTCGAGAACAGACGCGATGTGCTAATGCGGGGTCGGAAAATACCACGAACCAGCGAGAAATCGAAAATCCCTTTGATTTGGAGGATGGACAATTTCATGGAATATCAAACGCCTGTTTCACGGGCTCCTTAGTGAATTAACTGATGTGCAGTGCTCCATAATATAGATTACAGGGACTAAGGATTTAACAAGAACACCACATACGTGAAGCATGCAAGCTGTAAGTTGACCTTCCGTTCTTTAAGATCTAAAATATGATTTAAAAAAAAGATGTACCTTTTTACATAATTATTTAATATATTACAGGAGTTTGACCCTAATCTTAATATTTTAAATATTAATTCTCGATGGCCAGGAGCGAGCTAACACGTGGGCAAATTGACTATTTGCTCAACAATGAAGCGGCAGTTGCTTGAAAAGTAATAATAAATGAGCATAACAATCTGTTTGGAAGAGCTTGCCCATTAGATTTCCCAAATTTCTTTATAAGCTGCTGCTCAGCCAGGAACGTCATAGAATAAAATAATATGCTTCGGTGTTCTAAAAGTTGTATGTATTTGTTAATCCCACCAACGCCAACTGATATACGAACCGTAACTATATTTCTGGCTTATCCAGAAACCAGAGTCCACCACATGTGTCGGTGGACAATGGTAAAGTCCATGATGACGAGTAATTTTTCAACTGATTTGTTTTGTAATTTTACTATAATTTAATAGATACGTGTACCTACCTAACACTATTTTGTGAATATTCATGAAACATTTTGTTATGCAGGCTCTGGACTCGGAGTTGATGAAGAGCGCATTGGAAGAAGACTCATTAATACTAGTTCCCCATAATTATGTAAATTTTTCATTTAATATACCTACTCCTCTGTGTTCTCTGATCAAATAAAAACATGGAAAATCATTTATTATTTTTATTTACACAATAATTGTGATAGATTATTAGCAATCGCGTCAGCTATTTTGCTTGCAGCCGGCGCAAATAGCAGCGACGCCGACGGCTTGTACGTTGGTTGCCTCAGACTGCAATTCGGCAGCGTTCACTTGCGCCAAAAGTCCATCAATTTAAGCAGATGTTACACGTGGCGTACGTTTACAACACCTGAAACATAAAAATATTCATTAAACACAAAATCTCAGGCAAAGAAAGAACTCAAACAAAGAACTCCGTCTATGAATGAACTTAAAAGATAAAGGTATATACGGCTAGTACCTAAAGTAATACATATAGTAATGGAAGGAGGCCCGTAAGCTAGAATTGCATAAGGCATCAAGTAGTCTTAATCTGGAACTGCACAGAATACTTCGGATGTGGAATTAAAGTATTCAATTTAGTACCAAAAATAGGAATAAAAAATTGTCGTTGTAGGTTGTACTAACCTGCCGCTCATGCTGCTTCCTCATGGCGGGCCTGCGCCTATATCCGCCTGTATCGCCGAAATACCGTTTTATTTACGTTATTTTAAATTTTCGAAACTTTGTTTTTGTACAAACAAACATGACATTGACAGTTTGCCTGTTTGACATGTTGAACGTCTAGGTGTTGCAAGGAAGCAAACCAATGAGTTCTTTGTTATGAGTATTCTTAAAAACGGTATGCGATACTTACACATTTCGATGAAATTAATTGTTAACTTAATAAGGTTTACCTTTTTTCTGCACAACTTTCAAAGAAAATTATTTTTTGAGAATATCTTATCTATAAATTTTCCCTAAAATAAAAAGTTTTTTTGCGACTGCCAATGTTTTACCGCACAAATGGCAGAAAAACCTAGAAGCCATGCCAAAAATACTATTAATTTACCGTACTATGAATAAAATTTTCGTTAACTTAGCGAAATCGCAAAGTCATCATAATTACCGACTTTCCTCGCTATCTCGGATGTAGAGACTTGCATTTATTGTGACAGTCGTTACTGCATGCGATTTTTATCGTTAATATTTAGTAATCGCTACATAGAACCGCCATGTTTGTTGAGACTGCGGGCCATTGCTTTATTTATTTGTTTATTTTACATTACTAATATTTAGCAAGGGACTTAGTTATGCTCGAGAACAGACGCGATGTGTTATTACGGCGGTAAGCAGCACGAAACCGGCGAGAAAACGTAATTCTCTTGGATTTGGAGGATGGCCTATTTCTTATTATAAATAAAATATCAAAGGACATGTTTCACGAGCTCCTTAGTGAACATGACAATCTGCCTAGAAGAGTTTGCGCATTAGACTTCTAGGTGATGATGGATATCCTCTAGAACCGTGATTGAATGACTCCCTTAACATCGACGCCCTGGCACACCGGAGTATAAATATATCAAAACACACTGCTTAGCTGCTGCACTGCTGCCGGGAACATGAGCCGTATTCGTTGTATTTAATCCTCGTATACAGTCCAGAAGATGAGGATTAAATATACAACGTGTATGCGCAAAACCTCTCGTGGGGTAACTCAGCCCATGTTACTGAACATTGCTTGTTCTAAGACAATGTTTTTCACACTGATGGGTTTGATTAATTTCTCATTTTGTATGAAAAACATTTATTTTTTTGCTAATTTCCTACAGTCTTGTCTTAGTCTTATAGGAAAGAGCGCATAAAAAGAAGATTCGTTAATACTAGTTTTACATAATTAAATAATTTCATTTTATTTACTCTATTTTGAAATAAAAAACCAAGTAATATCATTTATCATTTTTATTTACACAATTAGCAATCGCAGCTATTTTTCTTGCAACCTGCCCATTCTTGCTATTAAGCGGCGACGGACGCCTCGGCTTGTACCTGGGTTGCCTTAGCCTATATAGGTATTGGCTTGCGCCAAAAGTGCATACATTTGAGCAGATGTAACACGTGGCGTACATTTACACCTGAAACATTAAAATATGAATCATATAAACACAAAATCAGTTCCGGTTAACCCTTTAGGTCATCACGTCTCAGGGGGCACCATAAATAGGTCCAAAAATTTATTTGCTGGTACACGAAAGACTGCTTGAAATTGACTGGTAGACGATGAATGAACATAAAAGATAAACATAAATATCCCAAGGTTAGTGTAGAAAACATTAGTGTAAATAATACCCCTACCGGCCCGTGGACTTACATGACTTAGGTAGGGCATCAATATAATATAAAATCAGTGTTAATCGGACACTGCACAGAATACTTCGGATGTATACAAAGTATTCAATTTAGAACAAAAAATACGGATTGAAATAGTCGTTGTAGGTTGTATAATTACCTGACGCTCACGCTGCTGGGACACGGCGGGACTGCGCTTGTGTCGCTGGCCATGGAAACAACGTTTTATTTCCGTTATTTTAAATATAATATGATGTGCGAAACAAAACAATGTTTTTGCACAAATTAACTTAACAATGACAGTTTGCCTGTTTGACGTGATGAACGTCTAGGTGTTGCAAGGAAGCAAACTAATAAGTTCTTGGTAGAATATTCTTTAAAAACGGCATACGAATCTCACAGATATTGATCAAATAAGGTGTGTAATCACAAGGTTTACTTTTTTCTGCACAACTTTCTAAGGTAAATATATTTTTGAGAATATCTTTTCTATCAATTTTCCTTACAAATAAATGTTTTTTTCAACTGCCAATATTTTACAGCATTAGGCCTCTTGTACACAGTACAGTCATGAACAATAACATGTGTACACTTAACAAAATTGAAACGCAATTAACTCGTGAAATACTGGTTTCCGCTTTGAAATAAGACATAAATTTCGTAATAGTATGTGTGAGCGAATCTCTCACCATTTATTCTTATTATTGGGTACGCTAGGTATGCTGCACAATTATTTTAAATCAAACGCATATTTTTCCCGACATCTTTTTTATTGAATTTTTTATAACTGACTTGACACTTTTCAAAAATAGTGTAAAGCCTAGGATACACATTCGTTCCAGAACAGTATGGATTCCAAAATAGAAGTCTAACGAAAAGGCAAAAGTTTTATCAATGTAGCACAAAATCGCTTTTGAATACTGCATAGTGTTTACATACTATTGCTCGTGACCGTACGTTTTTCGGCCATGAAAATCTACGATTAATTCGCCGTGTGTAGGCATGGTCATCAGTGTTGTATGGAACACAATGGGAGCTTGTAGACCGTGCCTATACGGTGTAATAACCAATGAGTAATAACCGTATATCTTCACGGCCGAAAAACGTACCGTGTACATGTACAAGCTCCCATTGTGTTCCATACAACACTGATGACCGTGCCTGCACACGGCGAATTAACCGTAGATTTTCACGGCTAAAAAATGTACTGTGTACACACGGCTACGCATCAAGCTATACAAAACCAATTAATTGTGGTCTCGCTTGTATGGTCTTTCCGTATATTTAACGATCAGCTTATACTGGTTTTGTATAGCTTGATGAACAAGAGGCATTAGTGCACATACATACCTGCATAAGGCCTCTTGTACATGTCATGTTTTTCGGTTTTCAACCGTACGGCGTGTTGGCCGTACGGTTGAAAAAACGTGAGAGCTTGTACATGACACGGCAAAACCAAAAAGACATCGGCCAAGTGCGGCTCAGTGGAGGTGTGCTGGACACGCATGAATTTTCATACGAAGGAGAAGATTATATCGTTGCTTATTACATAATATTATAGGAAAGGCTTTGGATGGATCCGATTTTAGAAAAAGCTTCTAAAAAGGGAGGAATACGGCGCATTTCATACACTTTTCAATCATATTTAAGCCGCATATTTTGTTATCATCGATAGCCTTATCCCATATTATAGGCCTTTCTTGAATCAATGTAATTAAGATTTCTTGATTTATTCTCATTTTATAACAAAATCGGGAATCAGCGTATGTAAACCGTCACGAAACCGTGCGTAGATCCAGCGCCGTCTACTACATACTCCCATAGACTGCCATACAACACTGTTGAAAATCACGCCGTGCGTAGACGCGGCAAGCCGAGGGGCAGACACGGCGCATATTGCGGCGGCGCCGTGCCGTGGCTCTGCCGTGCACGTCTACAAGCTCCCATTGCGTTCCATACAACACTGATGACCGTGCTTACACACGGCCGAAAACCGTACTGTGTACAAGAGGCCTTGTGGCACAAAAGCCTAGAATCCATGTCAAAAACATGATTAGTTTACCATACTATGAATACGATTTTCGTAAGCATAGTGACAGTCGCAAAGTCAAAATAATTAGCGACTTAGGGTGCTTGTACACGGCGCATGTAACCCGCGCAAGTAAAAGAGCGGGTTTGCGGTTTACCCGCGCGAGTAACATGCGCAAGCTACTTGATCAAGTTACCCGCGGGGTGCTTGTACACGGCGCATGTAACTCGAGCAAGTAAAGGAGCGGGTCTGCTGTTTACCCGCGCGAGTAACATGCGCAAGCTACTTGATCAAGCTACCCGCGGGGTGCGTTTACACGGCGCATGTAGCTTGAGCATGTTGAGGCACTTACGCGGATTACATGCGCCGTGTACAAGCACCCTTAAGTCGCTATCTCGGATGCTAGAATTTGACAGTCGTTACGGCATTTTTTTTTTTTTTTTTTTTTTAGCGTGGTAAAATCATCAAATGAGTCCTCCAACCCCGGGCAGGGCGGGAGGGACTGTCAGACTTCTACTGACTAAAATCCACGGTGTCCTTCATAGCCTGTTACGTTCCGGGGTTACGGTAAGGGAATAATCCCGCTACCCCGGCAGGCTTTGGCCCTCTGAGAGGGGGGCCCCGTCATTATGCTGACGCTCTTTGAGGCGCGCGTGGGACACAACGCGCCGTCGACCCGGGCATGGTCCTTGGTCGGGCAGCGAGTTGCCCTTTACTCGCTGCCCGCATGCCCGCGCCTACGGCGGCCGGAGATCGTCGCGCGACGTCCGTCGCCGTGGGCGTCCTAAAGTCGTTACGGCATGCGAATTTTTTCGTTAATATTTAGCGTTTGCGTCGTATCGATTGAATCGCTATCTATGTCGAGACTGCAGGCCCTGGATAACGTTTGCGACTAGTTCTATTACGTAGTTTTTTAGGCACACACTCGTTAAAAATATTGTAAATTATTTCATAAAAGTTATTCGTACAAGAGGTAACATCTGTTGACTCTATTACGGTACTCCAAGATTCTTCATTAAGTAGAGTATGAAGCCGTTCGTAATTGCACTTATTAAAATTCCAGTCTTTAGACGGATCATTATTACTAGCTGGCATAGGGCGAACATGAGGAGCTGTGTCAAGTTTTATAGTTATATTCAGTGGTGGGTGGTAGTTATCAGGTGGTACCATACCTTCTGTGTCACTTAAAGATACCTCAACGCTCTCACGGACCAACACTACATCTAACATACCTCCATGCAGATTCTTCACAACATTCCTCTCAGCCAAACCACAAAAAGATAAAAAATAACAGTAATAATTATTAACATTAACCGAAGCACTATTTAAGTTTAAATCTCCACAAATGAAAACAGTTCCCTTTAGGGTATGTATAAAACTTTCAATTTTGCAAAACCACGACATGTAGTCGTCATCACTAGCACTGGGTTTTACATACACTACACATACAAATATCGAGTGACCATCTAAATCACATGTGACCCATAGATCTTCACCAGTATCTGTTTCAAGATCCCTGCGTCGATTCATGAATAAACCAGTCCGGGACAAAAGCATAACACCGCCGCACGGAGAACCACGATCTCGTCGTATTATGTTGTAGTCATTACAAGTAACTTCAGCGTCTTCAACCGAGTGATCGAGAAATGATTCTGTTACAGCAATAATATCATGTTCTTGTAATAGCAAACTAGTTCTCCACGTTGTGAGCTTTGTCTTCAATCCGCGAACGTTCTGATAAAAGATGGCTAATGTTGTAGATTTTTGTTTACTATGGTTGCCCTGAGACACGAAAAGTATGTTGAGTTTGGGTAAACCCTTGCTTCTTAAATTTATTTCGACGAATGTAGGGAATCCAAAGCTTAATTTGAGCATTTACAGGCCAGACATCGACTGAAAAAATCTTCTCAAAAAATGGAACAGGTATGCCAATTTTGTAAGACTTGTAGTGTCCTTTAGGTGTGAGTTCATCAACGGTACAGGTTGCTGAGGGACATAGCTGACGTAAATAATCACGAACATCTTCGACATTGGATTCCATATTCCATACATGGATAAATTTCCGTGCTTCAGCAGCTTTCAGCGTTGTGACATTTGCACCCGCCGTGCCAGATAATGATTTGTGCCCATTGTAAGGTTCTGAACTAATACTTGACTGCAAGGGTTGGTTATGAGTTGACTCGTAATCAGTGGTAATAGAACCTGGGCCCACCTGCACGTTTCCCGGTGGTGTTTGTTCTCGGGTTGTTTGCTGTCGTTGTGGTTGTACAGGATGGGTTATTTCCGCTTGCTTATCAATGATTATGGGATTGTTAGGAATAGTAGAAGTAGAAGACATAGGTGTTGATGTTGGGAGCTGCTGCTTAGCTGACTTCTTTTGTCGATTGCGCTTTTTGTGCGCTAGGGGGCTAGAAGCTCGAAGGGTTGTATCGGCTGATAATATCTGCTGATCAAGTACGTGTACCTGCGTGTTACTCTGTAGGCGCTCCTCTTCGAACTTTTTCAGTTTTGCGTCCATAGTGGCCATTTGTTTAGAGTAAACGTCAAGCTTATCATGATAACAGCTAATTAAAGTCATTGCTTGACATAATTGATCGCTAAGAGACAGCACTTCATGACGAAGAAGACGTATTTCAGAGTTTAACTCGCTCGAGTTTGACGACTGGATTTCATCTACTGTAGGTATTGACGAGTACTTCCTCCTCAACGTCACAGTCATTAGCATCATTACTTTCAAAAGGATTTCCCATCGACGCCTGGGTGTCGTTGACCTCCCCGTAATGAGAACATTCCCGACAAATCCAAGAGTTCAAATCTATATCATGTGTATTTCCATCATGCATACACGAAAAATGCATATAATTACTGCATGCATTCGAAGTGCAATGTAAAAATTGTTCATAGGCATCAATTGCGTTATCGCATGCAAAACAAATCATTTTAAAACCTCCAAAAGCACAGGTGTCCCAAAACATGCAAAAAGTGCGCAAAGCAAATAAATCAAAGCGCTGCAGTAGACGCGCGTTTCTTCAACATACGCCGCGTGAAGCACTTGAAGCGCTTGTTTGCCGCGAGCGCGTGGGCGAAATCCAATAAAGCAGAGCGCTAGCGCTGTAGCGGCGCTGCGTTTAACCGAAGTTATGTAGCTTGGAGCACTCTAGCGCTTGATGCGCGGTTTGGATGTCCGATTGTCCGTTGTTATGCGAATTGCGAAGAACGCGTCACTGTGATTTGAAATGTTTTAACAGAAGAAATATTAATTTGAACTTTGCACTTTATTCAGAGTTTATTTCCAGAAACAAATTACACAGTAGGGTTGTTTACTTCATAACGAAGAAAAGTATGTATGTTACACTGCTAAAAGACAATTTTAAACTACTTTTAACTAATATAATTACGGAGAGACAAATTACGCGAAGTCGCTACCGGCGCGGCGCGGCGCTGCGCGAACTGCATCATGCATAAGCTATGAAGCAAATGTAATAGGGATTATTAGTATATGTATACTCATTCTAATATAATATTAACACTAAGCCAATGTTATGTTTAGAGCTACAAGCTAATTAGAAAATACATCTTTGCTAATATTGTAAAGATGCATGTTTGTATGAAGGTTGTAATGTCACAAAAAATATAATTTTGATCTGTATCCTTCACTAGTTTTCAGTATTTGAGACGTAAAGTAAACTGGAACTTTGACAATTTTCAAGGAAAACATTAGTTTCTTCTTCGCACACCAGAGGCGCTGTTCCATTTTTTCATATAAGAAACGCTGTAAATACTGGAAAGACGCTGTAAAGTAAGAGTGAAAATTCGTGCTAAGGGTACAGATTCTTCATAAAATACTGAAAGGAACCTTTTTTTTTTATTTTAACATTTTGCAAGTTAACCCAAAGAAGGTTGTATGCCGCTTAACCGGAAACTATGAACCTTGAATCTAGCCTGCCGGGGTCGCGGGACTAACTATTTACCGTGACTTCAGAACTTAAAGGGCTATTGAAGGAAACCGTGGATTTTAGTCAGTACGAGTCTGACAGTTCCTCCGCTCTGCCATGGGAGGGAAGACTCATTTGATGATTTTACCACGATAAAAAAATGCCTTGAATTGACCTTGAATCTAATGCCACCAGGCAGGGGGTTACAAACACCTCCTGTGGTGTATAGACAGGCTGGATCTGTTTGAATGAATAGGTTATTAGATACAGTTTGGGAGAGGTTTAAATATCCATAAGTGACCAAGGTGCAAGGAGCAGTGGTATCGGCCCCGACTTACGAGTTGTCAGTAGGTCGTGGTTTCGAATCCAGACAGGCCCATTACTTTGTGTAATTTATTTCACCACCACTGCTCTCAAAACGGTGAAGGAAAACATCGTAAGGAAACCGGCATGTCCTAGAACCAAAAATTCGAAGACGTGTGACATCCACCAACCTGGACTGGGCCCGCGTGGTGGATTATGACCCAATCCCTCTCACAGAGAGGAGACCTGTGTACCAGCAGTGGGAACATTTATAGGCTGATGATGATGTTGATGAAGTGACCAAGTTGACAAGTGTAACAACTGCCCTTAACTTTTATTTACTCATTTTTCCCAAAAAAATGTCCAGTTTGTTGTAAAGTTTCGAGGCTAAAATCCAGGGTTATCACGTTTCTTGCATAATAATATTCTTTGGAAGGTCGCGAGTATAACCGATAGGTTTGTTCCTATTGTCGCCTCTTGGTTTTATTCGCTTTTAGATCCATAAACGCATTTTAGATAAGATTCGAACAAGAACCGTATTCTACAACCACTGCGCCACCTATTATCATATTCAGAAACTCCTGCACCATGCACAGCATTAAATCAATGAAGGATTGATTTATTCAAAAGTGACACTAGATGGCGTTGCTTAATTAGTGCCTGCAAATCTCTATTTGTGGATTTTAAGATTTTTACGTGAATAATTAATGAGTTCAATACCACCGTTAATTTTTTAATAAAAATATTCCCGTTTTTTTACTTATAAATAAGAATATAGTAGATTTTCGTATTTACTACGCGTAACTAACCGTATTCTATAACCACTTGTGCCACCTTTTATCATATTCAGAAATTTCTGCACCATCAATAAATCTCAGGTTCATGATAAAATTAATAAACTGAATAACACTGTCTGAAAGGCAGGCCTGTGTCGATAGGATAGTCTGAGTATATGAAACACGTATGTATAGTAGTTAGTCCCTAAAACAAGGTGGTGGTGCTAGGCAACTGGGCTTCTTCCAGTTGTAATGTCCCTTTGTGCCTATTGGCCTTGTTTTGTTCTATCTACTGCTTGCATGGAGGGAAGTGGAAACGTATTCTTCCTACTCCTCCACTATTCTTTTCCGATTAATTTCGTTGCAGGATCCAACACAGGTAAAGTCATTCTGTAGGACAAATGTCGAGCTTCTGGCTCTCAGGAGTTGCAGTGGTTTGGGAATAGTGTGGTGGGTTTGTACCAAAAAAAAGTCCCTATAACAAAACAATTGTTAATACTAATTAATTTCACAAAAGCTAAATTGACACTTAATTGATTAGAAAACGATTACTATACTCGTTTTCTATTCAACATCAAACGTATTTGTGAATAGTGTACATAAACAAAGAATATTTTTGTTTAATATAAATTATTGTTTCGTATTTTTAATTCAGCTTTCAATAATACCCGTATAAGAAAATACTCTGTATGAATTAAATAAGGAAAATCAATACCGCTTTAATTTTAATAAAAACTACACGTGCCTCATAAAATGAAAGTATTAATTATCGGATAATATTTAATACTGCTTCAGACTTGAAAAAAACCGAATTTTCGCTTAATTTTAATTTTCAGTATATTTATTATATTTCCTGAACCAAATGACATGCAGTAAGTAGTTTAGTAGGTACTTAACTTTTTCATTTTCCAATAAAAATATGTGCAACTAGCTGTTGCCAGAGGCTTCACTCGCTACGACTCGAAAATTATCCCACGGGAAGATAAAGTTGGGATGAAAATTATCCTATGTGTTAATAAAGGTTATAAATTATTTGTGCACCAAAATTTTTGTTCAGATGTTTTCACGTGAAAAAGTGACAAGCATCCATCAATCCATCCAAACTTTCACGTTTCAAATAATACAATTATTAGTAGAATAAAGTGGTTGCTGATTTTAAACATTGTGTTCAGTTAGCCCTTTATGGGAATTAAGGGCGTACGGCAAAGCGAAAGCATCGTTTGATGAGTCGGAAAAGTTGCCACGCACCGCCACCAGCAGGCGTCAGTATCGCAAAATTAACGCAATCCAAAGTTTTATGTATTTCATTTCGTCAACTTCGACATTTCATAAAGTGTTCCCTTTACGCAAAATACATGTATTACTCTAGTAGAAATATTTTAATATAAGGATGTCGAAACATTTACCAAAACAAAATGATAGAAATCCTTATTGATGTGGATTAATATTTTGTGAATATTTTTATCATTCACAGTCTTAAATTTATTTTATAACATTTTGATGTCCCGAGATTACGAACAAAACTACTATTTTGGTAGAAAATTAATGATAATTGGCATACCTTACGAAAGTGACAATACCCAATTATCGTTAAGCCCCAAACACACGCGCGCACGGGTATGGGCGTGTGCGTTGTGTTCCACGCGCGCCGGAAAATGTGACAGCACAATAACGGGGCTCCCCCTTAGAGGGTCTACCTGGGTCGCGGACAAACGAATACAATACCGTGACCCCAGAACGTAAAAGGCTATTGAAATAAATCGTAGATTTTAGTAAGTATTCCGAGTCTGACAGTCCCTCCCGCCCTGCTCTGGGTAGGAGGACTCATTCGATTATTTTAACACGCTAAATAAAGCCCCAAACACACGCTCCTTTTAATATCGTGCGTTCACAAAGCTGGTTGCGTGATATCTTTATATGTTCGAGAGTGGAAAGCTAAGGATGCTTGACGCCCTGTCCTCCACCATCTGGTGTTTGTATTAATTTTTGATGCATTTCGATGTAATGACAGACACAAGCGCCGCGTAAAATGAACATTAGTCGAGCAGCGGCGTGGATTTAGTAGTTTTTTACTCATATGAGGTACAGGTATAGTAGAACAGTTTAATGTCAGAACCTCTTTATAAATAAATCTTCATTCTATAATATCTTATCCACAGTATTTTTTTGGGACAAGGTTTTAATATCACTTTTCTGATAAATGAAACCTTTAGAGATATTATCTATCGACTCCAAAAGCATGAGCCCAGTACTGATCTTTTATACTCCAAAGCAATCAATAAAGCGAGAAGCAACTTGTACCGAACACGCGGTGAGACAGCAATGACCACCGATTTTTCATCATAGTCGCAGCATTATACTATAGGCGATATTTAAATCATGTAATGTGGACCATTTGGAATTGGTTCAAAAAACCGGTTTTAAACGCCCAAATGGTCGGTTCAACATTGCGCCTCAGGGTGGTGGGTGCTATGCCTTATTTGTAGTTGACAAGTAATTTTGAAGTATTCAAAATGACAACAGCAGTTTTCATTTAATTTATTTTATTCCTGTTTCTTCGAAATTGTTAAAATCTGTGACGAAACTAAATAAATAATAATAAAAGTGAAGTGCTTCTTATCCTATATCGCAGTTTGATTCGATTAGAAGTTGTTTTCAGTTACATACTATCTCAAATTGTTGACTGCAAATCAGTGCATTTATCATTAGTTCATGTGAAATTGTATTTAGATGCATAAATATTAGATGGGAGGGGGATGGACACAGAGGAACCATCCGACAACAATAGTACGATATCACGATAGCATTGATATAATATCACTGTGAGTAATTTATTATATTGATAGGAACAATTCGTAATGTATAGAATCATACGTATTCTAACATTTCCCTTGTTTGCTCTGTAAGCGTCAGGAATTTCCTGCGATGATTTTCAGTAAGTTTGGTTTATTTTATTCTTGATTTATTAATGAAAATAATTTGTTATTGAAAAAAGAAAGTTTACGTGACTTATTTACAGTCATGTCCGTTTACAATCACGTCCCATTGAACACATCGAAACATAGTTTTGAATAATCTATAAGCATACGTATCATTCGTTTGTATTTTCTCGATCTTTTTATCCATTACCAATTTTATTATTACGAAAATCTGACAGCCGCGATCTGAAAAAAAGTGTCACAGGTCTAGCCTGTAAGAGCCACGCTGGCTGACTGATTCGTCAAGGAACGAAAGTGATGACACTACTTGTAAAAGGCAAAAGATGAGAGGACGATAGTGAATGTGTGCTCAGAATAAAACGGCGTATGTGCCCAAACATATTGACGTCTTTTTATGAATTAAAATTGTTATTAATTGAAAAACTGTCTTTACAGAATTTAGATAGTGGTATTCTCTACAATTTAAAGTAACATCTTTTCCATAACTCACAGTAGTTATGCCATAAAGTCCAAAAAAGAAAAAATATAGACCTAACTTTGCATTTTTTTTGTATGGAGAAAATTTCAATGAATCGTGTTTTCAACTTTGTGAGAATTTATATCATATAGTCAATTACTATATTCCAAGTTTTAAGATCTGTAGTCCATATACGTACGAAGAAAAGTAAAAAATAAAAAGCGTATTTTTATTGACCCATCACCTTAAAGTCCCTGACTTATTCTTTTCCTTCCTTAGTCCTTGACTGCTGGCCTTTTAGAGAGACTAAGAGTTACTTAACCCTATACTTGACATGGTGCACTTAAATGCACATTGAATTCAGATTTTTTTTTAAACAAAACATTACATCGAATCGTTTTAATTATAACTCCAAGTGATTTCCTATACGTCTGTTTATGTGAGAAAAAGAAATCTATAATTGTCTGGCTCACACTTTGTCAGTGGTGAACAAAATGGCAAACCGTCCGTCAGAGCCTGTGCATTGCTCTGTAAGTATCGTATTTTATCTCACTTAGATAAAATTAAATGTATGAATTTGATATAATTTTATTTTATGCAAGCTTTACGCAATAGTCTGTTTATATTATTTCTTTGATATCTTTTTTGCATATAGCGTAATTCACGATTTTTGTAAGGTGTGCATTTAAATACACACTGCCTGGTGCAGTGTGAATGACAATTTATTTGTTGTGTATATTTAAATGCACACTGCCAACGTCATAGATGGTTACTACTTGTGAATGTTGTGTTTATAAATGCTGTGGTACTACATACTCGAGCCTTTCTTCAGACAGAGTTTTTTTCATAATGCATGACAACAATTCGTACCACACTTTCCACCATATTCCTTTGCTTTAGCTTGCAATACTTTTATTTCAGATGACTAGAAGTTGAAATTTCTAGCGTTGGTGCCTAAATGTGGAGCTAAGTCTGATGTAGAATCTTGCGAATCTATGGAAAATGCATTCTAGATGTGTGTCTCATCAAGATGTCTCCGAAGACGGGTCCCCGGACCCAAAAAATGGGTCCTCACTCCACAAGTTGTTCATTCGTGTTTCACTATCTAG
This sequence comes from Agrotis segetum, assembly GCA_036375495.1. NCBI lineage: Eukaryota > Metazoa > Arthropoda > Insecta > Lepidoptera > Noctuidae > Agrotis > Agrotis segetum. The sequence goes on along the minus strand of JAQSVV010000015.1, from coordinate 4,144,563 downwards.
CCTAAAATGAGTTTCTGCGCTACTTTTTTCTGCTCCCTCGGTGGGAGGAAGATAAGAAATATCAAGCATCATGGTGTCCACCGAATTCAAGAATCACTTATAGGTACTTCTGGGCATTGAGGGAGGCTTTTCAGCTGGAGGCCCATTCCACCTCAAGATGTAGGTTTCACTTGACTTTGTTCATCTAAAGTAGTGAAGGGGGGTCTCAAATGACTGCTGCGGGTTTCTGGATCTTTTGCGATATAAAATACAACTTTCCAAACGCAAACGTATTTAAGTTTTTTATATTGTTACATACTTAGATAGACATGTAAGAAAACGTTGATCTCAGAGCATTAGGACTGAATACTGTAATAAATAGTAATAGAAAAAATGTTTTACTATGTCCATATCGTAACTATAACGAACCAAGATCCTAATGAATTTCAAATTGTTTTGATATTTTTCGAGAATAATGTTATTTTTATGTTATTGTTTCTTTTTTAGATTAGTGATTACATGGCAGTGTGCATGTAAAGACACAGTTTTCTTTGTATGTTTTTTCTTGTGAGTTTGGCAGTGTGCACTTGAAGACACATAATATATCCTGAAAACTGAAATTCAGAGATTTTTTGTTTTATTTTTCCTGACATCCTTATGATCCAATTAACATAAGGAACTAGTAAAAGTTAATTTTTCTTAAGGTAAAATTCTCTGCCAAGTATAGGGTTAACGAGCAATGGAAAGAGCTATGCTCGGAGTTTCTTTGCGGGATAAAATCCGAAACATGAATATTCGGCGAAGAACCAGAGTCACCGACATAGCTCATAAAATTTGCAAGTTGAAGTGGCAATGGGCAGGCCACATCGCTCGTAGAACTGACAACCGATGGGGAAGAAAAGTTCTCGAGTGGCGACCACGGACCGGCAAACGCAGCGTAGGCAGGCCTCCCACTAGGTGTACCGACGACATCGTGAGGGTCGCGGGCAGCCGATGGATGCAAGTGGCGAATTGTCGTTCGGCGTGGCGGTCTAAGGGGGAGGCCTATGTTTAGCAGTGGACGTCCTCCGGCTGATGATGATGATCATGACTTATTCTGTAGGTACATTTGATCATAACCGCTTGCTGCCCGCGTTGATAGTAGCAACGCTGTTAAAATGCCGGCTTAAATGATCTATGAAGAAATTTTTGCGTCAACGCGCAAAAAACATTCGTCATTCACACAAACTTACACCCTTACCTACTAAGTTTGATGCCACTAAGTCAGCTAAAATTTTATTCATAACCGAAATACTAACTTTCAGAAACACACGACGACTCTTAAGTTTGTAAGTTATTGCTTACAATGTAAAAGTAAGCTATGTAGAATTTCAGGTAAACTTTATTCGAAAGTTGCTTCAGACCATTTTGAGTAAACTGTTAAAACTTACCGCAAGGAGAGAAAATTCTTTATATGGGGTGACTGGCAATTAGTGTATGATACTTAAACACGTGATTGTGATCCTGATAACAAACAAGTTTTATTATGGGAGCAAAGTCGAAAGAGTGAAAAAAAAGTCATCTGTTCAGTACATTTATGTTTGCCTAATGTACGGAACAGCTGATATATATTTTTTTCAAGATTTCAGCTTTGCTCCCATAATAAAAATTGTTTGTTATCAGGAGCACAATCATGTGTTTAAGTATCGTACACTAATTGCCAGTCACCCTATAAACTTAAGTAAATCCGGAGAAAAAATCTTTCTAGTCACACTAGACTCTTTGTACATAAATCTTTCATTATTATTTACATTGCCTTTTCCTATATTGGGGTCGGGTTTCAGTCGATCCGTAATGTAGCCGTAAACTTAATTTTATGAGCCACTTCACAAAAATATAGTATAACAGCCTTATTAGAAAAACTTAAACATCTGTTGAACACTTGTCTAAAAAAAGTGTGACTGGAAATCGGACATTTTTAGACAAGACAGTCGACTGTATGAGTTTGAAGTAACTTAGTTCATACTTCATCAAGAAAACTCATCACGTCAGATATTTTCAGGTAAAATTTAAATTGAACACGATCACGCAAAAATACCTAATCCGAATCGATATTAGATTTGAACAAATTGATTCTAAAATTTATGAATTTAAAGTTCAAAACTCCATAAATTCAAAACTTTGAACCATTAGGATTATTGTTGTGTAACTAAAACAATAAAATTTAAAGTTTGCCTTATTTATAGTGGCATCGGTACAAATTATTTCAAAGTCTTTTTAGTAAGCGTATTTTGTGTTTAGTATAGGTAATTATTGTGCTTTGGATAGATTCACGGACAGATATTTTATATAATACATGTACCTACGTGTTCATGTTTTTTTTTTTGTTTATGTGCATACAGAAATTACACAAAATAGAGAGGTTTGGAAGGAAAAATCCTCAACCCAGCAGTGGGACACAGTCAAATTAAACAATTAAAAAAAAACACACACGAGTGACAATAAGCATACGGACCGCCAGATGCAAAGTGGCTACCGTAGAATATGGTTGTAGTAGCAACAAGTGCGATGAACGCTTGTGCGACAAAACTATACTGCGACACACCATAGTTCGAATACACGCTTGTGCAACACACTGAAGATCGACAAAAACTGTGCGACTGTATTGCGAAACCACGGTAGTGCGACAGACAAGTGTTATTGGACAGTACATTGTACATTGCAGTATTATAGGATTTTGGCACTACTAAAGTATGATAAACAATTTTGCGACACTGGCGTGTATAAATAAATGGTATTGTCCACTTACAACTGTTTTACCCCCTTCTTGAACCCTGTAAAGGAAAATGTTAAGTTACTGATGTTTTAACAGTTAAGGTAAGATTCCCACCAACCGGCTGGACTCGGCGGCATTTTACAATGTGGTAAAGAACATTGAAAATTATCTCCGTCGGCATTCCGCGACACGTAGCGACGTGTCCCGTAAGTTGCAGCAAATATGAACTGTATTTACTGTTGATAGATTTTAATGTTCTTTACCGCATTGTAAAATGCCGCCGAGTCAGGCCGGTTGGTGGGAATCTAACTTAAAGCGATATGGATGGGATGGGAAAAGGTGCTAATCACAGAGTGACAAAAGGAACACTACACCCAGTATCTGAATCTGTGTGGAGTGCTCTTCATATCAAACCACGTTGTAAGCGAGTTTCGAAGAGTGATACTGTCTTGTCGCACATAAATGATGGTAAAGTTGTGCAGTATGCTTAGGCGTTTGTGTATCAATCGTTTTTTTTTATTTTTTGCAAGAAAAATAGAGTTAGTGGTATGAAATATAAAGTAAAGGTGCTGTAAAAACGTGGTGAGCAGTCCAGGCTCAGTGGTATCGGTCCCGACTTAAGGTCCGCTTCGTTGTAGGTCGTGGATTCGAACCCTGTCAGGCGCATTACTATGTGTAAATTATATTTTCATCACTACTGCTCTCTCTCTCTCAGAGGGCCAAAGCCTGCCGGGGTCGCGGGATTATTTCCTTACCGAGACCCCGGAACAAAACAGGCTACTGAAGGACACCGTGGATTTTAGTCAGTACAAGTCTGACAGTCCCTCCCGCCCTGCCCGGGGTGGGAAGACTAATTTGATAATTTCACCACGCTAAAAAAAAATAAACACTACTGCTCTCAAAACGGTGAAGGAAAACATCGTGAGGAAACCGGCATGTCCTAGAACCAAAAATTCGAAGATATGTGACATCTACCAAGTCGCAATGGGCTCGCGAGGTGGATTATGGCCCATTCCCTCTCACAGAGAGGAGGCCTGTGTCCCAGCAGTGGGAACATTATAGACTGATGATGACTTTTCAAAGAATACTTACAATATAGTCACACCTTGCCTGTGGTTGGCAAGGTGCAGGCGATACCTGTGGTGTTGCAAGCATCCATATTGTGGGCCGTATTTGACGCAATGATGTACATAAAATAAAAAATACTAATACATTTGACTGGCCTGTTGGTCTAGTGGTTAGTGACCCTGACTGCTATGCTGGAGGTCGTGGGTTCGGTTCCCACCCAGGACAAACGTTTGTGTGATGAGCACGATCATATTTTGTTCAGTGTCTGGGTGTAATTTATCTACAATATGTATGTATTTAGAAATATATAAGTATGTTTATCAGTTGTCTAGTACCCATAACACAAGCTCTGCTTAACTTGGGACTAGATGGCGTTATGTGATAGTTGTGGAATATAAAAAAAAAATATATGTTTTTAAATCTACTTAGGTATATAAGTAAAAAAAAAAAATTGAATTTATAAAAACAGTCGGAATCGCTGTTTGAATAAGAACAAAACATAATCCGTATTCCACATTTAATATGAAATAATGTATTCTGAATCCGAAATAAAAATCGTTTTCCATACGAAATACGTATTCAACGCAAATGTGAGCGAGGCTTAAAAATAACATTTTTCTTTTTTAATTTCGCTTGAGCAATTCCTTGAGTTGTACGGAATTTAGGATATATTTGTGCTGAAATACGATTATTGCTGTTCACGTTTCTAAACCGTATATGTGTGTAGATTAAGTTGAAATCCCTAATGTTACCATTTTTATGTGAAAACTTTTTGTTTGGACTTTTTTGTATGGACTTTACCCTTCACGCGATGCGACACGATTCTACCAATTCCAAAAACAAGTAAAAATCAACCTTGCTACTAAGAAATAATGATGCAATCGATTGACTTGACGTCGTCGTGACGATCGTGTTTTGTTTTCCAATTACCCGTAGTTAACAACGTGTTTTATGTCTTATGTCATTGTGGTAAGATTAATTTTCACTTGTAGTTGGAACATGGGTAAAGTACCTAAGATGAAAGAAAATAATTACGAAAGTTGATATTTATTTGGCCATCTTACTTCCATTTGTATTCTACAGAGATATGTATTTTGCCTCGTAGGTCATTTAATGTTTTGTAAGTAGAACATTTTATTCAAAATATTTCATGCGAATTTTCTCTTGGTTTTTAAGCTTGCGCCGCGTTTAAAGTGCTTTTTAGCTTAACTAGCCGTGTCCTCATTAGGAACATCATTAGTTCCTTTTTTCGTTATGTTTCTACAAGAGTGTCTATAGAAATAGAATATTAAAACGGTTTACGAGTATGCACAGTCTGTCCGTCCATAATTTTACAACCTGAAGCTCCAACATGACTTTTCACGATTTTGAAAAAATACCTTTCTATGTTTCGTACTCTTTTTTTTTTGTGGTAAAATCATCAGACGAGTCCTCTCTCCCAGAGCAGAGCGGAAGGGACTGTCAGACTCGTACTGACTAAAATCCACGGTTTCCTTCAATAGCCCTTTACGTACAGGGGTCACGGTAATTCCCTAGTCCCGCGACCAGGTTCGTACTCTAAAGGCGCTTTTTCAATTTTCCATAAACGCAGTAAATACTTCAAGTATTCTGTAATTCAAATGCACTTTATGTAATTTATTTCATCACCACTGCTCTCGAAACGGTGAAGTAAAACATTCCATGTTACAAGTTTTGTACAAAATTGCGATATTATAATACCTACGCAACATAGAATATTCTATTCTAATTCTCTAGCAATAAAGAAGATTCTTCTGACCTCGCTCCATCTTAGGTCTTTGCTTCTGGGCTAAATTGAGACCAAACAAACCATTTTACAAACCCATTGTAATATAAAGCTGAAGATTTTGTTTGGATGACGCGCTTATCTCAGGAACTACTTGTTCGAATTGAAAAAACTTTTTGCATTGGATAGTACATTTATCCAGGAAGACTAAAGGCTACAATAACCAGAGGTCGGAATTAATAGAGTTATTTTATTACTTGCATCGAAATGTTGATATTAGATATGGATCTTCCCGGGGATTTCTAATAGATGATCTCGTTTGGAAAACAGTATTACAAATAAATAATGATAGTAAAAAAACATCAGAGATAGATGAGGCAAATACACTTTTTTGCGTAAAAGTAAATAACTTTTTTTTTTTCTGCTCCTTAGAAGCAATTCCTGGATTTGAGGCATATCCACTTAATTCTTTCCCTGTATGAAATCAGTGTAAGTACATGAATAACTGTACCTAATTTCGACCTGTAATCATAACATTGCGCTAAAAACTTAACAGCATAATCACTTTTTCTCTGGCGACTAAACATCGAAAACAGTACATCTAAAATTAAAATTTCCATCGGAATCCACTGGAAAATTCTGATGAAAAATGGTGTTAGCGCTGAAAATTGTTTGATTTATGATTTCAGAGTATGACAGTTTTTCAGTCCTCCGCTTGATTTAGTTCGGAGGGTTATTTTAAAAGCGTTATTAACGTTATGAGCAGACGTCTAGGGCGCTTTTTAGCCTGAAAAATGGCGTGGGTTTTGCAGGCCAAACAAATTAGGGATAAGGTTTTGGAGCTAGGACGTGAAGTAAATTCTAATTTTGTAACCTTGAGCTCATCTTTTATCGTTATTTTCTTTCATTTTTTGTACGGTCTTCTTTTTTTTGAAGACTTTCAGGAGCCCCACAGGTCTGAAAATACAGGATCATTCTTTTAAGGGTAATTATTCGAAGTAAGTTAAAATAAAATAAAACAAACAAATGTAAAACAACCAAAGTCAATCTTTTATTGTTAAAGGGTAGAAAATCTTAGGGGTTGAAAGCGGAACAAACAGTATCTATAAACATAAATACATTCCAAAACCCGTCATGATTGTGTTCATTTTTTGAATTCTATGAAACATATCACGCAGGACTACAAAAAAGTTAAACATCTCTAGATCACTTACCTTAAAAAAGTATAACGGCCCTTATTTCAACGTCAAATGCCGTTTTGCAGTTAACAGGTTGCTTAGATAAGTGTTTAACAGATGTTTAACTGTTTTTGTAGCAAGACGTTATTGTTTTTAACTTTTTATTTACAAATAAAACGTTAATAGAGACAAAACAAAAAACAGAATTCTAAATAAGCAGTAAAAATATAAAGGTAATATAATGAACGTTAAAACTTTTAGAACTTTCAGTTTTCTTCTAGCATATACTGTGCCAGTTAATCCATCTTTCAATATATACTTTCTGAGGCCAATAGCAACTGTTACGAGATATTCTTTGTAATCGATGTTTTGCATATCAAAATTGAAAATAATTTGATCCGATTTTGAAAGACTGTTGTATAATGCCGCCGTGTTTTGATCATCAAAGTTCCACATCCTGCAGCTAAAGTATGAAAATACTGTTGTCCTATTGTACAATTTCGTGGCTAGTTTAGCAAATCTGGAAAATCATTTTTTTTTTGTCATCAGTTTGTAAGGAATAAAAATAAACTTAACAAAATTAACGATAGAAATACAAAATACTAAAAAAAATAATTCTAAACTAAAATTTAGTTTTTAAGCATTTTTTTAAGAGAAATAAAGGCATCCATTCTATGATATTTTAAATGTATTTCGCAGAATATCCCTTTCTCAGAATGTTCCTTTCTTCAAAAAGGCATTAATGTCTAACTAACATTTTTGTCCAGGTGTTAATTGTCCACATAATATTTATATGTCGCATGGATATGATAAAAAAAAAACTTGAGAGGTGTCAAGGGACACCCGGATGGAACGAAGTTACTGTATACACTCAACAAAAATAATCGTCACGACTCTACTCCACTCCACTCCACTCCACTTCGCTCCGCTCCACTCCACTCCACTCTTTGAGCTCTAGCACCCTTTCGCAACGTGCGATAAGGAACTTCGTTCCAACAGGAATTTGCCCAACAACAAGTTTTTATCATTTCCCTAAGCAAATCTGGTGATTTGAACAAATCCCTAAATTGATTCAGTGAAATGATAATAAAACATGTCCAGTTCTTGTTTATAACGAAGAAATCGTTCGGTATTCTTTTGTCACGTTACTATCCTAATCGGGATTTGACCCCGTGTGTACGAAACGGGGCACTGAGAAATAAAGAAATGTCGTAAAAACGACTGAGGGCACCCAGTTTTTTTTAAACCACTCAGAAGTAGGAGCCGGAGACGCGGTGCTCCGTCGACGTTTTCTGACGTTTTACTAGATTTAGCTTAGTTTTAAATACCACTGAAAAGTTATTTTTTGTCATTTCACTGAACCAATTTAGGAATTTGTTCAAATCACCAGATTTGCTTAAGGAAATGATAAAATCGTGTTGTTATTTTAACATCCTCCGTGATTTGATCAAATCCCTCAGGGGTTTGGCTAAAACTCTGTGTTTATCATATCCCTGCGACATTAAATAGATTTATTTTTCTCAAATAGAATACCTTCTCTTGTTTCCAAACAAGACTCTTACTACATCTGCGACATAGGCAGGAATCAGATGGAACAACCAGGAGTAGAACCAGAAAAGTATAGAATTTGTGGTACACCAGAAGAACGGGTATGCCACAGCCATCGGTGTTGCGTAGTTTTTACCGTCGGTAGCTACGATAGCGTGAAGTTCGTCTGTGAACGGAACGAAACTGAAGTAAAGACACAGGCAGGACTGAAATAGAGTAAGTCATAAGTGGACCGGGCTCGCCGCAAAGACCCCTCTTTGAGGAGTGGCTGGAGAGACGTCACTGCGTCCTGACCTATCGGATGACGCAGGTCCTCACCGGACACGGAACTTTCGGGAGGTACCTGTGTCGGATAGGGAGGGAAGAAACGCCCGGGTGCCACCACTGCGAAGATCGCCCTGAGGATACAGTAGAGCACACGGTGCAAGACTGCCCCGAATGGGCAGAGCACCGACGTGTCCTCACGGCGGCGATAGGCGGAGACCTCTTGCGCCCGACATTGGTTGCGGCCATGCTGCGGGGCGACACAGAGTGGGAAGCGGTCGCCTCCTTCTGCGAAGCAGTAATGCTCGTGAAGGAGGAGGCGGGCCTCGAGAGGGAGAGGAAAGCGTCCTCCCTCCACCCCAACTGCAGTGTTAGACGCCCGCGGCGTCGGACGTCGGCAGACGATCTCCGGCCACCGTAGGCGCGGGCATGCGGGCAGCGAGTAAAGGGAAACTCGCTGTCCGACCATGTACCATGCCCGGGTCGACGCGGTCGCGCGCCTCAAAGAGCGTCAGCAAAAATGACGGGGGCCCCCTTTCAGAGGGCCAAAGCCTGCCGGGGTCGTGGGGTTTTATTTCCTCACCGTGACCCCAGAACATAAAGGGCTATTGAAGGACACCGTGGATTTTAGTCAGTACAAGTCTGACAGTCCCTCCCGCCCTGCCCGGGGTGGGAAGACTCATTTGAAGATTTTACCACGCTAAAAAAAAAAAAAGTCATAACTAGATGTAAAAGCGTAATTAGTAATAATGTGGAAGCTGTACCTTACCGAGAAAAAGTAAGTAAGTGCGAATTAATTTTATTGCAGTATTTTTTTAACAATGAATATTTTAGGACTAACTCTTGCATGCAATAAAAAATACTGCAAAAAAAATAATAATAGTCGAGGTATTAATCATAAACGTCGAAGCCCGCCGCCGTGTCCTGACGGATACGATAGGCGATGGTGACCTCTAGGGCCCTGCATTGGTCGAGGGCATGCTGCAAAGCGAGACAGAATGGGAAGCGATCGCCTCCTTCTGCGAAGCAGTCATGCTTGCGAAGGAGGCAAAACGTTTTGAGTTTTGACGGAGAGTAATGGGTGACTCACACCGTCCGTTCATAGACCATGCCTGGGTTGACGACGGCGCATCGTGTTCCACGCATGCTGCAAATATCTGTCGCAAAAATAAAATACTTGTTAAGGTTGTACAAACCCCAAGTCAAAGGATTTCTTGCTGTCGGCGACACTGTGTAGATATTAGTTTCATTGTCGCCAGCAGCTCGTTTCCTAGCTGTTTCCCATCCAGCAGCTATTGTCACATTATTAACAAAGTCTACCGGTACTATAGCAGCGGAACTAGAACCGTCCGCTATCACTGTGTGTATGACACCTAAACCACAGATTACCAGATATTACACTCCATGTACTTACGCGCGCTAAGCACCTACCGGGCGCCGGGTAGCCGCTACCCATAGCGCAGAGGGATGTCAACAACCGCGCGGCGCGCACTTACTCATTATTTCGGTGGTTTTGACGATAGTTTTGAAATCGATATGGTTAAAACTGGTATATTTTGTGCAGTGGATGGATGTAGATTCAGCAAGAGAAGAGATAAAAACTTATCTTTTTTCGGTTTTCCTCGTGAAATAGAAAATGTTGGTAATTTTTTTATTTGTTATGAAAAAATGTAGGTACTTGCAATTATTAAATACTGTCGGTTTTCATTAAATAGTAGTAGGTTTGTCGTAGTACACGATCATACAAGTATCAACTTGTCTCAAAATGTAGTTACAAAACAATAGTTATAATTTTTTATCTTTCTGTCTCTTTCTCTCTGCGAATCGTCGAGTGTTTGATGCCGCCCGCGCCGCAGTCGTGTGTATAAATTGTAACCGTTTCGTTTTTATAGGTATCTACTTATTTGTTAAATCAATAAGTAATACATTCTAAAACATTAAAAAACATGTTTTATTTTATTAAGTACCTATATTTAAAATCCCTACTAACATCTTTGTCAACAGAGGTAGCCCTAGCAATTCACAATATCCATGCGCGGCGCGCATCTTCAAAGCAAAACTCAACTTTACGTATGTAAGGTTAGGTACATTTTCGTTCGCACCGTCTATCGACTTGAAAGTGTAGGCTATTATAGCAGTAGGTATTGAACATTTTGTATGGAGTGTGTTATATGGTAATATGTGCCTAAACACCCATATAAAATTACCTGAAAACAGAAAAATTAAGAGAAACTTAATTTTCACAGCATTTTTTACATGTTGGACTATAATTTATACTTACGCCAATGGCTCCATTTATACAGGACTTATCATTCCATCCTGGATTGGGTTCCAGTTTAGAAGCATAAACTGAAAGCAAATGATTTTTTTTTTAATTTTTTTATTTTTTATTATTCAATACTGCTTCTGCCCATGACTTCATTCATTCATTCACATAAAACTTTTGCCTCCAACCTGCATTGGTCGAGGACATGCTGCAGGGTGAGATGGAATGGGAAGCGGTTGCCTCCTTCTGCGAAGCAGTCATACTTGCAAAGGAGGCAAAACGTTTTGAGGGACAGTTTATCGTCGACCTCACGATCTAGCCGCCGCCGCCGACGGAGTCGCCCGATTTTCTTTGACATATCGGATGGCCGATGGGATGGGTAATAATTGATAGCTTCTTGCCTAATATGTTTTATTAGTTTAGGTAATATAAATTGTAAACAAAATCGGACCTTTTTAGTTGTATGATTTTCCCTTGTTGTTTACTAATTTAGGCTCGCTAACTTCAAATATGGTCTCAGATTTTTTCTAGCAGCTCTTGTTTAGGAGATACAGGTACTCCCTCAACATTTACTCTCTCGACTGTTGAAGTCGCTATCCTCAACGTTTTATTAGTTTCTTTTTTTTATTGCACAGTTTTCTTTAGTAGTACCTGTGTAAATAATCCAAATAGATTTTGTTGCATTTAAAGCGAATATAAATTCCAAAAATTGAGTTGAAATGTGTCGGACTTCGTGAAAAATACGTAAAACGTTTGTGAAGTCTCTACAATTATAGAAAAGTAACAAGAGGGATCTTTTAACATCATTACTCCTATGATTTGAAGTCACATCAGCATTACTGGAATTCAGGCCTAATGGATATTAGTAACTATTGAGGATCAGCTTCGCTTCATCATCATCAGCCTATAATGTATGTTCATACTGCCGGGACACAGGCCTCCTCTCTGTGAGAATGGGCCATAATGCACCACGCGGGCCCAGTGCGGGTTGGTATATGTCACATGTCTTCGATTTTTTGGTTCTAGGAAATGCCGGTTTCCACACGATGTTTTCCTTCACCGTTTTGAGAGCAGTGGTGATGAAATAAATTACACAAAGTAATGCGCCTGGCGGGGTTCGAACCCACGACCTACAGTCGGGACCGATACCACTGGGCCACCACTGCTCTCAGCTTCGTTTATCTTGGATAATAATTTTATAGAACTTACCGATAGCTGGTCTGACAACACATACGGGCAGTTCATTTCCAATGCGGTTAACCAACTCTTCGGCGATTGACTTTGCAAAAGTGTAAGTGTTTGGCCAATTTTTTATCAAACTGCAATAAAAATTAAACGAGTTTGAAGGTTTTGACCCTACCAATCGTATTTTTTTTACAAAATCTCGTTGTTAACGAAATTTATATTTATTGACAAAACATATTACGAACATAATGCTAAGCGTCAGGTTTGAGATTTATTCACCGATATATAAATCGAAAACTGAACCTAGGAGTAACAATTTTTACCTTTTTTCTCACTGCAGAAGTGCAGCATATTGAATTACGACAACATAATTACTGACCATGAGTTTTTTTTACCTACAAACACAAATTATAATTGTAAATTAACACATTCATCTCATTAATATTTATTTTAGATCAATGTATTAATTAACACCACTTTATCATAAAACAAAGTATTGCAGGTGAAACCTGCAAGGCCAAAAAGACAAAAATGTTGTTTGCCCAAGGTTCAGTTTTACCAGTGGACGCGGCCGCACGGTTACTGAACCATTTTTTCTTGCATTCCATTTCTTCTAATAAACAAGCAATAACAAATTCTGTATCGCTTTCCTCCTTTCTCACAAACACTTTCCGAACGTGCGATCACTAAAAAATCCAAATGAAGGTGGCACCGGCGATCCGATTGCTGATACGCGCGTCGGCAATCCGATCGCTGCCGATACAGTGGACGCAGTCTAAATAATCCGTTTGATGCGATGCGTCCGATACGTACGATGTGGACCTGTGGACGCTTACCTTTAGGGTCCACTCTCCATTTAAAATCTTCAAACCTCAAGCCAATGGGTTTGCTCTTGGTCTCTATCTTGGCTAAGACTCGAATATGAGACTTTTGAAGAATTTTGTAAATGGCTTTCAGGCGTAAAAGTTAAAACTACTTACCCCTGTGTAATATCGTTGATTCTTTCTTCATCAACCGTCTCAGCCATCGAGATGATAACATCAGGTGATACAGGTTTTTTGTAGAATTGCTCATATACTGTTGAATTTACCAGGTCCGTGCGAGCATGTGTGTATGCCGTTGAAACGTAGACGAAAGACCTTTGAAAGAACAATAAACTTAAGTAACTTGGCAGCTCTAACGTTCTATTCAGGGCTTTCAGCTGGTAAAGAGCTCAAGCAAGTGGTGCCTCTAAGTGTGCAAATACAGTGGCTGCGGGGCGGGTAGCGGAATCCGCTGGCGGGTAACGCAAACACATCGTTTTGACTAAGGTGCACCAAGTGCGGGCGGGGCGGTTTGAGCGGAAATCTAGTCTGTTTCGTGACCCGCTACCCGCTTCCGCTGCCCGACCCGCGCCGCTGTAATTGCACAGTAATTAATGTTTCAATTCTGTTTTTGGTTTGAAAAGGATTTGAGCACTTCGAGCCTAAAGCATTAAAGTTTTAATCGGCTTTTCAATACTCGTACCTTAGAAGTTTCGTCTGTACGCGCTGTGGCAGCCTCAGAATTGCATTACAAGCATGGAAGATTTATGGTAGTGCAAGAGTATTGTCATAGTAATTAAGAGCAAGAATTCTTAACTCTTTTTACATTATTTTCTAACCTTAAATTTTTGCAAGCCTTGCTGAGTGTAAGCACCTCTCTGGTGCCTCGTACGTTGATCAAGGTTGCCACGCGAAGAGACTCATCAAATCTTGTCGTGGCTGCCAAATGAAATACTATCTCCACCTAGTTAATGAAATGTATGATTATACTTATTATTTTTTATCATCAAGCCTATTTTGCTCCATATTTAATACCTGCAGGCGTAGCATGGCGCCGTAGAAAGGGGTTTTGTCGACGGGAGAATCGACAAACTGACAGATTGAAGAAAGATTTCTATTGTCCCTAGCATGGCGATGTTTGACACGTAGAAAAGAAATGTTTCTTCTCTACGATAGAAAGAAGTCTACAACGTCGAGCATGGCGACAATATTTTCTCTACTTTTGACACTTGGGGGAAGACACATTTCTTCTCTACAAGAGAAACTTGTCTACATCAAATGAGACCTAGACAAGATTCTTTTTATATTATTCTCAGTATTTATCGACTTATATTTGTTTTAAAGACAAGTAAGGGTCATCCCAACTCAATCGCTTTAGTTTTTAAGCCTAATAGAATAAAAAAGTCTGAAGGAAACTTGTTAGGAAAGTGCATCAAACTTTTTTTAATACGGGTTTCATGAAAAATTATAAAATGAGAAACGTTCAGTGAAATAATGCAGACAGCTATTCTTTCCAATGTTTTAATAATAGACAAAAATATTATAATTTATCAAGAATCTACGTGTCGTCAGTCATTGACATGCAGCATGGACCTAACATTATCTGCCTAAAATTGCCACAATCATAATTTATCATTAATAAATTAGATATCTGTCTGCTATGGCTATAACACAAAGATAATGTTCAACACTTGTTTTTCTCTCTTTCTACAAAGTATGTTAATTTTATTTGACATTTGGCTAGGAAAGACTACCAAACTGCGTGTCTATGGTTTAGATACTTTTTGCGTTTGGTTGTCGCATTGATTTATGCGCAAAAGCTTTTTTATAATGCACATATTATTAGAACTATGGATAATTCTGTCTGATTCCAATAAATCATTTTATTATTGTATTGAAAACTTGAGAATTTCACACCTTTTTTTGGTTAACTAAACGTTTTAGTTCATTCACAGTTCAATCATTCGCCGTTGCTATGGAAAGAAAACTTATGTCTTGTCTTCATAGAAACACGAGTCTACACGTCGGGCCATGCTCGGACAGAAGACATATCAAGTGGGTTAAAAAGAGCTTTGTCTTTTCTAGGTAGAATAGAGATAGAATCGCCATGCTACGCGTGCTGGTGAGTAAAGACTCACCGCCATCTCTTTACCACAGCCTAAAGAGGCTGTAGTAAAGAGATGGCGCTAGAAGAATTGTATAGTTCTGTGTCTTTTCCACAGCCTAAACTGGATCGCGTTAAGAGCTCGTGGTAAGGCCTCTGTGCATAAAATTACATCGAAGCAAAACAGAAAATTATCAATATTGTGTGTTCTTGCAAAACTATTTGAATAAATCGTCCTACAGGCCATTTATCCATTTTTGGGACACAATATAATACCTCAGCAACACGGTTCTGTTAAAACTAGGTCTACTCAGACCGACGCTGTATATGCAGATTTTAAAAAGGCCTTCGATAGGGTGGATCATTCAATTTTGTAAAAAAAAATGGCTTATAATGGCATCAGAGGTAATTGACTGCGTTGGTTCTGTTTACACATGAGCAATCGTAGTTTGATTTGAGTTGATTGATTTGAATTGATTTGAGTTTGATTTCTAACTCATCAACAACAAATCAAACTCATTTCTGGCGATATCAGGCGTTCGCCAAGGATCCATCCTGAGCCCTCTCATAATTATATATTTAAAAATTGTTGTTGTGTGGTGTCTTGTTATTCGATAATGATTTTAATGTATTTAGAGCAATAAAACACTCAAGATAGTAGCCTTATGTAGGAATATTTGAAAAGACTTTCTGATAGTTGTAATGAAAATAAATTGAAACTAAACATCCTTAAGTGAAAATACATAAATTTTACTTGAAAAAACTGTATAAGCCATAATCCTTATTTATCATACCTGTTCTGTAATAGCGTTCCAGTCTTCGTTACTCAAACCAAGTCGGAGTTCAGCCACGTCGCCTGATACCGGCACCAGCTTTTCGGCGAAATCTGGTTGTTGTACTCGTAACAGATCATACACCTGGAAACAATCACTCTATGATCCAAGTCCAATAATGTTTGATCTGAGGCTACTGATCAAAGGAGAACATTCAGGTCAACCTTACTGAAGTTATGCCACTTTTTTTTAACGTGGTAGAATCATTAAATGAGTCCTCCCAGGGCAGGGCGCGAGAGACTGTCAGAATCGTACTGACTAAAATTCACAGTGTCCTTCAATAGCCCTTTACTTTACGGTAATTCATCAGTCCCGCGACCCCGGCAGGCTTTGACCCTCTAAAGAGAGGCCCCTTCATTATGCTGACACTCTTTGATGCGCGCATGCAACACAACGCGCCGTCGATCCGGGGATGGTCCATGGTCGCGCATGCCCGCGCACTGCAGCTGGGGTGGAGGGAGGACGCTGTCCTCTCCCTGACGCGGCCCGCCTCCACCTAAGGTATGCCACTTATGTAAATCTCTAAATCAAGCAGCTTTGTCAGTAGCAGTCCAGAATCTTGATTTGTGTCCTTTAGTTATTGTATCATAGAAGCCTCATGAACACTCTTTTGAATTACCCTTCGCGGATCGTATGCATGATGTTGTGATATTTAATAATATTTATAACTTACAGGATCCTGTAGCAATTCAGTTAGTCTCTGCTGTATGCTTTTGCCTTTTTTGCTTCGTAGCAAGAAAAATATTTTTGACACTTTGGTCGCTCTGAAAATAAATAATTTAATTAAATAACCATAAATTTTACCATGATACATACCGTGAGAAGTGGCACAGGACTATTGCTCTTGAAATGAGAAGATTCGTAGACAAACCAAAGTTGCTGACATAGCCCAGCGAATTAGCAAGTTGAAGTGGCAGTGGGCATATTGCACGCGCAACTGATGACCGATAAGGCCGTTAGTTTCTCGAATGGAGGCAACGCACCGGCAACCGCAGCGTAGGACCGTCCACCTTCAAGGTGGATAGACGATCTAGTGAAAATCCTGTGACTTTCACCAGATAATAGGACCGGTAGATCCTCTTGGAAATTTATGGGGGTGGTCTATGTTCAGTAGTGGACGTCCTTTGGCTGATATGATGATGAATCTTGTATTAACGTATCCTCAAACCAGCGTTTTAAACGCCGCCATCGGCAACATGAGCTGGTTTTTTTTTGAGAATACTTTACACGTCGATGTCTCGTGTTTTAAAATTAACAATTGAAAGTATTTTATTATGTTCTCAAGGAATTACGGTATATTGCGAGGTTCAATGCCAACTGATACAATGTTTACCTTTTTAGGAGGTTTGAGTCAAGAATTACC
Source organism: Agrotis segetum (assembly GCA_036375495.1). Classification (NCBI taxonomy): domain Eukaryota; kingdom Metazoa; phylum Arthropoda; class Insecta; order Lepidoptera; family Noctuidae; genus Agrotis; species Agrotis segetum. The sequence goes on along the minus strand of JAQSVV010000015.1, from coordinate 4,127,473 downwards.
GCTTTCTGAATTTAAACCCCTGTTCAGGTTGCCTTATAAGTCAGGAGTCAGGTGTCAGATAAGGCTCGTGGCATAATCAAGTCATTTCCAGGCAAGATTATCAGCATAAAGTATTATAAGATTTACCTGAGCAGTTTTTCAATGAGCTGCTTGCCGAGGAAGCCAGAACCACCTGTTAGGAACACAGTGGTGTCTCTGTAGAACTGCTGCACGTCGGAGGTTCCAAGTTCTGTCACCTCATGCACTGGCTTCAAACGAGTTAGCAAATTCGCCTCGAACTCTTGCGCCGGATCCATTGGTTCAACTGACATTGTGAAGTAGGATATTCTGCAATTGGAAATCTTTATTACATCAACATTCACTCCACGTTTTTTTCTACTATGTTCAGAGTAAATTCTAGCGTAGCTGGATCAGCTGGATGCATCAGAGCCAACGTCACACAAAAGGGTTTGCAACTTTTAGTACGGACCTTGGCATCATTTTTTTTTCTTTCGCCAGTGATGAAACTTTGGGCATAATTAGACTACTACCTAAGAAGTCCATAGAAAAAAAAAAGTTTCTAAACCGTAACCAACCAGAGATAATGGTGCTTTGTATTTTGTACTACCTACTAAAAATAACTCCAGATTAGAACAAAATAAAGACCGTCATATCTCTGGTTAGTTACGGTTTAGAATTTTTTTTATTATATTTTACGGACTTCTTAGGTTATGGTCTACTAATGACCAAAATTTCATTACTGGCGAAAGAAAAAAAAGAGATGGATGCCAAAAAAATGCAAACCCCTTTGAAAACTTTTTCACATTTAAAAACCTCAATTTGTCAAATTTTGTTTAATATATTTTCAACATTAATCATAATAGTGGAAGGTTAATGTTTGATTGGTAAAATTTGTCAAATTGAGGTCGATTGACTTGCTAGTGTTTGTACTTAGTGGCATAAAACGTAGTATCTACCGTAACTTCAGCTAACTAATATTTAAAAAGATACAAAAGAAATCAACAATGAAGTACACGTGATGTTCATGAAATGTAATTGTGCAATTTGCAATTTAGTTTTGTATTTATATTCTATCACAACATTGTAATTTCTGCACTGTAATAGGCGACTGTTTCATGTAGATTAAGTTTATTCTGCAATTTTTAAAACCCTGTATTGGTTCATCGTGTTCTTTTCGCCTGCGTTTCTATCTATATCTTTCCCTTTTTCTTATTACCATTCAGTCTCATACTTTTAACGGTTCTCATGATTTTCAGCTTTTGCATCGCTTTTATTGCGGGCTCTGGGCGCGTGAAATTGACGCACTTTAAAAGTGAGAGCTGGGAATCCTGTATATAAATAAAAGACCCACTATTATAAACTTTTTATTTAACATTTTAAATAAATGATTATCTCGTTAAATATTCGCAGTAGGCGATAATTTTTCCTTTACTTTTTAAATTGCCAAATATAATAGCTTTACCGCGTTCTCGCCTGATGATCAGCCATGATGATGATGGTAAGAGGTCGAGGGTGAAAACGCTTCCCTGAAAGAAGCATATTGACTTTGACTTAAAGTTTATAATTACAAACAAACATTTTATTTTTTCATTTTTTGTAGCTCAATAAAAAAAAACTGAATAACTCATTGTGGTTAAATTTTATTCTTATTTTAAAGTGTGAACAGGTACAGTTCATTTGATGCATTCATGACGATTTTTAGGGTTCCGTAGTGTACAAAGAACCCTCACGATTTCGTCAAGTTTTAAACGACTTACGTGCGACAATAATTAAAGACTTAGGCTGCCTTCACATTTGGGCGACAGTCGTACGTTTACCAGTTGTCAACTGGGACAAGTCATAAACGTAAACGCTCAAAATTCTTTATTACAATTTTAATTTTATAGGTAGCGGATAAAGTAGAAAATCAAATAAAAACTAAAGCCTTTTCTTTCGTAACAGTCGTTAATGCTCAGTTTAGGCTTCGAAGTCTTTGGGAACCCGTACCGTCGTCATGCAGCTGAATAACAGTATTTAACATGGAGCGTTTGCCTATCGAACCTCCACAACCCAGTAACTGGGCAATACGTCATGGTCAGACTGGTTGTGAGACTAAATTAGCTTCTGACTACGGTAAGATCCCCACCAACCGGCCGGAATCGGCGGCATTTTACAATGCGGTAAAGAACATTGAAATCTTTCAACAGTAAAATACAGTTCATATTTGCTGCAACTTACGGTCACGTCGCTAACGTGTCACGGAATGCCGACGGAGATAATTTAGCAAGCAAATATGAACTGTATTTACTGTTGATAGATTTCAATGTTCTTTACCGCGTTGTAAAATGCCGCCGGTTCCGGCCGGTTGATGGGAATCGTGCCTAACAGTACCAACTGTCAAAGATCTACAAATGACAGCCGGGAGAAACGACTTTATGTGCTTTCCGAAGCACGGAGGAAACTCGCAATGTCAGATGGTCACCCATCTACAAATCAGCCTCGGCCAGCGCGGCTTAACCCGGAACATCAACTCCTGGGAGGGGGGAACATGCAATGCCGTACTTTTTTTTTCTTATTATACATTGACTTCGGAACCCAATACTTTGTGCGTTTCAACACGCATATAAATTTATTACTGTCGTGAACAATGACAATGTTTTTTTAACTGAAATCAAGTAATTTAAATATTTTAGTATATTTTAAGCCATTTGTAATTCTTTACGAGTTTAAGATTTTGAATAGGGGTTTTTATGGAGTCAAATGGAGGTGGAGCCATCCGTGTCCAATACAATAACGGAAAACTTATGGGGTTGCCATGGCATTGTAGTGCATTAGGGATGTTTGCGGCGGCTGGGGTAGACTGTTTGAACACCATAATGCGGAAACGCGTAGCATCTTAGGTCGCTTGGGTTATTTTTTTAGCGTGGTAAAATCATCAAATGAGTCCCACCCCCGGCAGGGCAGACTTGTACTGACTAAAATCCACGGTGTCTTTCAATAGCCCTTTATGTTCCGGGGTCACAACACAAAGGGAACACAAAGCGGGAACACAAAAGGGAACACAAAAGGGAACACAAAGCGGGAACACAAAGCGCCGTCGACCCGGCATGGTCCATGGTCGGACAGCGAGGTGCTCGTTACTCGCTGCCCACAGGTCGCTTGGGTCATAGCAGAAATATATTAAAACATACGTGTTTCGTAAAGTAAAATAGATAAAATCCAAAACATAATCTTTGAAGTAAAAAATATCATCTACATAATTATATTATTACTCTTTAAAAATGCAAACAGCAGCGTGATACCCTTTTTCAATAATACAAAGGAAACTAAAATAAACACAATCAATTTGCTACTTTCACCACTGAACCGAGCGTTGAAAATCCAGTGTCTCTGTATAAAAAAACGAATACACGTTGTTCTAAAAAAAAGTTCATATAACTTTAAGAAAAAACTCTCCATTATTTGTTTTACTTTCAAGACAGGCACCTAATCAACAGATAAATAATAACATTCTGTGCTCGAATGTACGTGTTCGCATCTGTTACACTTTGAGTACTGTACAGTCACGAACACTAATATGTATTCACTTAGCAAAATTCCAAAATGGTTTAATCCCCTTATATCGAATTTCGAGATGAAGCCTTTTATATAGTACTAGCACTTTGCCCGCGACTTCGTCTGCGCGTGTTTCTAACTTTGAACTCAGTGAATTTAATGCCCGGTCACCCTCGTTATAGGATTCTTTTGAAAGATCTAAAAATGGTCCAGTCCTGATTTTCACATGCTCACCCCGTTATGGGTTGATTTTATAAATATAGATGATTACGCATCCTTTATTCGATTGAGAGATAATTAATATGTCAAGTTTTGAGTTTATCGAAGCAAGCAATAAAATCCTTCCCTTAAAATTTTATCATCCCTTTTCACCAATTTAGGGAGTGATTTTCGGAAAACCTAAAAATGGAGGGTAGTTTTAAAAAAAGTAATAATGCCCATCTTTTTTATTTACTTATAATGAGTATACTTGGTATTCACATACCAAGTTTCAAGATTATAAACCCAAGAAATAAGATTTTACATACAAAGGTTTTCACCCCTTTTCACCCCCTTAGAGGGAGATTTTCGCAAAATCTTTTCATAATGCTCATCTACATTATAAATTGTAACTACCATCCAAAATTCAGGTTTCTACGTTTAGTGGTTTAATATCCTCCCCTTAAAACTTGAATACCCCTTTTCACCAACTTGGGGGGTGATTTTCGAAAAATACAAAAACACGTGTTTGATTAATTCTTATCTAGTATATAAATACTGATTTTCAAATTCATCAGCTCACGCGTTATGATTTTCCCATACAAACTTTAACAACCCCTAAAATACCAATGGAGGGTAGTTTTAAAAAAATAGTGGTGCCAATCTTATTTATTTATTAATGTTCTTATTCGTGGTAAGTTTCAAGTTTATAAACCCAAGGAATAAGATTTTTCATACAAAAGTTTTCACCCCTTTTCACCCCCTTAGAGGCGGATTTTCGCAAAATCCCGTCTTATTGCCAATCTACATGGTAGACTGCAAATGCTGTCCAAAATTTAAGTTTCTGCCTAAAGCGGTTTCGGCTGTAGTCGTGTCAAAAGAAAAACCCCTGTTCTTTTATATATATAGATTAGTTTCATAACAGAGTTTCGCGACTAAAATCAGAAGAGGTTTTTTTTTTAAATAACTGACTTCCAAAAATATTCTACTCCAAAATGGTTCGAAAAAGCTAGATAGGTGATGAAGAACCGACTTCCCAAAAAAAAGTAATTCATTTTTCCAATGTTTTTTTTTTTGTTTAAAAATGTCGGATTTCCCCGTCACTTAATTTGAAAATTGTTTATAAATCTCTTTTAAATACCAGTGATACGAATAAACGTATTTAGTTTAGCTCTTATTAGTAGGTACAGTCGTCAACAAACTTTCTTCACCAGTCTATTTTTGTAAAACACAAGAAACCTACGCGAAGTATTTCGTATGTATATTGCGTCGAGCATTTTCGATTCGTAGGGTTGTCAAAAATCTCCCTATGAAAGCATTATACAGATCTCATATTACAAGTGACTTTAAAAACTTAGCAAAAGTTTTAGCAAAACGTTTGGACTGATTTTCACGAATTTTTGATTACAACATGAATAATAGGCCCTTCGAAACGGTTATAGACAGTAAATTCTGAAACAATGAATTTGTAATCCCTTTCTCTAGCGTGACAACCCTGGAACGAGTCCAAAACTTTTCTAATTCCTATTTGGTATCTCCTCAATGTTCCTAACTACGCCGAATGGTTGTGACACATCAATTTTGTTATAAATAATATGTTATATTTCGGTTCGCGTGGGTGTTTGTTTTTGAAAGCCCTTGAAGGTAATCTGACATTATTTTGATGGATCACGTGATTCTGAAATGTTCTACGTGAATTGAAATTTTGAGTAGTTGGAGTTCACTAGTTTTTTTTTTATTATTTTATTTTAACAAGGTATTCTAGTTCAAGATAAATTAATTAGTTTTTGTGTTTCATTAAAATAATTTGTCAGTGAAACTCTGCAGGTTAATCATCTGACTAGAATTTTCCCAACTATGTTGGGGTCGGTTTCCAGTCGAACTTAAACTTTCAGAATCGTATTGAATATAATCCACAGGCTTTGTCACTCTAAAGAGTCCTATTTGCGAGCGAGACCGCGAAAGGTGATCGCAGTCCACATTAGGCCCTGACAAGTCTCGCGGTCTACGACTCGGTCTCCCGTCGCGGCGCGAATCGCCGCCTATGCAGAAGAGTCCTGTCCGGCACCTTAAGGGCGCTATGTCGGATTGCTGACAGCTCTTTGAGGCGAAAATAGAACACCACGCGGTCATGGTCTGTGGTCGTCTGTGACCGTGATGTCTCCCATGGTGGCTGGGTTGTAAGGTGATCGCAGTCCTGTCCCTCACGCAACCCACCTCCTTCTTTCCTAGCATGATTTCTTCGAAGTAGTTGATTGCTTCTCATTCCGTCCCATCCCGCAACATGGACTCGATTCGAGATTGCCGTCGCCTATCGCCTCCGTGAGGACACAGCGGTGCTCTGCCCAAGCGATGCACACCTCCACCCTTTTCTCCAACGTGTCCTCCGGGCGATACTCGCAGTAGTGCAGGCTTTTCTTAACGCCGAACGAAAACTTTCGCGGTTCGATTTTTATTATATTGAGGGCATTAAGAATCTTTTCTAGACATAAAATAAAATGTTCGTAGTTTTCTACATTGATTTTTATAAAGATTGAGATAAAAGTAATCTAAATTAATCTTCCACAACACGTGGGTAGCAGAATAGAAAATATCAATTTATCTATTTCTAGAATAATCTCATTAAAATTCAATACAGTAAGTATTTCGGTTTCGGAGATTATGAGAAATCCAATAGTTGTTGGCTAAAATTAATCACTTTTGAATAAATAAGAAACATAATTGCAAGTTACTGTCCTTTTAAAAGGATTAAATGTGAATTTGAATTTAAATTATAGTTTTAGTTCTAAGGCGCACACCACACAAATAAAAAAAGAAATAGTGCAGACAGGGCAGAGAGAAGCCACTAACGCGTGTTTTTCAAAAGATTTTTATTAACTTGACCTGTATGTGTGTTTGTTCGGGTGGAATCTTTGAACTAGTGTCCGACCGAAACTGATTTTTCAGCCGAAACCGAAACCGAAACCGAACCTTCGGCCTTGCTTTCAGTTTCGGCCGAAACCGAAACCGAAACCGAAACTTTTTAAAACTTTTAACATTTAGATTTTTTTCCGTATTTTTTTTTTTTACATTTTCTTGGCACAAGAAAAAGTGTCACATACACAGAGTGAATTTTTCAACAGGGCGTGGACGGCTATATTTTTAACTATGAGGAATATCGAAAAACGTTGAATAGTCTCGAGACCGATTTTTCCGAAAACGAAAACTGTATCATTGGATTTTAGAAAAATTAAATAATCGTGGCCAAAAATCAAACCACCTAATTTTAAAAAAAAAATCACAACCTTTATTATTACACCATTTGATAGTGTTAATAGTAAGGATCAAATTCTGGGTAATAATGAAATACGGCAAACTTATGGATAGATAGATAGATAGACGATATTAAGAATTGCTATTTTTCAATGTTATCTAACTTCTACTGTCCATAATCTATTCGAAATTATAAAAAAAAAACATTGTTTCCAATGTTTCACTAGATTTGAAGTCTCAACAATCGCACTATTTTAATTTAGCAATACAAAATAACTGAGACATTAGACTAAAAAAAAAATTGCATTATTTCAAAAAAGAAACCGTTAACTTAATTATGTTTCGAATACCGCCTAGTCCTAATTCTAATCGCCTTGGCGATTGATAAGTTTTTAATCATTAACGTACGTAACAAATATTTTTTATGATGACATGAATTATACAAGACTTAGGTACTCTTGGCAGTAGGTAAAGTCAAAAACATAACCTCGTCTCACGAATAAACGGACGGTGGCAAACTGAGCCAGGGTCCCGCCGTCGCCGCCGCCGCCGGCGAGCAAGTACGTGTTAGCTACGAATTTTACCGAACGACGCGCGAAAATGCAGGAACACTTGAGTTTCGGCGGGGCCGAAAGTTTCGGCTATAATTTGGCCGAAACCGAAACTAAGGCCGAAACTAGATATTTTGGCCGAAACCGGCCGAAACCGAAACCGAAACCGAAATTTCGGTCGGTCACTACTTTGAACTGATTTTTTAAGTATGTAGATATCTTCAACCGATTGAGCTGAAATTTTGTATACATGTTTGTTTGGATGACAATACACAATAAGGTACGTGACGTCATTCTTAATCCAATATGGCGGACCATCCAAGATAGCGGCAATAGTTTTTTTTTTTACCATAATCAAACCAATGACCAGTCCAGTCCACTTTTGCCCTGAAACCTGTATGTATGTTCGTTCGGGTGGAATCTTTGAACTCAATTTTGAAGTAGATATCTTTAACCGATTGAGCTGCAATTTTGTATACACCTTTAATTTGGATGGCAATACACATTCAGGTGACGTCATTCTAAATCCAATATGGCGGACCATCCAAGATGGCGGCAATAGTTTTTTTTTTACTATAATCAAACCAATGACCAGTCCACTTTTGCCCTGAATTGAGAAAACTGGAATCTCAAGACTTTGCCCAGAAGGGATTTAAATCCTCTCCTGGCTCATTCAAACGAGGATGTTTGACGAAATGTGTTTCTTCATTAATTGTTTTTTTGTTACTACGGTGTTTCTTTATAAATGGTCGTGTTTACTGTACTCATGATTGTGAATGAGTTTTACTGGACTTATAAACCCGTAATACGGGCGCGGTGATGTTTATTGTCAGTCTGTCTACTCCGGCTTTGTCCACCTTACGTTCTTTTCGTGTAGTCGGCGCCTTAAATCAGTTGACTAAACATTAGCAATAGATTACTAGAAATCTCGATTGATTTTATTCGAATAATAGTTTGTTTTATTGTTGTATAGAGAGAATATTAATTGACTTTAGAAACTAAGAAGATGTATTGCACTAATTGTCGTTAAATTTATTTATTTACAATGAATAAATAAATAATTCAAGACCGTGTACGAATACAAATTTTGAAGACTTATTTTACGAAAATTCTAAACCGATTTTAATTAAACTTCACAAATAAGCAGTGTTATAGACCGAGTGCATATTATATTAGCCACGTTGCATAGTAATACTAATTCTTTGATCAAGAGTAGGGCAGCGTAGGACGAGTATATCCTTTTTTTTATAAATCATCAAATGAGTCCTCCCACCCCGGGCAGGGGGGAGGGACTGTCAGACTTCTACTGACTAAAATCCACGGTGTCCTTCAATAGCCCTTTATGTTCCGGGGTCATATGGTAAGGAAATAATCCCGCGACCCCGGCAGGCTTTGGCCCTCAGAGAGGGGGCCCCGTCATTATGCTGACGCTCTTTGAGGCGCGCGTGGGACACAATGCGCCATCGACCCGGGCATGGTCCATGGTCGGGCAGCGAGTTTCCCTTTACTCGCTGCCCGCATGCCCGCGAAGACGAGTATAACTTTGGCGATAATTTAAAAAACTTGGTGGACTCTCAGACATCAAGCCCTAGTGTTAAACCCTAAATACTTTTTTACTTGCTTCAGTTTAAACCACTGAATTCTAAGCAAAAGTAATAATTCTCATGAAATTTAAGCAAATTCTTATCACAAAGATTAGTGTCAAAACAAAAATTAATCCTTTTACAATCACAATCATTTGGGGAGTCAAAGTTCTACCCTGAAGTACCCCAAAGTCAATGAACGCACATGTGAACGAACGTGTTTGACATCTCTTTGATATTTACAAAATTGTACATGTATTGTTTATGAAAGGCTTTTGCTACGTGATTTTGAAATTATAATGTACCCGTAGGTCAAAGACATTAAACTACTCGTCTACGAGCAATAGACGGGACATCACGAAGAAAGTTGTGATCCAAAACTTTTTACCAATAGGTAAAAAGTCGCTCAGTCTAGTAAAGTTCGGCCGTTCAGAGAATGCGTTCCTGACACCTGTCAGTTAGTACATGTATTTGTCATAAAATGATAACATTCATTGATTATTGATATAATAATGTTGTTTTGATGCTCATCAATTGTTAAAACGGTAAACAACCAGCAAAAATATTGTTATCGTAACTGCAACGCCATTATAAAGTTACGTCGTCAGTTCAAAATCGCGACCTGTCAGGAACGCATTCTCTGAACGGCCGAACTTTAGTCGCGTTGATATGCAACGCTAGATAGTGCTACTGACGCACGGCATCAATAATTTTGTATGACTACATATTTTCCCAATGCCCGCTCTATAGGTTCTTTTAAATCTCTTTGCCGTAGGTCAATGTTTCTAGTCGATCTTAGGGGAAAAATTGTTAATGGAAATTATGTGAACTTTTCTTTTGCCGCCTTTAGTTTGAAGCCAGACGATGAACATCCAGAAATAACGTGTCGGATCGATTGTTCCGGATGCCCTACATATTTTTACCGTATCACCTTTCACATTTTGTATTTCCAGTAGTTCTATAACATTATTTTTAGTATATGCGAAACCTGAATATAGTTTGTTCAGAATCAGTAACTGATTCGATTCCAGTAATTTTTACACTATGTTATATTTTTTTTCAAAAAATTTTAATTAAATTTTATTACCAATTAATTACAATACAATCATCGTACGGTTAGGTATTGATTGCCAAACTATTATCACGAGTGTATAACACAGGAGACACGATTTATTTCGCATAAACAAAAAATAATGTCGTCAGTCAGCGGCCGAAAATACGTTTGGTGTGAACGATGCCTAAGTCTAATCAGTGAAGAAACAATGGCTGATGGGTAAAGGTTTTCGAATGAAGACCACGTACCGACAAGCGCAGCGTGAAAATGTTGTGTGGAATGCAATAAAAATTCAAACTCAAACTATAACAATTTTAATTATTATCCTTAACCGTAGAACCTTATTAGTTTCTAATTAAGACATTGACCGTCTTACCACAAGAAATATATAAACATCTGTTGAACACTTGTATAAAAACTGTCAACGTCAAATAAGACATACATATTTTCAAGTTGCGCTTGTAGTTTAAGTAGGACGTTGATATAAGGGTCGTTTTGCAGCTACATTTTTTTTAAGACAAGCGTTTAACAGGTGTTTAACTTTTCGTAGTAAGGCGGAAACTGTTTAATTTAAACATCTATGTCCTTAATGTTAAAGCAATATGATGTCCTTCTACTGGTTTCAGTACCACAGCAAATTGACACACAACACTGTTAATATCACCAGTGATTTTGTATCGCCGTACTATATGCGCCAGCGCCACCTTAATCGACATCATAGCATAACGTTTACCTGGGAAATCATAAACGAACATATTTAATCAATTTTATGTAACTAACACGTTGATCTATTAATGTTTAGTTACCCCGCAAAATAACAAAAAAATCAGTACCCTTAACACGAGTTTTCAGTACCTATTTGAGAGGTAAAGTAAACTGGAACTTTGACAATATCAAATTGACAATTTTCAAGGGAAAAATTAGTTCCTTCTTCACACACCAGAGGCGTTGTTCCATTTTTTCATACAAGAAACGCTGTAAAAACTGTAAAGTAAAAGAGTGAAAATTCGTGCTAAGGGTACTGTTGCCAGATTACGACAAAGATAAAACGCTACAAAATTCAGAAGTGGGAAGACTTGTGACGTCATAACGCCTGTAAAATTATTCTGATCGAGTGACGTTTTGAGATTTTTAGAAGCGTTGCATCTTCGTCAATTTTGGTTGACGTAACAAAAGAATGACGGGGCTCCCCTTTAGAGGGCTAAAGCCTGCCTGGATCGCGGGACTCACGAATTATCGTGACCCCGCAACGTAAAGGGCTATAAAAAGGGCACCGTGGATTTTAGTCAGTATATCCCGCCCTGCCCTGGATGGGGATGATTTTACCACGATAAAAAAAAACGTAACGTAACAAAAGAAGAAATACAGGTATTTTACATATATTTTTCGGACTAATATTTTTTTAAAGTAAAATAGTTTATTGCGTACCTATGCAGTCTCGCTTGCCAACACCGAAGCTAGCATAAAGGCCAGGATGATCAGGCAGGGAAGAAGGATCCAGCCAGCGCTCCGGCCTGAATTGTTCTGCGTCTGGGCCCCACAGGGGGTGACGGAGAAGACCATACGTCCCTATTATCCAAGTACTACCAGCTCGCAACGTGTAGTTCTCTGGAATACAAAGAAAAACTGTGTAACTCGGGTAATCGGTGCCACAGAGGCTGGCCCCGGAGCAGGAATAATCTTAGGTACGATTCCCACCAACCGGCCGGACCCGGCGGCATTTTACAATGCGGTAAAGAACATTGAAATCTATCAACAGTAAACACAGTTCTTATTTGCTTGCAATATTATCTCCGTCGGCATTCCGCGACACGTAGCGACGTATCCGTAAGTTGCATGCAAATATGAACTAGGTATATTTACTATTGATAGATTTCAATGTTCTTCACCGCATTGTAAAATGCCGCCGAGTCCGGCCGGTTGGTGTGAATCTTACTTTAGGCGGCGAGTAATGGGCGACTCGCTATCCGATCATGGACCACACCCCGGGTTAATGTCAGCACAATGACGGGGCGCCCTTAGAGAGCCAAAGCCTGCTAGGGTCGCAGGATTAGGGAGTGGTCCGAACGGCGGCGAGAAAACGAGTAACTATTGGCGATTTTCTCTCTCAAGAAACTCGACGAGCTTTCAAAAATAAACTCGCTCAGCGATACTCGTTCAGTGATTCTCGCTCGACTCGCTTGATCAGGTTTGCACAGGACTGAGCGACCGTAGGCGAGTAGCACGAGTAATCGCTCGTCGCACTTGCATACTCGCGACAAAACTATCGAAACTACACTCGCTTCCTGCTGATCGCCAACTCTTCTATAGTTTCTAGCTCTACTACTAGTCTGACAGTCCTTCCTGCCTTGCCCTTGGTGGAGAACTCATCAGATGTTTTGTTCTTTCGGGAGGGCCTTTAGATGCACTGGGTTGATTTCAGGTTCAGTTGAAAGTCAGCGTCAGACACTAGCAGCCTCACTACAAAGACTTAAACATCTGTTGAAAACTTGTCTAAAAAAAGTGTGAGGGACTGCAAAACGGATCTTATTTCAACGTCATAATCTGTAATTTTTTTAGACAAGTCTTCAACAGACGTTTTGTGGTGCGACAGTTAGTGTCGACATCTTTGATGAACTGGATCTATTTGGAGTAGCCAGGCAAACAATATTGTACCAAATAACTTTATTTGCTACTTTTTTTTTATTTTCTACGCATACACAGTAAAACACGATCGAGGGACGACAGATCAAACGAGGTGTTACTAACGAATGATTTGGAGTAGCTGATATAAAAATACATGCTGTCTTACTCAGGTCAAAATCTTTGTCAATTTTCCTGGCGGAGAACGGTACGGGATCGTACAGTCTCAATGTTTCCTTAATTACTGCTTCCATGTATACGAGTTTCGGTAAATCATGTTTAGTTATATCGTCATCTTTATGTTCAAGTACTTCTTGTAACCTGTAATGTATTTATATATTTATTCTTTTATCATTTACCGAGAGATGTGGCAGAAAAAGGGAGAGGCCTATACCCAGCAGTGGGTGATACATTTATAATCATAATAATAATCATCGATCACTCACTGTTGGTATAAAGTCTCTTATTCATGGTAAACATTTGTTTTTCAACAGTTGATCAAAAGAGAATGCTGCTGGAAACTTGGTGGTTTAAATCATATGACTTGTTCACATGGCATTCCGCGTTAAAATTTTGCACGAGGAAGTAGTGCATTATTTTATTATTACTCCATACTACCGCCTTGTTTATAAACGTCCACACACGTCTACATTTGTTGATAAACTGTTTTCGCTCTCCGGGCATTAACTCTGCAACATGGCGTGATAACTTGTGTTGCGGAGTTGCCGCAACACTAGTTATGCCCGCAATATGTTGACAGCAACTCGGCAACATGTTTATGCAACCATGTTTCTAAACGAATGTTTACCTGTAATAAATACCTGGAAGCTTTAGCCTCCCCTTTTCCTTATATATGTAGTTATTTCCTGTTATAATTACCTATGAAATCTATATCTACAGAGAATTTCATCGTGTATTTGCAAACTGGCAGACTAATTAAACAAATTGTAATAGAAGATCATCATCAATAGGACATGCCGGTTTCCTCACGATGTTTTCCTTCAACGTTTTGAGAGAAGTGGTGATGAAATCAGTTACATAAAGTAATGCGCCTGGCGGGGTTCGAACCCACGACCTGCAACTCGTAAGTTGGGATCGATACCACTGGCCCACCACACTGCTCTCTTCTATTGGAGAATACTAGATGTATTTTTTTAGCTACAAGTTGTCAATCACCTGTAAGCCTTCAAACAGTACCCTTAGCACGAGTTTTCAGTATTTGAGACGTAAAGTAAACTGGAACTTTGACAATTTCCAGTTTACAATTAGTTCCTTCTTCGCACACCAGAGGCGCTGTTCCATTTTTTCATACAATGAACGCTGTAAATACTGGACGCTGTTAAATAAAAGAATGAAAACTCGTGCTAAGGATAGGACAGGCTACAAAAAACAGAGATTGTAAAAGTTACTTACTCGTTAAAAACTCTTTCTTGCACGTCTTGGTGTGATCCAAGCAAAAGCATAATGAAAGTCAAAGTTAATGAAGTCGTGTCGAAAGCAGCAATCACTAAAGTATCCAGATGTTCCCTTATCTCATCGTGTGTAAGATCCGGTTGTTTTTCAGCTACAGAGAGCAATTGATCTAATATTGGTTTGAATTTTTCTGAAAATGTTGTTGTAATTACATCTGATAAATCAAGAACATCTGAAGCAATATGGCTAATTTTGATTTATGTTTCTTGGTCCACGGAAGGTTTAAAAACATATTCTAAAGCGGTACGAAGATCGCTGGGTCAGCTAGTTTTTAACAAAAATCCTTACGTCTCCTGAATACAGGAATTGCAATTAATTTTTTTTACTAATCCAGCATCCATCCAACTTCCCATTTAATAAATTTTAAATCCAGTGCCAGATTGGTCATATTAAATTAAATTTCCCAATTTACTAAATGAACTGATCAACAGGGTTGCAACCCTAGAATTGGTTGACATTATTGGGTACACAATTGAGGTACTCTAATATCCGAGACTCCTACAACGATATAGAGAAAAGTAAGTGTGTAAGTAATAATACAAAGATCATTGTCAAAATACACAGCATATGCAAAGTACTCGTATTTTGGAAAACTATAGATTTCGGCACAAATGTCGCATTATTCATAACCGCAGTCATCAATATTTTAATCCATTCCTGAATATGGTCATCTATTTTATGTTTCATGCATAGGTACCTGGTTTCGAGTCGTCGGATTTGCCGGGATCGTTATTAACATTCAAATTAATTCTCCTTTCATTTATTACCTGAAACAAAAAGTAGGTAGGTGCAGATTTACGAATTGACATACGAGTACGTTCAGTCGTTCAGTAAGTCTACTTCCTCTAGGGGTACCCAAAAATGACAGAATGTCAGCTGCTACGGTCTTTATAAGCCTACTCCCATCGCCGAACTGACTGAACACGCGCTCTAGATTCTCTATGTAGAGACACCAATTTCTTTGAATATTGAATAGAGTCACTTTATTTCTCGAATGTACTATAATAAGAGAATCTAGAGACATCAATTTCTTTGAATATTGTCACTTATTTGTCGTTTGTACTAATACCTACATCTATGTCAGTTACTTCCATCTGTTGTAAAATTACAGCTTTACAATACAGTAAATTCATTCCCTTTTTCCATGCTCTCTCAAATTTTTTCTTCGTCTTGTTCAAATATACATACGTTCATGCTTGTGTTCCATTAGCGATGGGAATGAGGTCTTACAAGACGAGTAGTGTAGTCAATCATTCATCTTAATCCAAATAATCAATACTCACTGCCTTTCAAATTAACAATGATATGGTTTAGTAGCAAAGGGACACGCACTACATGACCCTATTTAACTCTTCTTGAAAATCAAAAACATTTATCTTAATCCTTGGATTTAGTAATCCTTGCACATCACAAGTCTTCCAGAACTATCACACTATTCATTAATATTTTCTCATACTGCCAGCAACAACGTCCAAAAGACATGTTGTTCATAAAAAATATTATAGATTTTAAATTTAAATAGGGAAAAACAGTACTCGGTCCATGATGTTCTTCAGCTTGTTCGTGAGTTGATCTTGTTTGCGTTTCATTGCACTCCAGTTGAATATAAAGGACAAATGAAGCCACACTTTTTGAAATCTTGCTGCAAACAGATCTAACAAATCTTCCAGAGCTTCTACATAATATTCGTCCATCGATTTTTTATCTTGAGGATTTAGTTCTATCAAAGTACCTGCAAAAGAAAATTCAGTTTTACGGCATGAAAAAAAAACAGCAATCTGGCAGAATTATTTACTGAACTTTACTAAATGAATTTAATTTAATTTTTTTGCAATAGTTAATTTACTTGTCGTGTATGTTTCTATCGTACATTACTATACATTTCAAGGATTTTTGATTTGACAAAAGCCTTTAATACAGCATCTATTTCAAATCTCCTAACCAATCTAGAAAACATGGGCATAACGACTTTACAATTGGTCAACGACTATTTTTAAGCAATACGAGTAGAGGTCGACACGTTGAAATTGGTATCAACCTAAGTAAGGGAAAATTGATTTCTTACGGAGTGCCACAGGGGAGTATTTTAAGCCCAACATTATTTAAAATATATACATACACAATAAGACTGTACAGTAAATAATGACTATGCGCAATGTCCGCACCTATGGCCGATGTCACCTAGTTCACAAAAACAGTTTCTTTTTGACGAGTAAAAGATAATTTATGCATGTAATACAGGTTTTGTGCCTAAAAACTCCTTATTCACTCTAAAATCAAAATTTACAAAATCGTTGGCTTTTTCCTTTTCGTTCTTTTAAACTGCAATCGTGTAGTGGTAAAACTTACTAGTTACAGTCGATATAGCATATTCGACACAGTTCGGTCTCACGTCAAACGAGCCTTTTCCGACTTTCAAAGCCAATCGGGAGACTAGACTTCGAGCTTCCACGTTCATTTGATTCACGTAGTTATTAAGCATTTGTATGTTGAACGATGGATTTAATAATTTGCGTTTAGATTTCCAAAGAGAGGCTGAAAAGAAAATTGTAATCTTTAGTAACCTTTTTAAATAAATATATTTTAAAGCTGAATTCGTCGGATACAACCTGGCAGTTGAGGTGCCCAAAGTCCTAAGCTCGCTTTTTTGCTCTTGTATCAATATTTATAAACAAAACTCTAACACTGTTGATGAAAAATAGTTTCCCCCGTTGATGAAACAGAGCCAGTGGGGTGGACAGGTCCAAGTCATATTATTTTACTATCATGTGCCATTCACCCCGGTACATGTCGATGGCAATGCTAACGGGCTCGATGATACAAGGTTTCCTATTTACCCTGTTAACAGGGCAGGGCCAGTGGGCCAGATGAAGCCAACCCCATTTAATCGAGGGAGGCTACAATTATAGTCTACACAATCATAAATATACTCGTAAGATCATGCGACGACACTGGAGCCGAGTAGCGGGTGGAACTACGGGGAAAAGGCAAATAAAATAATAGATAGCGAAAGTACTCGTGGAAGGTGCTGTAACTGATAGTCAGGATAAAGTATATGAATTTCAGTTTATTGATGAAACAGGTTCAATAAATGAACTGATAACCAAAATTGATCATCATATTCAGCTGATCAGTGATCAGTGTGATCATGCAAAGAGTTGAAAATGTCCAACTTCTTACCTTTTACTGTAACAAGTCCATTACTCACAAAGTCCTTTGCGAATTCAAATATGTAAGGTCGATCCAAGAACGTGTTGCATAGAATTTGGATTGCTTCTGGGTCAGTTATCACTGAAGCAGAAATAATTACAGTTACCAATAAGAATAAACATAACAATCATCCTAAATACAATTTGAATAAAGAAGAAATGTTATCGCTCACCATACACTGAATGAGGTCCGACACAAAACTCGACAATTCCACCTTCTGCTAAAGAGCACATGAAAAGATTTCGACAACAGTTCCATAGATCTGAAATTCCAAAGTAATTTGTATTACAACTCCAATACAGCTGCTGTTAAAGCCTGCCGGAGTCGCGGGACTTATCTCATTACCCTGACCCCGGAACATAAAGGGCTATTGAAAGACACCGTGGATTTTAGTCAGTATAAGTCTGACAGACCCTCCTGCCCTGCCCTGGACGGGTAGACTCATTATTTGATGATGTTACCACGTTAAAAAAATAACATGTACATACGTTTATGATCTCCGAGTAGCTGATGCGCATGTCCAATGAACGGTAGCGCTCCGGGTGCCTTAGGGGGTGATCGACGACGTGGTGACATCCACCACCAAACACCCACGACGCAGCTCAGTATTGCATATATCACTAGCACCGACATTCTTACGAATGACAACGATAATTTAAACAGTTTTATTTTTAACCTTCTATTTATAATTTTAGGGCCTATTTTTCATTTTAAGGTTACCCATCAATCCATCAAGGGCAGGAGTACCTATCGGAAAAAAATATTGAGCCAAAAAGGTTCCGTATTAACACGGCAAACACAATATTGATTTTAGATTTTATTTGAGAGCAAATTTTTTTGTTGTAGTAGAGGGCCCTCCCCTAACGGGCTAGCGCCTGCTGGGGTGCAGGACTGTCTCATTAGGAATCCGTGACCCTGGAACGCAAAGGGCTGTTGAAGGATCACCGTAGATTTTAATCAGTACGAGTCTAACTGTCCCTCCCATCCCTGGCCTAGGACTCATTTAATGATTTTACCACAGAAAAAAAAGTAGAAGGCTCTAGAACGGATTTCGGGATTGACATGAGCGCGGCAAATTAACACCCCCACTGAATTACCATGTAAGCATGTTTAGTACCTCAACCATAAAATATGAACGCAGTACAGCTGATCAGAGAGGTAAACAAAGATAATAAAAACTCGACCGTGTCAGATTAAGTTATGGGAATTTATTTACATGTCATAAAGGGTGTTATTCCTTAAAATGGCTTTGATGTAATAAACAAGGGAACATAGACTGAATGAAATTTTGCCATTTGGTTACAGAACCCGAAAAATCTGAGTCGTCCTATAATCTTTGAACTTACTTCAAAATAATGACAATTGGTTTTTATTTATGCTAATCGTTATAATGTACAGACGAGCAGGTCAACCTACCTCAATCTGTCAAATTTAACCAAGCAAACATTAACCTTCCACAATTGTCATAAGGTTGAAAATCTATTACTCAAAGAAACTTCATACATTGGCATTGAGGTAGGTTGATCTGTTGGCGTTTATTACTAGTTGTATAGACATAGAAATATTTACAATTAGGCGGAATCTTCACGTCTTCGTTTTTTTTTGTGTGGCAACCTTTTAACCTATAGAGTACGGTATTGAGAAGTTTCCTCTTATAAAAACTGGGCAAGTTCGAATCGCAGGCGCCCATGAAGGGTTCCGTAGCAATTTTGAAAGGTAAATTGCAATTTAAGATTTACGATATTTAACTTTACACAGTAATGTATATCAAATATATTTTTTTAGTTTTATCATTCTCTAATTTTAGAAGTTAAAAGGGGACACATTTTACTACTTTGGAAATGTCTTTCGTGCAAACTATTCAGTTTAGAAAAAAAATTACATAAATAAATGGGTATAATGAAAAAATGCTTTCTCTATTTCTGTTCTTACCCAACAGTATAGTTCTTATAGTTTCGGAAAAAAGTGGCTGTGACATACGGACGGACAGGCAGACAGACATAACTTATGACTATACAAGGGTTATAAGGGTTCCGGTTTTCGCCATTTGACTACGGAACCCTAAAAACTGATATTATGCCATTTCAAACTCGCGAAGGTTGCAACTATATAACCACGAGGCCCTTATATTTACATACTCCTAATTATATGAACAAAGCAAACTTTATAAAATAAACAGGTACAGCTAGAAAATATGACGGACAAGTATTGCCTAACATCCCAGTTTCACCGATGAAAAATTACTGAAATGAAGACGATAAAATTTTGATAAATGAACGAGTTACTCCAAATAAGTAGGTAATTGTATTTTTGGCAGTTATTATATCGTGAAATAAATGTACGGGTGTCGGCTTTCCCAAAATTAATATTAATCATCTGCCTCATCATCTGCCTAGCCTTTTTCCAACTATATTGGGGTCGGCTTCCAGTCAAACCAGATGCAGCTGGATATCAGTATTTTACATGGAGCGACTGCCTGTCGGACCTCCACAACCCAGTAACTGGGTAATACGATAACCCATGGTAAGACTGGTTGTCAGACTTTAGAGCTTCTGGCTAACAGTAACGACTGTCAAAGATCTACAAATGACAGCCGGGACCAACGACTTTACGTGCTTTCCGAGGCACGGAGGAAACTCGCTATGATAGATGGTCACCCATCCACAGACCAACTTCGGCAAGCGCGGCTTAACCCGGAAGATCGGCCTGTGTGGCTGTGATTGTTTAGTCACGAGCTCCCCAAATATTAATGTTAGGTTTTATTTAAGTTATCGTTTTTTATGGTTTCAATACACCTTTGTCTTCCATAATAATCGTTTTCGTGTCCTTACCCCATTTTACTTGTGGTCGGCGCAACACGTTTTTTTGCTTCCATTCTCCCCTGTCAGATGTCACAGTATCATTTACTCCTTTTTTCATATCATTCCTTAGACCATCCATTCATCTTTTCTTTGGCCTCTTCTTCCTCTTAAACTTAAAAAAATAAAATGAATTTTGTAAAAATACTTAATTATTAAGAGGAGGTGGAAGAGGAGCTGAGCAAGTTACACTGGGACATTATGGGGTTATGCGAAGTCCGTAGAGAGGGGGAGGACACCGTAACCCTGGAGTCTGGTAACTTGCTCTACTACCGGGAGGGCGACCAACAGTCCCAAGGTGGTGTCGGGTTTCTCGTTCACAAGTCCCTCGTAAACAATATAATAACCATCGACAGTGTGTCGAGCAGGGTGGTATACCTAATACTCAGAATATCCAAAAGATATTCGCTGAAGGTCATTCAGGTATACGCACCGACCTCGTCACACTCCGATGATGAAGTGGAGACTATGTATGAGGACGTAAGTAGGGCCATACATAGCTCCAAAACCCACTTCACTGTTGTTATGGGGGACTTTAACGCAAAGTTGGGCAAGAAAAGCGGTGATGAGTTGAGAGTGGGGCAATTTGGATATGGGCAACGGAACCCTAGGGGACAGAGGCTGGCCGACTTTCTGGAGAAAGAGGAACTCTTCATGATGAACTCTTTCTTCCAGAAGCCGCCTCACAGGAAATGGACCTGGCTGAGTCCCGATGGTTTCACGAGAAACGAGATAGACTTCTTCATTACCGACAAGAAACGGATATTCAGTGATGTCTCTGTGATCAACAGGGTAAAAACCGGTAGCGATCACCGAATCGTAAGAGGCTCGCTGAATATCAATGTTAAACTTGAAAGGTCCAGCCTGATGAAGTCTACGCTCAGACCTACTCGGCCCCATATTCAAAACCCCGAAAGCTTTCAACTCGAGCTCTCTAATCGCTTTGCTTGCCTTGAGAACTTAGTGTCAGTGGACGAGATCAACGACGGGCTAGTGGAAACTGTCCGCACGGTAGGGTCTAAGTTTTTAGACCCTGCCGTAAAGATAGACCTCAGAAATTGACCGAGCAAACCTTAAACCTCATGGCTGAACGACGTTTGCTACAGTTGCAGTCTTCCGATGACGCGAAGTCATATAGGCAGCTCAATAGACGTATATCTAAGTCCTTGCGACACGATCTGCGTCTCTTTAATACGAATCGTGTTAAAGAGACCATACAGCGAAACCAAGGCTCTAAAGTGTTCGCAAAGGACAAGTCTATTGGGCAAAGTCAGATGACAAAGCTGAAACGGGAGGATGGCAGCATAGCGTCGACCAAAGCAGAGGTTTTAGGCGAGATCGAGAGGTTCTATGGACAGTTATACACTTCGGTCGCAAAGCCCGTTGACAGCTTGATAGGAGATCCAAGAGCCAAGCTGTCCCGACATTATACCGAAGATATCCCGGACATCAGTCTGTACGAGATTAGGATGGCCCTGAAGCAGCTTAAGAACAACAAGGCGGCGGGCGAGGACGGAATCACTTCAGAGCTTCTGAGAGCGGGTGGAACACCGGTACTTAAAGTCCTCCAGAAGCTCTTTAATGCCGTCCTCTTCGAGGGCAAAACGCCTGAAGCATGGAGTAGAGGTGAGGTGGTGCTGTTCTTCAAAAAGGGTGATAACAGCCTATTGAAGAACTACAGACCCATCACGCTTCTAAGCCATGTTTATAAGCTGTTTTCAAGGGTTATCACGAACCGTCTCGAACACAGACTTGATGACTTCCAGCCTCCCGAACAAGCCGGTTTCCGAAGAGGCTATAGTACCATAGACCACATCCATACGCTGCGGCAAGTTATACAGAAGACCGAAGAGTATAACTTGCCATTATGCTTAGCGTTTGTGGACTATGAGAAAGCCTTCGATTCGGTGGAAACATGGGCGGTACTTGAGTCACTCCAGCGATGCCGTATTGACTATCGGTACATCGAGGTGTTGAAGTGCTTGTATAATAACGCCACCATGTCGGTCCGAGTACAGGAGCAGAGCACGAAGGCGATTCCATTGAGAAGAGGCGTACGACAAGGGGACGTTATCTCCCCGAAATTGTTTACTGCCGCAATGGAAGACGCCTTCAAGCTCCTGGAATGGCAAGGACTTGGCATCAACATCAACGGCGAATACATCACTCACCTTCGGTTTGCCGACGACATCGTAGTCATGGCAAAGTCGATGGAGGAACTCAGCATGATGCTCGATGGCCTCGACCGAGTTTCACAACGGGTGGGCTTGAAAATGAACATGGACAAGACGAAAATTATGTCAAATGCCAATGTTGTGCCCACCCCAGTCTCTGTTGGAAACTCGGTACTCGAAGTTGTTGACTCATATATCTACTTAGGACAAGTAGTCCAGTTAGGTAGGTCCAACTTCGAGAAAGAGGTCAACCGCCGAATCCAACTCGGTTGGGCAGCGTTCGGGAAACTACGCAATGTCTTTTCGTCCGACATACCTCAGTGCCTCAAGACGAAAGTCTTCAACCAATGTGTGTTACCAGTGATGAGTTACGGCACCGAAACGTGGTCTTTCACTATCGGCCTCATCTCAAAGCTCAAAGTCGCTCAGCGAGCTATGGAGAGGGCTATGCTAGGTGTTTCTCTACGTGATCGAATCCGAAATGAGGAGATCCGTAGACGAACTAAAGTCACCGATATAGCCCACCGGATTAGCAAGCTGAAGTGGCAATGGGCAGGTCATATTGCTCGCAGAGCAGATGGCCGATGGGGTCGAAAAGTGCTAGAGTGGAGACCACGGACTAGCAAGCGCAGCGTAGGACGTCCACCAGCAAGGTGGACAGACGACCTTATAAAGGTCGCCGGAAGACGCTGGATGCAGGTCGCTTCCAACCGGTATCTGTGGAAATCAAAAGGGGAGGCCTATGTTCAGCAGTGGACGTCCTATGGCTGAGATGATGATGATGATGATGACTTAATTATTCCTGAGTGGTGAGAGTCGGGGGCAACCGATGGATGCAAGTGGCGAATTGTCGTTCGGCTTGGCAGTCGAAGGGGAGGCCTATGTTCAGCAGTGGTCGTTTACCCGTGATGGTGATGATGATGATGCGAAACGTCTACAGGGTGAGTTTTTCAACTAGGCGTAGATGGCTAAATTCGAAACTATAATGAAAAATGCCGAAAGGAGTCTCGAGGCCGATTTTGACAATACTGCAACAGTGGATTTTAGAAAAATCAATTTTCTTGGCCACGAATCGAATCCGCTGATTTGCAAAAAAAATACGCACACTATATTATTACGTCATTCGAAAGTGTCGCTAACATGGCTAAGGGTGCGTCCAGACTATGCGACAAAACAGGTTATAAAACATAGATAGACAGCATGTTTGTAATTTTAATAATATTATTCATCATTCTCTATTGAATCATGCTAAATACCTAACCGTATTAGAATTAACATGTTATGTATGTTATGTTATTATAACATGTTATGTTATTAGTTTGGACGCTGCTTATTAGCATGGGCTGACGCTGGGAGGTAGCGCGGTGTGGTGAAGGCCAAAACTATAGGGTGTCATGGGTAAAAACTATAGTTAATAATAATAATTATCTTCGCTTTGCATCTCCTATCCAAGAACAAACCTTTATAAGTGCTGTTCAACCTTGTAGATCAACACATATTTAGCCATGAACTTCACCTAACGAACTCACTAGAGAAACCATAAACGAAACTCTTGATGATCAAGGCAATTTCAACTTTATATCAACGACATAAAGTCACAAGCTCCCACGCCCTCTTTACTGGGAGTTATAAGAATCCCAGAAACAAGTAATATAGCAAGCCGTCAGATGTTTCTGAGAGCACCCTATGCTAATACAGGGTGCGGCAATATGACTAATAACGCCTTCGCAAGACCACTGAGTTTTATTAAGCTAAAGGATGTTAAGAGCGCGAATTCTGAAAGTTGACAACGTCGCCATTAACTGTCAAATATTTAGAAGTTGAAAAGAAGAAATATGGCTGTGTATTGCACTAGAAATTTGATTTAACAATGGAACTAAAATACTGAATTTGATGTTGTAACCGTTTCAGGTGTAAAAAAGGCATTTGGCAAGTTTCCAAATACTTTTTTTTTTCATCTAAAACCAAACATAATTATATTCGTTGTTACGGTATTAATTATCGCATTACCATAGGTATACTTTTTTTGTGCACTACAGAGCCGTATTATTATATTTCCATAAAGTAACATTGAAGAGCAACATAGCTATTTGACATAGCTATTTGCGACTTTGCCAACTTTCAGAATACGCGCTCTTAATGCTCAGTACCCGCGTATGTTTTATTGTACTTTCTTTGCACAGCGAGGTTCTAACTCGACAACTATTTATGTTTCGAAGTATATTTCACATTTGTCCGAGCGTGTAGATAGTAAGTATTTCTCTTCTGAAATTTTATTTCTATAATCTACCTTAGATATGAAATAAAATGATATATGGATTTATGTTTATTTTGCAAGCAAACAAGATGAGGCCGATGTTTCATACCTGACTGCTCTGAGAAGAAACAGCCGAAACAAACTCAGAGGTCACAGTCTCTTTTAAAATAATTTATAGGGCAACTCGCTGTCTAGCCATGGACCATGCCTGGGTCGATAGGAATTTTAACTTTATTTTCATTACTGTAATACTAGTTATCGCATGAGAAAACCCGAATGAGCCGCGCGGATGCCCGCGGCGACGCGAGAATTCCATAAACGGAGCCTTTTGCTGCCCTTCGCCGCTCTTTCGGTTTGAGTAGAATCTACAGCGCTCCCTTACTTTGAGAATTCACCTGTAATGTAACACAAAAGTGCGCAATTTGATGTTCTATTGTTCTCGAATGTTCGAATCTGTAACCTTATATTACAGATGAATGCTCGCGGTGAGTGGGCGCCCTTAGAATCAGACGCTTAACATAATGCGGGTGAAGCCACGAGCAGAAGCTTGTATGTATGTATATAAAGATCTACTTTGTGTCCAAAGTTAGATAGTGACAGTTCTAGATTATTCTTACTGGTTGACCTTTTCTAGTATTTTGCCTCTGCTGAAGTCTTAGTAGAGTGGCCATGATTTTTGGACATTTGAATATTTTTTTTGGTGCTAGGTAATAAAATTAAAAGTAAAAAATACTAATACCTAGAGATGGCAGATCTATTTCTAATATCAGTGATGCAGTAGTACCATTTGACTAACTCTAGGGGCAGGTGGACGGCAAGTAATGGGTGACTCGCCGCTCTATCATGGATCATGCCTGGGTCGATGGCGCGTCGATTTCGTCGTATCAGCAATCTGAAGAGGCCTCCCCTTAGAGTGCCAAACCCTGCAAGGGTCGAGGGACTGTCTCAACAGGTAACCTTTTGAACGTCAAGGGCTATTGAAGAAATACCGAGGATTTTAGTCAATACATGTCTAATGGGACTATTAGACTTGTATTTTCCCGTCCGTATCCCGTCCCGCCCTGGGTCATCATCATCATCATCAGCTGGAGGACGTCCACTGCTGAACATAGGCCTCCCCCTTAGACCGCCACGCCGAACGACAATTCGCCACTTGCATCCATCGGCTGCCCGCGACCCTCACGATGTCGTCGGTCCACCTAGTGGGAGGCCTGCCTACGCTACGTTTTCCGGTCTTGGGTGGGTGGACTCATTTGATTAAATTACTACAAAAAAAAAATCCTCTTTATATAAAGGAAGATGGTAGTCTCCTCCATTTTCCGGAACATCACAACGTATGGTTACCCTCCTCACACCCAAATAGGTTGACTATTGGGGTCGACCCATTTTACTATTCACGTTGAACATCATGGCTGTTTGGCGTCACTACTATTTTAGGAATTTTACTGGAAAAATAATATGACCTTTTCACAACAACCTAATATCAACTTTATTTTCAGAAAGTTAAAGGTCAGTGGTTTTTACGACTTATCTTCACGTCTGACTTGCACTTGTTCTTATTAAGGCTAATAAGTGTTTGACAAGAGCTAAGTTCGCTACAAAAATTATTCCCCTCGAAAAAAGTTTTAATCCTGTTTTCCTAGTACTTTTTATTCAGATTCCACATTGTGTCCTCGTTTTCATTAGTTTTGTGCTGGATTTAATGATCGGGTCGAATGTATTTTAGTGTCCGACCGAAACTGATTTTTCAGCCGAAACCGAAACCGAAACCGAACCTTCGGCCTTGCTCTCAGTTTCGGCCGAAACCGAAACCGAAACTTTTTAAAACTTTTAACATTTCGATTTTTTTCTGTTTTTTTTTTACATTTACTGGCACAAGAAAAAGTGTCAAATACACAGAGCGAATTTTTCAACTGGACGTGGACGGCTATATTTTTAACTATGAGGAATATCGAAAAACGTTGAATAGAGCCTCGAGACCGATTTTACCGAAAACTAAAACTGTATCATTGAATTAGAAAAATTAATTATCTTGGCCAAAAATCGAACCCGCTAATTTAAAAAAAAAAAAATCACAACCTGCATTATTACACAATTTGATAGTGTTAATAGTAAGGATCAAATAGTGGGTAATAATGAAATACAGCAAACTTATGGATAGGTAGATAGATAGATAGATAGACGATCTTAAGAATTGCTATTTTTCTATGTTATTTAATATATAATCTATTCGAAATAATTATAAAAAATATCATTGTTTCCAATGTTTCACTAGATTTGAAGTCTCAAAAATCGCACTATATTAATTAAGCAATACGAAATAACTGAGACATTAGACTAAAAAAATTGCATTATTTCAAAAAAGAAATCGTTAACTTAATTATGTTTCGAACACCGCCTAATCCTAATTTCGCCTTGACGATTGATAATTTTTAATCATTAACGAACGTAACAAATTTTATTATGACATAAATATACAAGACATTTTTACTTTGGCAGTAAACTCAAAAACCTCGTCTCACGAATAAACGGACGGTGGCAAACTGAGCCCCGGCCAGGGCGGGAGCGACTGTCAGACTTCTACTGACTAAAATCCACGGTGTCCTTCAATAGCCCTTTCTGTTCCGGGGTCACGGTAAGGAAATAATCCCGCGACCCCGGCAGGCTTTGGCCCTCTGAGAGGGGGGCCCCGTCACAGCATAATGATCAAGCGACGTCCGTCGCCGTGGGCGTCTACCACTGCGGGTGGGGCGGAGGGAGGACTCTGTCCTCTCTCGCTCGCGACCCGCCTCCTCCTTCACGAACATTTTAATTTTGGATAATTTTAATTAATTTCAATCTTATTAGCTATTTTAAGAAGCTACTAGACCTCTTCCCACTTTTTTAAAAGTTAATATAATATGTACCTGTTCTCCTAGTACTTTTTGTTCAGATTCCACATTGTGTCCTCGTTTTCGGTAGTTTTGTGCTGGATTTAATAATCGGGTCGAATTAACTATTAATTAAAAAAAAAAAAAAAAAAAAAAACCTCTGGCTAATTTAATTCATACATACTTTTTTTCGTGGGGAATTATTTTTGTGGCGAACCCACAACAACCCGTAGTAGAAGGGAGTTTATTTTGTAAGACAGGCAACTCAGTGATATACGATTGATTAATGAAAATACTAGTATGTGATTAGATGCTGGGAATATTTTACCAGCGTTGAAATTAAGGAAACTTCCGTTTTTCATAAGAGTCACTTTTTTTAAAGAAATAATTGTAGATTGTAGTGGTGATTCTTTGGAAATCATTACGTAAATACCTACCTATTTAATATAATTATTAAAATTAATGCATGAGAGCAGTGGTGGCCCAGGGGTATCGGTCCCGACTTACGAGTTGTAGGTCGTCGATTCGAACCCCGCCAGGCGCCTTTGTGTAATTTATTTCATCACCACTGCTCTCAAAACGGTGAAGGAAAACATCGTGAAGAAACCGGCATGTTCTAGAACCAAAAATTCTAAGACATATTGTGACATCCACCAATCCGCACTGGGCCCGCGTGGTGGATTTATGGCCCACAGCTTCCTCTCACAGAGGGGAGGCCTGTGTCACAGCAGTGGGAACATTATAGGCTGATTGCCAGAATGGGCATTCCTCTTTGTTACCCACACCTTTTATGTAGGTACTTCAAAAAATGGTTCTTTTGCATGTAGTTAACATTAGTCGTTATCTTAATAGTTAGCCTGATGACCCCTTAGATAAACTGTGTTCTATTCCAAGTCAGAATAATTAGTGAGGTCAATTTATTTAAATAAATTTCTCATTAATGGTCTCTCATTATTTTGTTCACGGTTTACGTGACAGTGGAAAAAATACGTGACAAATATTTTTTGATATTTTCATTGACGAACTAATTCGAGTTTTTAATAGCGGAGCCCCCTTTGGATAAATCGTAAAAGTTTTTTTAGGAAACGACAATGTCTTTTTTTAGCGTGGGAAAATCATCAAATGAATCCTCCCACCCAAGGCAGGGCTTGAGGGACTGTCAGACTCGTACTGACTAAAATCCACGGTGTCTCCTTCAATAGCTTTTTATGTTCCGGGGTCACGATTGCTGTTTTATCCCGCGACCCCATCAGGCTTTCGCCCTCTATAGGGGAACTCGTTGTAGAAACGGTTACTATAGTTTAACAGAAGCACACCTACCTTTTTCGTCCAAAGAAAATATAATGCTGCCTATTTCTGGGAAACTAATTATTTTTCTTTCCTGTAACAGTAAGTTCTGTTGCTCAAACTCTATTAGTGAAAGATTTATTACCTTATCGCCAGAATTTTATTTTATACGAATCCCTTCTCGTAAGAGATTTCCTGAAAATAATTTCTTTATGAGTAGATACATGTTATTATTTTTGTTCTCGAAGCGGTTGTTCACATTTTTATTCTGTGCGAATGACTGACGATTGTCTGTGTGACTGACGGTTCACTGGCTGTGAAATCAATAATTTACGTATACTAGCAGTTTAATGGTGACAAAACTTCTAGATTTTTTTTACTCTGTCTTAATTAAATATTATTTTTCTTTTGCCCCACACTAGAAACTCCTGTATCATGGGTGCGTTCACAAACATAGAAACACATTACACAAATACCCATACCCAGAAGAATTACTTGTAGTTCATACAAATATATTATTTTGTTCCGTGCGTAGATCAAACCCTCGACGTGCTACATAGAAGTCGATCGATCAGTCCTTGCGCCAACTGTGTCCTTTGATGATTATACCGAATTTCCTTTCCTAAAATAGTTTTCCATACACGTGGTGCAATTTTAATTTGGTGTTTATCTATATCTTTACTCGTATAATATATCTATAGAAATAGTATATAAATCAATGGCACTTTTCGTTGTAATTTTATAACTCAAGAACGGGCTCGCCTATCCAAACCAAATGTTTAGGCTTTGTTCGGACTATTAAGTAGATGGTTTATGTGAAGTTTGCACAAAATCGGTCGAGCGGTTCTTTATTAATCCCATTTTTTGTAACAAATAAATTCAATAAATGGCGGATCATTTTTTTAATCGGGATTTTGCTGTTAATGGTAAGCGTCCACAGGTCCGCATCGTACGTATCGGACGCATCGCATCAAACGGATTTCTGTGTCGGCAGCGATCGGATTGCCGACGCGCGTATCAGCAATCGGATTGCCGATGCCACCTTCATCGCTTCCACGTCATCGGTACGCATCGCACTAAGGCATTGACGATGAGCCGTCCGTACGATGCGGATCAGTGGACGCAGTTGTATGAGTTTTCATACAAGGCAAACTAAAATCCGTTACGTAAGATACGTCCGAAACGTGCGATGCCGACCTGTGGACGCACACCTTTAATTGAAAGTTTTTTCAGACAAGTATGATAAAATTTCATTCTGAATACGGTCATTTCATTTTGGCATAGCGAAGCACGTATTCTAATTTTGAATTTCAAAGGGCTTGTTGCTTTGGTATTCCTGATGTCGCCATTGCGTTGGCGTAAAAAGTTTTAAACACATTTTATTTTTAGTTAATTAATTTTGAAATTAATTTGCCATCCTTTTCGCAGTTTCAGTTTTAAATTTAACCAATTTTGTAATTAATTTCGATGAAACTTTTAGAAGTTTTAATTAATGTAAGTATCTATTTTAGTTTGTTCTGAACTAGAATTTGTTTATCATAATAATTTATTACTTTATTTACTAGCCTGTACTGTCTTTTTTTAAAAAGGATGTCTCGGGACCGTCTCTTCAGGTAACCGTGAGCCTGGAACGTAAAGAGCTATTGAAGGATCTCCATGGATTTTAGTCAGTACAAGTGTGACAGTCCTCCTACCCCGCTCGGTGTAGAAGGACTCATTGCATAATTTTACCTCGTAATAAGTCCAGTCATTTCGGATTTTTCTGCGGAAAAAATTCTATTGAGCAAAATTTTAGAAGCTCGACTCTTATCTCAACGTAGTATTCTCTTTCGCGCGAGACAGTATGGCAGAAAAAAAAACTAAACTATCCCACAACAAAAAACATTCAAGTAAGATAATTATAAGTATTCGGGTTAATTGTAAATTCCACAAGATAACATATTAAGATTTTATTCAAGTTTCGGCTCAAAAATCAGCTTCATTTGCATATTTTCATCTAACATTTAAGCCATTGAAAGCAGCTGTACTACCCTAATAAATCTTTTAGTATTTAATAGTCTTATAACTGTGAGTGGTTTTCGTGTTAACGATAAATATTATTTTTATGTAAATTTACCGCGACTCCGGCAACTATTTTAACCTTTTTTTTAGTGTAGTAAAATCATCAAATGAGTCCTTTCACTCAGGGCAGAGAATGTTGGCTCCAGACTACAACATAGTTTGGAAATGGCTCGACGTATTATGATTTATAACATTTTTTGTCTTTATTTTTCCGGCTCCGCAAAACTCCCCTTAGAACCCTAGTTTAGATCCCTCCTGAAAATAAATAACTGAAAGATTGGAAAAGCAAAACTTGAAAAGTTATCGCAAAATCATATTATTTTTGGAAAATATAAAGTTATAGTACTCTCGGGACAACGTTAACTTCATAATACACTGACGCTCTTTTAAAAGTTTTTCAATAACTGAGAAAATTTGGCGTAAAATTGTTTAAAAATCAATAACAATGTTTTGTGTTTGAAGAAAAATGGTGAATAAAGTGTTAAAATTACCACTGCACACTAGTATCATGGATTCGAACCCATGCAGGCACATTTAAGGACCAAAACTGTTTTTATTTCTAAATAATTTTAAACTTGTAAACTAAGAAGTCATTATGTAGGTACGGAAATACATGATTATAAAGAATCGAAAATATAATAAATCAGATTTAAAAAACTGAGTTTAATAATGAGCTTTCTTGTAACTTGTAAAATCTGATTATTAATACAGTCTTTTATCATAATTAAATAAGTTTCTAATTAATAACTATTTCAGCTAGTAATGTTAAAGTCCAGACGAATGTGGGTGTATTACAATATAATTATCCTACTAATATTATAAATGCGAAAGTTTTTGAGGGTGTATGTATGTATTTATGTAGGTATATGTTACTCTTTCACGCAAAAACCACTGAAAGGATTTGGCAATTTGGTACACAAGTATTTCATAAGTCATAACCTGGATTAACACATAGGATTGTTTTTATCCCGATTTTATGTTCCCGTGGGGTAATTTTCGAGTTGAAGCGGGTGAAGCCGCTGGCAACAGCTAGTATCTATTATTATAAAACAATGTGACCCCGTTTCATCATTCTGTCTGTGTTTTCGGAAAAGTTTATTTACGGCTTTTTTTTTTGTCAAAGATCAAAACATTCTATTTCACATGCACCTCAACAGGCAATTATAAATAGTATAAAAAATAAAATGGCACGGTTCGGGTTGGTCGTTTCCATGGAGAAGAACTAGGGCAAGAAACTCCATAGTTACTCTTTTAAACTCTGCCAAGCCTTTTCCCAACTATATTGGGGTCGGCTTCCAGTCGAACCAGATGCAGCTGAATATCAGTATTTTACATGGAGCAACTGCCTATCGAACCTCTACGACCCACTAACTGGGTAATACGATACCCCATGGTAAGCCTGATTGTCATTTTTTTATAGCTTCTGACTGTCAAAAATCTACAAATGAAAACCGAAACCAAAGACTTTACGTGCTTTTTGAGGCTCGGAGGAAATTCACTATGACAGATGGTCACCCATCCCCAGGCCAAGCTCGGCAAGCGTGGTTTTACTCGGAAGATCGGCCTGTACAGCTGTATACTCGTATTTAGAAACTGTATGAAAGTGTCTAAGCAAAATAAAGGCCTAATATTTGTTCTGCTATCCGACCAAACCCGGGTTTTGTTGCTAGTTCAGTGACAAAATAAAGCCGTTTGATCTTTCTAGGTACTTATTAGTACATGTAAATCATTTTATTAAAACTCTGAATTAATACAAACATAATAAAATAGCCTTTAATATGCCGCCTACGATTGATAAGAAAGGCGATAAGGTTATATGTGGGATGATACGCCCACGTAAGCGGTAAGTTGGTGATAAGTGCTGAGTTAAAGTATTCAGATGAAAAAAATTGACTTGATTTTCTATTTATTAAAAGTTTCTTGAAAACTAATGATAAAATTGAATATATAAAATTAACATTGGCTTGTGTTTAAAAGCCTACCAGAAAAGTACCTATTTTAAAACCAAACCGTGGTATGTACCACAAAAACTTTTAAACGTCTGTTAAACACTTGTCAAAAAAAATGTCAGATTATGACGTTGAAATAAGGTCCGTTTTGCAGTCACACTTTTTTTAGACGAGTGTTCAAGAGATATTTAAGTTTTTGTAGTATGGCTGAAATGAAATGTTACCGTAAGGTAAAGGGAACGCGGGCATGCGGGCAGCGAGTAAAGGGCAACTCGCTAACCGACCAAGGACCATGCCCGGGTCGACGGCGCGTCGTGTCCCACGCGCGCCTTAAAGAGCGTCAGCATAATGACGGGGCCCCCCTCTCAGGGCCAAAGCCTGCCGGGGTCGCGGGATTATTCCCTTACCGTAACCCCGGAACGTAACAGGCTATCGAAGGACACCGTGGATTTTAGTCAGTAGAAGTCTGACAGTCCCTCCCGCCCTGCCCGGGGTTGGAGGACTCATTTGATGATTTTACCACGCTAAAAAAAAAAAAAGTAAAGGGAAATATTTGGTGAGACAGGCAACTCAGTGATAGAGTCTTAAAAGTTTCTCAAAACGTTACCTATATATGCATAAATGCGAAATGATGCAACTAGTTCACCACTAAACTGAACAATATGTAGTGACACATCATTTCGCATTACAGCATGCATTTTTTTTTTTTTTCTAGCGTTTCCCACTCCGTCTCGCCCCGCAGCATGGCCGCAACCAATGCCGGGCGCGAGAGGTCTCCGCCTATCGCAGCCGTGAGGACACGTCGGTGCACTGCCCAAGCTGGGCAGTCCTGCACCGTATGCTCCACCGTGTCCTCCGGGCGATCTTCGCAGTGGTGACACCTAGACGTTTCCTCCTTCCGCATTAGACACAGGTACCTCCCGAAGCACCCGTGCCCGGTGAGGACCTGCGTCAGGCGGAAGGTAAGGACGCCATGACTTCTCTCCAGCCACTCCTCAAAGAGGGGTCTTACCGCCGCAATTGCGGCGTGCCCGGTCGTCGGTCGCGACAGTATTATAGCATGCATAGGTAACGTATTGCTAGACTTTTTAAGACTCTATCACTGAGTTGCCTGTCTCACCAAATAATCCCCCTTTACCCTATATTATTACTTCCCAGAATTTTATCTTTATAAGCAACACTAACGAGTGGTGTAATAATACAGTAGCTGTGATTTTTTTTTCAAAAACTCAGCGGGTTCATTTCCTGGCAATGATTATTGATTTTTCTATATGAAATGATTGTAATGATACAGTTTTAGTTTTCGTCAAAAGAGACTTCATTCAACGTTTTTTGATATTCCTCACAGTTTCGGATATAGCCATCCACGCCAGCTCAAAAATTCACCCTTTATAGGTTTTCTGAGGCGAAATGAAGATTGCCCGGTCAGAAAAATAAGTAGATACGTTCATGACACATCAAAAACTGACAGGCCTTGTTGTAGTCTGAAAGAAAGTTCAAGAAGAAAATGTTTCAGTATGAGTCCAATTTTTTTTTGCCATCTTATCTTGAAGCATTACTTTATTAATTAATAACAAAAGGCGTCTCTTAGCTTTCGCTATTTATTAACGGACTTAGAGGCGTTCACGATGAATCACTGCATATGACTAGTTGTCTGTTATTTATTGATATGCTCTTAATAATTATAGCAGACGCTGGCCTATTACTAATAATACTAGGTAGGTTCGAAACAGAAGCACAAGGTAATATTATTCAGATAAAAAAGGTTTCCGGGTATTTTCATTACAAATCTATTAAGTAACCTGAGGTGTTAGCTTTTACGATTTTTGTGCTAAAAGTTAAAAATCGTAAAAGCTAGGAAGTCTGGCTGATAGAAGTCGTGCTAGAGCCTCTGAGGCCTTATCTTAAGATTTCCGTATTTTCCGTACTACGTTCCGTTTACGTTCCGTATTTTACGTACGAAATATGCATGGGAAATTGAAACAGTCCTCTGTTGTACGAATGTAAAAGTAATTACATCCACGAAATTATCTATTCTATATTATTACAGAACTTAACGTGAAAACTCGTGATATTACCTTTGTTTTTTGGGTGGAAACGTCTAACAGTCTCTAGGGCTCTCTATCCAATTCAAATTCATCAATATCGATTCTTTAATTTTGTTGTGAAAACATAACTGTTGATTACTGTTAAACAAGGGCAAGAAAAAAGTGGAAACTACTTAAATGTTCCAACTCCTCCACTATTATTTTCTTATTAATTTCGTTGCAGGATCCAAGACAGATAAATTCATTCTCCGGGACACGTCGAGCTTCATTGTCTCGGCGTCTTTCTGGTGGTTGCCTTTGTTGATTCCAGCTTCAGGAGTTGCAGTGGTTTGTGAATAGATATAGTCCCCAAAGAAAAGGGCAAAAATGCACGTCGCTTACAGCTTTCCTGCCCATTCTTTCAATTTTTAGTGAATCAATAGTTCCGAGTTCTACAAGCGTAGTGAACTTTCTGAATTTACTTATTTCATGTCAATTTATTATGTGACACTATCCCAAGGTCACTCCGTTCTCAAGGTCGATTCGTACATTGTATTAACATCCAATATTTTATAAGATTTCTCGTAAAACATACATGTTTACGTGATTATTTACTTTAAGAAATATGGGGTCGTTTGACAAACAATTTTCATGATTTATGTAGGTTACGAGTAATTTTTTGGCTTCTTTTCAGTATGTTGGTAAAAATGTGGCTGAAAACACAGAATATTTACGTGATTTTACCAATATTTTACGCCTGATTCTTTGAAAAGGTCATATAAGTACGTTACCGAATTGTCACACGAATCTGTTTAAAGCCATTGTCAAACAAACAGACAGGCGAAGCGAATGCAATCCGAAGCGTTTTCATTTGTAACGTATGGAATTCTTTGAATCCAGTCACATAGAAAAGCGAAAGCGATCCGATAGTCTATGTGACTGGCTTCAAATAATTTTATACATTACAAACAAAAACGCCTCGCTTCGCGTTCGCCACGCCTGTCTGTTTGGCAATACCTAAATAGTTTTTGTGTGAAAGAGTAAAAAACATCCATCTTTCCGGACAAACTTTATCATCATCAGCCTATTCATGTTCCCACTGCTGGGACAAATTCTTCCTCTCTTTGAGAGAGTGTGGGCCATAATCCACGTGGGCTCAATGCGGATTGGTGGAAGTCACATGTCTTCGAATTTTTGGTTCTAGGACTTGCCAGTTTCGTCGCGATATTTTCCTTCACCGTTTTGTGAGCAGTGGTGATGAAATAAATTACACAAAGTAATCCGCCTGCCTGGATTCGAACCTAGACCTACCACTCGTAAGTCGGGGCCGATGTCATTGGACCACCACTGCTCAACCCGGGACAAACTTACGTTCATAATACTAGTAGGATACTACGGATTTATTCCAAAGAATAGGAAAGGTAGCTCTAGTCTATAAAGGCGTACCATGAATCCGATTTTCAAAATGCATTTCTCCTGAAATCCCTGTAGAGTTTCAGGAGTTTCAACCCCCTTTAATACTTTCACATTCAATTCTGAAGATCTTTGAACAGTCAATGTTTTATTCAGGGAATATCCTTTGTAGTGTATTCTGATTTAAAAGATCATCTTTTTTAAATTGGTTTAGATATTTTTCAGAGTTCCATAACAAACAAAAAACAAGTAACACGCTATCTTACTGAACTCAATCAATAGGCTTTATTTTCCTCCAAAAATGAATTAGTCCGAAACATAGATAATTAAAATTAATTTGACTTTAATTTTTAGAAGGACGCTTTTATTTTTTGAACGCTTCTAAAATCACAAAACATCTCTCGGTTGGCATAATTTTACAAGCATTATGACGTCACAAGCCCTCACTCCCGAATTTCGAAGCGTTTTATCTTTGTCAATAATCATCGATTTAATAAAAAAAAAACCGGCCAAGTGCGTGTCGGGCCACGCACAGTGTAGGGTTCCGTAGTTGCCCATCAAAATACTTATGCGAACTAACTAAACTGATTCGCTGAATTTAATTTTAAAAAGAAGAATTTTCAAAATCGGTCCAGGAGTCTGAGAAATCGATTACGATGAATTTAGAACCTCCTCCTTTTTTGAAGTTAGTTAAAAATAGTTGAAGATTAAAATCTACCTATCCCCAAAAAACATACTTATAAAAGCTGTAAAAATAAAGTTGACAAACTTACATTTGCAGTTGTCTCCGATACATTTTGTTTAAGAAAAATGTTATCCAAGTACATTTTATAAGTTGGTCGACTATTACTCGTAAAGTTGTAAAGCCTACTGAGTCATGATAATTTTCTTTTAAATTTCGTTATATAAACTACTATTGTGAATTTTTTCACACCCCCAAACATAACCGTTTAGCTGGTAGAGGGGGGGGACACTCGAATCGAGCAAAATATAGCACTTTAAAGCTTAATATTTCACAAACGAATTTTTTTATCAAAAAACTGTTAATGGAAACTATCATTATTTTTTAAAGGCCTATTTAATGATACCCCACATTAAGGGGTACGCGAGAAAAAAAAAATCCTCACTTTACGCGTAAGTACTGGAGGTACCCTTAAAAAAAAATATTTTACGAGATTTTATTTTACCACTTTTTCGGCACAACAAATCCGTATATTTACACCAAATTACAGCTCTCTAGTACTGTGCGTCTCTGAGCTAAACTGCGGACAGACGGACGGACGGACGGACGGACGGACGGACGGACGGACGGACATGGCGAAACTATAAGGGTTCCTTGTTGACTACGGAACCCTAAAAACTGGGTCATTATTTTTCAATACACTAACTGATGAACTAAACATGCAGTGTTCAATTTATTAATATCCTATTATGACAAAACTACTTATTTTCTAAATATTTTTTTTATTTCTTCGTAAGGCTGAAGCCAAACGAGCGTGAAAAGTCTTCCGCGACGCAAAAGCGACTATAATATCTACCGAAATTCTGCGACTCATGACTCAAAAATTACGCTCGTTTTACCTTACCCTAAAGCGCGGGCCACATAAAAAAGACGTAAGACGCAGACGGGGCGGAGACATAATAATGTCTCTTCGGCTTCTCTTTAATATAAAATGTATAGAAGCGTTGCGACGTAAAACATACAGAAGAGACGCGTCGCGGGCGCGACTCTCATACATTTTCTATGTGTTTTCTATGTCGGCGCGTCGTGTTCCACGTGCGCCTCAAAGAGCGTCAGCATAATGACGGGGCCCCCCTCTCAGAGGGCCAAAGCCTGCCGGGGTCGCGGGATTATTCCCTTACCGTAACCCCGGAACATAACAGGCTATCGAAGGACATCGTGGATTTTAGTCAGTAGAAGTCTGACAGTCCCGCCCTGCCCGGGGTTGGAGCACTCATATGATTTTACCACGCTAAAAAAAAAAAAAGTGTTTCCTACGTGGCCCGCGCCTTAGTATTTTAAAAAAGTCGTTCGATATACGTGGGCATTTGTGATTACTGTTCTCGATTCCTTATCACCCTCCCCGCTATGATCTGTAATCTCGCTTCGACTGCAATAACAAATTTCCCCACACTTGTATCGAAATTAACCATTTTCAATTACATAAAACCATTAAACTTGTACGGATATAGGTACATCTGTCATGACTTTTTAAAATCATTGTCCAGTTTTTTCATTCATCCATGTTATTGCCTTACTGTTTGACAGATTAGACTTCAAATGAAAAATCACAGCTGTGTGATGTAAAAATAAAGTATCGAAATGTACAGCGCTTGTCAAAAATGTGTTATTTTTTGCTAGTCTCATAGATAAAGATCGCCCGGAGGACGTAGTAGAGCATACGGTGCAAGACTGCCCCGCTTGGGCGGAGACCTTTCGCGCCCAGCATTGGTTGCGGCCATGCTGCGGGGCGAGACGAAGTGGGAAGCGGTCGCCTTCTTCTGCGAAGCAGTAATGCTCGTGAAACGTGTATTTGACAAACAACCGGCTTTGCTTCCCCTTCGGCCACATTCGGGCACGTTCGGTAACGCTCGCCCCAAAAGGTTCTTTGATAAACTCCTTTTGAAAAAGGAAATTACCTTTATTCGTATTAACGAATGTTTGCACTTAATATTGAAACACTTTCAACCGTATCTCAAAGAAATAAAGCTGAGATTGCAATACGTAAAGAAATTTTATCGGGATAATCTGGCGATGTTGGGCCTCGAAATCTGCAATTGAGAAAATTAATATTGTTTTAATGAAAATTAATTATGAAGCTATTTAATGTGAGTTATTTCCTCTTACCTTGAATTTTGTTTGTAATGAGTTTCTTATTATGATATTGTATATTAATGTATCCTGAAAATTAAGACTATATAATAATTTAAGAGAGAAAAAAAGATTTATCATTTCAAGACAAGATTATTAACAGTTCCTTCCGCTTTACGTACATAGGAAGCAGTCCTTTAATGATTGTTGAGTGGCTAGCGTC
The DNA here is from genome assembly GCA_036375495.1 of Agrotis segetum. Taxonomy (NCBI): domain Eukaryota; kingdom Metazoa; phylum Arthropoda; class Insecta; order Lepidoptera; family Noctuidae; genus Agrotis; species Agrotis segetum. The sequence goes on along the minus strand of JAQSVV010000015.1, from coordinate 4,088,065 downwards.
AACAAGAGAATCGCATATTATGTTTATGATTATTATTCATGCCTGAATAAGGTCTTCACTACTGATATGTTAACCCGTTCACAACTTCGAAACTCTACTACTTCGACAAGTAGAGGCACTGCGGGAAAACACCTCCGGTAAGATTTCATAGCGACATAGAGGAAGCGACTATAGTAAGTCCTAACCCAAGTTCGGAATCGCGGCAATTCGACCCCTCTTTGAGCGCTCATCAAAGAGCAACACCTCTGTTGTCACCATCCGTCTGACGTAGGTCCACACCAGACTCTAATTTTTCGCGAGTTACTTGCGTCCGTCGGTTTGAGCGGGAGGAAACGCATTGTCTAGACCGCCCGGAGGACATGGCGGAGGTCTGCCCCGCCGACCCCGCCGTTGCTTTACGTTTACTGGAATAGCAGCACGCGAAGCATGGCGCCGTAGAAAGGGGTTTTGTCGACGCGATAATAGACAAAATGTAGAACGTAAAAGATTTTTATCTGAATAAAGAGTAGCAATATTTAAATTAGGGAAGACATTAATTGTTTTTGTTCTTGTTGTTGGTATACGTATCATGTCTTTCTTTTGCAAAAAACTGTCGATTTGTATTGAAAGAACGATGAAATGACATTGTCTTTTCTTGGTAGAATAGACATGAAATCGCCATGCTATACAGGAATAATCAAGGTCAACTTTACCTATGACCCTCTATAACGCTGACTTCGTGGCCCCTTACTGTGGTGGAGTCATTAATCGCACATACGCCGAGTTATAATAATGATGTTATTCCTTTCCTGTGTTTTTCTATTATACCGTTATAGGATTTTGAACTTTATTGCAAGGAAATAAGAGTCATGGAAGGTTTAAGGCGGTAGAAAAAGCTTTTATAATATTATAGGGACTTTTGGTAGTGGAAAAAGTTATTTCTCTGTATTTTAGATTCTGTAATCTGTATGTAAGGTAATCGTACGTAAAAATGTTTGTCTATCCTTCAAGTAGTTTTTCCGGGTCTGAGTGTTTGCATTATATACTTGTAAACTGACCTACAATGCAGGAGGAAATGATGCCGATGGATATATTATTAAGTACTAGCTGTTGCCAGCGGCTTCACCCGCTACAACTCGAAAATTATCCCTCGAAAACATAAAATCGTGATAAAAACTATCCTATGTGTTAATTCAGGGTGAGCATGCGGGCAGCGAGTAAAGGGCAACTTGCTGCCCGACCAAGGACCATGCCCGGGTCGACGGCGCGTTGTGTGCCACGCGCGCCTCAAAGATCGTCATTCAGCATACTGACGGAGCCTCTCAGAGGGCCAAAGCCTGCCGGGGTCGCGGGATTATTCCCTTACCGTGACCCCGGAACATAACAGGCTATTTAAGGACACCGTGGATTTCAGTCAGTAGAAGTCTGACAGTCCCTCCCGCCCTGCCCGGGGTGGGAGGGCTCATTTGATGATTTTAACACGGTAAAAAAAATAACTAAAAAAATGTGTTAATTCAGGGTAAAATATATCTGAGTACCAAATTTTTGTCAAATCCATTCAGTGGTTTTTGCGTGAAAGAGTAACAAACATACTTACATACACATAAATACATCCTCACAAACTTTTGCATTTATAATATTAGTAGGATAAAATAACAATTCTCAGCCTATTCATTTTGTCAAAATCAAAAATGACCAAAGACCATTTTTCAACGACGGCGACGTTCAGACACGTAATCTCAAGTGAGTATAAATATTGATTTTATAGTTCCCTTGCAATTAATCACATTAATAAATCATGTATATGCTAGCGTTCAGTGTCTAGACTGGTTGATTTGACTGCTCGGGGGAATATCGGGGACTACGTTTTACCATTAAAAACAACTAGATGACGCTACTGGTTTCGTTGCAATTTCAAAGGATCATCTTCCCTCAACGGATCATCTCGTACACCTTTCCCATACCTATAGTTAATGATGCTAATTTTCCTTTTCTGTTTTAAACTGTTAAAACGCTATTATTATACTCAATTAAAAATATAGTTTGTACTTAAAAATATTTTTAGACAAGTACATACCGCGTTACTAAAAAAAATAAAAATCTGTTAGAACTTTTGTCCAAAAAAAAACTACTGACGACCGACATCCACGTCAAAATAAATGCCGTTTTGAAGTTGACAGTTTATTTAGACAAGTGCATAACCAAATGATTTTTTTTTGCTGTAAGACCGGTTTAATTTTTGTTTATGGCAACATCAACATGAGTTTTAATTATTTGTTTTTTTATTTATAATGAGTTAAGATAATTTTTCAATAATAAATCGTTTATTTTATAAACTTTATACAACATTAAACTTGACCCGATGTCGTGTGATACTCGTAAATATAAATCTTTGTGCATTAATAAATTCGATGTTTGGAACTTGCAAGTAGTCTTCTCACTACCCTCATTCCATTTATTTTTCTCAAGATAGGTAGAAAGAGGGTAGTCCGTTTTTTCCGCTCATAGACAACCAACTGGAATAAAATTCAGTTCATCCGTGATCATGGCGCTTGCAACAGTGCCCAAATATCGGAAATTCAAAAAAAAAAACATTAAAAACATGGGAAAATGATACAAATCGCGGTTTATGTTTCATAATTGTGTTAGTGACGAGTGTAATTTATTATAGTGTGTGGTTTTTTATGTGCAATGTGTTTGCTCTTGACCTAAGTCTAGGTCAGGAACGACTAAGACAGGGTCGACGATGGAGCGAGTTTACCCAGAAGAAGCCTGTTCACTCTAATTTTGAAGATTAGGGTTGTATGCGTTCGGAAACACAGACGCAGGCAGAAAGTTCCACTCCTTCGCTGTCCTGTGGTTACAAAGATATCGGTAAGTACGTTTATTTTTCTTGACTTGGGGGTATGTGCTGGCTTTTGTAGTTACTTTTTTTTCTTTGCTAGTCTTTAACAGTGTTATACCACAAAAAAACAATGACTGTAGTTAAGTGTCAATGTTCATGGTGAAAAAATGCGGATTTTCTTAAAACGATAAGGAAAATGAAAAAGTGCCTCTCTAAGTACGAAAAGGGATTTTTCTATCAAATTAACGTCAATGTTTTTTTACGACACAAAAAATTGAAAAGTGCCTCTATGCTAATTTCTCTGAAGCAAATAAGAGCAGTGGTGGCCCAGTGGTATCGGCCCCGATTTACCAGTTGTGGGTCTGGGGTTCGAACCCCGCCAGGCGCATTACTTTGTGTAATTTATTTGATCCACCACTGCTCTCAAAACGGTGAAGGAAAACATCGTGAGGAAACCGGAATGTCCTAGAACCAAAAATTCGAAGACATATGACATCTACCAACCCGCACTGGGCCCGCGTGGTGGATTAGGGCCCCTTCTCTCTCACAGAGAGGAGGCCTGTGTCCCAGCAGTGGTAACATTATAGGCTGATGATGATGATGATGAAATGAATTCCCTGCATAAGAACGACAGGAGGGGACGCTCTAAGAAGACCTACTATATTATCTTATTGGTGAAGTACTTCAGAAAGGCCTGGTGCGTATTCTAGTACTCGCAATTGGCGTGCTTGTATGGCCACGACCAGATGTATGAATGTGGATGAGGTGATTCTGCCTACCCCCAATGGGAAGAAGACGTCTAATATTACCGTGGCTCGGTGTATTTAATAGCGGCTCACATTAGTGCCGAACAGGCGCGAACGAGAATGTGGATGGTTTTCACGGGGTTCACACATGTTAGCGCTTGTTCCCCGATCAGTGTCGGTATTGTGCCGAGAATTAGCGGCACTAATGTGGAGCCGCCATAAGAATCATGAGACAAACTGAAAGGTAAAAGTGTCAGCCACAATAATGTATCGATTTATACGAGTATCTTTTCCTACACGGAACAAATATTTTGATGACCTAGGTACAAGTAGTTGGTCCGGGTCTGGGTGTTTTTGTATGTAGGTTTCTATGTTTGTAAACACCCACGCCCACGACACAGGAGAAATTCCAAGTGCGGGGCAAATTCCTTAAAAAAATTACATGTGGTGAGGCCAAGAACTATGTGTTAGACTTTTTTTTTATATTCCACAACTTTCAGACAACGCCATACTAGTCCCAAGCTATCCAGAGGTTGTGTTATGGGTTCTAGATAACTGATAAACAAACTTTTATATTTCTAAATACATAAATATCTACTATATAAAAATAAGTCGGGTTTTCCTTTCTGACGCTATAACTCCAGAACGCACGGATCGTTTTCCGCGGTTTTGCATTCGTTGGAAAGGTCTCGGGCTCCGTGAGGTTTGTGTGGCGAAACGGAGTTCACCGGGTTGCTAGTTATAGATAAATTACACCCAGACACAAAACAAAATAATGATCGTGCTCATCACATAAACATTTGTCCTGGATGGGAATCGAACCCACGACCTCCGGCGGCATAACAGTCAGGGTCACTAACGACTAGACCAACAGGCCAGTCAGGGTGCGTAGTACTCGTAATCGTCGTGCTTGTATGAACAGATGTATGAATGTGGATGAGGTGATTCTGCCTACCACCAATGGGAAGAAAGCGTGGGTGTATTTCAGAACCATGACACAACGCGAACAGTAAATGTGTCAGTCACAATAATGTATCGATATATCTTTTCCTACACGGTACAAATATGTATTTTGATAACCTACAAGTAGTTGTTCCGGGTCTGGGTGTTTTTGTATGTAGGTTTCTATGTTTGTAAACACACCCACGCCCACGACACAGGAGAAATTCCAAGAGCGGGGCGAATTCCTTAAAAAAAATGACATTTGTGGTGAGGCCAAGAACTATGTGTTAGACTTTTTTTTTAAATATTCCACAACTTTCAGGCAACGCCATCTAGTCCCAAGCTAAGCAGAGCTTGTGTTACGGGTTCTAGATAACTGATAAACATACTTTTATATTTCTAAATACATAAATATCTACTATATAAAAATAAGTCGGGTTTTCCATCCTGACGCTATAACTCCAGAACGCACGGATCGATTTCCGCGGTTTTGCATTCGTTGGAAAAATCTCGGGCTCCGTGAGGTTTGTGTGGCGAAACGGAGTTCGCCGGGTTTGCTAGTTATAGATAAATTACACCCAGACACAAAACAAAATAATGATCGTGCTCATCACAGAAACATTTGTCCTGGGTGGGAGTCGAACCCACGACCGTCGGCATAGCAGTCAGGGTCACTAACCACTAGAACAACAGGGTCAAAGACTTCCAACAACCATGTTTGTACAACCAAGAAGGGTTAACCTTTGCGGCTTCCACGTCGGAAACAAAAACGCTGTAAAACAACGCGCCGAAACGAACATGTTGGCAGCAATACGTGGGAAAACAAACCGTACGCCCTACGTATTACAAGTGTAAATCATCTGCATCATAAGATCATGTTTCTTGGGTACGTTGGGCGGCGACGGGAAACAAACGTTGCCTGAAAACGTGGGAAACGTAAGCGATGGAAACGTAGCGATGGGAACGTAAGACGTGGGTAACAAACATGGCGGAGTCTTGAAGAGTTTTGGAGATCACAAAGCTCTTGTGCTGGCATTCAACTCTCGTGCTAGTGACTTTTTTTTTAATTGGTAAACTCATCAAATGAGTGCTCCTACCCAGGGCAGGGCGGGAGGGACTGTCAGACTTGTACTGACTAAAATCCACGGTATTCTCCATTAGCCCTTTACGTTCCGAGGCCACGGTTATCGGAAAGCCCCGCGACCCCGGCACGCTTTGGCTTTCTAAAGGGGTGCCACGTCATTATGCTGACGCTCTTTGAGGCGCGCGTGGAAGACAACGTGCCGTCCACCCGGGCATGGTCCATCGTCGGACAGCGAGTTACCCTTTACTCGCTGCCCGAATACCCGCGCCTACGGTGGCCGGAGATCGTCTTGCGACGTCTGCGTCTGCTCTAAGGCAGAAATTATTTTTTATTATATTTAATTAGAATTGAAATGCAACTTGAATCGTACATGTGGCGCCATATAGATGGCGTTGCTATAGATGTTTTAAAGAAGGCAGCATTACTATACAAAAAGGACTTTTTTGGGTTTTAGAGATTATATATACTGCTTTGAAAACAACCTTTTTGATCGTTTTCCAGCCATTTTCGCCTTTAGGTCTGTCTTGGGACCTGAGTATGATTATATCGGGTTCAACTCGATTGTGAGCCCCAGGCTAGGTAGCAACCTAGATTTATGATAAACGGACTTAATAAATGGGTTATTTGTCTTGTGTATTTCATGATATCGGTAGCAAATAAGATTTAAATGTTTAGATTATATCGTGGACAATGTTGCCATTCAGGATGTATATTCGCTAAGCACGTAACACGTAGTTTTGGTCTAAGTTACATGCGGATGGGTCCGTATTTTCGTTGGCAGACTAGAGTAGGTCAGGAGGGCTACAACTTCGATACGGCTGTGATAAGAGATTGGCACAAACAAGGGCAAGCATGGTTTTTTTTTAAACGTTGCCCCACACTATATTCCTTCTTGTATTGTGGGTGCGTTTACAAACATTGAAACTCATATACACAAAAAACTACTTGCAGATCTCAGATCAAAGAAATAGGCAGATAGAGCGCTCAGAACACGCGAGTGTGTCCACCAAACAAAAACAAAATCAAAAACGAATATCAACTCGCGAGAGTACCCAGCTACGCGTCTTTGCTGTTGTTTGCCAAAATATGACGTCTCGTATCTTTAAACATTGTAAAAGTTGTTCTCAAAAACAAAGAAAACACTGGAATGTAAGGTTTAGGCGCATTTGGGCTAATTCTCATTTGGGCAACCGACTCCATAATGGACTACTTCTCATTTGGGCTAATTCTCATTTGGGCTACTTCTCATTTGGGCTAATTCTCTTTTGGGCTAATTCTCATTTGGGCTACATCTCATTTGGGCTAATTCTCATTTGGGCTACTTCTCATTTGGGCTTCTTCTCATATGGGCTACTTTCCAAAATTTGGTGATGTTTATTAAAGTAAGTACTGTCTTTATCTATTTAAACTTGTTTATTCATTCAAGAGATCAATTATAGTGTCCGACCGAAACTGATTTTTCAGCCGAAACCGAAACCGAAACCGAACTTTCGGCCTTGCTCTCAGTTTCGGCCGAAACCGAAACCGAAACTTTTTAAGACATTAAAAATTTTCGATTGTTTTTTTAATTTTACTGTTTTTTTTTTTAACTACATAAGAAACAGTTTTATATAATATATCTACAGGCTATAGGATGAATTTTTCAACTGGGCGTGGATGAAAAATCAATAATTTCTTTCTTTTACCTAGAAACTTCAATAATCTTGGCCAGAAATTGAACCCGCTGATTTTGGAAAAAAACCCTGTTTTCTACTGAGCCATAATCTATTCGGAATTATAATATAAATTCATTCTTTTTAATGTTTCACTGGATTTGGAGTCTCAGCAATCTCACTATATTCAGCACTAAATAGCGACCCGCCTCGGTACAATCCCTACTATAATAATTATCCGCGTTTTAGACATATAAACCATCCTCTTGAATCACTCTATCTGTTAAAAAAAAACTGCATCAAAATCCGTTGCGTAGTTTTAAAAATTTAAGCATACATAGGGACAGACAGACAGCGGGAAGTGACTATAATTTACACTACGTAGTGAATGAATACAAAATCACTCTTATTAAAATAGCATTATATCAAAGAAGAAACCGTGATCTTATGTTTCGAATACAGTCACTGCTTTGACGATTGATAAGTTTTTAATAATTAACGTACGTTACAAATATATTTTATTATGACATGAATATACAAGACTTACTTATTGGCAGTAAACTCAAAAACAATCTCATTCTCAACTCTTCTTTTAAATGGACGGGTGGCGAACTGAGCCGCAGCCCCGGCGAGCAAGCACGTATTAGCTACGAATTTTACCGAACGCCGCACTTAAATCTACGAACACTTTAGTTTCGGCGGGGCCGAAAGGTTCGGTTATATTTTGGCCGAAACTGAAACTAAGGCCGAAACTAGATTTATTGGCCGAAACCGAAACCGAAATTTCGGTCGGTCACTAATCAATTACATTATTTTAAGAGCTAGTACATACGTCGAGTACACACACCGCCCATAGCACTTTTAACATTTTTGTTACAAAATTAATCAATATCAAACGCTCAAAATGAGTCCCAATACATACTGTTGAATACAAAGTCGCACTCTTTTATTATTTCAATGTGGTGGATGTTTACAATAATAGATCTAAGTTCTGTTTGTTCCTTTTGTTTTCCTGAACAAAATTTCACATCACATGTTTAGAAGCTTATAAGGCATAAGCCCTCCTTAGGGTCAGCTCAGACCGAGACGTGACGCTGCGCGCACATTTCAATAGAGTTATTCAAAATGTAACTCTATTTTAAAAAACAGAAGATACACCTTTCGCAACGCAGCGTGACATAGCGCCGCTTGATGCGATTCAAAATCTGACTTTGTTTACTACAATTAAAGATACAAATTTGAAGTATCGTTGCGTCACGTCGCTTCGCGTCGCGTCTCGGTGTGAACATGACCGTTATACTCTCCACGTATGTGAGCTCTAAGAATGTATTCTGCGAAATTCGGCTCCAAATGGGTTGTACTATGATGATAGATACCAAAACTGGATTTTGTAAAACTCGACCCCTAAGGGGTTTGTTTTTTGGGTGGATAGTTTGTATGAAACTTAGTTACTACAAGTGCTAGGCGACCAAATCTTTCATGGCGGTTCTTTTTAATACGTAAATGCACACAAAACAGTATATTGTGACGCTTAAGAGGTTGTTTTTGGTGTTCAAAGTTTATATTAAACGTGTAAAGTGCTACAAATGCTAGGAGTTTCAAATTATTCCTAGGGGTTTCATAGGACGTAGATCACTAAGACACAATTTTACGAAATTCGACCTCATAAGGGGTTTTTCTGTGGTTGATAGTTTGTGTGAAACTTTGATACTACAAGTGCTAGGAGTCTCAAGACGAAAGTTGTATCTAAGACGGGATTGATGTATTGATAGTTCGTAGAGGACTCAAATTTTACAGGAAGCTCTACATATGACATAGGTTCTCACTAAGAGAGGATGTTGCGAAATTCGACCCCTAAGGAGTAGTTTTGGGGTTGTAAGGAATCCCAACATTATATGCATTGGGGTTATTTTTAGTACGTAGGTACCACTCAAGACGGGATACTGCGGGAAGATAGAATTTGTATTTGTGTATAAATTTTTGTTGAATATTGATTTAGATTTTCGAAAAGTATCCCTTACTTACATGCCCAAATTTTGGAAAGTAGCCCAAATGAGAAGAAGCCCAAATGAGAAGTAGCCCAGATGAGAATTAGCCCAAATGAGAAGTAGCCCAAATGAGAATTAGCCCAAATGAGAAGTAGCCCAAATGAGAATTAGCCCAAATGAGAATTAGCCCAAATGAGAAGTAGTCCATTATGGAGTCGGTTGCCCAAATGAGAATTAGCCCAAATGCGCCTAAACCGAATGTAATTAGATTTGATTTTGTATTTGCTTTGGTGGACACACTCGCGTGTTCGGAGCGTTCTATCTGTCTATTTCTTTGATGTGAGTTGCAGATATACAAATAACGTGTTCCGGCTCGGAGGATACCCACTATAATAAAACGGTCACCTTTCCACATACCAACCTCGGCAAAGGCGGCTTAGGGTGCTCCCACATCTAACAACGCGGATTCGGATTTTTCCGTCGCCCTTTCTCTTTCTGTCGCTTAGAAATGCACGCGGCCGCCTTGAAGATTCCGTCGCATGCGATCGCATTATGCTTTCTGTCTCGGTCTAGCAAATGGCAGTTCTTAACGACAGAAAGAGAAAGGGCGACGGGAAAATCCGAATCCGCGTCGTTAGATGTGTGAGCACCCTTAAGACCACTAGCAAGTCTAGCAACCCAGTTGTAAATAAAAAAGCTCTCATGCTGGTGGCCAAGAGGTAATGCATTCTAAAGCTCATAATATTATACAGTTTAACGAGTGTCGACGTTTACTCCAGCCAGCCACTTTTCGTATTCGTATTCATGAAAATTTACATTTTTCTTCTACGGTACTAATTCTAGGAAGAGAGTTGCATTCATTTTTTATGCTGACTGAACGGAGCTGAACTACCATTTGCTAGACCGAGACAGAAAGTGTAATGCGATAGCACGCGGCGGAATCCTCGAGGAGGCCGTGTGCTATCGCATTGTCTGTCTATGTTTATTGTCGGTCTAGCAAATAGCAGTTCTAGGAAAAAGGCGCTTCCGTGCTGCCAGATGTGGTTCAACCCTAACCCTTCATGTGCCGGACTCGCACTTGACTGGTTTTTATACTAGAGAAGATAATTTTATTAGTTAACTTGTAAATGGTTTAAACAAAGTTCTGCCAACAGTAAAAAGTTACTGAAACTCAATGAAATTTTCTTTGAGACAGTCATCTTCCAAATTAGTATAGTTTTGAAATAGTAGCCAAATATCTTGCTTCAATTAATTGTTTCTTGATTTAATTGTCAGAAAGGCTAAATTTACATTGCCACGGATTGGAACGAAGTGCCTTAAAAAAACAACCAAATTAATTTCACAGATAAATTCGCTTGTACAACGTGTAACGCCGATTAATTTCTCATTTTGTATCATCATCATCATCGGCCGGAAGACGTCCACTGCTGAACATAGGCTTCTCCCTTAGACCGCCACTTCCTCATTTTGTATGAAAAAGCGTTGGTCAGTAACATGGGCTGAGTTACCACGAGAGGTTTTGCGCTAAATTAACGTTACACGTTGTATACTTTATACAATACATAATTGATATTTAAGTTCAAAATACTTTGTACATTTTCGTAATGAAACCCTAACAAATATCATCGCCAGGAATTTAATCAAAGTTCACCCCCTCTTCCCTCCTTTTTTAATTACTTACTCAAATCAAAGCCCAATATTTGGGCCACAACACCCCTGGGCAATGAAATAGACATTAGAATGTATATCTTTTGTTAAAATTAGGCAAAGTCGAAGAAGCAAGGATGGATGACGGTAGCTATGAAATATTAATCTCTTGGGAAAGTGTTGTACACTCGCGTGCAGGAGAATTTATTGGTCGTGTGGTTTTGTTTTTTTTTTGTAAGTACAGTGATTATAAAATAATGTTATATTTTTCATATCTATTTCATTTATTCATAGTAATGTTAAAAATGTTTTATTTTACGTAAGTATTTTCAATATCTAAAAAAACCGGCTAAGTGTGAATCAAAAAACGTTGTTATTCTAATGTGTACAGTATTGTTTCATGTTGCAATTTTGAATAACAAGGTTACATAGTGTGTGTGTGTGTGTATAACAATGTTATATAACCCTTGCCGCTTGTCGTTTTTCAGTGCTGACTGTGACTAAGTTATCTAACATTGTTGTACATAGCACTAACATGACACCTGATCAACTTCTGGAGGGAGGTGGGCTGGTTGGAATAAGCCACCAAAGGCCACTTTGGCCCACGCACAATGGTCCACATGAAGGACTAAGTGCGGAAACCAAAACCCCTAACATAGAGCATAGATCACTAACATGACTTATAATAACATTCAGCGTATGAAACAAGTAACACGGAAATGTTGTATAGTCTGTACGCACCTTTAACCTTTGAAGAGACAGTATACCTGAAGACTTACTTAGTCTGAAGAAATAATTTGATTCTAGATTGTTTTAGGGTTTAATTGAGAATACTAAGGACTTTCCAAAGTAATCAGTAACTTTTGAGGAAACTAGAAATAAATTCTATTCTAATGTTATGTAAGGAAGGTTCCCGAATGGAGACTTCGGCCGCGTATGGAACTAGAGTTTCGGAACTGGTTCCTTATGAGACTTTTCTTTTTCTTGTATGGAACTGGTTCCCAAATCGATTTTTTTGGTTTTAAATCTCAGCCGAGGTGACTTTTAATACTTTGCTACCTACAATGGACGGCAATGCTAAAAGTTTTTTATTTCGTACAGCTAAGAAGAGTCATTCCAGAGTATGTGTTTCCTGATAGCTAAAACCTTGGGGTCTTTAAAACAAGAGTGACTAGGTATATTAGGTACTTCTTGGCACTGCGTGCCTAAGCGGTCTCTTTGCCCGTATGCGAATAGCCCGTCGTGTGGACGCTCCAACGCGTGTATTTCTGATTAGCAGAGGGCACAGCGGCGGAGCGGGCTTGCGGACGGTGAGTGATGGGTAGCTCGCCGTCCGACCAAGGACCAAGCCCGGGTAGGTGGCGCGTCGTGTTTCGCGTCAAATGCCTGCTGGGGTCGCGAGTTTTTCTTATCCCAGGATACCGTGGCCCCGGAACGTAAAGGGCATAGAAAGGAACACGGGCGGATTTTTGTCAGTAAGAGTCTGACAGTCCCTTCCGCCCCACCCAGAGCGGGAGGACTCATTTGATGATTTTGCCACCTAAGTAAAAAAAAAATCCGTCAGGTTATACGGTGATCAAACGGGAGATTATCTTTAAAAAAAACTCAGTTGTTGCAATTTTTCTTCCACACAGTGCACTGCATAGAAGTTCCTCGTAAATGTTTCATGTGTGGTGCTGAAAGGAATTCAATTTGAGAAGCTCACTGTTTCGCGTACCTTCGCTGAGTTTATCGTTGTAGTGTCAGTAAAGTGCAAAGTTCTATTTGTAACTTTGGTAGAAAGAGAACAAATTAAAAGTAAACCTCATGATGTTAAAAGTATTTTAAAGCACATAGTAAAAGCCAAAAAAAAATTTAAAAAAAAACAATAAAATGTTTGCGGTCCCTTTAAAAAAACGATATTACTATTGTTACGGTATAGATTATAATTAGGTAGGTATTATGATTTTCTTCTTCTTTTCAGATTCTTTATTTAAAATAAAAAATAAACATTTAGAATAAAACGTTCAACTTTTATTTCAGTAAATTAAATAAAATAAAAAAAAAATATTTAACGAAAAACAAAAAACCCGACTGCGTTAAAAAAACTAAAAAGAAAGAAACAAGTCCAGTAGTTAAGAATTCACTCATTCACACTCACAGTCGGGGCCCGTTGGGATGATTTGATTGGTATAATTTGAATGGGCCCCGACTGTGAGTGTGAATGAGTGAATTCTTAACTACTGGACTTGTTTCTTTCTTTTTAGTTTTTTTAACGCAGTCGGGTTTTTTGTTTTTCGTTAAATATTTTTTTTTTTTATTTTATACTTTTTAGTTACTATTCAGAGAATTATTGTTTTGCTAAACAACTTTAAATCGTTATATATCCTAAACTATTATTTAAAATGAAAAATGATAAAGGGAACCTAATGATGATTTTAAAATACCTATTCAACGATACCCCACATGACATGGTTCATCGACATTTTTTTTTTTTCATTTTGACAATATGGCGTCTGGTTGTCGCTGTGGTGAATTTTGATTACTGTCATGTCTTTAGTGACACTCGCGAGATTAAGACGAATCGATTGACGTAAAAAATATCAAAATCGGCCTACGCATTTGGTCTCTAGAACGCCACATAGAAACAAACATACATACATACATACATACTTACATACATACATACATACATAGACTGATAAACACATTACCCTCCTTTGCGTCGCGCAGTCGGGTAAAAACAGGCTTTATACATGTAGGATGTTAAATTTGAATGCATCATAATTTTCATTATAAAATTAACTTGAACGCAGCGACGAGTAAAAGAGAGAGTGTGTGTGTGAGAGAGAGGGAAGAAGGATGGCGAATGAGCTTAAAAATGGTGAAGACGTATCTATTTTGTAAGAAGTAAAAAATATTAAAAAAAAGAAGTTTCAAGAAGTAAAAGTTTTATTTCGGTCATCCATACCCCCCTACATACATATACGCTGACAAACTTATTTTGATGTGTGTATTTTCATCTTTCCTATTGTTGATTGCACCCTTTTCCGGATCTAGACTATGAGATGGTTGGGTAAATACCTGAGCCAACTTAGCTCCTTCTAGAAGCTAAGAACTCTCCTGGGACCTTCACAGGCTTCTTGGAGCAACATCGAAGTGCGGAGAATCTGTGCTCATTGGTCAGCTCCGCTCTCGTATTATTATGATTACGTCCCTCTCACAGAGTGGAGGCCTGTGTCCCAGCAGTGGGAACATTATAGGCTCATGATGATGATGATTACATGGGTTGCCATTTCAACCACATTTTGGGCAGCTTCTTCACAGCGGGCTGTCTGTCGCGAAAATGGTGAACAGATGTTTATTGAGTGGGCAGTAGCCGGAGAGCATACCCATAACCATTTATAGGTCCATTCGTTGGAGACTTCAGATTATTTAACTCTATTAGCGGGGTTTTCTAGCGTTTATGGTGATAACCTCACACAAAACAGACTTCATGAAATATTATCATTCTAATTTTGACCGGACCCTCAAATAATCGCCTAAATCCTCTCATTGTTCGTAAACAAACAAACGCGACGCCAGTGAAAATAACATTAACCCTTGGCCATGACCTGTACGATTACACGACACGCGTCTTGCGACAGAGCATAGACCGTTTAGAGAGCACACCTTGAGCGCGGCTGCCAGTGTCAATTATTTATGCAATTTTATGCATGTATACGCACAGTCAAACTGTACAGACACACGTACTTATGTAGCAGAAAATTATTTCATGTTGCATTCAAACGTGAGATTTGCATGAACGTTATGATTACACATCGGTAAAGCGGGTTTTATGCAGCGGCGGTAATCATGCGTAGAAGATAGCGAATCAGGCATATTTTTACTGATGTAAAAAAAAGCATCAAAGCTGTAAATGGGATTTAAAACACGCTGAAACAAGCACGTACACACTATTAATTGATTCCCATCAAAATAAACTAACTTTTTTGCCACTTGCACAAAGAACATGGTAGCATATTGCCACACGATTTTGTGAATCGACATTATTCACGCGAAGAAAAAATGACTCGTGTCTGCGACACTTATCGCAGGACGCATCATCCGAGGCTGTACACATAGCCTTAAATCCCCTCATTGTTCTTAAACAAGCAAACACGGCTCTATTCCCGCCAAATTCGCACATTGCGCGCGAAACTAAGTCGCCATTTTGACAGCGGTTTAGGCCAGAATTCAAAAGGCTATTTATTGAAACAAAAGCATTGGACTACTATTTAGATGGTTGGCAGGCAATTTAATCAATGTTTCTTGATGGCAGACATTTTGTCAAGAGACAAGTAGGTTAATTATGTGTGTTTTTGGTTTATTTTGTTGCTAATTATGGAAGCAATTTATATGGAGGATTTCAGTTCTTATTTTAGTTGGCCTTTTTGTTCCAGGGCTATACTGATTTTTAAAATGGTTACTGTAGCGGTTTCTTTATACAGGTTTCACCCGTACCGATTGGTAAGTATGGTCTTTTCTTAGATTTGCCTGTTTTTGTATATTCTAGAAACTTTTTTTTGTACCTAGTTTCTTCCTAACCCCATGGGGAAAATGCGTGAGTTTTTGTTTGTTAAACTGACTATGAGTTATTATTATTACAGTACCTTTGTAACATCATTAATTTTGATATGGTACATCATACGAGAATGATGTAGAAAGTAATGACGCCCTTGGACTACACTTTACATTAAAATTGATAGAAAAATATATTTTGCGAAAAGGATCCAACCTGTTTGAACCTAGAAAAAATAGTAAAAATTACTACATTATTACATTTTTGGGATCCAAGAGTCATGGATTTTGTTAGTTTTTTTTCTAAAATCGCTAAATGTGGTTGATAACTTTGGGGTGATCGAGGTTTGTTTGGTGAATGTTGTCTGACTGCTTGGATCTTTTCTGAGTATATAAAACTCGATTCGGAGATTCTTGCTATATATTTATCTCAATTTTATGGAAATTGTTGGTTGGATCTTTTCTGCTTAACAGGGTCCAGTTATCGTGAAGACTAAAATTCAAAGTAGCCTAACCAAAACCAGACAATCTACATGAAAAATCTCTTGAGAGAAACTCACAAACAAAAGAATATCAGCTTTTCTCTCTCAATATTGTATTTCAATCGAAATATAGACTTTATCTTGGTCAGAATAAACATCAATATACAACTGCAAAATAACAAAGTATTTGATATCTTCTATCTCAAATATTTAAATCTTTCTCCCTTTTGTCTGCAAAGCTCTCGACCACAGATATAGTCCTAAGGGAGATATCGAAAAATATCCTCGCCAATAATTTGCCTGATAACAAAATATTGTCGTAATATCTACAAAACCCCAAATGATTTGAAGACCGTTTTGAAATGGTAGGTATCGAGGTATTTAGGAACACGATTTCGAAATTAACTAGATATTTCCAGCCGCGGCTTCACCCGCGTTTAAGAGTAACCGTGGCTCCGGAACGTAAAGGATTATTGCAAGACACCGTGAATTTTAGTCAGTACAAGTCTGACAGTCTCTTCTGTCCTGCCCTGGGAGGGAGGACTCATTCGACAATTTTACCAAGTGTACAAGGGTTGAACAAATTGGAAAACAAAAGTCGCGTTTTTCAAAAGAGTTAAGAGTGAACAGGTTACTTTTGGGAAAGCGTGCTTCACCGTCAACCACATCTTTGTTTCCATCAGGAGGGGTAGAGTGGTCAAACCGAACCTTTATCATCATCCTATATTGTTCCCACTGCTGGGACACAGGCCTCCTCTCTGTGAGAAGGAGTGGGCCATAATCCACCACGCGGGCTCAGTGTGGATTGGTGGATGTTACATGTCTACGAATTTTGGTTCTAGGACATGCCGGTTTCCTCACGAAGTTTTCTTTCACCGTTTTGAAAGCAGTGGTGATGAAATAAATAACACAAAGTAATGCGCCTGGCGGGGTTCGAACCCACGACCTACAACTCGTAAGTCGGGACCGATACCATTGGGCCACCACTGCTCAAAACCGAACTATACAAAAAAAAACATTTACAGTCGTCAATAGTGTTGACAACGTGGTGTTAACTAGCCTGCTACTAGTTCAGTAGCTGGCGTTGACAATGGCACAACACTATAACTGCACACAATTTGTAATACATAAAAACATCTTCACATTATAGTCCACAATATAACAGACTGTGTTGAGAATAAGGTTTAAATTACTAAAGCAATAAGGATGGTGACACGGCAGGCTGAATAAACTGAGACGCTAAGGTGAAAATGAAACAGAGATGCTAGGGTTGCCACTAAAAAAAACAAAAAATAGAACTTGTGATCACAATTGGAGATATTGGTGGAGCTTTTTAAATTTCTATACAATTACCGTCAAAAAATTACTGTCATTAAGTACACTTTACGGTAAAATTATGAAAATCTTGTGCTGAGGCTTCAGCTGATCTTACACACACTCAAGTACTAGACATGACTGTTTTGATTATATTAAATTAAAAACCAAAGCATGTAAGGCGGCCAATACAATGCCACGTACAATATAATTAGGTATACAATTACACCTTTTTTTTTTTTTAACGTGATAAAATCATCAAGTGAGTACTCCCACCCCGCGGGAGGGACTGTCAGACTCGTACTCACTAAAATCCACGGTGTCCTCCCTTTATGTTCCGGGGTCACTGTGATGGAATAAGTCCCGCGAACCCGGCAGGCTTTGGCCCTCTGAGAGGGGGCTCCGTCATTATGCTGACACTCTTTGAGGCGCGCATGGGATACAACGAGCCGTCGACCCGGGCATGGTCCATGGTCGGGCAGCGAGTCATGGTCGGGCAGCGAGATACAATTACAACTAAAAAAATATACAAATTTAACAAATGAAAAAAAAACTGCGTGGCAGCCCTAATTCTTAATATTCGTCTGAGCTCACGGCCGTCTTTGCTCCGACAAGCAACCTGAAAAAAAGCGCTTTTATTTCAAATACCTATTAGGTTTTTGGTATTGAAGTCTTACATCATGTATAAATAGGAACTGGTTTTGGCTGGCACAAAAATGTGCAACTAGGCGCATAGGCAGAGAGGTCGGATCTCTCTAGTAGATGAGGCCAGGTTATAGATGGTGGAGATCATTATCTGCCAAGCCTTTTTCCAACTTTATTGGGGTCGGCTTCCAGTCAAACCAGATGAGATCGACTATTGTTATTACGATACCATACGGTAAGACTGGTTGTCAGACTTTAGAGCTTCTGACTAAAAGTAACGACTGTCAAAGATCTACAAATGACTGCCAAGGACCAACAGCTTTTCATGCTTTCCGAGACATGGAGGAAACTACCTATAATATTATTATGATCACAAATACACAGACTAGCTTCGGCAATCGCGGCTTAACCCAAAAGATCGGCCAAAATATGTTCATAATCAATTTTTCATGTTGATTTAATCAAGAATCTAATTTGCAATCCTGAAGCATAATCAAGATTAATTAACAAGAGGCTATAAAGTTTAAAATTGGCTGTCACTCACAATAGTGGCTACTACAATATAACACTAACTTTCCTAATCAGCTGTAATCTAATTGCAACCCAAAACCCTAAAACTTTGAACTGCGAAGTTAGTTTGAACCGCTTAGAATCGGTTTAAACCAGTTTTCGGCGGATATTAACGGTATAAGAACATAGACGAGCTAGTGCGCTTTGTATTTTCGAAATAGCAGTTCTACAGAAGCGTAGGAAAGATTACGCACATAAAAAAAATTAAGGGGAATCTTCAATCCGTCATCATCATCATCATCAGCCTATAATGTTCCCACTGCTGGGACACAGGCCTCCTCTCTGTGAGAGGGAGTGGGCCATAATCCACCACGCGGGTCCAGTGCGGGTTGGTAGATGTCACATGTCTTCGAATTTTTGGTTCTAGGACTACCGGGTTGCTCCCGATGTTTTCCTCCACCATTATTGAGAGTAGTGGTGATGAAATAAATTACACAAAGTAATGCGCATGGCGGGGTTCGAACCCACGACCTAAAACTCGTAAGTCGGGACCGATGCCACTGAGACAACTTCAATTTGATTTTGTATTAACTTTGGTGGAGACACTCGCGTGTTCTGAGCGTTCTATCTGCCTATTTCTTTGATCTGAGGTGGTACCTAGATAAAATAATCGTTTCCTTAGTTCCAAAAATAAATTGCTACTCTTCAGCTAAATCCCTACTTTCCTAACTTCATCTATTGCCAACTAATTACTACCTGTCTTGAACATCTGTGTACGATTCTGCGAGTCATCGGATCGCAACAATAAATTGGAAAGAGTTGCGTTGACGGCTGCTAGGTATGTGTTTGATTTATTGTTTAATTACTAGTTATTTGAAGGGTGATATTATGGTGGGGCATAAAAGTAAATATTATGTTTTTAGATAAATCTACGTATCGTTTTTTTTACCCGACTACGGCAAAGCCAAAAGGAGAGTTATGATTTTGACTGGTATGTATGTTTGTTTGTTTGTTCCTTCATTACTTCTGAACTACTTATCATTACATGACAAATGAGGTGTCGTTAGAAGCATCTCAGTTGTTATAGGGTAGGTGATGTGTCACCAAATCCAATATGGCGCCCTCTAGGGGACTTAAGTTTAATCGAAAAAAAACAAACGTACAGTATCGACATGGGTATCAAATTAAAGGGCTTGATGAGCACATTTAATATTATGTTGTATGAATATACTTTGCATGTTTTTTTTACCGTATCTTTACCACGTATGCTGAGTTTCAGTTATACTTACAACTGAAACTCGAATGGGAAACCGAAAGGGGTTTGAACTTTTTTGTATGGGCCGTGTACCAGATGCCATCCGCCATTTTGATTTTTTTTTCAAAACAGCGTACACGAATGAAACATTCATAAATCGATAGATCAAATCAATACAAACATAAAATGTAAGCGGCAAAACCTCGTAAAGCGTCACGTTTCCGAGTTATGAGCTGTCAAAAATGTAAAATTATTGACACACTTTTTCTTATTTTTCTAATATTTGGATGATTATTGATCAAAAAGGATACTTCCGCAAAAAAACTAATTGAATATTAGTTTTTACACGCATTTTAAATGCTGAAATTGCGTTAAACGAAATAATCCTATGTAAAAGCATTTGAAATGCGTGAAAAACTAATATTCAATTATTTTTATTGTGGAAATAAGCTTTTTGATCAACAAACATTAAAATATTTAAAAAAAAAGAAAAAATGTGTCCCTAATTTTACATTTTTGACAGCACATAACTCGGAAACGTAACGCTTTACGAGGTTTTGCCGCATACATTTTATGTTTGTATTGATTTGATCTATCGATTTATCAATGTTTCATTCGTGTACGCTGTTTTGAAAAAAAATCAAAATGGCGGACAAGGAACTGGTACAAAAAGCACAAAGCCCTTTATTGTTATATTTTTGTGTGAAAATCTTGATGCGGTTCACGTGATTCCTTAATAAGTTTTAACAATACTCGTATAGTTTTTATAGTTTTGGATAAAACTGGCTGTTACATACGGACGTCCGTCCGTATAATAGACAGACAAACAAAATGAATCCTGGGTTTCGTTTTTTGCCATTCGGCTACGGAACCCTAAAAACCAACTACGATAGTCGCTTCTAATTTAATTTCTTTTCCAAAAATCGATTTACCTAGTTTTCTCGGAAATTCTCTCCCTTCCGAATTCCAAATACGAGATAAACAATTAACTTCACAAAGGTGGTATTTCGAGAGTTCGAACCTGAAACTTTACGTATTAATGCCGCGTTTCAATCACTGGACCAAGATGGCCTAACTGTAATTAGATTTCTCTGGCAGTTAGTCAAGGAGCAATAACTCAACAAATCCATATTTCGGGATATCAGAGAATGCTTGAGTAATTTAAAATCTATAAGTATTTTGGGAAAACAGATAATGCTCTATTCAAAGTAAATAATAATTAAAGTAAAAAAAACATGAGTCATTTGTAACTGGCTGTTGTAAAACTCAATTTAAAATTACAACCACTCCAATGTTCATTAATAATTATGATCGGAAGACGCAGCGTAGGCAGGCCTCCCACTAGATGGACCGACGACATCGTGAGGGTCGCGGGCAACCGATGGATGCAAGTGGTGAATTGTCGTTCGGCGTGGCTGTCTGGGGGAGGCCTATGTACGACGTTCCTGATGATGATGGTGATGGTAAAAAGTTAAAAGAATATAAAACTACCTAATTATTCCCTTTTTTGTATCTAAAGTAATAAAACTTTTTATTAAATCTAAACTTACATGAGACAGCAAAAATTTGTGCTTATCAGAATATTAACGAAGAACAAAATATCTCATGTCGGTAAAGGATTTGACCTTGTTCTAAATTATTGATGACAATTAAATTCGACACTACTCTCATTAATTGTGTAAGCTCTTTGATTGAACATGACTGGGGTGGATTCCGTTCCTAAATTAATAATACGAGCTAATTAAAGTCTAATGCTTTCACTTAAATCAGTCTTAAGTCAATTGCTTAGCTCAGTTCTACTCAGTTGCCATGACAACAGTTCAAAAGGCTCATCAACTAGTATTCGGTAGTCACCTTAATTGGCAACGAGCAAACGGTGTCTTCATCGTCGTACGATGAAAATTTTCATTTAGGTGCTAACTTTTAGCGAGCGAGGTCTTGCAAGCTGTAATTAGAACACGCTTTTTTATCGTGATAAAGTCATTAAATGAGTCCTTCTGCCCAGAGCTGAGTGGAAGGGAGTTTCAGCGGGTCGCCCATTACTCGCCTTCCGCATGCCCTCGCCTACGGTGGCCGGAGATTGTCTGCCGACGTCCGTCGCAGTGGGCGTCTACCACTGCGGCTGGGGTGGAAGGAGGATGCTGTCCTCTTCTTCACGCGGCCCGCCATCTCCTTTACGAGCATGACTGCTTCACAGAAGAAGGCGACCGCTTCCCACTCCGTCTCGCTCCGCAGCAGGGCCGCAACCAATACCGGGCGCGCGGGAATCTTTAAAAAAACGTACGCGTAAACGACGCGTCTCATCTGTATATTTTACGTCGCGACGCTTCTATACATTTTGTATGAAAGAGACGCCGAAGAGAAAAACTCCGCCCCATCTGCGTCTTACGTCTCTTCTATGTGGCCCGCTCCTAAGACCCGTATAACAGAACGTCACTTAAAACTCAAGCGTTACTTGATTGAAACTTGTTTGATCAATCAAATGAAGCTTGAATGTAGTTATACCTAGTCTTGCCATAAATACCTGGTCACAAAGAAAAAATGATTTTTTTTGTTAGTAATATTTATTACCTTTGTTACAGTGTGTAGTTTGACGGGTACATAAATATAAAACAATTTACGCTTAAAATATAAAAAGCTTCTCGAAGTGGTCTCCTTCTGCAATACATCCTTCAAACGTTGAGGCCAGTTATCAATAGAAGCACGCACTCTTTCCATGGGAAAATTATTCAATGCCAATCGTATGGATTGTTTTAGGGACTCCAAATTCCATGGCGTTTAGAGTAACCGTAAC
This sequence comes from Agrotis segetum, assembly GCA_036375495.1. NCBI lineage: Eukaryota > Metazoa > Arthropoda > Insecta > Lepidoptera > Noctuidae > Agrotis > Agrotis segetum. Next base: position 4,065,643 of record JAQSVV010000015.1, on the reverse strand, counting down.
TCTCTAAAACTGACCATAAATCATAATCCAGCGGATTAAGATCGGGACTAGACGACGGCCAGTTGAGTAGCTCTGATAAGTCAAAACATTCGCTTCCAACTAAGACTGCGTGGACCGAGCTTTATGACCCGGCGCTGCGTTCTTGTTGAAGGACCATGCTTGGTTATTGAACATGGTGTTGTGAAGGGGTTAACTACCTTCTCAAGAATGGTATCTTGATACACTTGTTGCCGAGTTTTGATACTTTTTTCATCAAAAAATGGCTCCGTCACTCCTTCATAGCTGACAACCCACCGGTGAAACCATCATTGAAGAAAGATAATGCCCACGTTGCACTCTGCTGACTAATTGGAAAGCTTCCTTAGACGTTTGAGCATAAATACGGTCATTTTGTTAAAATGTTAAAACATTGCTCAATTGTAAAAATTTTCTCATCTGTAAACAAAATCTTTCTGTGAAGCCTTTTGCGTACCGCTTCAGTAGTTGAATGATTTTAGCAACCTTTTCTATTTTAATATTATCTGTTAAAAAATGACCAGTACACTCTTATAAATCGAAAGTCCTAAGTCATCTTTTAAAATACATGATATAGTTCTGGGTGCTATCTTCATCTCCTGAGATAAAATCTTTTGCTTTCGTACAGGATTTCGTCTAATTCTTTCCCTTACTGCGTTGACCACCTTTTTCTTTCGAGGGCTACGTGGACGGAGATCTTTTTCTGTCACAAACAGAGGACGTGTCATTGTACCTATTGATGGCAAAGTTTGCAATTATTTGACAATAAAGCGTAAAGACGTTTTAAAAATTGACTTTGTCTCCATACCAACTTTGTGCAACGCAATCACAGCGATTCGGTTCTCTTTATCACCCCACTTAATTTTAATATCGCAAAATATTGTAAAATGTATTGGCGCCAAAATTAGAAAACCCAATGAGCAATCATATAAAAATGACAGATTCCAAATTCAAACGTAATTTCTTTCTCATTTTTCATTGTAACAGTATTTATGGCCAGACTGTGTATAATATAACGCTTGCGTATTGATTGATGTTCTGTAATATGGACCTAAGAGTCCCTGAATCCTGATGGAGCTAAGTGACTGTCAGACTCATACTTACAAAATCCAGCGTGTTTCTTCAGTTATCCTTTGGCATTCAGGACTGTGGTACCCTGTTGAGACAGTCCCACGACTCCAACAGGTCCTCAAAACCCGTCTATAAACATTTATTTAGTGACGACACCTCGTCTGGTTATAATTAATGGAGGAAATTTCATGGAGTGTCGGGTAAACAACTTTGTAAATACTTTACAACAGCTTCCCGAGACGGTTTGTTAAATTGTAATTAAATTAATTTTGTATTATAGAAGTTTACGTTTCGGTGTGAACGTTGTCTGAAGAGCTCTGAAGGAGTTTCCTTGAAGAGAAGGTGCTATTTTGAGCGTTTTGTCTCGGAGGTCCGTCCATTACACTTCGAGAACTCTCCGAGTCTCGGAAAGTTCTACCATCAACTTTTAAAGCGTGAGTCTAGGCTGTGGGAAAGAGATGGCGCGAGACGACTTGTATAGCTCTGTCTCTTTCCCACAGCCTAAACGGATCGCGTTAAGAGCTCGTGGTAAAACCTCTGGCTTTTTACATTAGTAGTTATTTGACATTTGTTACAGCTGCTGTAGTCTGACAACCAGTCTAACTTCATAAACAGTTTTTAAAAAGTAATATAATTATTATTTTTATACAGGTATACCTAATTATGATATTATAGGGAGCGGTGGTGGCCCAGTAGTATCGGGCCCGACATACAAGTTGCAGGTCGTGAGATCAAACCCTGCCTGGCTTAATTGTGTAATGTATTTCATCACCACTGCTTTCACAACGGTGAAGGAAATCATAGTGAGAAAACATGTCTTAGAACAAAAAATCGAAGAGACGTGACATCCAACAAACTGCACTGGCCCAGCTTGGTGGGTTATGGCTGACTCCCTCTGACAGAGAGGAAGCCTGTGTCCCAGGTGTGGGAATATTAATTAATATGTTGATGATGATACCTATATTAATATTTTTACAATTTCGATGTCAGTTTCTAAATTAACCACTTCCCTGTCCGATGAATCACATGTGACTCACGACTATTGTTTAGGTATTGTGTCTGCTGCGCGGACAGTGAAAGTGTTAAGAGTCGTACTACGTATGATATAATAATATGTCTGGCGTTTTTCTAGTTTTTCTAGTGCAAACGCCAGCAGGTAGATCTACCCGAATCTGTTAAATTTTACGATAAGGTTGAAAACCGATTAAACAAAGACAGATTGAGGTAGATTGATGTGCGATGTCTGTACAAATGTAACGACGCATTAAATCCTACTTCGAAAAAGATTGCCAGCATTAAAAAATCTTTTATCAACAAATGGAACCTCCGTTTAGACGTCCTGTCTGAATAAATTGCATAAAAACTTTTTCGGTGAAAATACGATGGAAAAGGAAACTTTTTCGATTCCCAACAGATTTTTATTTTTGAATTTATGTTTTGTTAAGTTATGCCATTTTGCATGGGGATATGCGAGGAATAAAAATGTCTTCATGGATTTTTTTTTTTTACACTTATTTCATTGTATAATTACATTTGAGATCCTGACGGCAAACAAAAGGGTATTCTGTTAGAGTTTACGTGTAACACTGTTGGCGTGGCTGAATGATTGACTGTTGCGCTGCATGACGTGGGTTCCATTCCCGCAACTCACAGGGCTGGTTTTTTGTGTATGTGAGTTTAATGTTTTTAAATCGTACCCACCACGCTTTCAACTCTGAGTGTGGGGAAAAATATAAAAATATTTGAAAAAAAAATTGATAATTCGTTAAAGATTGAGAAGAAAAATAAAGCTACGCGAGGCTTCAATAAATATTTAATAATACGATCAATAAATTCTGCAATCAAAACCACAAAAGCAACAAAGGTTTTTATGTACTCATAAAAATAACTGTTACGATTTTCCTATTACTGTTATAAAATACTTTGGAACTGAAGTATTTCCTGAACATCCTGAAATGTGACCTGTAAATAAAAGAAGACAAATAACAAATATCTTCGGATCACAAAGCTTGTGATACTTTGAGCAAACTATTTACGAAGATATTTCCTTTTTTTGTTTCGTCTTTTTTATTGTTTCGACACTGATACCTTTGAAGCACTAGAATGAAAAAGTGGCGAAAACATTTCGTTACATTCGAAAAAGAAAATTTTATCGGAAATAAAATGTATCTATGTATCTTGAAGCATTTTGGTTTTATTCTTGAAGTTGTGTATGTGAAGAAACAAAATTTATCTTATTTTTCTTTTCGATATGGAATGATATTTATTTAGGGCACACCACGTTTTTTAAACGCGCCGTCGATTCTGCTGTTTTGAAACGCGCGTTGAAGGCGCGCTTTAATCAAACAGAGCAGTTTGTTGTCGTTTATATCACGTCGGTGCTGCGCGTTTATAATTTAAGGTGTGGAAAAAGGTCCACAGGCTGCGTTTGACTGCGTTTAAAAAACTTGGTGTGCATAGGCTCTTATGTCAGAAGGGTTTAAAATACCAACTTTTTCGAATTGAGGTCTTTAGGTATTCTGTACCTGACTACCAAGAAAAGAAACAGTCAAAACAAACTCAGAATTCAGAGTCTCTTTCGAAGTGCATACATACGGACATTTTTTTTTTGGTCAATTCAATTCAGTACCTAGGTACTATTTAAGCGGTATTTCGAAGAAAGAACCAACTAGATTTGAATGGACTTGTCCAGTAAGCGCAAGCATTTGTCTTGTAGTTCACCTCATAACACAATGAGTTCAACGACACGACGAATAATAACAAAAAAAGGACATTCGGAGTTCTATGATTCACCTTCCTGATCAACGGAAGACGTTCACTGCCTATTGCTGAACATAGGCCTCTCCCTTAGACCGCCACGCCGATCGACATTTCGCCACTTGCATCCATCGGCTGCCCGCGACTCTCACGATGTCGTCGGTCCACCTAGTGGGAGGCCTAGGCTGCGCCTTCCGGTCCGTGGTCGCCACTCGAGAACTTTTCTTTCCCATCGGTTGTCAGTTCTACGAGCGATGTGGCCTGCCCATTGCCTCTTCAACTTACAAATTTTACGAGTTATATCGATAACTCTGGTTCGTCGCCGAATATCCATGTTCCAGATTTCATTTCACAAAGAAACTCCGAGCATAGCCCTTTCCGTTGTTCACGATTATGATTATATCACCTTGGAAATTCCATAATGGAATGGTACTCAGCCTTAACTCATTATATCATTCAGTAATAAACATACGTTGTATAGTATGGTTGCATTACAACGTCAAATTACGAAGCTCACGAGTCCACGTGTAACCTGGCCTGCAACATACGTGTCGTAAAGACAGAACAACTAACTGGCTAATGCACTCAGTAGCATCTTAGTAATAGTACTTAAAATGTAATGGGTAGAGTGTTACATTCATAATTACATTACTTCTTAAAACTCCAAATGAACTTGAAGAGTTATTTTAGGGTAAAGTTTTTATTAGTCAAAGAGATTTAAAAGAACACAGAGCGGGTATTTCGAAAATTGTCATACAAAATTGTTGATGCCGTGCGTCAGTAGCACTATCTAGCGTTGCAAAGCAACGCGACTGAGCGACTTCTTACCTATTGGTAAAAAGTTTTGGATCACAACTTTCTCTGTGATGTCTCTTCTATTGCTCGTGTATAATTTAATGTCTTTGTTATTAGTAGTTAAATATATCTGCTAGAAGACGCTAAAACGAGCTCATGACATAAATGTTATGTAGATCAGGTTCGTTAAATGTATGTCGAAAACTGAACTTTTGAGAAGCAACTTTTCTGTCTTTTTTCTCCAATACATTTTCCATTTGCCTCCGAAATCAACCAATAGACAGAACAAGTTAGGCCAATAGTTACTACCTTTTCAAACCCAGCAATATATGTAGATTCGATTATAAATGTGTAGATTGATTGATAGCGAGCGAACACAACAACGAGGCAAAGGCTTAATTACTTGCTAAATGAGGCAAACAGAGAGTCAGAGAGAACAACATAAGTCCCAAATCCCATTACAATTGAACTAAATCCCTATGCCCTCAAATGTATTCAGCAAAACTACTCTTCATTACAGCTTCCTTACAGTTTATATTGTGGCCCAAAATCTTCATCGTGGTCACAGTATACCCATTAATTATACCACACAGTATTTCAACTACGAACAAATAATGAGATTCCACACATGATTTTTTTTACGTGGTCAAATCATCAAATGAGTCCTCCCACCCAGGGCAGGACGGTGGAAACTGAAAGTTTTGTACTGACTAAAATCCACGGCATCCTTCAATAGCCCTTTACGTTTCGGAGCCTTACCTGATAGTCCCGCGACCCCAGCAGGGGTTGGCCCTCTAAAGGAATCGACACACGCTTGTGTAAAAATTACACAATAATCAAAAACATTTAATCCCTGAAGAGGTAGATATGTGGAGGTTTGCCTAATGTTAAACAGAGTCAGGCAGGCAAAGGTTTGCCAAATTCTAAGCAAAGTTAGGCAGGCGTAGTTGTAATATATAATCTAAACAGAGTTAAGCAAGTAGAGGTATTGTTTATTATTCACAGCAGACAGATAACTTGAATAAGATAAGTTTTATGTAAAGAAATACAGCTATTACCTATTTCTATTGACACGCCAGTATTAGGTTGACTCTGATGGGGCCTCCGCTGCACGCCCCGCAGTTCCGAATTTTCGGCTAGCTATTTTCGACTAGTCGGCTTAACGGGAGGGGCCCGTTAAGTCTTATGTGGGAAAATCATTTGATGATTTTACCACGATAAAAAAATACGTATTAGATTGGCATAGTGAAATACTTATAGCTCACAAATTGGCCTCGTGTAAATACTCAATTACTACTTACTAAGTGGAGTAAATGAAGAGCTAAAGTTGTTACTTTAGTTGGAATGTAAGAGGTTATCTAAACAAACAATTCCGAACATTATTTTACGTTTGAAAAGGTACCGTAATACCTAGAGCCAAATAATATAATGAGGGTTTCACGTGGACGAAGTCATAATAATTGTGGAAGCTAATTTCAAATACAGAATGAATGTTTCAAACGACGTTATAGATAAAATATAGACTGTGTTTTTTTTTCAAATCAGCGGGTTTGATTCCTGGTAAGGATTATTGATTTTCCTAAAATCCAATGATGCAGTTTTAATTTTTATAAACATCAGCCTCGAGATTCCTCTTAGTTCCGGATATAGTCATCCACATCTTGTTGCAAAATTCACCCTGTATCATCATCATCATCATCAGCCGGAAGACGTCCACTGAACATAGGCCTCCTCCTTAGACCGCCACGCCAAACGACAATTCGCCACTTACATCAATCGGTTGCCCGCGACCCTCACGATGTCGTCGGTCGACCTAGTGGGAGGTCTGGCTACGCTACGTCTTCCTGTCCGTGGTCGCCACTCGAGAACTTTTCTTCCCCATCGGTTGTCAGTTCTACGAGCGATGTGATAAGAATACCAACCTGTTTATAGAGTTTCATTAGTTTACTGGTTTTTAAACCTATACTGTGGCATACGTTCACCAGTAGGGTACCCAAAACAGTTTGTCAAGAAAATAAAGCGATCTCACGTAGGTACAATGTATTGCTATACACTATACTCCTATTTTCCGTGATTAATTAATCTGTAGACCCACGAAATGTACCGAAGTTCTTTTTTACGTAGATCTATAGAGTGCTGGATATAACAACAACTCAAAACTTGTTACATGCGATACCCACATTTTTTTTTTGACGCGATTCTGTCTTATAATTCGATGGCCGGCTGTACGCACGAAAAAAGATGACGTCATGCGGCGTTACCTCGCTGTATAGCGTTCCATAGTAACGACGTGTCAATTGTTTGTTTATAGCAACGTAAGTGCAGTATTTTCTTAAGACGTTGTTACGTTCAATAAAAGAGATTTAAAAGAACCTATAGAGCGGGCATTGGGAAAATTGACGTTCAAAATTGTTCTTGCCGTGCGTCAGTGGCACTATCTAGCGTTGCATAGCAACGCGACTAACTACACTGAGCAACGTTTTACCTATTGGTAAAAAGTTTTGGATCACAATTTTCTTCGTGATGTCCCGTCTATTGCTCGTATATAGTTTAGTGTATTTGCGTTCAACTACCGTCAGTAAACCGACTTTACAGACAATCGTTTTTTTCTTTTTTTCTTCATACTGAATTCCTGGGTCGTGGGTGCTTTTACAAACATAGAAACTCTCATAGACAAACACCCAGACCCAAAACAACTACTTGTAGGTCATGCAAATATTTGTTTCGTGCTGGAACCGAACTTGCGACACGCTGCGCAGGAATCCGATTGCTGTCACTGGGCTAACCGTGCATGCAGCTTTATTGGTATAGTCCTAGTAAATCAACGTTAGATACTATAATTCGCGGTGGTGGACGCCCACGGCGACGGACGTCACAAGTCGATCCATCTCCGGCCACCGTAGGCACGGGCATGCGGGTGGCGAGTAAAGGGCAACTCGCCGTCCGACCATGGACCATGCCCGGGTCGACGGCGCGTCGTTTTCCACGCGCTCCTCAAAGACCGTCAGCATAATGATGGGGCCCCCTCTCAGAGGGCCAAAGCCTGCCGGGGTCACGGGACTTATTCCATCTGCCCTGTCCGGGGTGGGAGGATTCATTTGATGATTTTACCAAGCTATAAAAAAAATCAAAAAGATACTATACCTAAAGGGCTTCACACACAGCAGCTAAAATGTAAAGATGTACATTATATCACGATACATCATTCTCATTACATCTTTCCATAGAAATTCGAAGATGTAAAAATATACATTAGGTATAGCTGCAGTGTGTGGTTTCCTGACGATTTCTATGGAAAGATGTAGTGAGATGTATCGTGCTATAATGTACATCTTTACATTATAGCTGCGGTGTGTGAAGCCCTTAATTGTGACACAAATATCTTTGGCCACATCCAGTATTTTAACCCTTCATAATTGCAATATTTCAAAACTATCCCCAGATGAATTATAATGGACATTTACCTTTCGAAACCGGTACCTATCATAACGCTAACGGTAACTGCTAGTTAGTAAGTACGATTCACTTGTTCACGTGTTGTTTTTGACCACAAAAGAGATGAACACAGAAGTTTAGCTCTGTTTACCTAAAAGACAAACCCATGTTATCATCATCATCATCATCAGCCGTAAGACGTCTACTGCTGAACATAGGCCTCCCCTTTAGACTTCCAGTAGGACCGGTTGTAAGCAGCCTGCATCCAGCGTAATCGTAATCATATGATCGTCTGCCCACCTAGTAGGTGGACGTCCTACGCTGCTCTTGCCGGTGCGTGGTCTCCATTCGAGAACATTACGGCCCCATCGGTCATCAGTTCTGCGTGCTATATGTCTATGCTCTGAGATACGGCTTGATATTCTGGGGAAATTGTAGCCTGAGAGAACAGGTGTTCAAGGCTCAAAAACGATGTATAAGGGCAATGTGTAATTTGTTAGCAACAGATAGCTGTGTACCTATGTTTAAGTCCTTAAAAATCCTAACTTTGCCATGTCTTTATATTTTAGAAATTTCTGTTTTTGTAAAATCTAATATGAATTTATTTAATAAAGTATCAGATACTAGAATCAGACCAGTAAGGAAACAATACAAAAACATGCTTAAAGTTGATCACTATAACACCGCCTTATTGAAGAAAAGTGTTTTTTGTATGGGCCCGATTATATTTAATAAAATACCGGATGAAATAAAAAGCAGGCTACTCCAATTTTTAAAAAGAAATTGATAAATTTGTTGACAAATAAATGTTATTACTCGATTTGTGATTTTTTAAATGATCAAGACTTAAAATAATTTTGACATTGCTGTACCTGTACCTCTGCCTGACATAAATAATTCATTCATGACATAGTTATTAACAATTTATTTTGACATTGTGTTTGTATTTGTGTGTCTGTATTAAGTATGCCTGTAGTTGTAGTGTTAAACTGTTTTGCATGCCTTAGTTAAGGTAGAAAGTATAAGGATCACCTGTTATTTAACATCGCAATATTGTACCTACTTTCTGTGCAAATAAACAATTATTATTATTATTATTACTGCCATTTCAAGTTGATAATTTGTCGAGCTATTTCGGTAACTTTGGTTCGTCTACGAATCTCCTCATTTCTGAATCGATCGCGTAGAGATTCCGAGCATAGCCCTATCCATAGCTCGTTGGACTATACTCAGCTTACTAATGAGGCCTATAGTAAAGGACCCAAGGTATACCTACTGACGATTAAAAAATACAGAATATCTTAACCACTTTACTTGTTTTTGTTCTATATCGTTTTTTTTTTATCTTGCTAAAATCATCAAATGGCCCCTTGGCGGGACGTGGGGGTCTGTCATACGGTGTTCTTCAATAGTCCTTTACGTTCCCCTTTAAGGGCGGCATGCGGACGGCGAGTAATGGGTGACTAGACGTCCGAGTATGGACCTTGTCCGGATCTACAGCACGTCGTGTTCCTTACCTCAAAGTGTATTGTCAGCAATCTCAAGGTCGGAGCCTTAGGCGAGGGCCACAGAGAAAGGACGTAAGATGCAGACGGGGCGGCGACTTCTCTTCGGCGTCTCTTTCATAGAAAATTTATAGAAGCGTCGCTAAGTAAAACACACAGACGAGACGGGCACGGACGCGACTCTCATACATATTCGCATTTCCACGACGCGTCTTCGTCTTACGACTTTTCTATTCGGCCTGCGCCTTAGAGGTCTCAAGCCCGACAACTTTCCAGTCTCGCCCTGGGTTCGGATGCATTTGATGATTTTATCACGTAAAAAAGACTACCTCTAAAGTCACTACACATTTAAGTTCACTAGACCTTCTGTACTATATCAAGTCCATAATTGTTTGAAAACTTATTTGATTTATCTCCAACCCTTTTGTTGAAGGGTTCAAAATAGATTTGATACTGTAAGTTAGTTAGAAATCTCACAAATTGGATGTGTGAGTTACGACTTTGATTTTCATGATAGACGTTTTGGATTAGCTCGGGTGTTTAGGTTTCAGGAAGTTATGATAAAGTTTTGATTGTTAAGATATTAATGGATCGTCACTCACATTTATATTTAAGTATCTCAAAATTAAACATCAAAGATAATAAACATTAAATTTAAAATGTCACTTACGGGATATCTTCCGTGATTATTTAATATCGGGAACTCAAACAATTAAATAATCACGGAAGATATCCCATAAGTGACATTTTAAATTTAGAGACAAACCGTGAAAGCTTAAAACAGTGTTTATAATAATCATTTCTTATTTTTGTCGACTTTTCTTAAGAACAAGAACTCCAGGCAGGCGAATGGTAGTACTTACTCAAAAAACTGTAATTATTTTCTCTTATCAATTTTTCAAACATTTTAGTCCCTAGGGAATTAAACACAAGACCTCTTGTTGAGCAACAGCAATTGTGCCCACTAGACCACGCTTTACACGCTTTTCGCTAACCGCTGACGTTGAGACACGCTCTTCAAATTCTTTACAGGGTCACATAGTAACCAATAAAAATGTCGCACGCAATAGGTATAAAATCCGGGCAGATTTACGGCCACAACAAAAATTTTATTGGGAGCCCTATAAACCAGTATAACCTGGACTCTTATTTCAAGGATTGATTATAGCCCAGCAATGTTGATGGACGGAGAGGAAGGCCAAAGAAGAGATGGATGGATTGTCTAAGGAATGATATGAAAGAAAAAGGAGTAGATGAAACTATGACGTGTGATAGGGGGGAGAATGGAAGAAAAAAACGTGTTGCGCCGACCCCAAGTAAAATGGGATAAGGGCAGGAAGATGTTGATGATTATAGACCAGCAATTTAGCATCTTATTCATCAAGAAAGATCGCTTACAGCCCAGCGAATTACCAAGTTGAAGTGGCAGTGGGCAGGTCACATAGCACGCAGAGCTGGTGGCTGATGGGGCCGCAAGGTTCTCAAATCGAGTCCAGGCATCGGTAATGACCGCAGGACGTCCAATAACAAGGTAGACAGACGATCTGGTGAACGCGCTGGATACAAGCCGCTTCCGACCGGTCTTATTTAAAATCATATGGATGCTATGTTAAGCAGTGAACGTCCTACGGCTGATATGATGATGATGATGATGAGTGTAATTTTCGGAATTATGGATAAGTACACAGATCCTTATAAGTTCAATTTAATCTTAAAAGTCCAAATAGAAAACAAATTGCTTTAATTTTTTCGGTCATACCTAACTTGAAACATCGCTAATGTAAAGGAATGGCTTTCAATAAATTCCACTAGCGATGGTAGGCCTCACCAGGGCCGACCACCTAATGGTGGTCATAATAGGCTAGTTGCCTAAAAAAATGTAATTAGTCCGTCTTTTAGATTATTCAAAACTAAGGGACACGTATTTTTTATAAATTAGACCATAAATGACAAAGATATAGCCTATTAAAGTTACGTGTGACGTCACGATGCGTGGCATTTTTCGCGCAGAGTGACGTCACAGGTAACTTAAATAGGCTATTATCTTTGTTCTTTTTGTTTACATCGAAAAAATGAAAAAATACGTGTCAAATATTTTTTTATAGCTTTAAAATACGGACTAACCATACCCATGTCCGTGTCGATTTTGACCCTGGAAACTACCCTAGTGTTCCATCATCAGTGCGCTGTTCCAGTTCTTTCTTAGTGAGCTCCTTCCATTTTAGGCTTCATCTTTGCTTCTGAACTAGATTGAGACCATTCTAATTTTTTTATAAAACCGGGTCGCTCGAAAAGAAGAAGTGGTTCCGTACCATTATCGTTATGTATCGTAAAAACGGCAAGAAAAATTATGTCTTTTCTACGGGAGTCCACTAGACACAAATTTTATTGTTACAGCTGTAATAGAAACACATCATCTTTAAAAATTTCAACTGTCTGTCTCTATCACAGTTCATGTGATGCTTTTTCGGACAGACAGACGGACAGTCTTAGTAATAAGCTCCTGTTTTACCCTTAGTTAGCTTAGTTTAAACACGAAAACTAGACTCTACCAGTAGCTATTAATTATGAAACTGAAAAGGCCCTGATTACTAGTACGATTCTGAACGAAATCCGAACGATTTCGTTCAAAACTGAACGTTTTAAACAGAACTTTGAAGCACGCTTTCAATTCGATACCAATTGAAAATATTACTCGGCGCTGGAAACTTAATTTTCTTTCTGTTCACAATTTGCTACAGATTTCTCATTTCCGTTCGGTGCAATATGATCCAAAATAATATTTATTAATTTGAAAAATAGAGACTGTTTCACGAAATCCTCCAGCTAATTAAAAAAATCGAAGCATTTTTGCAAAATACGCGTTCAATTGGTGAAATAAAGACTTAACTCTGCTTGGATCGCGTGACTGTCTAAACAGTAATATTTTTAAATATTAAACGCATTAACACATGCGTAGCGAATTTCAAAGATTTTCTTATGAAAGAAAAAATTTACGTCATCTGTTACAACATTGATTTAACTCTAATGTTAACATGTTGACTGTAGTAGTTCGAATACTCTATGACAATAGATGGCGCGGAATGCCACCATGAGACGTTAGAAATGGAAGGAAGAATTCGCCGCGGCAGGTAAGATCCTCGGTGGCTCGGTTGGAAATGAGCGTCGGATGTACTGAATCCGAAGGCCGCAAGTTCGAACCCTGCCCGCGGATTGAATTTTTCTTTCCTAATAAAACCTTTGTCCAAGCAAAGCAGTGTACCAAGGCCTTATTATTTAGCTTGGTAAAATCAACAAATGAGTCCTTCCCACCCAGGGCAGGGTAGTAGGGCTGTCAAACTTGTACTGACTAAAATCCACGGTGTCCTTCAATATCCCTATAAGTTCCGGGGTACAGTAGCTCGTTTTTACCCCCCCGGTATTTGGCCCTCTAGCTGACAGCTCTTGAGGCTCGAATGGAACACGTGACACACAGACGCCTATCCAGCGCTCCTCAAAGACAGGTCCTCCCGCAATTGCGGCGTACCGGAACAGAGGCCCTAGCATGACTTTTCATATTTTGTGACGTTAAATAAACGGGAACTTAATATTAATTTTATGGAAAAAAATAGTTCCTCCTATCATTAAACGCCATATTAAATACTTCAAGTAGGTACGTGAATTACGGAAATCTTGTGGTAAGGCTTCAGGTTAGACTTTAGGTATCTACGTAAGGGTCTCACAGTTTTTTCCGCTCCACTCAAGAAGTGAGGTTTCATTTTTCATGATTTTACCAGCCAATGAAAAAAAAATTCTCATTTATTTTACTGAAATTTATCTTTATTTCAACAAAACATTTGGAACGGCTCAAATATACACATAGACTGAACGTTGAAAAATCACAGAACTCAAAATTTCAGAGTCGGAAAAACTGTCGAAAGCCTTGAACTAACAGTGAAACATAAATTGGTAGTTAAAACGTTCTGTCAACATCACGTTTGTTTTTAACTGACAGTTAGTTTAGTTGTAGGTACGTACAAAAAACCGTACATGAAAAATACTGCGGAAATAGATAGTGTGATAAAAAAATAGTTACCCGTTCGTACACAAGAGCGCTTTTCCATTTATCCATACAATAAAGGCAGTAAATACTTCAAGTACGCTGAAAATGAAATACAATAATCTTGTGACACGGCATCTCAGTACTTAGTTTATCTTGGACATCTAACTTACTAAAGGCACTTAGTTAACTATCACCGTCACCAGTACCTACCTAACTCACTTAACATAAATACTACTTTTCTTCCCTCCCTGCGTGCCAATTAAGAGGGAACTCTATATTCCGCTGTTTTTATCGTAGAAAATGCTCCTAGAGCGATGTTTTTTTTCTGAATTCTGAATCTTGTCATATTACTACGTGCTGTCATTTCCTTTTTGCCAAATGATAATCAGTAAAGAAAATATGAGAAACAAAATGTTCTGTCGCTTAGTCAGAAATTCAACAAAGTTATTAACAAAAAAACCGGCCAAGTGTGTGTCGGGCCACGCACAGTGTAGGGTTCCGTAGTTGCCCATCAAAATACTTATGCGAACTAACTAAACTGATTCGCTAAATTTAATTTTAAAAAGAAGAATTTTCAAAACCAGTCCAGGAGTCTGAGAAATCGGGGATAATACATAAAAAAAAAGATTACGACGAATTTAGAACCTCCTCCTTTTTTTGAAGTTAGTTAAAAATTGTTGACGATTAAAACCTACCTATCCCCAAAAAACATACCTATAAAAGCTGTAAAAATAAAGTTGACAAACTTACATTTGCAGTTGTCTCCGATACATTTTGTTTAAGAAAATATGATATCCAAGTACATTTTATAAGTAGGTCGACTATTACTCGTAAAGTTGTAAAGCCTACTTAGTCATGACAATTTTCTTTTAAATTTCGTTACATATACTACTATTGTAAATTTTTTCACACCCTAAACATAACCGTTTAGCTGGTAGAGGGGGAGGACACTTGAGTCGAGCAAAATTTAGCACTTTAAAGCTATATATTTCATAAACGAATTTTTTTATCAAAAAATTTTTAATGAAAACTCACATTATTTTTTAAAGACCTATTTAATGATACCCCACACTAAGGGGTACGCGAGAAACAAAAAAACATTCCCACTTTACGTGTACAGGAGGTACCCTAAAAAAAATATTTTTCGAGATTTTATTTTACCACTTTTTCGCCACAACAAATCCGTATATTTACACCAAATTACAGCTCTCTAGTACTGTGCGTCTCTGAGCTAAACTGCGGACAGACGGACGGACGGACGGACGGACATAGCGAAACTATAAGGGTTCCTTGTTGACTACGGAACCCTAAAAAGAAAATAATACAAGCGTAGATATTAGTGTCCTCTAAATTTTGGTATCAGTATAGTCCAGTACCCTTATCACGAGTTTTCAGTATTTGAGACATAAAGTAAACTGGAACATTGATCATTTCAAATTGACAATTTTCAAGGCAAAAAATAGTTCCTTCTTTCATACAAGAAACTCTATAAATACTGGAAAGACGCTGTAAAGTAAAAGAGTGAAAACTGGTGTTATAGGGGCACAGTTTTGAAAAAGAAAACAGCAGAATACGGAACGACAGTAAACTATTTATATTATAATTATATTATTATTTCTATACGTTTATAAACATCTCAGGATCATGGGATCCCGGACTTTTGAAGGACGTGCCAGGAGCCGAAGCCATCTTGCAGAGGCCCATTACGCATTTTTAAATGAAATAGGTAAAATCAGCCTGAGCTCCAGTTGTCTCTTTTGCACACAACCCGCTGAGGTAGACGCAGCGCAACTGCAACAGTTTCATAAAATAACTGTTTTTAATTTTTCTCGGGACTACCGCCTCTTAAGACGTAACCATCAAGTTGTAGTAGAAGTTAAGTAGCTTAGTGAAACCGCTTAGTTAGTGTAGAACTAAGTTAATGAACGTAGTTTTGTTTTTTGTTTAAATAAACTTTGAGAGAGATTGCCTACAGTCATAATGTTGGCTTTTGCTGTTGCTACCGTGTTTCTTCATTAGAAAAATAAACTACACGGTTGGCACAGTGTGCGAGCCATTGAATGCTGCATTGCGTGTCACGCGTTCGATTTCCGCACGAAACCAAAATTTGCAGGGCTATTTGACTAACTTGATAGTCAATGACCAGCAGGTGTCAACCTGAACTTGGATGGCTTGACACATATTTTGTGCCTCAAAAGCGTTAGAATAGTTGATTTTAGGGAACATTTGCAGTCATCAGTTTCTTTGCAAATGTAAAAGCCAATACCAAATTTAAGTTTTGACAGCTATTGATGATCACCATATAGACACCAAGATACGCAATAGCCACGTTGGATGGCCCACAGGTAGTTTTTCTGGGCCTGTCTGTTTACAGGGTAATTTTTCCTGAGTATTAAACTTAAAATTTTTCAGTAATAGAACACATTTTCACAGGTAAATAACTTTTTTTGTTTGTTTTTTGAAATCAGACTGATTCCCAATTAATTTCAAGGAGCAATAGAGGATACTTCAATTCTAAATTGTTACTAATTAATATTTAAAAACAAATCATCGCCCAAACTGCACCGATGACATCAACATACTTCCCTTTTTTTTTCTTCCAAAGATTTTTCTGTCACGTACATTTTCCTACTACATGCCATTGAATTTAAAACCCAATGAGTTAGAACACAAGGTTTTCAATTGCTTGTGTTGACAACAACAAACAATTCAATATGTGAAGTCATTTGCGATAAAATAGACACATACGTATTTAGGTCAAATGATTTGATGTAGTCTAAAGTGTTCCTTGTTGTGTATCTACGTGCTATTATTAAGGAGATGGTTCATAATGAAAGCTCCAGCACTTTCATGAAATAGGTTGCTGAAATTATTAATTATAGGCTTGATCCTGTACAATTGTTTCAAATCTTGTGAAAAGTAATTAAGTAATATGAAAGGACAGATTTAAAAAAAAATGGTACTAGTATAGTATAGTATGGAGTAGGTACTAGTTTAGTTTTATGCCACGAAAGTTGCAGGATTGCTCTCGGCCAAGAACAAGATCAAAGATTCTTTATTTTCATCATTTTTGTTGATTTCTGAAAGTGTCGAGAAACACAAAATCCGTACCATATTTTTTCGTTCGTTTTTAGAAAAGGCCGTAGATGTGTGGACTTGAATGATCTTTAGTTATTTTTTTTAATTGTCCTTCTCTCATATTATTTTGATGTCTGGCGAATATAGGTGACATAAATTAATCTACCCAACAATAATTCTATTCAATCTATTGTTGCTTCGTTGTTTTTAAATAGTCAACATGTCATCGTACCGTTCAGAGTTGCATGTGAACATCTTTTGGGAAGGCAGCCCGTCTATTTCATGTACATTTTCAATAATGAAATCAAAACATAATGTGATACTTAAATAATCAGGTTTAAAAGAAAGAAACAAATATATGTTCGGCAAAATTGTGTGCTGTTATATGTTTTTTAAAACAATATACTAATTTTCTTTACATTCTAAGATATTCATGGTGAACAAAAACTACATTGTCTTCCCCTTAAAGATATTAAATTACGTGCATGTGGCGAACTCTTTACATACCATAATATATCATGACATTGAACTAATAATTGCTTGGCATTCATACCAATAAAACGATCAGATTCCATCGTCAGTTGTTCCTACGAAGTCATTTGAAAACCATTGCTGTGTGGTTCATAAAACTTTCAGTCTAAAAATGTGTACTAAATAATAATTTAAAATCGGTAATAATTTTCTATGGACTTCACTAAAATATTTCTATTATATAAAACAGTCAGTAACAGTCAAATTTTAGTTTATTATATGGTGTCCCACAGGGTAACATTTTTGTGCCAACTTTGTTTAAGTTTTAGTAGTGTTAAAACCAAATAATTATAATTTAGTGACAAAAAAATAAGAAAATGGTGCATATAAAATACACGATTAATTTAATAGTATTGATAATTTTATTAATACGGACAGTAAGAGTGTTAAGTAAAGACCTTAGTGAGACAGAAAGAGCATTGAGGGCTGAATTCATACAGAAACTATTGAATAAGAAAAGTAAATTAGAAGGAAAAGTCAAACTGGTGGGAGGTACAAGTAAATATGAAGGTACGCTAGACATATAGTCAAAATACTAATTTGAGCACAAACTGTTACAAGGACGTATAGGACAAAATAGAATTTGAAAAAGAGAGAGGTAACCATTAAAGTACCGGCCTCAATGGTGAATTCTTTTCTAAATTTTTTTATTGATAATAATTACATTTCCGAATTATCTTATTCCTTGGCAGGATAATAAATATCTTGAGAAATATGATACTTGATAAATTCAGTGATCTGTGAAGTTGGTATATTTCAGGAAATGTATACATTTATCATGCTGGTCGCTGGGGTGCCGTATGCGATGACTCCTGGGATGACGAAGCAGCTAATGTGGTCTGCAAATCGTTTAACATGACTGGAAAAGCAACGGTTGGAGGACAATATGGGGAGACTGTAGGTCAGTAGTAATTTAAATGCCTTAGGAATTACTGTCTCACATTTACAGAGATCTATCTTTCTATAACAATCGACAACAGGGGGACACGAGCGTTAAATGTGTCACTTTACGACCTTCTTGCCACTTAATTCAGTTGTAATCAATATTGAAAGTTAATTCAATAGTAAAAATACTGTGTCTTGTTTGTAAAGTGCTCAAAAAAAAATTGATGTGAAAGCTGCCCTTTGGGTCATTATTTCAATCTTTCCTTAATTTTTTTATATGTGTCTATGAGTAAAAAGTTTATAAAATCATTTTAGATTTCCGCTTTCTGATGATCCTCTAATTATTTCAGAAAAATACTGGCTAGATGACGTAAAGTGCCAAGGAGATGAAACATCCCTTTCAAAATGCATTTTCAATCGCTGGGGAGCTTCAGATTGCGACAAAGATGAGGCAGCAGGAGTTGTATGTATGAACGAGGCTGTAGTTCCAAAGACCAACAAGTCAATATTCAAAGCCTGGTCAAGTAGAAAGCTAAGAGATGTTGTCAATGAGAATACAGCACAATTGAGACTCGTTGGTGGTAACACTATCAGTGAAGGAAGAGTTGAGGTGAGATTTATTAATTTTTTAGGTTAATTCAAAGCTATTACGCCCTTCAAGTAAGAAAGAATCTCTTCTGTAGTTTTCACTTGCCATGTATGTGTCATAAAGCCTTTCTATGGAGACCAGATTCAGTAGACCGTCAGTATTTATAACAAAAATATAGACAAGGCATCGCATCGAAGTCACCGTTAATGGCTCATGCTGTCACACTGAAGCAGAAAGACTTTTAGGAATTCACGGCATTCAGTATTTTTCTTTTGTCAACTAGTATGTAGTGACTTGGAGACCTCAGTCGACTTCTTCTTGGGGTCGGCGCAACACGTTTCCTTCTTCCATTCTCCCCTATCAGATATCACAGTATCATTTACTACTTTTTCTTTCATATCATTTCTTAGACAATACATCCATCTTATCTTTGGCCTTTCTCTTCCTCTCCATCCTGAACATTCATACTCATTACCTAAGTCAACTAAAAGGCTCCAGTTTATCCAGACTCCAAAAAAAAGTTATGAAATAAATTGGCAACAAGAAAAAGCCCAGAAAAGCTTCACAATCAAAATTTTGAACCTCTCACCAAATCTATCTTTCAGATCTTTCACAACAACAGATGGGGCAGCATTTGCCCCGATGGCTGGACCATCTATGAAGCTGCCATCGTCTGCAAACACTTAGGACTTGGCTATGCTGAGCAGGCCCTCCAAACTAATGCCTTTGGCTTCTCCGAAATCGTGCTTAGCGGCATCAACTGTGAAGGCAATGAGACCAGCCTCTTTGACTGCAGACATTGGCAACGTGGGAATGTAGTTAGGTGCCCTGGTGATATTGGTAAGTGTTCCATAATTATTTATTTTACTGACTTCATTTTAGCTGTGAGAAGTCCGTTATTGGACAAGCCCTCTCGAAAGCTTCGTATTTTTCTCTTCTAAGAGGAATTTGAAAAAACTATGGGCTGAGTCTGAAAAAGCGATTTAATCGGCATATTGACAGAATCAATTAATAATTGCAAAAATAAGTCCTTCAGTAAGACTTTAAGAAAATAATGGATACGTATTTTTCTTTTGTTGAATTAATGCATAATTATTTACAAAAATATAATGCATCAAAATTCAAAAGGAGCAAGTATAAACTGCACTTATTTGTGGCGTATTGATCGTAGTCAATTTTGGTTTACGTAACAAAAGTAAAAGCCAAATATTGTTTGATAATCTACTTGTATCTGACGGATTAGAATTTTTCGTGACCAAAATAAGTCTTTGTTATCTGAGCATGGAACCCCCCGGCCTAAACTAATTTTAGAATTAAAATATTCAAAGATGTTTGACATCCTCTAACCAGTTATAGTTTGTGGTTGATAAAAGCCCACTCACAGAGAGGAAGACTGTGTCCCCATCACTGGGAACAATATATACCGAACAAGCTTTATACTTTTAAATCAGATTAATTACGGTGTATCCTTATTGTTTCTCGCTCCGTATAAATAATGGCTCATAGAAGGTTGATAGTATAATTGCCCCTTCACCATTTCCATTACAAGGTACCTATCCAATATAATTGACACCCCTCTTAACTACGTGAGAAGCGTAAACTGAAATAATTACAAATTCATTAGCGATGCAAATTGAATCACGTTCAATAGTTTAATACTCAAAGATTAACATTGGTAATTAGAACTAGGGTGATTTATCAGTTACGTTTGTTTACCATGAATTTAGTTTATTTATTTTATTTTAACCTTTATTTCAGGCAATAAAGGCCCATAAAAAACACAATACATAATATATAAGTATAAAAAATAACTATAAACAAATACATAAGTATTTTAAAAACTTGAGTGTCAAGGGACACCGGGATGGAACGAAGTTACTGTATTCACTCAGTAAAAATAATCGTCGCGACTCCACTCCATTCCGCTCTGCTCTGCTCTGCTCCACTCCACTCCACTCTTTGAGCTCTAGCACCCTTTTCCATCGCGCGATAAGGAACTTCGTACCAAAAAGTGTCGTGACAACTTTTCGTAAGAATTTTTTCCGTCTAGCCCCCCTTCGACAACGCGCGATAAGGAACTTCGTTCCAAACAAAATAAACTTAAAATCTATTGCACACGGTGTCGTGTTACGCTGCGAGGTGTCACGTAGCCGGCCTCGAAAACCGGGATACAGCACACCTTTCGGCCAAATAGTTTGTAAAATAAATTGAAAGTTTGTATGAAATGACACGCTCTTAATAGCCTTTCAATTTAATAATGTTATTTATTATTATCCAAAATCCCACATAATCCATTTTATTGGTAAAAGCGAAACAGAATCCGATTAAATGGAATTATAATCGTTTAATCGGATTAACGTGGACCTCCGCCATTTAAAAGGGAACGAGTGGATAAACAAAACGTAAAATGGAATTGTGTTTTACAATACTTAACACGTTCACTGCGTTAGTCAAATTTGATGACTTTCAGTTGGTGCGGCATCGGGTCGATTATATCCGAAGCCCGACTTGTCCCTGGTGCGGTGCTGGGTCGAAAAGACCTGTTCGACTTCGGTCTGTTTAGAAGGACTTATCTTAATAGGGATTATGATAAAAGCATATTCCTTTATACCAATATGTTGACAAATAAATACTCAATAAAAGGCTGAAGTCGTAGGTAAATGCAGTGAATGGTTTGCTTGTAAATAAAGGTATTGTCTGTCGGATCTTTCCGACCCCTTATCCGCACTGGTTAGTTAAAGTGTCGATACATTTTATAGTGTTGTGGATAAATAAAAAAACTTTGATATCGATAAAATGTACTTACAATATATTTTTGAGAACTATTTAATACAAAACTTAAAATGTCACTTACGGGATTGTCTTCCGTGATTAAAATATTTCCGTGAGAAGATATCCCGTAAGTGACATTTATAGTTTAGAAGTCTGTGATAGTTAAAAAAGTATTTACAAAATAAAAAGAAATTATACAATTTTATTTAGAAGGTTTTCGATCGTTTCATGACTGCTACATCGTTTTATGTTTCATACACTTTCTCTTCTCATTTGGATAAAAAATCATCGAACCAGAAGGACAGCACTAGCCACTACTCACATGTAATCTAGTGCGGCTATGGGGTCATCGGGTATCGGGTCGTTTAGATCCGATAAACGCACTAGACGTAAAAAATTTTGCTCCAGTCGGCATCGGGTCCTTTAACCCGATGCATTTTTTTTATTCCTTTATTATTTATTATTATCCAGAGGCAATTCCAAAACACTAACTTTCATTCATATTCATAGGGAAACCTAAATATACCTGTCCCGCACCAGCGGTTTAATCGGACAACATTTTTTACCCCGCACCAGTGGCAAGATGAGCATCGGATATAATCGACCCGATACCGCACCGAACGTGTTAATTTATTGTTAAACGAACCATAGCAAATTGTTATTAAAATGTTTACATTCAATTTAATTACCTCTATATTAATAATACTGCGACTGAGTTATTTTATAGTCATATTCAATGGCAATGCATTTCATTTATTTATTGAAATTTTATGAAACACGTCATGGTTTTCTGCAAAATAAAGGCTGATGCCATTAATTGGGTACGTATTTGGCAAATATTTAATAATATTTACGTTTATTGTATTATTTATGTTGACGAGCATAATTTATAAACACTTTGGCTTGCCACAATATGAATTCCAGGGGCCGTATTAAAACGTCTAAAAACCAGGCTTGTTCCAGTGAGTGAATGAGATGGCGCTAGACGACTTGTATATCTCTGTCACTTCCACTCGCCGGAACAAGCCTGGTTTTATGACGTTGTAATTGTAATACGTCCGCTGGTCACGTCAGATAAAATGATTCTCCCTTTCCAATAGGAAATGAGAAACTTCATATTCGGTTCCTCATACCTGTTCCTAAAGTCAATCTTCATTATCTCAATTGACTCTAGAATGGTTCAAAAGGTCCAAAGGCCAACAAAAAAGTGCGGTAGAATCACGTTTCTATTCAAGGAATAGAAAATGTGTAAAGGTGCTTTTATAAAGAATTCATGCGTTCACTGTTGGACATAAGCCTCTCCCAATGTAAGCCACTGACCCCGGTCTTGAGCTTTCCTCATCCAGTCTCTGCCGGCTCCCTTTCGCAACAGGTAAGTTCAAGGTCTTTGACTGCTGGCCTTTTAGAGATACTAAGAGTCACTCAATGAGCAATGGAAAGATCTCTGCTCGGAGTTTCTTTGCGGGATAAAATCCAGAACATGGATATTCGGCGAAGAACCAAAGTCACCGACATAGCTCATAAAATTTGCAAGTTGAAGTGGCAATGGGCAGGCCACATCGCTCGTAGAACTGACAACCGATGGGAAAGAAAAGTTCTCGAGTGGTGACCACGGACTAGAAGACGCAGCGTAGGCCTCCCACGGTGGACCGACGACATCGTGAGGGTCGCGGGCAACCGATGGATGCAAGTGGCGAATTGTCATTCAGCGTGGTAGTCTAAGGGGGAGGCCTATGTTCAGCAGTGGATGTCTTCCGGCTGATGATGAAGTAAAAACACCTTTTAATGGTGGTTAATTATTTCTAGGGTTTCAATATTAGTGTTACAAAGTTCCACAACGTTCACCAGGTATCTAATCAGAGACACCAGCAAAGCTAACTTGCTAAACTTCTACTGCAGGTACAAGCTAAGTTAAAAGCAACTTAACCACTAAGCTTGAATGTGG
Organism: Agrotis segetum; assembly: GCA_036375495.1. Lineage (NCBI taxonomy): Eukaryota > Metazoa > Arthropoda > Insecta > Lepidoptera > Noctuidae > Agrotis > Agrotis segetum. Next base: position 4,042,223 of record JAQSVV010000015.1, on the reverse strand, counting down.
TGGATTACTTAGATACTTAGCTAAAGTTTAGGTGAACTGGTATCACTTTAAAACTTGACCGAGCTAAGGTACGGAGAATATTTAAGGAGTTTAGTGTTACTTTGGTATTTTGTTGCTCATTAGATTACGCGAGTCTTCATCTCATCGCACTATTACCAAACTAATGACAGCAAGAATCAACAGCAGTGGCGTAGTTAGTGGGGGCTAGGCCCTGGCCTCGCACTTTAAAAGAGGCCTCGCTACCAGTGTAAGATCGAAGCAAAAATAAAGACGTCATAATTAAGTTGAGTTCTAGTGTTAATCAGGTTTTTGGGCCTAAAATAAAGTGTACATTAGAGAAACGACGAAACAAAGTGTACATTAAATAATTACAGCCGATCTTCTTGGTTAAGCCGCGCTTGCCGAGGTTGGTCTGTGAATGGGTGACCATCTGTAAAAGCGAGTTTCCTCCGTACCTCGGAAAGCACGCAATGCCGTTAGTCCCGACTGTCAATTTTAGATCATTGACAATCGTTAATATTAGTCAGAAGCTCTAACAAGTATGCCAACCAAGCAAATTGCCAGCCAACAATGAGGTATCGTATTACTCAGTTACTGTAGTGGAGGTCCGATAGGCAATGCTTCATGTAAAATACTGATATTCAGCTTCATCTGGTTCGACTGGAAGCCGACCCCATTATTGTTCGGAAAAGGCTAGGCAGATGATGAGTATCATTTATATACCCAATAACTGTCGCCAGTGGCTTCACCCGCTACAACTAGAAAATTATCCCACGGGAACATAAAATCGGGATAAAAACTATCCTTTGTGTTAATCTAGGTTATAAACTATCTGTGTACCAAATTTTAGCCAAATCCGTTCAGTGGTTTTTGCGTGAAAGAGTAACAAACATACCTACATACACATACCTACATACACATACCTACATACTCGTACATCCTCACAAACTTTCGCATTTATAATATTAGTAGGATAAATTGCCCTAGGCAACGTGCACTAGGCCTTATACTTAGATCCCGGTGAATTTATACCCCTGACCAAGTTAAGTCATTTCGTTGGGGCATTTCGTTCACAAATCATTACATTTCCAATCAAACATCCGTAGAACGTAAATGACATGCTCAAAGGCACAAACGTTGGCGCTTACGTGAACTTTAGTTAGTAGGAAACTGTTTGATGAGGACTACAGCATAACCCAATGACCTGGATAGTTTGCGTGATTTAATCATCTTTAAAATGTTATGAAAAATATGTAGTTTTAATACCGCGACAAAAAAAAATAAAAATTAAAAAAAATTGTCGCGCAATTAAAACTACATATTTTCCATAAAATTTAATGTCATGGGTTTCCGCAAAGTAACGCCTGATTCCATGATTTAAATAAAATCTTTATCATGGTCAACCTATAAGCTATTGTCAAACAGACAGGCAAAGCAAAAATATATTAAAAATATATGCTTTGTACCTAATGAAACTGTACTGAACCTAACAAAGCATCAAAATATTCCCGTAGGCATCAGCTTGCGGACGGTGAGTAATGGGTACCTCACCGTCCGAGCAGGGACAAGCCTCAAGTCGACGGCGCGTCGTCTTCCATGCGTTCCTCCATAGGGCGAGACGCCGAACATAAAGGGTTTCACACACAGCAGCTATAATGTAAAGATGTTAGCACGGTACATCTCATTACATCTTTCCATAGAAATCGTCAGGAGACCACACACTGCAGCTATAATGTATATTTTTACATTATAGCTGCTGTGTGTGAAGCCCTTTACTCGGGTGGAACCGCAGGCAGAAGCTAGTTTATGATAAAAAGCTTTCACTTTTTTCAAAGAAGTAATAACAGACTTTTACATAATATATTATGATAACAGCTGTTACAAAATGTAATCACAAGCTCGAAGCCTACTTATTATTCCCTTCCAATGAATAACTTTTTAAGAATATATTATTTTCTATGCCTCCACGAAGTTACGCAACACATTGCGACAAAAAAATGTTCGAAACTTAGATCGATAGTTATAGACACTAAGAGAAAAGTTTTTAGGGTTACGGATTTGAAATAGGAAACCTTTTTTCCGTCAATCTCTTACAAAATTGCTAATTGTTGTTTTTTGCTGAATATCTCGAGGCGACCAATGTTCCACGTTTACAGTATTATTAAATTAAAGTCTTTTCATCAAACCATGTTATTAAAAAGAGAGTATTGGTGGCCCAGTGGTATCGGCCCCAACTTACGAATGGGTCGGTCGTGGGTTCGAATCGAGGCAGGCGCATTACTTTGTGCAATTTACATATTTCATCACCACAACGCTCCCAAAACGGTGAAGAAAAACATCGTGAGGAAACCGTCATGTCCTAGAACCAAAAACTTGAAGACATGTGACATCCACCAATCCGCACCACCAATCTGGGCCCACGTGGTGGATTATGGCCCACTCCCTCTCACAGAGAGGAGGCCTGTGTCCCAGTAGTGGGAACATTAATAGGCTGATGATGATTTAATTAAAAAGATAGCCCCCTAAAATGCCAAATGAAAAAGTGTTTTGGCGAATAAATAAAATCGGTTGAATCACCATAATATCATAATGAAATGTTCTGAGATACGGAACCCGAGCTTATCTATTCTTACACGAACCTGACGATTTATTCCGCACATTCTAGTCAAGTCACCAACTTTCAGTATATCTTTAAGTATCTAGTCTTTTTTTTTTGTCGATATTTCTTGACAAAGTGAACCCACTGACGTGACGGGTAGGCTTCACCAGGGACTCGTGACCACCATCTTGTCGAAATCTGTAGCTAAACAGTTTTTAGGTACTGTGTTCTGTCAGTGCGCAGTGTCTTGTTTCTGGATGAGCGCCGCCCCCATATCTCAAGTCGTCATACCGTCATACCGTTTCAGAGAGCGGAACGTTTTAATTTTTTGCCCCAGCTATACGACTATTGATAGCTGGCGAGGAAGACGAAGGTCAAAAAAACCGGCCAAGTGCGTGTCGGGCCACGCACAGTGTAGGGTTCCGTAGTTACCCATCAAAATACTTATTCGAACTAAATAACCTGATTCACTGAATTTAATTTTAAAAAGAAGAATTTTCAAAATCGGTCCAGGAGTCTTTGAGAAATCGGGGATAATACATTAAAAAAAAGATTACGACGAATTTAGAACCTCCTCCTTTTTTAGGGTTCCGTAGTCAACAAGGAACCCTTATAGTTTCGCCATGTCCGTCCGTCCGTCCGTCCGTCCGTCCGTCCGTCCGTCCGTCTGTCCGCAGTTTAGCTCAGAGACGCACAGTACTAGAGAGCTGTAATTTGGTGTAAATATACGGATTTGTTGTGCCAAAAAAGTGGTAAAATAAAATCTCGTAAAATATTTTTTTTTATGGTACCTCCAGTACTTACACGTAAAGTGAGAATTTTTTTTTTGAAATCGCGTACCCCTTAGTGTGGGGTATCATTTAATAGGCCTTTAAAAAATAATGATAGTTTCCATTAACAATTTTTTGATAAAAAAATTCGTTTGTGAAATATTAAGCTTTAAATTGCTAAATTTTGCTCGATTCGAGTGTCCCCCCCCTCTACCAGCTAAACGGTTATGTTTGGGGAACGTGTGAAAAATTCACAATAGTAGTATATATAACGAAGTTTAAAAGAAAATTATCATGACTAAGTAGGCTTTACAACTTTACGAGTAATAGTCGACCAACTTATAAAATGTAGTTATATCCATGTTTTCTTAAACAAAATGTATCGGAGACAACTGCAAATGTAAATTTGTCAACTTTATTTTTACAGCTTTTATAGGTATGTTTTTAGGGGATAGGTAGGTTTTTTATCGTCAACAATTTTTGACTAAATTCAAAAAAAGGAGGAGGTTCTAAATTCGTTGTAATCTTTTTTCTTATGTTTTTTCCCCGATTTCTCAAAGACTCCTGGACGAATTTGAAAATTCTTCTTTTTAAAATTAAATTCAGCGAATCAGTTTAGTTAGTTCGCATAAGTATTTTGATGGGCAACTACGGAACCCTACACTGTGCGTGGCCCGACACGCACTTGGCCGGTTTTTTTGAAGTTAGTTAAAAATTGTTGACGATAAAAACCTACCTATCCTCAAAAAACATACCTATAAAAGCTGTAAAAATAAAGTTGACAAACTTACATTTGCAGTTGTCTCCGATACATTTTGTTCAAGAAAATATGATATTCAAGTACATTTTATAAGTTGGTCGACTATTACTCGTAAAGTTGTAAAGCCTACTTAGTCGTGATAATTTTCTTTTAAACTTCGTTATATATACTACTATTGTGAATTTTTTCACACTCCCAAACATAACCGTTTAGCTGGTAGAGGGGGGGGACACTCGAATCGAGCAAAATTTAGGACTTTAAAGCTTAATATTTCAAAAACGATTTTTTTTATCAAAAAATTGTTAATGGAAACTATCATTAATTTTTAAAGGCCTATTTAATGATACCTCACACTAAGGGGTACGCGAGAAAAAAAAAATCCTCACTTTACGTGTAAGTACTGGAGGTACCCTAAAAAAAATATTTTACTAAATTTTATTTTACCACTTTTTCGGCACAACAAATCACAGCTCTCTAGTACTGTGCGTCTCTGAGCTAAACTGCGGACAGACGGACGGACGGACCGACGGACGGACGGACATGGCGAAACTATAAGGGTTCCTTGTTGACTACGGAACCCTAAAAATGTGGATAAATTGTGTGAGAAATGATATGAAAGAAAAAGGAGTAAATTATGCTGTAAGGGTGCGTGTACATCTAGCGAATGCACCGGAAATGTGCAGCTCGTGCGCCACCGCCGTTTCCGAGCTGCACGCATGCAGATCGCGCCGCGTGTGCGCCTTTTGGCGCACCAAACGGCGTGCGAGTTGCGTATTCGCTGCGCATTGTCCAGATATGTACGCACCCTAACGTCTGATAGGGAAGAATGAAAAAAGAAAACGTTACTTATGACCCGACCCTAAGTAAAATGGGATAAGTTTAAAGATGATGAGAAAGTGACAAACGTGCCAGCCCAGTCTATGTCTCCCACATCGGCAATAAATCGAAGAATCGGCACGTTGACGGCGAGGTTGGCGCAGTGCCTTAACCATCGACTAGGTACTGCGCAGCGACCCGCCGGGTTCGATCCCCGCACGGAACAAATATTTATAAGACACAAAAGTAGTTTTTCCGGGTCTGGGTGTATGGGTATCTATGTTTCTATTGACGTACTCATGACACAGGAGACATTCTCAGCGAAGGAAAACTTTTTTATTGTTCTACAAAGAAAATACAGAAAAAATAATTCTGTAATCCTTTATTACCAACCCGCAATGGGCCTGCGTGGCCGAGGAAGCTTGTGTCCCAGCAGTGGGAACATTATAGGCTGATGATGATGAATCCTTTATTTCCTCAAACCAGGACACGCAGCCGCCGTCGTCTGCACCCACACGCTAGCAGATCTGGTGCTGGACATGTCTGCTATCGAACGATCAGCTCACCTGCAAGATGTGATGCTGTTCCAGCTCCAGTGTGCTATGGAGGAGAACTGCTTGACTAAAACTGCTTATGAGGTTAGTTGACCAGACTTTCTCTTGTTCCCTGGGTTTTGGTTAACGAAGATCTTAAAAAGGTGGCTGGTTAAGACTACGAAGGTGCAGCATAGGGCGATGCGTAGCCTGGGAGATGCTTACGTCCAACAGTGGACTGACATAAGTTTAGGATACTCACATTCCACCTTGATTTGGTCACAATATATTCAAAGTCTGTTGCTATCAATCAGACACATAATGTTCTGAATAAAAGGTTTCCGCTGCTGAGATTTGTTTGGATTTAAATATTCTCTCTCAGGTAGTTATTCAGTTAGAAAATTACCCGAACTTCAAACGCTAGGCTGTCATTAACACGTTTTAAAAGAATGGTTGGGTCACACTCATCATACGAACAGTTATTTTAAGGACCTAACTCACCTTCTTCCAGGCGTAGCTATGATAAATAGTTATCAGATGAACAAAATACTAGGGGTAAATTACACATCTGAGCAACTTTTGGAACTCAAAATCACGCCTCAGTGAGAGAATTCGTAGAAAGATCTCAATCAAATAAAACCTTTGTCTCCAGGTCAAAGAGTTGATACCAGACTGGCAGTACGAGACGCGTCGTCTCCTGCGTTTCACTGCAGCATCACTGAACGCAGGAAACGCGGAGTTCAGACCGTACCTCCCGAAACATTTGTGGCAGTGGCACCTTTGTCATATGTAAGTTCCTTTGGCTTACTTCCTAAATCTAGAGTAAACTGCAGGAAATGCGGGAAAGTCTATCATTATGATAATTATGCTCGATATGGCGGGAAGTGGAAACTACGTATTTTTTCGTAACCCTCCACGAGCTCTTAACGCGATCCAGTTTAGGCTGTGGGAAAGAGACAGAGCTATACAAGTCATCTAGCACCATCTCTTTCCCACAGCCTAAGGCCTCTGATCACTTTTGTTGCTGGATTCAAGACAGTTTTATTCATTCTCCGGGACATATCGAGCTTCATCGTGTCAGGGCTGGAAGTTGATCGCTTTCAGGAGTTGCAGTGGTTTGGGAAAAGCGTGATCAGTTTGTCCTGAAGTTGTAAAACCCCCCCTGATCAGATTTTGTTTGCTGGATTTTTTAAGACCTGTTTAACTTAATCCTTCGTTGATGTCGACGAGTTTTTCTGGTGGTTGCTGTCTTTTAGGAGTTGCAGTGGTTTGGAAATAGTGACAAACCCATCAGGGTTTGTCCTGAACGAACAAAAAGCTAAATAAGATTTTGTATGCTCTCTTCTTAAACCCTGTCTAACTTTCCTTCGTTGATATTGACGAGTTTTTTTTAATGCATTAACAAGAAATTGTGGCATTAAACGAAACACTCCAAAATCCAATTCCCACATTGCCCAATTGTCTTTCGTGCGTTTTTCTCTACTTTTATGAGTGTCCCGAAACCTGAAGTCTTGTTTTTGATATTCCTTTTGCTATCTTTCAGGCATTACCACAGCATGGAAGTATTCGCCACGTTTGATGTCCTCGACGCAAACGGTCTGAGGGTCGCTGAAGGTCACAAAGCCTCTTTCTGTTTAGAAGATAATACTTGCATGGAAGGAGTGGAGAAGAAGTATTCTTGCAAGAATTATGGTGATCAAGGTAAGGCAAAAAACATATAATTATTATGTAGTTCATTTGAATTTTCAACTCCCGATGTATGTCAAAACTTTGTTTTCAGTGTTATTAATGAGACTTTTTTACGTTGACGATATAGTAACGTTTAACCGCGTTTAACACTCTCGTTGGTTGACAGTCGTCTCAACCTTCAAGCGGGCTTATTAGGGCGCCAACCGCTGTTAGAGCCTATGCACACCACCACATTTGTTCTAGACAAATGACAACAAACTGCTCTGATGAAAACGCGCCATCGACGCGCCGTTTCAGCGCGTTTTTAAAACTGTCGCTTCACACGTACGGGAACAGTGTATAAGACGGGGACGTGGGGTATGTACGGGACTATCGCGTACTTAAGGCAAACAGAACGCCACTAAGTACATGGCCGCTTGCAAAGGGACGTCCTGATGGCGCTTGCGCTAAATGTTTCGTGTGTCTTTCGTATGCCTAAAGAGAGTATGTCGGGCCCGTTATACCTCGCGTCCCTGTCTTAGGCTGCTTTTCGACCAGAGATGCGCTATGCTACGTTGCTATTAATGCGTTTGATATCCACCAATCATAACTGCTCTGACGTCTACAAGTACAATATTGACTGCCAGTGGGTAGATGTTACTGATGTGGATGAAAACAAATGAATGTGATTGGTGGATAACAAACATATCCGTAGCAACGTAGCACAGCGCATCTCTGGTGGAAAGGCAGCCTTAGGCTGCCTTCACACATGCGCGGCTGTTCATATAAAATGTAAAGGAATGTGCTTCTGCCGCGCTGCTGTCGCGCGACTGTCGCCCAAATGTGAAGGCAGCCTTAGACACTGTTCCCCTAATCATGATCCTGGAAAGTAAATGGCCATTGAAGGATCGAGGATTTTAGTCAGTACAAATCTGACATTCACTTCCGCTCCACAGGGGGCGGGAGGACCCATAATTATGATGATTTTCAATCTACTCAGCCTAACGCAGTCCTCTGCCGAACAAAGGTCTTTCCCAGTCTTTGCCACATTACCATGTCCTCTGCCTTGCACATCCAGTGATGACTTTTGATGATTTTAAGATCCACTTCTCAATTTCACGCGGGCAACCAGTTATGGATTTACGGATTTAAACATAATGTCTTGGAATTTTTGTTATGCAAGGCTGCAAAGTTGATTTTTCACGAGTACTTGAATTCACTGTTTTGAACGAAAGTTCTAAGATTGAAAGAGCAACGACGATTCAAATATAGAATCCTGAGCGGCGAAGTTTTCGAAGGTACCTACGAGCGCACCACTTTGCTGCCGAGTGCAACACATAACTTTTCACCTCACAGTAGGAGATGTAGTGGGGGCGGCTCGGTGTCAGATGTTTTAAACAATTGAATACAAGATTGTTCGAATTTTGAACAACACGTATGTGCTCTAGAGCACAAAATGGAATTTTGAATGAGAAATAGAAACTTTCCGAGCGTGTGAGGTGAAAAACAAATACGCAGACCCCGAACAGCTAATTGTAGGTCATAAAAATATTTGTCACCATCATGTCTATTTTTCAGGTGTCAGTCAACCCTCATGCCAGAATAGCAGAACAGAGCTTCCACAACAATGCTGCATCTTGCCGCCTGAGACTTACCACCACTTATGCCATGGTCTTTGGTTGCAAGCATGAAAGACCTTGAAAGACCTTGAAATGTCTTAGTCTCCGCCAAATAAGTCTGGTATAAAGGTCATTGATCGTAAAATTGCATCGTTCGAATTTCATAATGGTAGCCATACATCATCGTGCTTATCGTATGACGCTTGCAATTGTTTCAAATTGGCAGTTCGTCCATATACGTATACACCATACACCATACTGCCTATCGTACGATCGATTTGACACAACTTCAAATCTGCAGCAGCGATGCCAACTTACCAACTTTATAGCTAGATCTAGCTATTGTTCGGTGACCGACAGCTACAAATTTATAAAATTGTAGCTGTCGTCACCGAATAATAGCCAAATGCATCACTGCTGCCGATTTGACGTTGTGTTAAATCGATTTGATGACCTATCAAATTGGCATGTCATGCCTTCAAATACAACAAAACAATTGCAAGCGTCAAATCGATCGTCGATAGGCAGGATGGTGTATGGCAGGTATGGCTACTATAACACCATCGTTCGAATTTCAAAATAAAATATAAGGTCAAGATCGCCTCTTACCACGATACGTTGCTTTTGGTCGTTCAACGACATCTTCTTTACATTTTTTCGAATGGTTTTGAAATATTGCAATATATTGGTACACGGGGGTCAACGTATTTTATTCCACACTTTAAACCTGGCGGACACTATAGTTAATTGTTTGATGGGACATGAAGACGCTGTAAAAGTTTTTTAACTGTCATGTTCATTATGAGTATCATTAGAATTTAAAACGGGATATTTACAATGTTTTTTTTTGAGTTTCCGATATTTCAGCACTGTTGCAAGCGCCCTGCTCTTGGATGGACTAAACTAATGTCCACCCGCATAAGTTTAGTTTATCCTTATGCGAGTTATGACGGGCCCTCTCAGAGGGCCAATGCCTGCCGGGGTCACAGGACTTATTCCATCACCGTGACCCCGGAACATAAAGGCCTATTGAAGGACACCGTGGATTTTAGTCAGTACAAGTCTGACAGTCCCTCCCGCCCTGCCCGGGGCATTCCGCCCGGGGGACTCATTTGATGATTTTGCCACGTAAAAAAAATCCTTGTGCGAGTGTCTAGGCACTAAAAATGGGCAATTTCACTCATTTCTGTAGGCAACTCACACTTGACCAAAAATAAATAGAGCAAAACCATTGAAGCAAAACTGTTAGCATCAAAACATAACCCTCCTGGCGCAGTCGGGTAAAAAGAGCTAAAGGTTCCTACCACCCTGCTGGTCAATTTAAAATAATGACCTTGTATTTAAAATTAATACACCTAGTAGGTATCAAATAAGATTAATAGTTTCGGCAGATTACAGTTCTGCATGTCAATTCCGCCACAGTATGGCTGTGATTGACAAATTACTATTATCTCAATGGATGATTGATGTTTGTATTCATGTGGCCATGATTCCATTAATCATTAGTAATTAATGGCAAATAAGCAGTTCGTGTCAGGCGTGTGTCTTGTGGGCAGTGCCGGATCTAGGGAGGGGCAGGCGGGGCACGCAACTCGGCCCCTAACTTCCGGTGGCGCCGAAATCATTACACATGATTGCTGCAAAAATATGAAATGTCAGGAAAAGGCGAAAAAAAAGAGCTCGCTTCGCTCGTGCTTAGTCCCTAGATGACTGAAAATACACACGAATCGTCCACAACCGACATTTAACTCCTCCCTTGTTCAGACGTCTACGACGAAATTGCAACAAAAATCTGTTGATCACAGGCCTTACCACGACCTCTTAACCCGATCCAGTTTAGGCTGTGGAAAAGAGACAGAGCTATGCAAGTTGTCTAGCACCATCTCTTTCTCACAGCCTAAAGACTCACGCTTTAAGAGTTCATGGTAGGCCCACCAGGAAAAGTAACAAAAAACGAGACTTTTACAATTAATTTTACCGGAGGGCATCAAGTTTATTTCAATTTTTGCCCTGGTTTTAAATAATTGTAGAACCGGGACTGGTTGTCGGCCAAGGTTATAGAGTCTATAGGGAACCAACATACACAAAGCCGTCGAGTCAATCAAACATTATTTTGTAGGTACTTCAAACTGATTCACAGTGTGACACACAGAGGAGCTCGTGGCTAAATAATTACAGCCGCATAGGCCATCTTCCCTTCCGGGTTAGGCCGCGGTTGCCGAGGTTGGTCTGTGGATGGGTGACCATCTGTCATAGCGAGTTTTCTCCGTGCCTCGGAAAGCACGTAAAGCTGTTGGTCCCGGCTGTCATTTGTAGATCTTTGATAGTCGTTACTGTTAGTCAGAAGAAGCTCTAAAGTCTGACAACCAGTCTTACCATGGAGTATCGTAATACCCAGTTACTGGGTTGTGGAGGTCCGATAGGCAGTCGCTCCTTGTAAAATACTGATATTCACAGTGCGCATGTATTACTGCGCTGTATTATTCCGAGAGGCGAGTGAACAAAAATTGCAAGTATTTTCTTTTTGATTTCAAAATTTCATCAAATTGGTAGAAGAGAAATACCCTGCCTGTCAGTCATGCGGCAACCTTACGTACAGAGTGGGTCTTTCATTTTTACAAACTCTGACTGACGGCATCTATTGAAAAAATGATAGGTACTTACTGACCATTTGCAAATGTTTTTTAAGGCCTTAGAAAGCAATTTGTGAAATTTTAAAAAGTACAAAAAATTGCCCATACAAAATGCTTGATATTTTTGGTCAATCGCCTGGTAAGAATTATGTTCTTCTCAGATCAAAGAGGTAGAGAGAACGCTCAGAACACGCGAGTGTGTCCACCAAAGCAAATACAAAATCAAATCGAATTACATTCCATACTGTTTTCTTTGTTTTTGAGAACAACTTTTACAATGTTTAAAGACACGAGATTGCATATTTTGGCAAACAACAACAACGACGCGTAGCTTGATACTGACGCGAGTTTGTATTCGATTTTGATTTTGTATTTGTTTTGGTGGTCACACTCGCGTGCTCTGAGCGTTCTATCTGCCTATTTTTTTATCTGAGATTAATGCATATTATCCATTCTTTTCTGCGGAATTTCGCCGGACATAAATTACCTCGGCACTTTTCTGGTGTTCGCCACTGTTGATTCTGCCTGCCAAGAGATGCAGTGCAATGGGAATAGTATAAAAAAAGAACTTTACTATTCTAAGCATTTTATTCATGACTTATAATATACTATCACAATGTCATTGTAATTAAAAAATAATTATTGAACTGTTCACAATTGGTCAAATTAATTTATACACACATATTTAAAGTGTATTGAAAAGAAGATTTTTGAAGTGAAAACTTCTTTAGCGGCGTTGTACACTTTTTCTGTAATGGGTAAAAAATTTAAAACTCGCGTCAGGGTCACGTGACCCTGATCGAAAATGAGTAAGACGTCATTCAAATTAAAAATAAAACATAGTAACAAAAAAGTTTTCACTTCTACCGGCACTCCTGGAGTGCAACCTTTTTTTTATTTTACATTCTGGACGCCATTTGGAAATATTGAAAACATTGATACGTTAGGTACGTATTCAGTTTAGATTAATATCATAATTATTATCTTATCCAGATTCAAGATTAAGTGAAATTAAATAAAATCAAAATAATAATTCTGGAGCCAAGAAGTTCAATCTTTAAATAACAAAGGCGTACAAATAGTACCTTAAATAAATTAACCTAAATAATCAAGCTATTATTTACAATGGATCCTCACAAATTAAAAAAAAAACCTTTTACCTAGATCAAAAGCTAAATAAATAGATGCGTAAGTACTACCAATTGTAATTTGTCAATTTGCATACAAAAGCCTTATTGCGTAACAATTAAACTGTAACAGTGCTTACGGCCTCAAGCCAATGACATCGGGCGAATCATGGAGAACTTGCGATACGTCACCATAAAAGATTCTCAACTTTACACTCTAACACAAAAGGTCGAAAATCTATTAAAGTCTACAGAGCGTTTTCGTTTATTCTGAACAACCATCTCGAACACCATTTCAGTAAAACGGTAGGCTTGTATTTAGATATTCTAATTCATGCAAAAACTTGAGAATTTATATTGCTGACATGATTTAAGGGCTTGTTTTTGCTAGCAAGATACAAGTCATGTCAACCAGTCCGAAGATAATATCAATACAATACGATTTCTGAGCACTCCATTTTTTTACAATTCCGTGTCATTTCTAGTTACGAACATTGTTATGTTCTCTTATAAAATATAATGAAAAAAAACATAGATACGTAGCACGTTATTGTAGAGAAACTAAAAAGGCCTTATTATAATACCTCGTAATAGTAAAGGAAATTATTGTCATAAAATAATAGAAATACAAACTGACAAACCCGACCATTTGTATTGAACCTGCACCGACGCAAAAGCATGTTGATAGAAAATTATAATCCCGAAAACGACTATCAAACATTGAAAAGATATCGACATCTTTTGAGCAAAAGTTCAGGTCCAAGAAAATAAAGTAAGCTAATAAAACCCCAGACTTACAATTTCTATAATCAATCATCGGCACAAAAAAAATCTTGAGCTACGTTAATTTATTTGTTCCTTTCTACTTTCTACAACTTGACACTCTGTAATCTAATCCAAAAAACTACTCTATGGCAAACTAAGTACTAGTGTCCGACCGAAGCTAAGTTTTCGACTTCGGGTATTTTCGGCTTATTTTAGCCAAAGCCCCTCGGCATTTTCTGGTATTTTTGGTAAACACCGAAATTGAACGAACGTCACAAATATGAGAGGGCGGGACGGAATAATAATTAATATTTTTCAACGGTAATTTTATTCATGTCATTATAATTATGTAAATAGTAAACATAGACTTTTAATTGCTTTTTTCTTTTCGACTTTTTTATTTACCAGGGATGTGGAGGTCACATAGGCTGTCACTCCATGTAAAGTACTGATATTTAGCTACATCTGCAATGGTCCGACTGGAAACCAACCCAGACACTGTTGGGAAAGGGCTAGGCAGGTGATGAATCATTTGTTTTTTTTGAAGTGAAAACTTCTTTAGCGGCGTTGTACACTTTTTCTGTAATGGGTAAAAAATTTAAAACTCGCGTCAGGGTCACGTGACCAAAACTCGCGTCAGGGTCACGTGACCCTGATCGAAAATGAGTAAGACGTCATTCAAATTAAAAATAAAACATAGTAACAAAAAAGTTTTCACTTCTACCGGCACTCCTGGAGTGCAACCTTTTTTTTTTTTTGCTACGTATTGCAAAATAAATGTATTTTTGCTACGTATTGCAAAATAAATGTACATTCAATGGAAAGTCACAGTTTTTTTTTTTTAATTTCGGCCTCTTCTAGAGGATGAAGCGATAGCCAATAAATCGGCTTCGACTTTCGGCTTAGGTCAGACACTACATACTACAAATAAAAAAAAAATCATTGAGCAATTTTACAAACAACTTAAGTACAAAAAAAGGGAGAAAAACATCAGCCCTTCTTGAATTTGAGGAGTAGGATACTCGTGGTGAGGTAGACGGCGATCCAGGTGGCCACGGATATGAATCCAGCGTAGACCGTGGGCTGGTGGATGTCCCAGCCTCTTTGCAGCATGGAGCGAAGACCCTCAGTTGATAGAGTGAGGGGGAGGAAGTAGCTTACCCATTGAAGGATGAAGTGCATGCCTGGGGAAAACATGACAATGTGAAGTTAGTATTTGCCCTTTAAAAACAAAACGTTTTAATTTACAGAAACCTCAATGGCTTCTGCGCAAATAGGAGTGCACATTTAGTATTGGGGGTCTCTTTAAAAAAAAATTACAATGCTACTATAACTTACAGTAATCGTATGTTATTACACAAAATCAAAATCTTGAGATTACGAGAAAATGAAAACAATTATTAATGCTTCAACACAATGAATATAATTTGAACATAATGTCTATTTAACATTATTTGTCCACAAATTGGAGCATCATAATCTGAAGTTACACGTCACAACAATGGACTTCAGTCGTGTAAAAACATAGTCGATGTAACAGAAATCGTTTTTAAACAAACTATAACGATGAATTTTCTGAAAGATCCCTTTCTATAAAGAATAAATAAGCTTCTAAAGTCAGCAAACTCCTGTCAGTTTACAAAAATAAGAAATTAGAAACACAATAATTAAGTCTCACCTTCAACTGGCCAGACGATTCCACAAAGCAGCACCATTGGCAAGAATGAACCCAGAGCTAAGTATGTAGCTGTTCTGTCTGTGTCACAAATTGTGGATACTACGAAACCTGTGAAAAAAAAGCAAAATTTAAGTAAGTTATGGAATCAGTCAGCCATATTTTAAAGATGACCAGTGAAAAAAAATTTTTGACGTAATTTTTTCCACAGAGTTACTTTCATTCACACGTGGCTTCGCTTTGCTTCTTATAATAGTCTATACCTAACCGTTTCCAGTGAGAGCAGACGAGGTGGCCCAGTGGTATCGGTCCCGACTTACGAGTTGTAGGTCATGGGTTCGAACCCCGCCAGGCACATTACTTTGTGTAATTTATTTAATCACCACTGCTCTCAGAACGGTGAAGGAAAACATCGTGAGGAAACCGGCATATTCTAGAACCAAAAATTCTAAGACATGTGACATCTACCAACCCGCACAGTCGGGGTCTCACAGAGAAGGGGCCTGTGTCCCAGCAGTGGGAACATTCTAGGCTGATGATGATGAACCGATTCCATATCAGTATGTCTCAGTTCATCATTCTAAAAAAAATTCTTCGGTTTGAGTTTGTAAGTGCAAAAACACTTTCGCATTCAAAATATTCTTTGGAATAGAAATTATGATGAAACCCCAACTTATGTTAGTGTGCTAATTAGCATTAGGTAAGCTTCTGAATGTGCATACTCGTATTTTTGTGGAAACCAGAATCTCCGAATCACACGATTATGCAGCCAAGCGTAGGTCTTTTTTTCGGGGAATTCAAAAAAAAAGACCTATGCTTGCTCTAAGTGAAAGCTTTATAATGATTAACTGAAGTTTAGTAAAATTACTTCATTTTTTTTTTATTTAATTGATTTCCAGCAGAATTACAGCGTTAAAAATTTAACATTTAAAGATAATATTGTAAAAATCTGTAGGCGTAATTTAAGATAACGTAGAAAAAATGCGTTGGCGGCAATATTGGCAATCACCAAAATATTTGTTGTTGTTTTTACGAAGCCAATTTCACCAATAAGAGGAAAAATGGGAAATTTATTTTCGTCGTAAACTACCTTCTGTAAGAGAAGGTCATTGGGCACATGTTTTTAAACGTTTCGTAACGAAAAAGGCTTCTTATATTTGACTAGCAATCCGACCTGGCTTCTTACGGATTTTAGAACATATTTACCGTCATAAAAAATTGTGTAGGTACTGCAAAATGGCATTTTTGACAATGATAATAGGGTCCAGCTACACTTTTTTCAGTTAGGTGTTCAACAGATATTTAACTTTTTGTTCCTAGTGTATCAGGTTATTTCTAAAACTTGAATTCTTTCTCAAAAGACAGCATTTCAATAGCTCTAAGGAAGCTGTTCTGAGACTTCCAACAATTACCGTCTTATTTTAATCAATTTAGATAGTATTTAGAAAACTTATACACTAAAGTCTTCCTTATAAATAACTTTATCTATTAGACGTGAAAACCGTATGAAAAATCGTTCAGTAGTTTTTGATTTTAAAGCAAACAGACAGACAGACACAGTGGGAGACTTTATTTAATTAAATATTTGTGTAGTGTTGTAGATTTCACGTGACATTAATTTTGTAACTAACAATGTTAATTCATTTAAAATTAATTAAAAAACATTGTTATGATTCTTTTTTATCGGTGATCAGATGTCTTAAAAGTCCCAGCAATAAAATAATGGTAATCCTTGTAATAAAATTGGAGTTATGTAGATAAACACCAATACTGATATTGTTTATTTTGTTGCCTTTTACAAAAGCATTAATGAAAATCTATTGGAATAACATTATTGAACATCTTTCTTTTTTTCATAATTTAAATACAACAGACTTTATCAATGAATTTAACACAAAAACATTTTATTAATCTTTTGGGTTTTAAATGGCATTCATTGTCGGGAGGGCGTTGTGAGTTTCTTTTTTTTTGTCCCCCATTTTTTATTTGATTTTGGTGTCAGTATTATTTGTAGAGAAGTAAAGAAAAAAACGAAACTGGCGTCGCGTCGTTAGTTTTGATCATGACCTTAAATCAATAGAATCAATAGAAATCATCATCATCTGCCTGCCTTTTCCCAACTATATTGGGGTCGGCTTCGAGTCGAACCAGATGCAGCTGAATATCAGTTTTTTGCATGGAGCGACTGCTTGTCGGACCCCCACAACCCAGTAACAGGGAAATACGATACCCCATGGTAAGACTGGTTTTCAGACTTTAGAGCTTCTGACTAACAGTAACGACTGTCAAAGATTTACAAATAACAGGCGGGAACAACGGCTTTACGTGCTTTCCGAAGCACGGAGGAAACTCGATATGACAGACGTCGCCCATCCACAGACGAACCTTGGCTAGCACAGCTTCACCCGGAAGATCGGCCTGTGCGGCTGTAATTTATTTAGCCACGAGCTCAATATCTTCTTCTTCTATCTATCTTCTATAATATCAAAAATTGATCGCTAAATGTGTTACTCCCATAACTTGCAAACGGCTGGACCGATTCGGATAATTCTTTTTTTATTGTGTTCATAACCATCAGGACCAGGTTATAGAGAGAAAATAATCATATCCATTCGTGCAAAGCCGGGACGGACAGCTAGTAACTAAATAAAAGTCACTTACCGAAACACATGCCACAGAATCCAGTCATCAAAGTCATCAAGATGACCCATCCAACTTGGCCCTTGATGGTCAGACCAAAGACTAGGAAGCCGAGGATCAGCACCATTGCCGACTGCAGGAACATGATCAGCATCTGGACTATCACGTGGGAGAACAGGATCTCAGTACCTGAGGACAAGAGTACAAAGTTCATTCGGACTCTCACCATTTAGGTTCATTTGAAAACCAGCGTCGGGCACCTTTAGTTGTGCAGCATAAGGTTGCTTTTCCACCAGAGATGCGCTATGCTACGTTGCTAAGGATGCGTTTGATATCCACCAATCATATTCATTTGTTTTCAAAACGCACACACACATAATGAGTATGATTGGTGGATATCAAACGCATCCTTAGCAACGTAGCATAGCGCATCTCTGGTGGAAAAGCAGCCTTATGCTGAAATGGGCCTATTTAGCGCAGCCGTGAGTCACACAGTGTAAATATACACTACATGTTTTTTTTTTGGCTTCATAATATTGTTTAGGTTTAAGTTATTTTTGGTTTGTGTCTTTCCTTAATACTGTGTGTACTTGTGGCATGTGCCAATAAACGTTTTTTTCTTTCTTCTTTTTCTATTAGGTTTTTTTACATACATACTCGTACATAAACTCATGCCTTCTTCCCATGGGGGTAAGCAGAAATTACAGAGTGCCATCTGCTACATTCCTTACATAATTATTCCTCTCCCCTCTGGTAAACACACGGCTATAGTTTTCTTTTCGAACGACTTCGAAATAAGGAGGAGGTTCTAAATTCAATCCCAAGTATGTTCTCTGATTTCGAAGAAAAAAAAAACTTATTTTGTTTGAAAGAGTATACTTTGCTGGTGGTACCATGGCCATCAAGTCGGAATGTGATGACGGAACTTTCGCATTCATAATAGTAGTAGGATTTCTATAAAAATAATAATCTCACTATGAAAATAGTACGTTAATACTTATAATTTAAACCATCTAAAACGAAAACATAAGCTAATATTAAAGGTAGAGATTATTAATGAAACATAATCAAAGACTACATACAATATTCTATTAATGGAGTCATCCTGAGGCATTTCTAAATTAACTTATCAACGTACAACGCCTACGTCTCAAATATTTCAATTCAGGTACCGGCAATAAAGACGGGTTGTTGTAAGTTCGCCACAAAAATTATTCCCCTCGAAATTAAGTTTTGAATCTGTTCTCCTAGTAGTTTCTGTTCAGATTTCACATTGTGTACTCGTTTTCGGTAGTTTTATGCAGAATTTTATTTAAATGTTCTGTTAGCCCCGTGCAGAAAAAAATGGGTCGAATGTACAGTAATCGAAATAAAAAAAGACCTTTGGTTAATTTATACATACTTTTTTTCGTGGGGAATCATTTTTGTGGCGAATTTACAACAACCCATAAAGACGGGTTTGCGCGAGAAGATCGAGATCTGAGAAGATCGGTAGGCAATGATCCCATGAGAACGTCAAAATGACGAAAATCTAGCTTATTCTAGGTTTGGGGTGATAAAGACAAGGTCGACGATGATGCGATGTTACCCAGAAGAAGCTTATTCACCTTTTTTTTTAAAAGGCTCGCGTTTGACCACTCTCTCGCCTGATGATAAGAGAAGATTTGTGGTCGACAGTGAAGCACGCTTGCCTAGAAGTAACCTGTTCTCTCATTACTTAAAGACCCCAAGGTTATTGCTGTCGGGAAATAGATGAGCAGTCTAACTTTTTGAGGATAGGTTCGTATGTCTAAACCCAGGTTATAAACTATCTGTGTCTTAACATACAAATTATTAGAAGTATGTGCATGAAAGAGTAACTAAAATCCATCTGACCATCCTCACAAATTTTCGCAATTTTAACAGTAGAAAGATGAGATACGCTAGTTTTAACTTCGACCTTAACCTTTGTCGCACGAAACTAACCAATCAGAGAGATCGAGTAACAAGCTACAAACAGGCAAATCCCAAAATGTTTATTTTTTATTTTGAATCAAATTATACAATGGGTTTTCTCTAGATCTAGATAATCCAGTGACGCAGGATCCTGACAGAATGGTGGCCGAAATCCAGGCGACCCAAGTACGGCCTACCGCCCAGTGGTATTGGCGGTGCCTCTGGTAGGAAGTCTTTATGGCCGGTACTTGTACGTACAAATAACTTACTATTTGTATGTAGAACACAGAATATAATTATGTATATTATGGTATTATAATGTCTTGTTTTTCTTCGTATCGCCTTGATTATTATTATTTGAGAAGTCGAAATAGACTAGACATGATTGTATGCCCCAAACATTTTGGATGATATGAAAAGAAAGTGTTGGAGTGAAGACCACAAACGGTGTGGAAGACTATGGGATGTCACCCGACTAGGTGGACAGACGATATTCCAAAAGTGGCCAGTAAAACTCGATAGCCGTGACACAAAATGGCCAAAAGTGAAGATTTTCGATATTTTATATAAGATATTTATTTTGAAAAAAAAAAACACTTTACAAGACAGCACACTTTTACTTGTTTTTTTAAAGCTAGGTGAGGCCGGTTTTTTGTACCTGACTACTCTGTTACGAAACAGCTGAAACAAACTTAGAGGTCACAGTCTCTTTCAAAGTCCAGACGCTATATCGCTCAAGTCAAATTAAGGACTGTGCGGGTGTGATGGTCTTTTGAAGAAAAAACCACACACATTTCAGTGGACCTGTCTAGTCAGTGCAAGCATTTGTCAGTTATCGTGAAGCTCGACTCGTAACTCAAGGAGCTTAACGACACTACGACCAATACCAAAGAAAGGACATTTGGGTAGGCCGCTTAAAGTAAAGTAGACTCTTCGTTCAGAAAGTTATGGATGTCTTGAGAACTTCCGAGTAATTCCTGATACACTACTGACAGCAATTACTGCAAGCATTTTTAAGTTATCGTGTAGCTCGACTCATAACGCAAAAAGCTCAATGACACGACGAACAATACCAAAGAAAGGGTATTTGGGTAGGCCGTTTATAGAAAAGTAGATTCTTCGTTCAGAAAGTTATGGATGTCTTGTGAACTCACCAGTAATTCCTGATACAAGAGACCTCTCCAGGATTCCCTCGTTCCTCTCAGCCAACATGGAGCCAGAAGTAAGTGCCACGGCCAAGAAGAAGACGATTCTGTTGACAAACAATTTATTTTAACACGGTCCATACCATCACTACACAATTCTGTTGTCTGTCCGTCCCTGTGTATGCTTAGATAGTGACGGGGCCCCCCTATAGAAGTGACGGAGCCCCCCTATAGAGGGCCACAGTCCTGCCGGGGTTGCGGGACATACGCATACCGCGATCACGGCACACAAAGGGCTACCGAAGGACACCGTGGATTTTAGTCAGTACAAGTCTGACAGTCCCTCCCGCTCTGCCCGGGGTTGGAGGACTCATTTTTGATGATTTTACAACGTAAAAAAAAAAAATGTATGCTTAGATCTTTAAAACTACGAACGGATTTTGATGCGGTTTTTTTTAATAGACAGAATGATTCAAGACGAAGGTTTTTATGTAAATAACGTATAATATAGTAGAGATTGCACTTGTTCGGAGCCGGGGCTGGTCCCAAGTTATCTATTTAAACTGAAAAAAAAACATATCTGTGTAAGGGAGCCGGCTCAAATATTTAGTTTACTGTATTTTTAGTAGGTAAGTGTTGATATATCGGCAATAGAAATACATCATCTGGTTCATGAGATCCTGATGACAGACGGACGGACACCGGAGTTTTAGTAACAGGGTCGCGCTTTTACCCTTTGGGTACGGACATGAATAAATGCATAATTATAATTATGATATTTTTATGTGTTGACGAATTTTGTACAATATTGTGGATGTATCATGTCTGACAAAGTACGAGTAAATGAAATTAACAGTTTAGTTGGCAACATCAATTGACATCAATCAACACTGTGCAACGCAGTGGCTGAGCGAATGGACTGCTGCTTCCGCACGGAATAAATTAATGTCATTGATAATTCTTTGATAATTCTTTTTTTTTATAATAATATTCCACAACTATCACACAACGCCATCTAGTCCCAAGCTAAGCAGAGCTTGTGTTATGGGTACTAGACAACTGATAAACATACTTACATATTACTAAATACATACATATTATAGATAAATTACACCCAGACACAGAACAAATGATCGTGCTCATCACACAAACATTTGTCCTGGGTGGGAATCGAACCCACGACCTCCGGCATAGCAGTCAGGGTCACTAACCACTAGACCAACAGGCCAGTCAAATATTTGTATGATATACAATTACTTAGTTGCTGTAAGTCTGGGCGTTTGTGTATGTTATTGTATTATGTTAAAGTAAACGCACCCTCGATAGAAGAGAAAAAAGACTTACGTTAGAATAACTCCAGGGCCGGCGAAGTCAGTAAAGTTGGGCACGTCCAAACCGTAGACTGGCTTATTGAACTGAAAAAAAAGAATTTCTTTTAAAATCAGTACGTATAAACCACAATATCAATCAAATGACCACCTTTTTAGTCGACTACGGAAAAGAAAACAAAAAACGGTAATGATTTTGGTCGTCTGTACTACGAAAATAATGTATAGGTAAGTACTATACTATACATTTTACTAACACATTTTGTGGCGAGCTGTGTATTGAAATATTAATCTGATAATTAATTTGAACACTGCTGTGGTTTACCTTAGAGCATACTATACAAGTATATCCACGTATCTATGTAAACTTGTATAGCTTACGTATGCTTTACATAAGTGATTACTTCCGTTTCACAGAATTATGTGGCTTTTGCTCAGTCGTAGAAATTCTCAGAATTGTCTCACTAGCTTGAATATCTGGCTCTAATTACGTACAACCAGGACTGTATTTCTCGAAGCGATTAGCAGAGATATTAGCTACGTATGTTTTACGGAACCATTTCTAAATAGCGTAAAATCAAAATATGGTTTTCTCAAAACAATAATGACAAAAAAAGTCATAAATTCATTTTCATAGTATGCTTAATGTTAAATCTCACTTTGTGCAAATTTTCGCTCACATTTGAACTTATGTCTAAAGAAAGTGGATGACGGAATTATTCAGGTTTGGGTGGGCAAAGGTCGAAGAAGAAGAAACCCTAAATCAGCGAATTAAGATACAAATTCAACTGCTCAATTTTACTTTGCCATTTCTTCCACTCAAACTTCACGCAAATGTCATTGTCAGCTGTTAAATCTGACAGAACAGCAGTTGTCAAAGTTTATTGCGGTTTTTACTTATCTGTTGGCTTCTGTTATTTTCCCAGTAAAATGGGGCAAAAGACACCAGTCACGTTTAAGAACTTTTTACAGGTTATGATAGTTTGGAGGCAAAAGCCCCCTTCGGTGTTTCAGTGGAAGGCATCATTTTCTATGAAACCAAGATATTACTAGCCACTTACATAGACGGGAGAGGCCATAATCCTGGATGGTAGGTCACAGATATTGGCGAGGTGTTCCGTGGCTTCCATGAAGGCGAGGGACAGGTCTCTACTCAACATCCACTCCACCTGCTTGTCTGTGAACAAAATAAAAAGAGATTAGCCATCAGTTTTATTGCATACTTTAACAGGTTTAGGCTATAATGCATAATAAAGTCAAAGATTTATTTGCAATAAAATATGGTTACAGAAGTTCTTAAAACGGTAGGTAAGGGTAAGTAATCTTTACATATAATAAAATCGTAGAGATGTCATTCCTGTACATTGAATATTTTTTTCTTTTGTATTTTTTTCGAGATAAGGGATCGATTCTGATGCCAGATCAACTTTTATTTTTTTTCGAATTTTTTTATGTTTTTTTGATTTGATCTATCTCCGGAACTACTGTAAAGTTGTCGATCAAATTTTCCTCAAATATTCCTAATAATATGCTTCTGTTTATATGCTATGTATTATTACGCTATTTTTCCTGGGAGATAAGCAATTTTGAATTTTGTTGTTTTTAGATGTTTGTTGATAGTTGGAAGCTAAACCACTGGATATTATTTAGTCAATTTTTCCTCAAATATTCCTTAAACTGCTGTTCTATTAATAGGATATGTATAATTACGCTATTCTCCTTGGGGGATTAGCAATTTTATAATATGTTGATTTTCAGTCATTGTTGACATTTGTACAAGAACCGCTATTTGAAAACCACTGTCAACGTGCTAGCCAGTCCGGTCGGTAACCTGCTTGACTTTCGTGCAAGGGGTCTCTGGATCAAATCTCGCAGTTTTCTTTTTCTCTTTTTGAGTTTTTTTTTATTTGTCCTGAGAGTTTTAAATAATTTAACAAAATGTGCATACTTTTGTTTCAATATTATTCGCGATTTAAAATAATTATTATTTTTTTTCAATACTTCTCTAGGATATAAATCTACACCGATTTAAATTGTAGGTAGTAAGTTGGATATTTTTTTTAATTGTAATTGTTTCGAGGTGTGGAATTTTAAAGATTAGAAAAAAATCAGGGTTTCTATAATTTGTGTTTATTTATGTTTTGAATTGGTGCTCAAACCAGTGCATAGATTCTGTTTTAAACGACGACAAATTGTACTCATCGAGTCAGATAATTAGTTATTTTTTAGGTATCACGCGGTATGCTAAAGGGAGAAGAGCAATGCTATCGTACAGACGCCAGCAGGTCAACCTACCCGAATCTGTCAGATTTTACCATTCAAACCTTAACCTTCTACTCTTGTGATAAGGTTGAAATTTTATTAAAGAAATCTGACAGATTGTGGTAGCTTGATGTGCTGGCGTCTGTACGTTCAATTTGCAGCGATACTGTAAATCGACCCAAAAATGATAGTCTAATGTTTATATAAACACGGTCCTTTGAAATTAATGTCGCTCAAATAAGGACGTTTCGCAAACTATGTACCTAGATATAACATTATTGATCTAAACTAATAATAAAAATGCAATTATGTTTGTTTTTTACCTTTTCACGCATAACTACCTACTGAATCGATCGTCCCAAAATTTAGCATATACGTTGTCAGGAGTATAGACACGGATATAAGGTATCTTACATCCCGAATAACAGAAGCTGTTTCCGAGAAAACAATTACGTTCATATTCCAGATGGCGCCACACGATCCGTATTGTTTCACAAATTGTAAAATAACGCAAGCGAAGCCGCGGGCAAACACTAGTATATGATATAACTACAAAATCTCTAAAACTTACAAGAGATAACAACTGAATATATAATTTTATTTGATATAACGATCTGTTAAATATAATAAACGATTGACATAATTTTATAATGACTAATTTCTCTATGCATAACAATCAATGAATATAAAATCGTTCTGTATACCGCTCAAAAGACATAAAACTTATTTGGTCTAATTTTTTTTTCTTCCTGGCAAGTAATCTAACACTGATGTACCTAGTAATAGTACCACCTGCCGTGAATGATCGACGGAGCCCCGCTTCGCGGGGCTCCTATTTCTGCTTACAGGGTTTAAAGTAACCTAACACGAAGGGGATGGCGGGGTCTTTCAGACCCCGCCATCCCCTTCGAAACTAACCTGTCTGTGTCGGAATGCCCCAAGTCCCGAGCTCGCTTCGCTCGCTCTTGCATCCTAGGTCAAATAACTGATTACTACCTGTCATGCTGGCTCAACGGAGCCCCGCTACGCGGGACTCCTATTTCTGGGTGCAAGGTTTAAAAAAACGTTAAATTATACGTTTCAAACATTATATGTAATGCTTTTCGCTTAATTAAACGATATATCAAATAAAATTATATGAAATGAGTTTTAGAGTAACACAAACATTATGTGTAGAGAAATTATATCAACCGTTGGTATATCTCACGTTGATTATATCATGTGAACGTTATTGAAATGAAAATATATCAAATAACTTTATATGAAATGAGACGCACCCGTAGGTAATATTAGCACAGTATAAATATCTACAGTAGTGGATCTCGGCCGCATGATAGAAATAAATACCTACAGCCGCGCGGTACGTAAACATGCGCTAGGGCTGTTCGATCCGACGCCCGTCTCTAGCATTTTAATTACATTTGCCTACTTTCTGTATCTATTTAGTTTTGTGATTGTAAATATACTTTTCTTGTATCAGTAAACAAATAAAATACTTTGTATATTGAATAGGAAGGATTTTAACACAAGCGTAAGTACCTACCGTATCATGATTCATTCAGAACTGTCTATAACTTACCTATTTCATTCGTTTCAGTAACTTTCCTTTAGTATATCCACTGTATTTATTAATTGAAATACCCTTTTTTTCGTTAGATAATAGAAAATATTTATCCATTAAAAAGTCACACATTATGTACCTACCTGCCAGCTACTAGTACTTAAGTATAATTATTTTATAGTCAGTACTTTTCAGAGTTTACAGGTATTAAAAAAAAAACCTATGACTGGATACGTTATTGACGAATTCATACACCCAAAAACAGCACAATATTTCCTACTCGTCATATTAAATTATGTCCATGAACTGATTTTGTTAAAAAAACAACACACCGTCCGTTCATCACTACGGTACGGCCGTGACTGTCAGCGCCCCGAGCGCGCCCCGACATCGAGTCACGTGGTATAGCTCGCGTTTCGTCCGTTTGTATGAAGATCAAATACTGTTAGATATTATTACCGTGATATTAGTGGCTTAACATATTTAATCATAACATAATGACATGCAAATTTTTGTTACAGATAACTATTTCATTATTAATAAGGTTTAAATTGAAAGAATTCTTTTATACACCGTGACTTTTTAGTCGTCTTACAAAAAGGGTCCACTTAATGTATCCGACCTAAAATACCTCTAGGCAAGTTATTTTTTTTTTAATCGTTAAAAATAATTTTTATTTTTAATAAATAGGTGCATTAGAAATATGAAACACCCTGTTAAATGTTTACGTATCTAGCTGTAAAGTATACCTACCCAGCGCAATAGTCGGGCAGATCATTCTATCTCCATTTTCTATGAGACAAGGGTGTTTCTAACTACACCTTGCGTCATAATAACGAATTAAAATTTTATTTTAAAAAATTTCAAATCTCTTAAATACCTATTTTTTTATTATAAACGTGTTCTAGTCATTGGGTACATGAACTGGGCTGCTTTTGTAAGACGACTAAAAAGTCACGGTGTATTATAGAACGGATTCTCAATTAACCACCTATGTAAAGCTCTTTTGAAGCGAACCATTGGAAGTTCTTTAATTTGGTTAGGAATCTTGTTGTAGATCTGAATACACATAGGATAACAGCTAAAGGTTAAATAAATACCACACTGTAACCTCAGATCAAAGAAATAGGCAGTTAGAGCGCTCAGAACACGCGAGTTAATACAAAATCAAAATCGAATATAAAGTCGCGACAGTACCAAGCTACGCGACGTACCAAGCTGGGCATTGTTGTTGTTTTTTGCCAAAATATGCCTACGTCTCGTGTCTTTAACCATCGTAAAAGTTGTTCTCAAAAACAAAGAAAACATTATGGAATGTAATTCTACTTGATTCAGTATTAACTGTGGTGAAGACACTTCCGTGTTCTGAGCTTATATCTGCCTATATCTTTGATCTAAGACTGTAACAATAACATTTTATAGCAAATATTTTGAAGAGAGTGGATTTTTTGCCAGTTTTTGGATGGTATGGTTTTTAAGAAACAGTTGCTGATCCCGGCTATCATTTCGGAATCTATAGTGACTAGGGTTCATTCAAATGTTTAGTTACTTTCATACGCGTCCGTATCTACATAACGGACTTAGAGAGTCAACACACTGACACCAAAACCAAATTTGATACACAAGAATAAACATCGTGACCTATTCCCATCAATTAGAACGAAAGACACAAAACATGTCCTTTTAAGGGTTAAATTTTAACCCAATTCTGCCCTTTGCCTTCAGTAAACAAGGAAGCAAGGGGTATTTGTTACCCCCTGGCAATAAAAACCAGTTCGTCCGGAAACCCGTGTCTAATAATGGGACATTAATTTTAAGAAAACCCTTAATTTTAGGGGTCGAGTCGACATCGTGATTGACTGTTTAATTAAAGGTGAAACAAATAGCGGTCAGGTTGACCCGGTTGGTAAGGCGTCGCTTCTCATGCACGATGTTGGGTGTTCAAAGTTGGGCATGTACTAGGGAATTAGGGATGAGCGTTGAATCAACGAACTAGTTGAATCAACCGTTGATGTCCTGTCAACGTATTAACGTTAACGGTATATGAATCAACTAGTTGAATTCGTCAACGACGTTTATGAATTTAACTCGTGCGTCTCGGTGAATTAACGAAAACGTAAACGCAACGACCTAAGCAATTTAATAAAACTTACGTTGAAAATAACGTCATCGATTACGAGTGATGGTCATATTGACGATTTGAACTCTAAGTAACGGATGAAAGAGTTGATTTTCGAAATATTTTAAGAATAAACATTCTATTCATTCTGAATAGAATGTTTATTTCCATGAATCAAACGTTAACTCTTACTTAAATATTGAATCAATTTTTTTCTAAAATGTAACGCGCAATCGTTGGATAAAACCGTTTGTTGAATCAACGGTTTACGTTGCAAGTGGACGTTGTTGCAAGTTGACAGTTAAATTCGTCAACGAGTTGAACACGTTAACTCATTGACGAATTTAACTAGTTGATTAACTAGTTGACAAACGTGAATCAACGTTAACGTTTCGTTGACGGAAAAACCGTCAACGACCCATCGCTAGCGTGTACTAAAATGCACAGAAACATGAATGTTAGCTGATTTCGCAATGCGCAATTATTGCGAATGGTGATCGTAAAAAGCATTTAGAAAACATGTATGCAACGACAGTCCAGATATATGGGCATACCTATAGGTACAAGTTATAACGTTAAATGCGCAAAACCTCTCGAGGGGTAACTCATCCCATGTAACTAAACATTGTTTGTTCTAAGACTTATGGAAATTCCCAAAAAAGAAAAAAAAGATTTTTCATACTGATGGGCCCGATCAATTTCTCATTTTGTATGAAAAACCAAATTTTTTTTTGCGAATTGCCAAAAGTCTTAGAACAAACATTTCAGTAACATGGGCTGAGTTACCCCACGAGAGATTTTGCGCTATTAACGTTACACGTTGTGTATAATAGTTATCATAAAATCATGATCCAGCCCCATATATTTCTAATAATATACGAGATAGAGTAAGTTCCAATTGACGTGGTTATCAGGAAAGGTTATAAAAATCCGAATTTGCTGGATAGCTATTCAGTCTCAATCTAATTTTAAGTTTTAACACGAATACTGAAAGTCGAGTCGGTTAAACAGGAAACGTAAAACTGTGAAGATGCCAAAACGCAAGATAACCTGGAAATGTTGTTCACAAGTGTACGACATGAACTTTGTTACTAGAAACTTTAATACAACTGCAAAGTTCAAATGTAAAAGATATTTTTAAGTCAAAGAAGTTAAACTGAAACTGGGACAATACTTTACAAAAATAACTAAGTTTAAAAAGAGTATTTTTGTACGCGAATATGGATGCGCGCTGTGGATGGGTGACATTCTGTCATAGCGAGTTTCCTCCGTGCCACGGAAAGCACGTAAAGCCGTTGGTCCCGGCTGTCATTTGTAGATCTTTGTCAGTCGTTACTGTTAGTCAGAAGCTCTAAAGTCTGACAACCAGTCGTACCATAGAGTATCGTATTACTCAGTTACTGGTTTGAGGAGGTCCGATAGGCAGGCGCTCTACGTAAAATACTGATATTCAGCTACATCTGGTTCGACTGGAAGCCGACCCCAATATAGTTGAGAAAAGGCTAGGCAGATGATGATTTTTGTACGCGAATCTTTTAGGGTATTCCAAAAGTACAAATAGGAGAAACTCTGGGTCAGCGGCTCTTACCCTTTTTGAATGATGACCCTTTTTTGGGGGTGGGAATCATAAAAGTATGATTTATCTTTCTCAGGCTGGAGTCCATAGGACAGTCAGACTTGCACTAAGTCTAGGGGCCTCCGACGGCCAAAGCTTGCCGGGGTCGCTTGACTTATCTCATTACCGTCACCCCGGAATAAAAAGGGCTATTGAAAGTCACCAATTTTATTCAGTACGAGTCTGACAGTCCCTCCTGCCCTGCCCTGGGTTGGACTCATTGATGATTCTACCACGTAAAAAGAAAGTCTAGGGGCCTTAACGTCAAGGGGCATTCTTTTGGGGCGGCTGCTATACATAATCTCCGAGGCATGCCATTACACATCGCAACGAATATAGTGTAGATACGTACACGATACGTAGTACGACAAGTGTACGTGTATCCATATTAACATGTTTCTCTCGAGGAAGGCGAATCACACAGGAAATATCAGAATTTATCACTTTCGTTCTTAATGTACGAACCATGTCGAACGATCGCATACAATATATTGAAAGCGTGCGTGAGCTTAGCTTATATTACTAGCTTTAGATCGCGGCTTCGCTTGTGTTTGTTTATAATTTGATTGTCAATTCTGGTTGGACTCTGCTTGTAACAATGTACTTAGCATGTGAACAAAAAGTTTATTTTTTCAGGTGGAATATAGTCTAAGGCCGTTTCTATCATCATCATCAGCTTATATTTTTCCCACTGCTGTGAGAGAGAGTGGGCCATAATCCACCACGCGGGCCCCGTGCGTATTGGTGGATGTCGCATGTCTTTGAATTTTTGGTTCTAGGACATACCGGTTTCCTCACGCTGTTTTCCTTCACCCTTTTGAGAGTAGTGGTGATGAAATAAATTACACAAAGTAATGTGCCTGGCGGGGTTCAAATCCACGACCTACTCGGAAGTCGGGACCGATACCACTGGGCCACCACTGCTCTCTAGGCTGTTTCTATACACCCTTTTATTCAGGTGATAAAGTCATCAAATGATTCCACCCGTCCGTGGCGCGTGAAGGACTGTGAGTTATTATTATATTATTATTATTTCCTTTATTCATCTTAGTTTCCTATAGTTTACATTTTTAAATATTTCTAAAAAAGAAAAAAAAAACATTTAAAAATATAAATAATAGTGGCCCACCGGTATCGGGAACAGGGTCCAAGCTACCGGCAGTCAGGGCTCCAGAGAAAGGAACCTCCTAACAATGCGCGCCGTGTCCAGAAGAACTGCTTTCTGAATCAAGCCCTTGATCCAGCTGCCTAACGAGAGCCTCCTTAGGTGTTGGTCGAGGCTCTTGGCAATTAAGCCATGGGCCGACACGACTATCGGCACAATGACAGCTGAATCAACGTCCCACATATCGACAACCTCGCGAGCCAAATCAAGATACTTGATTTGCTTATCTTTCTCAGCTTTCACGAGGTTCTCGTCATGCGGGACGGTTATGTCAACAATCATTGTGCGCCGCTCTGATCGATCCACCACCACTATATCAGGTCTATTGGCTACAATAGTCCTGTCAGTGATGATGGATTGATCCCAGTACAGTGTGATATTACCACTTTCAAGAACTGGGTCGGGCACATACCTGTAGTACGGCACTTCCGATTCGACAAGGCTGTATTTCAGAGCAAGTTGCTGATGGATTATCCTGGCTACAAGGTTATGTCTGTGCAAGTATTCTCCGTTAGCCAGACGAGAACACCCGGAAATAATGTGACGTATTGATTCGCCAGGACGGTGACATGCCCGACATATGTCAACCGTGCCATCCTTCACAATAAACCTCCGGTAGTTATTCGTCATCATAACTTCATCCATAATTGCACAGACAAAACCCTCGGTTTCACCAAAGAGGTCACCGGATCGTAGCCAGGCCACGGACGCTGACAAATCTACATCAGGCCCATGTAGAGCCCGGAAAAAGCGTCCGTGATGCTCCTTGCTCTGCCATACTTCCATGCGATCATTAGTGTCAAGCACCACAGGTTTGCGCCAGTTCTCTTTAGCCAAGGAGAGCGGGGTGAGGCCTTTGTCCACCGCCACTACATCTCGATGCATTCCCACGTCGGCTTTCAGGAAATATTCCCTGAGATTGCATATCTCGCGATTGTGGAGAGTCTTAGCGTTGAGAAAACCTCGACCTCCACATTTTCGCGGGATATACAATCTCATAACCGAAGACCGTGGGTGATGCATTCGATATGCAGTCAGCAATGTACGGACCCTCCTATCCAGGGTATCAAGTTCTGTTTGAGTCCATTTGAGTATGCCAAAAGAGTACATCAAGACCGGCATGACCCAGCCGTTGAAAGCGCGCACCTTATTACCACCTGATAGAAGGCTATTAAATACTTTTTTCAGGCGGCCAAAGAAGCGCTCCTTCAACGATTGTTTCATGTCAGTAACATTGATGCCCAACGCTTCTGACATACCCAAATACTTATAGGTTTCGGTTGCTGAGAGGGATCTAAGGCTTATGGAATCCGAGAGTTCGGTGCTCACGGATTCCACAATCCCCCCTCGCTTTACATGCATGACCGCACATTTGTCCACACCAAATTCCATCCTGATGGCGCTACTGAAGGTTTCAGTCACCTTCAGTAGCTTCATTAGTTGCAAATTGTTGGGGGCAAAGAGTTTAAGGTCATCCATGTAAAGGAGATGAGATATAACCTGACCGCCTCTCCTCAACCGAATGCCTAGACCTGAATCCTCCAACAGTGTGCTAAGAGGATTCAGGGCCAAGCAGAACCAAAGTGGACTCAAACTATCACCCTGGAAAATACCTCGCTCTATCCTTATCGGTTCGCTAGTTCTCGGGATATGCCGACATCCTGGATAGCGAAGAACTGTCCTCCATTGCCTCATACACGACATCAGGAAAGTGCATAGAGTTGTATCAACTTTATACAACTCCAGCACCCTCATGAGCCATGTATGTGGCACCGAGTCATAGGCCTTCTTATAGTCTATCCAACATGTTATTATTATTATTATTATAGCTTAACCCTTAAATGCATAGTTTATCATTTTTGAAACATACCCAATATTATTTAATTAAAAATAAAATAAATGAAATATGTTATTAAATTATAAATTTATTAATTATTTAGGGTATTTACTGTCATTATGCATTCATTTATTTTTTCAATATTTTTTTTTCTTTTTTTTTTAATTTTTCAATATGGACAGTGATGTTTTGGCTAAGACCTCTTTGGTTTTGGGAACCGTCCTTTTTTTTAGAAAATTAATAAAAATAGTTTTAATCGCAATTTTGTAATTCCAAAATATGAAACAGAATTGTTATAAAATAGAATATCATAAACCGAAAAAATATTTTTTAAATATAAAAATAATTAGAAAATATTGGAGGGGGTAATTTTTAAATTTTTTTGCTTTTTTTTCATTTTTAAGAGAAATTTAAGCAAAAAAATTTATTTTTTATTTTTTCAGCAATGTTGGAATCATGTTTTATTATTTGAATAACTTTTGAATAAAATACAAAAAATCATGCATTTAAGGGTTAAGCTCAATCAAAATTTAAATCAAATAAAAAAAATATCTTGCAAGATTTGATTAGGTACAGACAGGACAGTTGAAACTAAATAAAAGCTTGTAACACGAAAGTTACATTTAAGAAACGAATAATTTATAACTTTTCTTTCTTTGAAGCAAAATATTCCGGACTCTAGGAATGAGCTACTTTACTCCCTTGGGCGTACTTCGACGGAACTAAGAAAATATAGCACGGAACTGTCCCCCTTGAGAAAAGTAGGAAAACTTCTGGTGTGGATATAACTGTGGTATCAACAAACACGTAAAGGTCTTATAATAAACGATGAACTGAGAAAATAACTTCCTTTATATGTTGTTACTTTGAGTAACAACCGTAATTAATTCAATTTTTCAGTCCAATTCCTGGTCCGTGTCCGTGTGCTTTTGACTGGACATCTTTAAGAGCCTATGGACACCACGTTTTTTAAACGCGCCGGTGCAGCGCGTTTGACACGATGCAGACGCGATACGCACGCAAGGAGACGCAGCCTAGAACAAATGACATGTGCATAGGCTCTTAGTTTTCTACCTTTACATACTAGCGACATGTCTTACAACTTGCAAACTAATAAATTCGATATAATAAGAAGCTATGATGATGAATCCCCGCTCTCTATGTTCAGCATTAAGATGAAACCTCTCCATATAGGAATGCCCTAGGGTACATGGATGCATTTCGGTAACCGAAAAGTACATACATTCAAAAATATAACAATATTATATTCTAGGTTCTAGAAAAAGCTGCATTTAAAATTGCATTTTTTATATTTATTGTTCAGCTGTGGGTTCCTGTTTGACTGTTTAATAAATGATTGGATAATGTGCACGAGTATCTGGTTTTGAAGGAGTGCATTCCTTGCAATTTGAGACAGTAGCCACTCATCATCATCATCATCATCAGCCTATAATATTCCCACTGCTGGGACACAGGTCTCCTCTCTGCGAGAGGGAGTGGGCCATAATCCACCACGCGGGCCCAGTGCGGATTGGTGGATGTCACATGTCTTCGAATTTTTG
This sequence comes from Agrotis segetum, assembly GCA_036375495.1. Classification (NCBI taxonomy): domain Eukaryota; kingdom Metazoa; phylum Arthropoda; class Insecta; order Lepidoptera; family Noctuidae; genus Agrotis; species Agrotis segetum. The sequence goes on along the minus strand of JAQSVV010000015.1, from coordinate 4,008,089 downwards.
GTTGGTTTGGACATGCCGGTTTCCTCACGATGTTTTCCTTCACCGTTTTGAGAGCAGTGGTGATGAAATAAATTATACAAAGTAATGTGTCAAGACGAAAGTCTTCAACCAATGTGTGTTACCAGTGATGAGTTACGGCACCGAAACGTGGTCTTTCACTATCGGCCTCATCTCGAAGCTCAAAGTCGCTCAACGAGCTATGGAGAGGGCTATGCTAGGTGTTTCTCTACGTGATCGAATCCGAAATGAGGAGATCCGTAGACGAACTAAAGTCACCGATATAGCCCACCGGATTAGCAAGCTGAAGTGGCAATGGGCAGGCCATATTGCTCGCAGAGCAGATGGCCGATGGGGTCGAAAAGTGCTAGAGTGGAGACCACGGACTAGCAAGCGCAGCGTAGGACGTCCACCAGCAAGGTGGACAGACGACCTTATAAAGGTCGCCGGAAGACGCTGGATGCAGGTCGCTTCCAACCGCTATCTGTGGAGAACAAAAGGGGAGGCCTATGTTCAGCAGTGGACGTCCTATGGCTGAGATGATGATGATGAATGTGCCTGGCGAGGTTCGAACCCACGACCTATCAACTCACAAGTCGGGACCGATACCACTGGGCCATCACCACTGCTCACAGTAACCACTGCCTTCATAATTTGATCTCATCTTCAATTTCACATACTAAAACTTGTCAGCATATAACTGACACGTGCCCCATCATACGAAATATATTATGTACATAAATTAAACGTTATATTTACTTAGGATCCCGTCGGGCAAAGCTTAAAGGATCTAATTGTCGACGTTGAAACAAACACGTTTGTTTACTGTCAAGTAACGGATCAGGACGGATTCTGACAATATTTGGATCAATCATGAGGAAAACTATTATATTTTGTATCTATTTTCATGTATTTACGCTTGAAACTAATATTCCGTCTCAATCCAAATCCCATCCCTTTGTTTTTGGCGGATTAAAACCTCGGACAGGCAAATTCGGTCTTTGATTGGTTACAGCAAAAGATCCGAAGAGTAACCAAGATACATTATTAATTTACGTTCTTTCAATCTATACATAATGTAAAGAAATAGTTATAACATTTTTCTTTAGTTTGAATTTAAGAGTTACAAAAATAGCGCCATAAAAGAAATTGTTCCACGTGATGAGCATTTTCTGCTGAGAGAATAAATTTGAAGATCTGGAACAACTGATGTGGAACAATAGCAGCCAGCTACACTCAAATGACTTTTTAGCACGAGTTGTTCAGCCTGATAAGCACTCTCCGTTGACGTATAGAAAGTTGTCGCTGGCTTAAGCAACAGGATCCGCGTACGAAGTCGCGGGCAGAAGCTAGTCTTTTAAATATTTTTTTGAAAATAATATCTGCTTTCAGTCTTGTGTATTTTAACGTCTAAATAATTACAGCAACACAGGCCTGTCTTCCGGTTTAAACCGAACTCGCTGAGGTTAGTCTGTGGATGGATGACCATCTATCATAGCAAGGTTTTGAACTCACAGCCTTAAGCAAGGAGAGGCGAAGCGTTACCAACCTCTTGGCTAAGGCCGAGACTCCACCAAAGCTGCAGTGCGAGTCGAGACGTCTTTTGTACAACCAATAGAATTGCGTTGCCGGAGTGGAACTGTGACAATATCACAATTCTATCAGTTGTTCAAAACATGTCTCGACTCGCACAGCTTTGGTGGAGTCTCGGCCTCAATGTACAAAAAGCTTGTCAGCTAAGGTTTTTAAATTGCCCACCTATATTAAACTTTAATACAATGGTTTTAATAGAAAGAAAGAAAGAAGAAAGAAAGAAAAAACGTTTATTTGGGTAACCGCGGTCGGTGGTACACACAAAATAAACAAATAAATGAACACAGAGAGAAAAAAAAAACAAAAGTTTAAAACATTACGCATACAACAAAATATATCTACATAAAATTATAACATTGTGTGTCCCACGGCTACGTCAAATGGGTCCAGTTCAGCGAAATGTCGAGTAGCTAGTACTCGACACTGGTTTTCAACTGGACCTGGACAATGACGTGACGGACGCAAAGCAGTCTTAGAACATCCAAACGTGATTTGTGTGTGTTTGTGAAATATATAAATACTTGTATTAACATGATAGCATGAATATATTCAATACAAAAAGCTGTAGAAAAATAATGTCAAAAATGTATGAATATAGAGATATTTCTTTTCAAACACAGATTTTTTCTAAAGCCTTAAGCGCCATATACCAGACCCAAAAAAGCTTTGAAATGAAATCAAACAATTAACAACTGAATAATTTACGCTGTTACGCTCAAAGCTGCTTTAATACCAAAAAATCTTATTGTTCACCTGTTTCAAAAGCTAATTTTCAATTTAAAACAGTGAAAAAAGAAAAAATTCTTTACCAATTATAAAGGGTGCATTTCAATGAAATTCCATACAATAGAGGAGAGAAACAAAAGAAATCGTATCGTTACAAAGTTTCCATTTTTTACTCTCGACTATGAGGTACTGTTGTTGTTTGAAAGTTTTTTGCTATTTGTTTTACAGTTGCAGTAATGTCGGTAACAGAATTTTACTAAAATCAAAATATAGGCTGTTTGAAAACCAAATGCAGTTAATGCTTAAAATTTCAGTAGGTATTATAATGAATTAACTGTAATTTATTAAGTAATTACTTTTTGTAATATCTCTATCTAAGGACTGTCAGACTTGTACCGACTAAACTCCACGGTGATCCTTCAATAGCCCTTTACGTTCCACGTTCATGGTCAGATGAGGTAGTCCCGCGACCCCGGCAGGCTTTGGCCCTCTAAGTTTACTAAATCCAGCTCTTTGAAGCGCACGTGGAACATGACGCGTAGTCGACCCGGGCATGGTCCATCATCGGATGGCGAGTTACGATTCCGATTAGTCTGCCTTTGAGTAAAGACTTTCATATAAATAATGCTATACGGTTATTTGTAATATTTAACACTTCATGCAAAACAAGTGGTACATGGGCGGAGTTAAGCTATTGTCAAACAAACAGACAGGCGTGGCGAACGCGAAGCGATGCGTTTTTGTTATTGTAATTTATGGAATTGTTTGAAGCCAGCACATAGACTATCGGATCGCTTTCGCTTTTCTATGTGACTGGATTCTAACAATTCCATATTCCACATTACAAATAAAAACGCTTCGGATCGCATTCGCTTCGCCTGTCTGTTTGACAATAGCGTTAATGCCTGAGCCATTCTCTAGCAGTCAATGGGTCACGGTTAGAATCTGTTTCCAAGTTGTGATGTGTGCTGTAATACTTGACAAACATATTTACTTACCAGTCTCATCCATATGGGCTTCCATATCAGAACTCTTGACGGTCCAGAAAGACACCTTCCTGGGGTCTGTGATCCTCAGCTGTAAGGACTCCGAGAAGTTGGCAGCAAAGACCAGAACAGCCCGCGCCTTGCCATGAGCTGCTTCCTCCATAGCCGTGGCCTTGTCTTCGTAAGGACCTGTTGGAAAACGATTAGATTTAGACCTTGTGTTGTTAGAAACAAAGTTTATTTTGATTAGGATTTTCTACGAATGTTTCTACCATTTAGATTTAGATCATGAGAACATTCATGTCCTAGAACCAAAAATTCGAAGACATAATTATGACATCTACCAACTCGCACTGGGTCCGTATGGTGGATTATGGCCCACTCCCTCTCACAGAGAGGAGGCCTGTGTCCCAGCAGCGGGAACAATATAGGTTGATGATGATGACATGTCTTCGAATGAAGATATCCAATCAAAAGCTGACGTCAAATTATACGGATCAGGATTTTGATTGAGATTAAAGAATTGATTTTGGGCGTTAAAGTACTTATCATCTACCTAGCCTTTCCATAACTATTGGGGTCGGCTTCCAGTCGAACCAGATGCAGCTGAATATCAGTATTTTACATGGAGCGACTGCTTATCAAACGCCAGTAAGTGGACAATACGATATCCCATGGTAAGACTTTTAGCTTCAGATGAAAAGTAAGGATTGTTATAGATCTACAAATGGTAGCCGAGACCAAAGGCTTTTACGTGCTTTCCGAGTAACATAGGAAACTCGCTATGACAGATGGGCACTCATCCACAGGCCAAGCGCGGCTTAACCCGGAGGATAGGCCTGTGCGACTGTAATTATTTAGCCACGAGCTCTTATGAACGTTAGAGTACTATGCAAGTTTATTTGTTTCCACAAAATAGTTTCTCCAATGGCTAATGCTTCACCAAACAGGTAGAACAAGTGAAGTAACTCATTTAAGCCATTAATGGCCGGATGCTTAGTTAATGTTCGAAGTTGTTAATAGCGCAGTTTAAACTAGGCTATGATGCATAATGCTTTAACTGAATTAAAACACTTTCATACTATACATGGAACCTGATCGAACGAGCTCTGTTCATTCATAGCTTTTCTTTACGTGGCAAAACCTTCAAATGAGTCCTCCCATACAGGATGGGACGGGAGGGGACTGTTAGAATTATACTGACTAAAATCCAAGGTGATCCTTCAATAGCCCTTTATGTTCCAGGGTCACGGGTACTTGATAAGACAGTCCCGTGACCCCAGACATCCCGTGATCCCGGTAATTTATAGCTGGGGTTCGAATTTGTAGCCTTCGCAAATAGCAGGCCATCACCTTAATCATTTGGCAATTCAGGCATTGGACGCGGTGGCGAATAGAATATAACACATAATGTACGAATAAATAGAAGAATACGATTTTTTCCCGATATAAGACCAAACTGGATCGATTTTAAACCTTGCGTAATATAAGATCAAACATCATCAAGCTGATTCGAATTTTGGCAATAACGATGTTAAATGTCACGTTTTGATACAAAATACTCGCCAACAAAAAAATTCTACTCAAATTACCTATAATCATCATAACATCAGCAATATTCGTCCACTGCTGAACATAGGCCTTCCCCACAGATTTACGATAGGACTGGTTGGAAGCGGCTTGCATCCAGCGCGATCCTGTGATTTTCACCAGATCGCCTGTCCACCTTATAAGTGGACATAACTAAGTGAATAAATATTTTTTTCTCAACTCACCAAATTCGACTGCCGTTTCGACAAATAGTCTAAATATTGACAACTAAATCTTGTCAAGTTCCATTCCCAAGTTTGAGGGTCCTGTGGGCAATGGTTCTTGTCGTAGTCGCAAAGGGGTTCCGTAGAGTTGACTTCGTAGTTCACAACAGCGATCGGCAAGCCGACCGGGTAGTGACCAATGGCGAGGCAGAAGAATATCATTTGGGAGACTGGTAGACCGAGGAGGAAGGCCAAAGCTCTGGAAGAAATAAAGAGAACTAAAATTAGGTACACTCTAAAAAACTTATTATAGACGAAAGGTTTTAAGAGCAAATTCTGGGACAGCGGCGACCTCTCTCGCCCGGTACTAGTTCAAGCCATGCTGCGGTCCATTTGTGAAGCAATAACCAAGGAGGAGGCTTAATACGTGAGATGGAGGACATCCTCTCCATCACGTGATCCACCGTCTCCTTCGCTTCTGAACCAGCCTACGCTCAGGGCGACGAACATCACGTGGCAATTTCTGGTAACCGTCAGGGCGAGCTTGCAGGTGTCAAGTAATGGGTAACTCACTGCCCGATCAAGAATCCAGGTCGACGGCGCCTAGAGTTCCATGCACGCCTCGAGCTGATAGTAAAACTAAGGGGGCCTCTATAGGGCTAAACCCCTACCAAACATCTGCAAAGGTACCCTTAATCCTGGAACCTAAAGGGAAACAGAAGGATTTTTCGGCACTAAGAACCCGGCAGTCCCTTTCGCTCCGCGCAGTCAAAACTCATTTGATGATAATACCACTCAAAAAAGAGTGGTTCGTTACACGATTTTGATTTTTCATCGCTTTTATAACATTTTCAATATTTTCAACTTACGCGAAATTCCTAAAAAGACTCAAGAAGTTCTTCCAGATCAAAGGCTTCATGTGATGCCACTTCATGGGCATGTACGACTCCAAGCTTCTCTTGGGCTTCTCTTCTGGAGGCATTGCTTCTATGGGGTTCATCAGCTCTGGCGTCACCACCACACGGCCTTTGCTGCTCATAGAGACGTTATCACCAAATTCACCAGATATTTCACCAATTTCTGCTTCTTCGAGATCCACTGCTGCTGGGTTCTGAAAAGAGATAATAGTTTAATTTAAATCACATATTTGTATTTGATCAAAAACCCTCAAAAAAAAAAAAAGAATGTTAAAAATTTCCGGCTAGGTGATCTTCTCTACTCCAAGCGAAAAGAGAATTTAACTCCTTATTTGTCTTGTCTTTATATTTATCTACTTCTTAATCATAATCATCCTATGATGTTCCCACTGCTGAGACACCAGGGTTCCTCTATGTGAGAGAAAATGGGCCACAATACACCACGCAAGCAAAGTTCAGATTGGTAGAAGTCACAGTCATGGTGGTCTATTTTTTTTTTTTGCTGCTAGGACCGACATCTCCTTCACCGTTTTCGTCATCATTTTGACGTAATTTATGATTACTATAAAGCGCTTGGCTGTGTCCAAACCCATAACCTACATCTCGTAAGTTGGGCCGGGTACAAGAAGGCTGCCAGTGCTCCTCCTATCGGCCACTACTTCTCTATCGGCAAATCTTTCGAATTCACTTCTTTTCCAGCCATATTTTATTTCAGAAAAATGCATTTTGTTTCATAACTTACTGGTATAGCCGGCAGTTCCACTCTCTCGACAACATCAGCCAAGATGCTGGATCTCCTCCTCTTTCCCAAGTTCTGGAGTACCGACAGCTTCAAGAACACGTCTTCTAAACTCTCGCCCTGGTAGCGACGGATCAGTTCCGTTGGAGACTCTTCAGCTAAGAATCTACCGCCTCGCATGAGTCCGATCTGGAAGAAACAATTTAAATGCGTTTAATTTTTGAGGTCAGCAATATAATACGGTCGATAACAATGTTGATGAACGAAAGTCAATTTTTTTCAATTTACGATGTTGAAAAAATGGGGTTGTCAGCGCAAAGATATAGTAGATGGCGCCACCATAGAGTAGTCCTAATCCGACCAATGACATAATACTATTTTGAATTACCTTTATTGAACTGATTTTTTGAAGCTATACTAGCGCCATTAGTTCCCCAGTTGCCATCCCCATTACTACGCGTTCAAATTAAGAATAGGATAGCCACGGCGCCATAAAACTGTAAACTTTTCTGAACTTACACGCTCTTAAATAAATTTAAATTATATGAAAATAACATTAACAAGTTAATAACCATAAAGAATATACAAAATCAATTTGCACTGAGTAGTAATTTTTTGCGAAACCTAAGTCACAGTATGGGGCCAAGGATGTCCTATATTATTTTTCGATTTCTTTTTCAAATTCTGGTCTATTTTAACTAAATCAACATGTTAATAGTGTTTAAAGATACGACATCTTTAAAAACCATTAACATGATGTTCAAATTTTTAAGTCCTCACCAAAAAAAACTTAAATTTAGTTTAAATCCCTCCCCCACCCAAAGGTAATAAAAGCTATCAAACTGACGCAGCTGCAAAACTGCAACCATTCTAAACATAATAAAGTAATGTTACTTACGATATCAGCCTGCTTTGTCTCGTCAATGTAATGGGTCGTGATGATGACAGTCGTGCGTCCCCCTTTGGTGATATCCACTAAATGGTCCCAGATGCTGAAAACCAGACATTTTAATTGTTAAAATTGCCTTTTTTTTTTTTTTTTAGCGTGGTAAAATCATCAAATGAGTCCTCCAACCCCGGGCAGGGCGGGAGGGACTGTCAGACTTCTACTGACTAAAATCCACGGTGTCCTTCATAGCCTGTTATGTTCCGGGGTCACGGTAAGGGAATAATCCCGCGACCCCGGCAGGCTTTGGCCCTCTGAGAGGGGGGCCCCGTCATTATGCTGACGCTCTTTGAGGCGCGCGTGGGACACAACGCGCCGTCGACCCGGGCATGGTCCTTGGTCGGGCAGCGAGTTGCCCTTTACTCGCTGCCCGCATGCCCGCGCCTACGGTGGCCGGAGATCATCTTGCGACGTCCGTCGCCGTGGGCGCCTACCACTGCGGCTGGGGCGGAGGGAGGACACTGTCCTCTCTCGCTCGCGGCCTGCCTCCTCCTTTACGAGCATTACTGCCTCGCAGAAGGAGCTGACCGCTTCCCACTCCGTCTCGCCCCGCAGCATGGCCGCAACCAATGCCGGGCGTTAAAATTGCCTTAGCATTGCATTTTGGAATTTTCGTCCAAAAATTTTTGGGTGGATTATAGTAGCTTTGATATTCATTTTAAACTGCTGACTTCTCATTGGAGTTTAATATAAAGCACTCTCAGATCAAAGAGATAGGCAGATAGAGCGCTCAGAACACGCGAGTGGGTCCACCAAAGTTAATACAAAATCAAAATCGAATACAAAGTCGCGACAGTACCAAGCTACGCGTCGTACCAAGCTGCGCGTCGTTGTTGTTGTTTGCCAAAATATGCCGTCACGTGTCTTTAACCATTGTAAAAGTTGTTCTCAAAAACAAAGAAAACATTATGGAATGTAATTCGATTTGATTTTGTATTAACTTTGGTGGACCCACTCGCGTGTTCTGATATTTCTTCGATCTGAGAAAGCACTATTCAAAATGCTTATACGGATAATTTATTTTTCTTCTATGAAATTATTACAAAAAAGTAAGCGCGCCTTACAGTAGTCGCATAATTATGATGTGTAACTCCTGGCGTCTCCCTTAACCACTTCCCTGTCCGATGAATCACATGTGACTCACGACTATTGTTTAGGTATTGTGTCTGCTGCGCGGACAGTGAAAGTGTTAATAATAAAGAACAAACAAAATTTGATTTTGAGACGATAGATAATCCCCAGACAGACCTGCGGAGAGTTGTTTAACTTTGGTGACCTATACAAAGAGAGACTAAGTATCGGGTCTTACAAAACATCACTCAATACTCAAGAATTATTTAAAATTAGATTTAAGACATTTGATTGGTTGAAACTAGCTTTAATTAACGCTTGAGTCTCAGTCGTTCGGCGTGGCGGTATAAGGAGAGGCCTATGTTCAGCAGTGGACGTTTTCCGGCTGATGATGATGATGATGAACGCTTGAGTCTTGAGTAACCTTCTGTAATAAGGGCCTTAGACTAGCGTTACTAAAACCTTGCTCAAAAATTTTAAGACAGACTTCAGGAAAAGTTGCTAACATCTCGGCAAAAATCAATTTGCAGGGGCTGTTTGATTTAACCAATTCCTTATTACTTCCGTTTACAAACTGCCATCCTTCACCAAATCACTCACCACAGAAACGATAGGAAATATTATAGAGAAGAAAAAGATTTTACACAAAAATTAAACTCACCCCTGTCGCAACACAGGGTCCACTCCTACGGTGGGTTCATCAAGGATCAGCAGCTCTGGGTCATGGATGAGGGCGGCTGCCAACGACGTCCTCCTCTGCTGGCCTCCTGATAGGTTCTTCACTTGCCTGTAATGAAAATAAAGTTTAGTACCATAAGCAGGCGGCAAGAATGGATTTGGTAATGGAGTATAAAGGCGGTGGTTTGCGTCCGCGACAGAGACAGGAGACCGCGTCTGGAGACCGAGACAGGAGACCGCGACTGTAACTTAACATTAGGCAATGTATGAGCGGCAGTTCGCTAGCGAGACACAGACATGAGAAAGATACCGTCATCTACTCCATCATCTTGTCACACGATAGACATCTCCGGTCGCGGTCTCCTGTCTCCGTCGCAGAAGCGTACCACCTCTTTAAGTGTAGTGCTACTCCACAAACAACGAGGCACTTAATATAGTGGCAAGCGTGCCCTGCCGACTGTTCTTTACAGGAGCTGATGGACGTCTGATGGACGAGTCAATATAGATTGTCATCGACACCATAACAAGAAGAACTAACATAAGCATAAGTCTCCTCTAATACCTGACTCACTTTTCTTTCAAAGAAAAAAGCGTTGCAATTCACAATTTAATGTTAAATTGTAGCGTAGGTTCATAATCATCTACAAAAAGTACACAAGCGCCATCTATGAAGCAACGGAGAAACTAAGATTTCTACATCGCGCAATCAAAGTTTACAGCAAGCTTAGAAGACATAGAAACAATAAAAAAACACTTACTTGGTAGGGTTTGGTAGCTGCAGCAGTTGGATCAAGAAGTCTATACGTTCCTCCACATCCCTTGTTTTCATGTTTGCGATCCATCCGAAGTAGATCAGTGTTTCTCTGATGGAGAACTCTCCAAATAATGCTAGTTCCTGTAACAAATAAACATGGAATTAAAACTCTTGAGAAACCATTAGTGGTGAAGGAGTAATGCTGAGCAAAATGCGTGAGCCTGAAGACATCCTCTTCCTCACTCCCAGTAGGAGACGCCTAGTGTATAGTAAACATTGAGACTACGAGTAATGGTTAGCTTGCCGTCTGATCAAGGACCAGGCCCGAGTTTGCCCAAATTTAGACATTTCCACTATATCTTTCTAGCGAACGCTCTAGCCGATGGTCGTCAAAATGTTTTTCTTCCTAGATGTGAGACTTAACAGTCGGCGCAGCAAAGTTCGTAAGAACGCTCGTTCAAACCTCGCTAAAACGCTCTCGTTTGTTTTCGGTAATTTCATTTGCGTGAATTACAAGTAAATGCTCAAGTTTATCACCACCACACAGAACGAACAGCCTCACGAGGCATTTGCCGCGCAAAGCAGCTCGATTAGTGCGGACTTGTCTCGGCCGAGTCCAAGGCTGCGGGCGAGCGATCGAGCGTCCGTGCCATCTAGAGTCGGCTTTTTGTTTTGCTCGCGTACATATTGTTTCGTGCCTCGGTCGAGAAACAATAGTGGCGTCCACCCACATAGAGCCAGCTGTCCCGCGCGGCAACTGCTCGCTCTGTGTAGACGAACGTTATGAATAGTGCCAAATTCGAAACTCGAAACAAAAAGACGCTATATCAATAGGAGCCCGCGGGGTTGATACCTCGAGCATCAGCTAGTTTACTAATTTATGAAATTGTCTGCAACTACACCGGCTCATCTGTATTCCATCGGTCAAGGTTCTTAATATTTAATCTCCGGTCACTAATGTATCTTTACAATATTAAACAGCATCTGTTGGTTTAGCAAAGTGTTTGATATTAGCATGCTAACTACTAAAGACTAAGGAAAACATCCGCTGGATTATCTTTGGCGCACACGACTTTATGGCTTATGGATTATAGTTTTAAACGGGCATTTGCTACCGAGGTACTGAAAACATTAACAATATTAATGTAGTTTTAGGTTTAGAAGTATATTATTATAAATTCAAGTCGCTTTCGTTTTCGCTAGCGTGATCCGAATTTGAAACTATTATGTCCGAGGGCCTATGACAGATAATTTACCTGACCGACCAATATCCTCTCAAACGATAACTAAGTAGTCGAAGGCAGCTTTTTAGGGTTCCGTAGCCAAATGGCAAAAAACGGAACCCTATAGATTCGTCATGTCTGCCTATCCGTCCGCATGTCACAGCCATTTTTTGACGAAAGTCTAATCATTTTTTTCTAAGCTCAACGGTTACTTTGCGCGAGAAACACTTCCAAAGTGGTAAAATGTGTGTCGTCCCGCCCCTGTAACTTCTAATATAAGAGAATGATAAAACTAAAAAAATATATGATGTACATTACCAAGTAAACTTCAATATTGAAAATTGGTTTGAACAAGAGCGAGTAAAATTTTTTTTTTATAAGTCGTAAATCGTAAACCGCAATTTACCTTGCAAAGTTACAACCAACTACAAGAACTTTTATATTATGTTACTTGCTGCTACGGAACACTTTATGGGCGAGTCCGATAGTCGCATGGATACCGAAGTCGTAAGGTATCGGAGGCTAGTGTCGCCTAGCGTACGAAGGGGCTAAGTCGACTAGTGTAGTGTACGAAAAGTCGCGGGCAATAGCTAGTCATTACATAAACATCTGCCAACAATACAAATCATTGTCATTACATAAAGCAGGTTCAAAAGGACTGATTTGTAGATATATTATAGTCAATTTCCATTGTTCCGCAACTAAGTAAAGACTTCTAATCATAGTAATAAGTAAAATTACTCTGTTATTTGTTTGTCGGGTTTCTTTACATTATTTATGTAAGAAAATCTATACACTGTGACTTTATAGTCGTCTTACAAAACTGATCCACTTAATGCTTCCTACCTAAAATACATAATACTTAGGCGAATTAAAAAAAAAAGTACATTAAAAATAATGAAACAGCCTGTTAAAATGTTTACGTATCAAGCTGAAGAGTATACCCACCCAGCGCAACGGTCGGGAAGATCATTGTCCATCTCCATTTTCTATGAGACAAGGGTTTTTATAACTACGCCTTGCGTCAGAATAACAAATTAAAATTCAATTTTTAATTTTTTTTAAATCTTCTAAATCTTTTTTCTTTTAATTCTAAATCTTAAACACCTTTTTTTTATTATAAACGTGTACTAGTAATTGGATACAATGAACTTTGACTTTGACTTTGGGGGGAAACATTTAGCTCCTTCTTACACAACGCGCGCGATGCGAGTCTCCAATACCTTACGACTTTGGTATCCATTGACGCGTGTCTGTGTACGAACCTCTACTGATTTGAAGTGTGATAGTCACCTGGCTACCAAAGTCGTAAGATATCAGAGACTTGCATCGCATTGTATACGAAGGGCCATATATAGGCTGATGATGATGATAAGTCAATCATTTTTATTTTTGTGTCGTAAAATTATCAAAGAAGTAGTCTTAAGACGGGATACTATGCAACACATACCTACCCACTTAATAAAAATCTTTTCACTGCTCACAACCAACGTTAGCTACACAAAACACTGTTAGCAATCTTAACACATATCAAATAAGGTTGATTATCTTCCAGCACAACGTCATGTTTAAGACTTTATGAAATCTGATTTACACTACTTAATCTACCAGCTTTAATACCTAAGCTATAAGATCAATAATCCTTCAGCAATTGGATGCGAGTTAGCACTGTATGTTCTGTTACATAAGTGTCATATTAGACACTAATTGCTATGACATGAGCAGAAACTTTTTGAAACATTGAGAATGATAGGTGATCTTAGTTTTATTAAAGGAGACGGCTCTTACACTTTAATAGACACAAGTAAGTATTGAGCTAACTTTTCAAAGAGTCTTTTAATTAATTACGTGCTTTCGATATAAGAAAGTTTTCTTACTTTGGTACTTTGTCTCTCAATATAAGAATATAATGGAAGAGTAACTTAGGCACACTGGGCCCACTTGAGCAACTTGGCCACCCGAGTTATCTTACAAAGCCTGCTCTACACTACTCGCCAAGTTGGTCGACGTTGACCGAATACGATAGTGTAGAAGGGCACCGCGCTTCACTTCGTGCAACTTCGGCTCACTTCGGGCGACTTCCATTTATTGTCGGTTTTTGCGACCGAGTCAAAGGGCACAATGATGACACAGGCAACTTCGCGAGTAGTGTAGTCACATACTTCGGGACTTCGCCGGTCAACTTCGATCAACTTCGCGAGAAGTGTAGAGCAGGCTTAAGACTATTTTTTAGCACAGAACTTTATTTCTGTCACCTATTGACACGTGTCACGGACCGGAAAACGAAACGTAGGCCTCCCACTAGGTGGACCGACGGCATCGTGAGGGTCGCGGGCAACCGATGGATGCAAGTGGCGAATTGTCGTTCGGCGTGGCGGTCTAAGGGGGAGGCCTATGTTCAGCAGTGGACGTCTTCCGGCTGATGATGATGATGATTGACAGGTTGGTTATTCAATGAGTTCGCTGCATCATCATCGAAAGGTAACAAAAAGTTATAGCGTTTTTTTCTTTAATTCTATTTTTTATGTTGGAACTTGGATTTCCTCGTCTTGTAGTTGAGTTTTCAGCTTATTTAGGACTTTTTTATGTGAAAAATTATATAATAATAGAGCGGAAAGGACTGTCAGATTTGATTAACTAAAAACCACTTTATTCCTTCATTTACCCTTTGCGTTTCAAGGCCGCGGTAAACTCTTCTTTTTTCCCACGACCCAAACTCATCCTCTTAATCGCTGGTCACACAGAAAAGACGTAAGACGCAGACGGGGCGAAGACATTTGTCTCTACAGCGTCTCTTTCAAACAAAATGTATAGAAGCGTCGCGACGCAAAACAAACAGAAGAGACGCGTCGCGCGTCACGGGCGCAACACAAGTACATCAGCACCTGTCCGCGACGCGTCCTCATCGTACGTCTCTTCTATATTATGGCCAGCGCCTAAAGCTGCCGAATGGGAAATCCTATCAAACACAACCATCATAAAAGGACCAGCTACAAACCTGGGGCATATATCCAATCCTGGGTCCAGGCACTCCACTGCCAGGACTGCCCGGCTTTCCACCCAGCACCCAGATCTCTCCAGAGTTCAGTCTTCGTCGGCCCACGATACAGGATAGCAGGGTGGTCTTCCCGCAGCCAGATGCTCCAAGGAGACCGTATCTGGAAATAAAAGACAGTGATCAGAAATAATAACATCATCATAATCAGCATAGTGGTGGTGAGGGCAGTGGTTGCCCAGTGGTATCAGTCCCAACGGCGCTACTCTCAAAACGGTAAACAAAAACATCGTGAGGAAACCAGCATGTCTTAGAACCATCAAATTCGAAGACATGTGACATCTACCAACCGCACTGGGCCCGAGTGGTGGATTATGGCCCACTCCCTCTCACAGAGAGGAGGCCTGTGTGAATAACCCGCTGCTAGTTATGCCCCTCACCTTTTTTCTGTCCTACTTCTCGGTTATGTGGGTGGTTCTCATCCCCATCGATTCACCCCGTGATTTTATTTGGCGACGTGATTTTTTTGGGTTGACGATTTCGTCCACACGCGTTTTTGAACGGCCCACATTTGGAACGAAGTTCCATAACGCACGTTGCGAAAGGGGGCTAGACGGAAAAAATTCTTACGAAAAGTTGTCACGACACTTTTTGGAACGAAGTTCCTTATCGCGTGTTGCGAAAGGGTGCTAGAGCTCAAAGAGTGGAGTGGAGTCGCGACGATTATTTTTGTTGAGTGTATACAGTAACTTCGTTCGGGTGTCCCTTGACACCTCGCAAGTTTTTTTTTTTAGTGAACCTTATCCACCTTCAAAACTTTAATTCAGAAAGGATTTGATTATTCTGATTTCGTAACCTCCTTCTTTGGACAGCTGTGTAAAAACGGAGAGAATTTTTGTGTTTTTGAACACGGGTTTTTTTCCCAACAACTCCATAGGTAGTATTTTGTTAATATTTTTGATTTTCTCCACAATTTTGATCCTCACGTTGAAGTATAGAGTTCACAATTTACATAGATTAAGAAATCAATCTCATGGAATCATGAACTGTCAAAAACTATAAAGATCTCAACCACAAGTCTTGGACAAGACTTCAGGTCAACGTCAATAGCTAAAGAAACTTCGAGAAGAAAGACACAAACTTCAAGCAACTTCCACATAACTGTGCCAGACAAGACTTCAAGTGTACTGGTTTGAAAAATTGCAAAAGTTAGGCTGTATAAAATATATCCAGGAGAATAACTTCCTGTAACTATAAACTGAGTTTAGGAAAGTTTTGTTTGATATTGGTTTTGTTTTAAACATTTTAGGACATAAAACAAAGATTTGAAAATATCTACGACATATCTGTAACTCGAATAATTAGGAATGAATGGATGGATATTTGTAACTATTTCACGAAAAGCTACTGAGAGGATTTGGATATCAAAATCCACTCAATAAAACACTCCGTAGAAGTATTATATGCGTACATACGCAGATAGTATATTATTTTTTCCCATACATTTGATTGTATTACGTTGCTGTGGGCTAAGTGAGTAATCCAGTTATTGAGACCCTGGAACGTGAAGGGCTATTGAAGGACACCGTGGATTTTAGACAGTACGGGTCTGACGGTCCCCCTCCCGCTCTGCCCTGGCTAGCAGAACTTTTGTTTTACGTGTTAAAATCATCAAATGAGTCCTATAATTATGTTACCCTGAAGACCCTGAAGATAGGTTTTTTTGATATAACTTGAAGAGAGAAAACAAATAAGTGTGGCACTCGTGGACTCCCGCGGTAAAGCTGTTGCATAGGATTTTCAATTTTCATTTTGATCAACCACGTCAATCCCGTGAAACGTCAAGAAAAACAGACACCGTGCCGAAGTCTGCCGAACTGTAACGACGTTAGACGATGTAGGGTGTTAGGTTTATTGTCGTTACGGAATTTCTTGATTTGTCGCCGCGCTCAGAGCCCGCGTATAAAACTATACAATAGCTTACTGATACTGATAACCTACATCATCCCACTGCTGGACAAAGGTCTCTCCCCATGACTTCCAATTTTCACGATCCAGGGCCAAAGTGGACCACTGGTTATCGGTTTTATCAAGCTCGTCCCGCCATCTTCTACGAGGTCTGTCGCAACGCCTTCTGGCTGTGTCGGCGCTCCACAAAGTGGTTGCAATAAAAAATAAAATTTTTGAGAGTTAAAACGAACGAAATATCTACCTTTCCTTAATTTAATACTAGGTAGGACAACTGGGTTACACGAGTATCAAGATTCTCGTGTAACCCAGTAAGACAAGACTTATAATAATGAATTATTCAGTGTGACATATTTTTAAAATGATACAAAATTCCTGTTATTTATTTCCCTATTCGACAAAAATCTACCAAACGTTTTTTCTTTCATCTCATGAATTTTAAATGTAGGTTTTTCTTACTTTTTTTCATCTTTGTCCGCAACTTGAAAACATTATCGTTTATTTCAAACCATTTGACACAAATTATTTAAAAATCTTCCTTAAAGGACATTTTCACAAATTATTTTTCCGTTTGTTGAATTAAATGACTCGTTTTAAATATTTTTTTGTGTCTATATTTTATTTGAGATGATGTTCTTGAAACGGAAAAGCGGAAAGTAAAATTTAGTTGCTTTTACGAAAATGACATTTCGTTTTGTAATGTAAGTATTCGAGTAATTTTAGGGACTAAACATCGAGCAATTTAATCGAAAGAAAATGTATGCTGTTAGTAAATATTGTGGAAGTAACGATTCGGTTGACGCAGTGACTGAACGTTAGGCTGCGTCTCCACTGAGACGGAGCGGAGAGCGATTCACCAATCACACGGCTTGAGTGGAGAAGAGATGTGGATTTCAAGCAATGTGATTGATTGGTGAATCGCTATCCGCTCCGCCTCAGTAGAAACGCAGCCTGAGACCACTTCTTCTGCGTGTCGCAGCTTCGATTCCCGCATGGAATAAATGTATGTTCTGCATGTAGGTAGTTGTTTGGAAATCGAGAATGGTGTCTTACCGATAGAGCCGTTAAGATCTCTCATTCAGTCCTGGAGGTATATTTTCATCATTCATCATCAGCCTATAATGTTCCTACTGCTAGGACTAGGACACAGGCCTCCTCTCTGTGAGAGGAAGTGAGCCATAATCCACCACACGGGCCCAGTGCGGTTTGGTAGATGTCACATGTCTTCGAATTTGATGGTTCTAGGACATGCCGGTTTCCTCACGACGTTTTCCTTCACCATTTTGAGAGCAGTGGTGATGAAATAAATTACTCAAAGTAATGCGCCAGGCTGGGTTCGGACCTACGACCTACAACTCGTAAGTCGGGGCTGATACCACTCGGTCACCACTACTCACTAAAATACGGTCGTATACGTAAAATTCGAGCCAAAGAAAAAGAACCTATAGAGCGGGCATTGGGAAAATTGACATACAAGATTGTTGATGCCGTGCGTCAGTAGCACTATCTATCGTTGTATAGCAACACGACTCCTAGACTGAGCGACTGTTTACCTATTGGTAAAAAGTTTTGGATCGCAACTTTCTTCGTGATGTCCCGTCTATTGCTCGTATATAGTTTAATGTCTTTGATTCGAGCTAAATCCTGTTTTAAACATTCTCCGCCATTGAAAAAAGGACATTTGGTAATGACATTATCAATCAATTCGCGAAAGACTCAACACAATAGTTTTATTTTGGTGCCTTACAAGATGGTGCCCAAAATTCACACGGTTTTATTGTTGCCAAACATCTTTGACCGTCATGGGAAACGCGTTAATTGTTACCTAATGGACTCACGGCTTTGCATCGAAAACAATGATTAAATACGCTAATGAATCACACTCACGTACAGACACCAGCAGGTCACCCTACCCGAACCTTTCAAATTTTATTAAACGAACATTAACCTTCCATTATTGTGATAACGTTAAAAATCTATTGAGGTAGGTAGATGTACATTTAATATTTACAAATAAAATGATTGTTATTTTAAACTTTTAAGACTAAAATCCATAACACGCGAATGCTCCTTGGTGCAGGGTTTGGAAACGTTTTTCAAAACAGTGTTTTTAAAACGTTTAGAACAGTTCTTTGCACCTAATTTTGTTACGAACGAAAACGAAATGAGAACGTTAGAATGAAATGGGAAGAACTGGTTTAAATTTATAAAAAACCCGTAAAAAAAACAATTTGACATTTTTTTTAAATTATTCTTATTAAAGATTACTCGAAAAAAATACGAAAGAAATTATGCCACGCGGGCGTGTAATATCAACAAAATGTTTGCACTATTAAGTACCTAAGTTTTGAAGCCAAAAAATGGTTAAAAAGGGTTTAAAACGTTATATTAACCAAGAAAGATAAAATATAGTTCTTTTTCTAAACCGTTTTATTTTTCGTTCCGTTCGATCGTAACCGAAAAAAAAAAATACATGTCAAATTGAGAACCTCCTCCTTTTTTTTTCGTCGGTTAACAAATTAGTTCTTAGGCATTTAAGACGAAAGCGTTTCAGAACATAAAACCGCGTTTTCCGAGCCCTGCCTTGGTGCATATTTACGGAAAATGAAAGCTTAGTAGCTTTCATTTTCGACGTCAAAAATATATAGAAAAGGGCGTGGGTTGAGGATAAGTATGTATTGACTTACATGGCTCCTTTGGGTACTGTCATGTTTAATCCATCCAATATGATGTTGGGATTCTTCTGTGTACCGTATCTCTTGTGTGCTCGCCTCACGCAGACTGCCTGCTGTTTTCTATGGATTATACAAAAAACATTATTATTTTAGTCTGTTGTTAATACAATTGTTACCTTTTAGAAGGTCTAGCTAATGGTAATCTCTGTTCAAGAGTGAATTTATCGGATGATAGAAAAATGAAGCCATTGATTGACACATTGGCCTCTGCTTAACTGTACGAGTGTGTTTGCTTTTTTGAAACATCGTCACAATAAGAATTAAGTGGCTAGCCTGATGGTGATTTATCATCTAAAAATATCTTCAATACAAAATACATTTCAATATTCTGTTGAATACAATATACATCACATTATATTCAATACAAAAAATACATTTGAGATGCGCTGCTATCTCAAACACAAAGCTTAATCTCATGTGTCTGTATGTCTATAATTCTGCTTACTAGCCGAAAGAGATTTGTGGTCAGTACGAATAAGCTCCTTCAGAAAGAGCTCCTAAATCTAAGAACTCTTTTTCAAACAGAGCCTCTTCTTATAAAGCTCCTCCACAAACAACTCATTTAACAAAGAGCTCTTCCACGAACAACGCATTCAGCGAAGCTAGAACTCCTTACAAGGAACTCCTAAAATAAAAATGTCTTCACAAAAAGTTGAATCTAGGGGAGGTAAGCCAAGAACGGTAGGCCCTCTAAAAGGGTTACATCCATGTTAAATTATGCGTCGTTCTTTCTAATGGGAATGTGTGCTTGCAGAACGCTGCTCCTCATGCGACGCGCGACGAAGCGTCCTGCACGCACACATTCTCATTATCAATAACGACGCGTAATTTGACATGCACACCCGTTTAAGGCCCGGTATCCACCAAAGCGGAGACGAGAGGATATGTGTTTGAATAACCAATCAGACGTCAACTCAACCTAAGCGGAGAGGAGATGTGGACATATGATTGGTTATTCAAACGCATCTCCTCTCCATTTTGGTGGATACCGGGCCGCCTATTTCCAAAGCCTATACTATTTCAGTCACGAGTCAGACTATAATCGATTAGCTTTTGTTTGTGCATATTTCTCAACAATACCTAATCTATATCAGTAAAAAACTTGACTCAAATAGATTAGCTTTTTGTTTTGATATTTTTTAAGAAAAGAAAAAAAATACCCGCTTTGGCCTCTACATACCTGGAAGCGACAGTAGACTTCTGAGTCTTGAACATTTTGTTCCTCCTGGCTATGAGCTCCTCCTCAATGGTGTTGATGGTGATGGGAGCCTCGGGAGCGCGGACATCCTCCATGGATATCGTCGCCCCCTCATTGTCGTACGCAGGCATTTTTTACTGTAACAAAGAAATTATTTGTCAATATTTTTGCGTCTGTGTTTCCGAAGGCATATATAAAACCCTAAGAATAGAGTGAACAGGCTTCTTCTGGGTAAGCTCGCTCCATCGTCGACCTTGTCTTAGTCACTCCTGACCTAGACTAAGGTCAAGAGCAAACCCATATCACTGTAAAAAAAATAAAATAAAATGTTGGAGAGTTAGTACGTAATTTTGTGTCAATTTAAGGTTAACGGTTATTAACCTTTAAAATGGTGGTTTTTATTATTATTTTTAAGTATTAAAATCATATAATATTATATATTTTTTTATTATAATCATAGGCTGGCGCAAGATCGTGGAGCTTGGTACAAACAGAGAGAGGCCTATACCCAGCAGTGGGTGAAGACGGGCTGTGGATGATGATTAAAATCACGTGGAATATTATATACTATTGCTTAGTACCATTGCTTGGTAGGATTTGAAAATAATCACAAAGAACGTGAACCACTTACGAGCTAAATAAAACAAATGAACGCTAGACTCTAGTGTTTGCTAAAGTCGACACCGGTTCGGACTGTAATATCAATGCACAGGGTTGATAGCCGTTCAAGGCAAAGCTGGCACGACATAAAATAAATATAGTGAACGCCATGTAAGGCACGCAATAAATAAAATAGGAAAAACTTGTGCTTCAATAAATACTTTTTATATAAGACTCAAAAAAATAATTATTTATAATAGAATACAAAAACATTTATTTTATAATTAAGCAATAATGTCACACTCCTGGCCACAGACTTTTTGGTGAGAATGTTAAATGATATTTATTTTGTAAGTTGATTATAAAAAACACTTTTACACGTCACTATCAATATTTTTAAAAGCTAGACGGGTTTCGTACCTGACTACTCTGAGAAGAAACAGCCGAAACAACCCCAGACATTGTTTTATTCAGGTCATACGAGGACCATGCGAGTGTCTGAGATGGTCTTTTGAGGAAAGAGCCACACAGATTTGAGTGGACCTGTCCAGTCAGTGCAAGCATTTGTCGGTTATCGCGTAGCTCGACTCAGAACACAAGGAGCTCAACGACACGACAAACAATACCAAAGAAAGGACATTTGGGTAGGCCGCTTAAAGTACTTAAATTGTCAGACAGTAACGTATTATTATTAATCAAAAACAAAACTTCCCCACAGAAACTAAGGGATATAATCTACCCTGTGTATCCGATTTCATTTGTCTTATTTTTTTTAGTTTTAGGATAAATGTCAGTTTCCATATACGACGATAGTGAAATGATTGTGGTCCTCACCAAGTAGCCACAACTGCTTATTTTACAAATTCTTTTCCGGGGTTAAAATATTCCCCTCTCAGATGGCCAAAGCCAGCCGGGGTCGCGGGATTATTTCCTTACCGTGACCCCAAAACATAAAGGGCTATTGAAGGACACCGTGAATTTTAGTCAGTAGAAGTCTGACAGTCCCTCCCGCCCTGCCCTGGGTGGGAGGACTCACTTGATGATTTTACCACGCTAAAAAGAAAGGGTTAAAATATAATCTATTTCGTTCATTACAAATATTAATATTACATCCAGACTATGTTTGTAAAAATAAATAACTGTTCCTTTGTTTGTATGCAAATAACATATGTCAAACGTTTTTGTTTATTTAAATTAGTTTTTGAGACAATACAATTATGTTATTTGTATTATAATAATGTGTCTATCTACTTAACGTGATTACATTTAAATTATTTATACATAATAATATGTTTATTCTGTAACAGTAATTGCTTATTTGTGAATTTATTTATTCAAATATTGTATCAATTGAATTAGTATAAGAAAATTTTATATTTAATTAAACTTATCTTATCTTATCTTATATATGTATAAATAGTTATGTTTGTATATTTTTGTCTTATGATATCAATTTTATACACTGTAAATATTATTATTATGTATAAAAAAATGTGAACTTTCTTTTGTGACTGTCCTAATCAGTAAAAAAACCCACTTGTATAAAATTAAAAATCTGAGTCAAAATTTAGAAAAAGTAGTAATGAAGTAAAAAAATATAATATATAAACTTTGGTAAACGCGTCAGGACTTAAAAACGGGTTTTCATTCTCAAATTTATATTAAAACACCGGGTGTATTTAATGCTTATTCTAAAAACTTTATTATACGAAAAAGAACCTTGAAAAAATACAGATAGCGTCTAAAATTCTGCTAAAACCAGCATGAATGAGGTTTATAATACGTTAGTATGTATATATTTTCGTCTATTTTTCATTTTACTGCCATAAAACTGCCGTACTTTACAGATTAAGTAAAAAAATGAAATAAAAGTACCAGCCATAAAGAGTCCCCTTTACAACTTTTGGAAAGGTAACCTATCAGGATCTTATGACTCGAAAGAGGCTAACTAATTATAAACCACCCTGTTTTTTCAGCTGTCCTTTGCGCACCAAAGCCGTGGACCCTGTTTAGATAGTACCATGAGTACCATGAACACCTGGCTACCATCCTAACGTTCGGGGTTGCCAGAATGTTACTTTTGTAACATTTTACGTTACTTTTGACCCTCTCATGTTACCTCTATGTTACACGACTCAAAATGTTACTTTTGTGTTACTTTTATGGCAGAACAAAAATATCATGAAACGGAACTTGTCCAAGAAATTCTTGAATGCGTTCCGTTTCATGATTATATATTATAACTAACCATAGTTATGAAGAAGTTTTTTCCTATTATGAATTTATGAACAGTGATGACAGAGTAAGCTTTGCAGATTTGAAAGACAAACATCATTGTTTGTATGTTTTTTTCTCTTCTAGCCAGTCAATTTTTCCACTTCGGCCGCGTATGGAACCAAAGTTTTGGAACTGGTTCTCTATAAGGCTTTTCTTTTCCTTGTATGGAACTGGGTTCCCATCATCAGATTGTTTCGAATTTTAAGAAAGGAAGGACAGGAAGGATTTTTTTTTTGTAAAATAGTGCCATAATAAAGTGTTGTGTCGTTTTCCGCTTAGTAAGGTAATGTTACTTTTCTAGTGAAAATGTTACTTTTTGAGCTGACTTATGTTATATTCGACTATCTGCCACTGGCAACACTGTAACGTTAGAACGTTGGCTATCATCCTAACGTTACAACGTTAGGATGGTAGCCATGTGGTATTTGGTGGTATTTGCTTTGTACAAACAAAGAAGTTACAGTTATGACATACTATACATAAGTCATAATTGAAGGTGTTTTACATCGATCTTGTATTTGGATTCAGTGTCACTATATTCCGGCGCTAAAATGAATGTGCACTGGAACAATGTAAACGTGCTGTATTCTAGTACAGCGTGCAGTTTCCAGCGCTGGATCCAAATATAGCATTCGATTCGTCATTCGTTGTGGTTGGTTAGGGCATAGTTTACTTTCAGACAGTATTTTGTCAGGGGGTCCTTAATATACCTTCATAATTGCCTACAGTGCGGTACTATTTTTGTATAATTACCGTGGTTAGGGTTTCGTGCGACAAAGATATCTCTATCTCTACAAAGTTGAAACAGGCGTCTTTATAAAGGTCGATGTGCATTCTTTATGGCCGGTACCTACCTTAAGTACGTTATAAGGCATGATGAGATTAGATTACAAACGACCTTCGTCAAGGTAAAATGATATCTAGATAGATCTAGGATACCTGTATCTAGGTACAGACGCCAGCACATCAAGCTACCACAATCTGTCAGATTTCTTTAAAAGAATTTCAACTTTATCACAAGACTGGAAGGTTAATGTTTGACTGATAAAATCTGACCGATTCGTGTAGGTTGACCTGCTGGCGTCTGTACATACATTTAAACTGTTGCTAAGCTGAGATCAAACTCGATTTCTATGTGAATTGAATATTCCGTCTTATTAAAAAAAAAGTCATGTAAACATCTGTTGAACTTGTGTACAAAAACTGTCAACTACAAAACGGCATTTGACGTTGATATAAGGGCCACCTCCTAGAGTGACCATATTAATTCCGGACCTACAAGATCTGTAAATTGCAACTAGATTTAATAAACAATCTAATATTAAAATTAACCTAAAGATGTACTTTAAAACGTTGAAGTGCATAATTATAAACTTGACACACGTCCCACCCAGAGCTTTGGATTTTAACCACATAAAAAAAAACGCGAATCCCGAGAGTCCCGAATTAGTTCACATCTCTGCCACTGCGAGCGCTGCCATCGTTTTGAAAGTCCCCACCACCGAGATCGCACAATGTCGCATATGCCATATAGACATTTTTAGGGTTCCGTAGTCAACAAGGAACCCTTATAGTTTCGCCATGTCCGTCCGTCCGTCCGTCCGTCCGTCCGTCCGTCCGTCCGTCCGTCTGTCCGCAGTTTAGCTCAGAGACGCACAGTACTAGAGAGCTGTAATTTGGTGTGAATATACGGATTTGTTGTGCCGAAAAAGTGGTAAAATAAAATCTCGTAAAATATTTTTTTTTAGGGTACCTCCTGTACTTACACGTGAAGTGAGGATTTTTTTTTTCTCGCGTACCCTTTAGTGTGGGGTATCATTAAATAGGCCTTTAAAAAATAATGATAGTTTCCATTAACAATTTTTTGATGAAAAAATTCGTTTGTGAAATATTAAGCTTTAAAGTGCTAAATTTTGCTCGATTCGAGTGTCCCCCCCCCTCTACCAGCTAAACGGTTATATTTGGGGGTGTGAAAAAATTCACAATAGTAGTATATATAACGAAGTTTAAAAGAAAATTATCATGACTAAGTAGGCTTTACAACTTTACGAGTAATAGTCGACCAACTTATAAAATGTACTTGATTAAATTTTTTCTTAAACAAAATGTATCGGTGAAACAATAAATCAACTGCAAATGTAAGTTTGTCAACTTTATTTTTACAGCTATAATAGGTATGTTTTTATGGTATGTTTTTTTGGGGATAGGAAGGTTTTTATCGTCAACTATTTAACTAACTTCAAAAAAAGGAGGAGGTTTTAAATTCGTCGTAATCTTTTTTCTTATGTATTTTCCCTGATTTCTCAAAGACTCCTGGACCGATTTTGAAAATTCTTCTTTTTAAAATTACATTCAGCGAATCACTTTAGTTAGTACGCATAAGTATTTTGATGGGCAACTACGGAACCCTACACTGTGCGTGGCCCGACACGCACTTGGCCGGTTTTTTTTAGAGTGGTAAAATCATCAAATGCGTCCTCCCACCCAGGGCAGAGCTGTAGGGACGGACTGTCAGACTCGTACTCACTAAAATCCACGATATCCTTCAATAGCCCTTTACGTTCAGGGGTCACGGTAATTCGTGAATCCCGCGACCCCGGCAGGCTTTGACCCCGCCCCGTCATTATGCTGACACTCCTTGAAGCGCGCGTGAGCACCCTACAAACATAACAAAACAAATAACTGATCATAATATCAGACAGCGCCACTCATTATGCGCACACGCAGGTTGTCATGTCAGGTTATAAGTCAATTACTTAGCGGCCATTACTGTGTAAGTAATGACATTAATAGACTTACACGGAAAACATGATTGATAATATTAAAATAATGTAGAGAGAATAATTTATTTATAGTAACAATATAGGTAATAATATTCCACAACTATCACACAACGCCATCTAGTCCCAAACTAAGCAGAGCTTGTGTTGCGGGTACTAGACAACTGATAAACATACTTATATATTTCTAATTACATAAATATTATAAATAACTTACACCCAGACAGAACAAATGATCGTCCTCATCCATCACACAAACAACATTTGTCCTGGGTGGGAATCGATCCCACGACCTCTGGCATAGCAGTCAGGGTCACTAACCACTAAACCAACAGGCCTGTCTATAACCTATAACCCTAGACTTAGGGTGCTTGTACACGGCGCATGTAACCCGCGCAAGTGAAGATGCGGGTTACCCGCGCGAGTAACATGCGCAAGCTACTTGATCGTATAAGTTACCCGCGGGGTGCTTATACACGGCGCATGTAGCTTGAGCATGTTGAGGCACTTGCGCAGGTTACATGCACCGTGTACAAGCATCCTTAGGATACGGAAACAAGCCACATACCTTAGAAAAACTGACTACTATTACAATTAATTAGCGAGTAACCTCCACTGAACTTATTAATCTATACAATCGCTTCCTGAACGGTATTGTACAAAAAAAGTTGTTTTGATCATCACAACAACAAAATTATGGCTAGTACAACACGTCAAGCTGTACGACCAGTATAATCTGAACGTTGAATGTTCCAAAAGATTATACAAAGCGAGACCTCAATAAAGTGGTTTTTTGTAAGACGCTGTGGAAAATTATCACATGGAAAATTACTATCTGCTACGAAGAAAAATTTATAAGTCCAGTGTGTGAAATTTTTTGTATGAGAAAAGTTGATAGTAATTATTTTTAAATAGTACCTAGGTACCTACTCTTTTCTTTACAACTATCACACAACGCCATCTAGTCCCAAGCTAAGCAGAGCTTGTGTTATGGGTATTCGAAATACATACATATTATAGATAAATTGAGCAGTGGTGGCCCAGTGGTATCGGCCCCGACTTACGAGTTGTAGGTCGTGGGTTCGAATCCCGGCAGGCGCATTACTTTGTGTAATTTATTTCATCGCCACTGCTCTCAAAACGGTGAAGGAAAACATCGTGAGGAAACCGGCGTGTCCTAGAACCAAAAATTCGAAGACATGTGACATCCACCAATCCGCATTGGGCCCGCGTGGTGGATTATGGCCCACCCCCTCTCACAGAGAGGAGGCCTGTGTCCCAGCAGTGGGAACATTAATAGGCTGATGATGATGATGATGATGATAGATAAATTACACTCAGACACAGAAAAATGATCATGCTCATCACACAAACATTTGTCCTGGGTGGGAATCGAACCCACGACCCCCGGCATAGCAATCAGGGTCACTAACCACTAGACCAACAGGCCAGTCACCTCAATAACACAGGATTTTCCGTTCATGGAAACGAATTATTCCATTCTGAACCCACTCATTTTTACAATGGAATAAAACGTAACTTATGAATAATCATTACCGGTATGTCATTCAAAGAATTCGAAAATTTTTGTATAATACATAGTACACAGATTACTCATAAACCAATGAATTTGTAACAGGCAAGTGACCGGATAGTATGGTCGTAATTATTATTAAAAAATTAACCTCATTTTATACCAATTCCAACACCGAAGACCGGTTTGTACTGACGTCAACAAAAATACCCAACAAATCAAGGAACCCAGTTTCTTCAATACAATAACATGATATTAATAAAACAATATAGTGCTAGTACTTTTAAGCTACCGTCAAACAGACAGGCGAAGCGAATGCGATCCTAAGCATTTTTATTTGTAATGTATGGAATCGTTTGAATCCAGTCACATAGAAAAGCGAAAGCGATCCGATAGTCTATGTGACTGGCTTCAAACAATTCCATACATTACAAACAAAAACGCCTCGCTCCGCGTTCGTTACGCCTAGACCCCCTTAGCACGAATTTTCAGTCTTCCCAGTATTTACAGCGTCTCTTGTATGAAAAAATGGAACAGCGCCTCTGTTGTGCGAAGGAGCAACTAATTTTTTCCTATAAAATTGACAATTTGAAATTGTCAAAGTTCCAGTTTACTTTACGTCTCAAATACTGAAAATTCGTGCTAAGGGTACTGTCCTCCTTCTCGAAGGCCCAGTGTGATAGGTAAACATCACATGCATTAAAATTTTGGTGTGGATGGAAACAATAATTCTAAACCATGTGATGTGTGATAACACTCATGTGACTTAGAGTGTGATGAGTTTGAATGTTGATGGATAGAGAGGAAGAGGAAGGCCAAAGAAAAGATGGATAGATTGTCCAAGGAATGATATGAAAGGAAAAGGAGTAAATGATACTGTGACGTCTGATAGGGAATAATGTAAGAAAAACCTGTTGCGACGACCACAAGGAAAATGGGTTAAGAGCAAGATGATGATGATGATGATGATGATGATGTGACAATCTTTTTAATCTTTTCTGGAAAACTTTAACAAGAATTTAGTGAAATATACAAACAATGTATGAAAATATATGAAAATTCAAAACACTGAAGATTTAAACAAAGTATCTTTCAAAAGCTATAAAAAATTTATGTTCAAAAACTAGCATTGTTTTCTCATAAATTATGACATTGTAAATCATTGTAATATTGTAGTAGGACCACCATTAAATACATAGTTTTTGTTATAAAACCTTGTCTCTTGTCACCTCTTTGTAATGCGAAGCAACTGCAGGGGGCCTTAAATAAAGCCAGCCGCTCATTGGGGACTTTTTGCCTTGGATATCTTTAAGTCTCGGAGACTTTTTGTCTCGGATACTTTTTGCCTTGAAGACTTTTTGTCTCAGAAAATGTTTGTTTCGGAGACTTTTTGTCTCGGAGACTTTTTGTCTGGGAGACTTTTTGTCTGGGAGACTTTTTGTCCCGGAGACTTTTTGTCTCGGATACTTTTTGTCTTGGAGACTTTTCTCACGGAAACTTTTTGTCACCATGCTCTTACCGGGTTGTTACTTGGTGACTGTCTTTGATTTCGGATGTGAACGTATCCCCCAGGAGTTTTTATAAGTTATGAGGAAGGAGTGACATTTTTTTAGAGCAATATCTGTGGGTAAATAAACACTGCCAAAATAAATAGAAAAATAAAATTTGGTTTATTTTTCTATTTATTTTGGCAGTGTTTATTTACCCACAGATATTGCTCTTAAAAAAATAGTCACGACATGCAAAAAGCAATAAATAAAAATTAAATAAACTTTATGTCGATAAAACAATTACCAACTTATGTGTTAGCAATTTTATAGCCAACAATAAATTAATATAATTAACACTTTTTATGATGTACGAAGATTTACGTCATATTCAGGGCTACACACAATTACTTAATACATAAATAATTATACATATTACCAATAATATGAAGCCGAAAAGTTTGTTTGGTTAAACGCGGCTAATCTCAGAAAAAAACTTCTTCAAATAAAAAAAAAAGCTACACAACATTACGCTACGGCCAATAGCAGCCGAGCAACGGGGCTGCAACTACCACCAACAGCTTTGTATGCCTTTACAGTCTCTGTTATTGAGCCCCTTCGTACACTAGGCGATGCAAGTCTCCGATACCTTACGACTTTGGTATTCATTGACGCGTGCCTGTGTACAAACCTCTATGGATTCGTATTGCGATAGTCACTTGGTGGCGAACTATGAACTCTTAAAGCGCGAGTCTTTAGGCTGTGGGAAAGAGATGGCGCTAGACGACTTGTATAGCTCTTTCTCTTTCCGATAGCCTAAACTGGATCGCGTTAAGAGCTCGTGGTAAGGCCTCTGGAAGTCTGGATACCAAAGTCGTAAGGTATCGGAGATTTGGGTCGCTTGGTGTACGAAGGGGCTTATGGAAAATTCTAAATTAAATGAAGGTATTTCTGACGAGCTTGTGACGTCAACAAACATGCAGACCGGTTTAAAACTAGTGATACATGAACATTGATCTTGGCAAAAAAAGCGCAAGTAACGAGCAAAAAGTTCTTATAGTTTTTGTTTTTAATCGTAGGTAATTAGTGTTGTGGTATATCACTGATTACTGGTCGGTAATGATGTTTTAAATTGCAGTTTTGAATGCAAAAAAAAAACGGGGACCCAGTCACAAGACACTCTTTGACCATGCCCGGTTCGACGGCGCGTGGAACACAACGCGTCGTCGAACCGGGCATGGTCCATGGTCGGACAGCGAGTCGCCCTTTACTCGCATCCTGCATGCCCGCGCCTACTGTGGCCGGATATCGTCTGCCGACGTCCGCCTCCATAGGCGTCTATCACTGTGGATGTTTATGGGCTTATTAAAAAAAAGGAAGTTTAGTGTGTATAATGCTATATAGCATTTCCGAAAGTCTTGATACGATCCTAAAATTTCATTCACTTGTAAAACGTTTTTTTCTTATTATTTCCGACCATAAATCGAGAAAAGCCACGGCAAAGTCTACAAGTCTAGAACAACAGGTCTACAAGTCTTTCATTTATTTCCATTAATAAAATCACGTGTGGTTTGCTCTGGGCTTCCCGACGCGTTGACCTTTGCAAGCGGCAATTTCCATGCACATTGCGAATTAAAAATAGCACACAACATTATACGGAATGTTGATATTTCTTTCTATTAATAGACAACATTGTAATGACGTGTGTCAAGTAATTTTGTAGATTTAAGATTTTAGAATTTTGTCGGAAATTCGTGGTAGAGTTCGCGCCAGCTAGAAGATTTTTTTTTTTTCAAATTTTACACACGGTTTTTTTTCTAAATTGTACAGTCAGCATCAAAAGTTGCTGACCACATTCAGATTTTCAAAATCGCTGTACACCGTTTAAATACATATTATTATAATGTACTAGCGGCCCGCCCTGACTTCGTCCAGGTATAATTCTGTAAATTACATCCCTACCCCTACCCTAAACCCTACCTTTACCCCTACCCTACCCCTACCCTACCCCTACCCTACCCCTACCCCTACCTAAAGTGATTATTGTAGAGCTTCTCTATAAACAACATTTGACGTTAAATTATTTTCAGGTAACAAAATATACTGATGGTCGGGAGTCCCGACCCGTGATAGAGCAACGTAAAGTTGCCCATGCGTAAAACATTCTTTTCTTAAATCAATTCCTACTAATTTGAATGTTTGGCCCTGGGATTTGTTTATCGTTAGTGCGAAAGAAATTTTGACTGGAAATTGCAGTCTTTTGAAGGGTATAGGCAAATCAGTAGGAATCATGGGTATCCTTGGTAAATGAGCTAATTCACCAGCTGCAGGGCCGGTGATAATCTTCGCTACTATTAAATTATCTTTTAGCTCGTTTATAAGAAGTCTCGTGCCATTACACATGTTGGGGGGGCTTAAGTTTCTGAGAAGCATTATCGGCGTGCCAACTTTTAACGACAGTTTATGAGGCGGTAGCCCAGCGGGGTTTAGGGAATTTAAAAATTCCTGAGGGTAGTGCACTGCGTCCTCAATATTAGTGACGGTGTCTATGGATTTATAGCACTTAAATTCACCCGGTACTTTCTGCATAATTAAATTGTTTATTTCGTTGACTGTTTCATTTCTGGGAGAAACTATTGCTCTACAACACAGCCAACGAAAATCATTTTGATGTAAGTTTTCGATGTCAGGATATATAGCATCTATTAGATTATCTAAATTATGGACTATTTGGCCTAGAGACTCATCCAAAGTAACTGCATAATCGGTGCCCAAATTTAAAGTTGGAAAAATTCCTTCTCCAAGTTTCAGCAGCTGTTGTGGAAAATTGCTATGCGTATTTCCATATAGATGAGCTCTCATATTGGTGCGCAAATTCAAATGTTGCACAGATGTCCAAAGTTGAGACGATTTTAAACATGCCTTCATAATATCTGCTCGCGTACCTCTGTTGACGACTGGAAGCGTTTGTCGGAAATCTCCAGCAAATACAAAAGTGATACCACCCATGACATCAGCAGAGCTTCGGAGGTCTTTTAAAAACGGTCCACGGCCTCCACATGCGCTCTATGACTCATGGTGCATTCATCCCATATTACCAACGACTCGTCTTGCAGTAGTTACTGCAACCTACGTGCTCTATTCGGAAAAATGGGTCTCTTGTGTAAGTTTACCAAGAGACCCATTTTTCCGAATAGAGCACGTAGACCGTTGATCTAAAGATACGGATAGTGGAAGTTTAAACGTAGAGTGAGCAGTTTTTCCGTCGTTCAAGAGAGTTGCAGCAATTCCTGACGAAGCAACTGCAATCGCTATCTTCCCTGATTGCCGTATCTTAGCAAGTATCAAATTTGCGAGAAAAGTCTTTCCGGTGCCTCCTGGTGCGTCCAAAAAAATAATCTCCCTATGTTATTGTTCACACTATCCACAATAGTCTCATAAGCATGTCTTTGATCTGGTACTAATTTTGGCACATTGTCATTTACAAACGCTGTTAGATCATTTCTGTTATACTGTTGTACCATTGTGTCAATAGTATTATTCTGGGTACGAAATCGGGAGGAGGTAATCCAAAATCACTTAAATTTTTGTCGTTTAATTCTAGAAGTTTGTTTCTATTTCAATCAATCCTTCATTATAAAGACTTCAGTGAAGGGTAAAGTGTTATCCTGATTTTGTTGTCTGATACGATGTCTAATATCTTCACAGAAATGATCTTTGAAATTGTCCCATAACTTCAATGGTTCCGATGGTTGACAAAATAAAAGTATGACTACGAACAACTCCCTTAGTTTTTTTGGACAGTGTGATAACGAAGCTTCGGATAAAGTGTTACCCCAATGGTCATCATTTTCAAGTAAACCTCGATCACGGCAAGCTGCTTGATACGTCTCTTTGACAATACCGTTTACAGTTTTAAGGTATGCAAATGAGGTCGGACCGCGTACGTGGTGTAGTAGAATCCTAAGATAAAAATACTCTGATTGTGATGGATGTATCCCGTAGACTCTACCTAAAGCGGCATCTTTTTTTATCCCCGGATGTCCAACTACATCTTCACCACGCCTCCTTCTAGTGAATTTATTATTTGCCCATGTATAGTATTGCGGGACTTCATGATACAGAAGAGTTTTCGCGAATTCATCTTCATTACAGAGAGCAAAAAATGCCAGTAATGTGGTATTGCGTGGATTTTGGACAACTTGATGAGCTGTCCCTGGTGTAAAATACACCCTTTGACCGTTCTCTACATGAACAGCCAAATGCACTACAGTAGGATGCCGGTCGTGAATGGGAAATTCAAGTAAGCGCCAGACAGACGCGCGGGTACCTTACTCATAGATCTAAACTCCCCTCCCGCACGCGCACCCCCGCCTTGGTGACGCTCACTTCGCAACGGGCCGTGCAGCAGAAATCGTGATATTTTAATTTCGCCATAACTTCGAAACTAAACATCCAATTTTAATCATTCAAAGACCAAATATCATCTACATTAACTGTACTTAATGATGAAATAAATTATTTTATTTTTAATAAATTTTTTTGTAGATATTTATAAGATCTACAACTAATTAGAACATTTCATAGTTCTATCTTTTATAGTTTAGGCAGCGTACGCAAAATAAGTAACTTTTCTGGTTGATTTTTTACACCTTGTGTCCGAAAAACCCAAATATATTACGGAACCCTATTTATTTCCAAAATAAAATTTAGTCTATGTTACTCGTGGATAATGTAGCTTTCGAATAGTGAAAGAATTTTTGAAATCGGTCCAGTAGTTTTTGAGCCTATTCATTACAACCAAACAAACAAACAAACAAAGTTTTCCTCTTTATAATATTAGTATAGATATCAATTATGAAAATTTGAATGTGGTCAGCAACTTTTGATGCTGACTGTGCATCAAGCTATAAAAAGCCGGTCACAGGACTTACCGAATTACCGTGACCCTGGAACGTAAATGGCTATTGAAGGACACCATGGATTTTAGTCAGTACGAATCTGACAGTCCCTCCCGCTCTGCCCTGGGTGGGAGGACTTATTTGATAATTTTACCACGGTAAAAAAAAGCTATAAAAAGCCAGTATAAGCTGATCGTTAGTTTCGCGAAACGATCCTGTAAAGCGAGACCAAGTTTTGCATAGTTTTTTAATTATGTAGCGTTAATTATGTATAATTACTATGAATTTAAAAAATATAGATGTCGAATTGAGAACCTCCTCCTTTTTTATCGTCGGTTTGGAAATTACGAAGGGGATGATTCTACGAGTATTTTACGAATTTTATCGCAATGCAATTATTATATTTACACATATAATAATAAAAATAATCTATACTAATATTATAAAGCTGACGAGTTTGTTTGTTTAAACGCGTAAATCTCAGGAACTACTGGTTCGATCTGAAAAAATACTTTGTGTCGGATAGACCAATAATCAAGGAAGGCTACAGGCTATAATAAAATTACGCTGTGACGTATAAGAGCTATGTTTCTGGTAAAGCGCCTTTTAAAATCCGCAGGAAAAAGAAAATTCAGCTCTATTTCATTTGCATAGACAGAATAGATTCACTTAAATGTTCATGAATGGGATTTCCCAACGAAGGACCGAGTTTCTTCCACGGATGTTTCAATTTAACTGTCATTTTCACAGACTCTTTCAAAACTTAAACATTTTCAGTTGCAGCTTAGTTAAGCAGCTTACTTCCAAGTTTCAGGAAATTTTAGTTTTCGCAAGTACTCTTCAGAGATTTGAGTCTTATGAATGTAAAGTTTTGAATAATTGTTAAAATCTTATGTTTTAGTAGCTAATTATTGGGTTGATTAGTTTTTAAACAATTGAGCACTTACATTTATCGTATTTTGAGTTTTGTTGTAACTTGTGCTTATCTATACGCGATAATGCTTTAAGAAGGTATTTAGTTGTATGTAGGAGGTAATGTATTATTATTTCTGTATTTTCTAGTATGGAAGATATTGTAATGTATTGAGTGTTAAAGGCAAAGTATAATGAATACTAAGCTTTCTTTTTTCTTGTTTGAAGATACGTAATTCTTGAGTGTTAAAGGCAAAGTATAATGTAATTGCTCTATATTTAATTCTTCTATTGCTGCTCCTTAAATATAGTTAGTTATCTTTTATGTTCATCTAGCCTATAAATGTTCCCACTGCTGGGACACAGGCTTCCTATCTGTGAGAGGTAGTGGGCCATAATCACTCCACGAAGGCCCCGTAATGGGTTTTTAGATGTCTTCACTTTTTGTGTTTAGGACATGCCGGTTTCTTTACGATGATTTACTTCACCGGTTTTAGTGAGCAGTGGTGATGAAACAAATTAGTTACTACAACATAGTAATGCACCAGTCTGAGTTCGAAACCACGACACCTACAACTCGTTAGTGTGGGCCGATATACCCTTAATTACAGAAAACTGGACCTTTAGTAAATAGGAAGATCTGCCCTTTAAAGAAAATGAAATTTATATATAGGTCCTAAATTAAACAGCCTTGCGTAACCAATAATATAACACCCTATTTATATCCAGTTAATACCTATTGAACTTATAAGGAAGACGAATTACCACACGATATTGAACATAATGGTAATACCGACGCGCCTTTGCCTTGACATCGATTTACCACTGTCACCCTATGAGTTAATGATCATGGAAACGATCGTATCGGGCTCTTTTCGAGCTTACTCGGTCGGATGTACAAATTATTAACTACTTATTTTAAAGTTTTTTGCAATTATATTTCGAAGGTTCCTTTTTGCTGTTGTCTGATGATTTTAAAAGGCTTGTCGCATCTTTAATAATCATAATGTCAAGGTGATTTGGTTATGAAATTGGGTTGGGGAAAGAGAATCTCGTGATGGATAACCGTATAGCTATAAGTCTTGTCAAAAATCTTGAGGGCCAAAAGTAATTCATGTACTTACAGCCGGTCATTAATAAAATTAAGTTTTGTAGTAGTTGGCCATAAATTTTACCAGTTTAAAGAGACTGAAAATTACTTAGGTAATTTATTTGTCATTGTGATGATTTTTTAAATTAATATCGATCGTGTCTGAAAACTTTACGGTTACGCGTATTTTGTTTGGTGGACCAAACAAAATATTTGAGATCTACTTAGGCTATTGTAATCTGAAATAATCCTTCTTATACGATGTAGGCGCAGTGACAGCGTTACTTTTTGGACATTAGGACTGCCCATTCTTGCCAACTAGGTAGGTGATATACATATTCGGCATGTATCTCATCAAAAATTAAATAAAACCTTAAAACATACTTAAAAAGGTTTTCGTCACCACGCAGTGGTGTCCCCAGTTAGCTCACATCTCTGTCACTGTCTGTAAATACAGCAAATGAGTCCTCCCACCCAGGGCAGGGCGGGAGGGACTGTACCGTCAGACTTGTACTGACTAAAATCCACGGTGTCCATCAATAGCCCATTACATTTCAAAGTCACAGTAATATAATGAGTCCCGCGACCTCACATCGCACGCTTCGATGGCTTTGATATTCCTCACCACCAACTTATCACATAGAGTATTATAGTTTATCTCAGACAGCTAAATTGCCGTATAATCCATCTCAACAGCACAATAATCTGCAGATTACGAAGTCATCATAATAACAACCTCACATTACCTTGACTCGATCGACGCGGAAACAAAATGGAAGTTTATTTGCAAACAATGCAAAAAGTTACCTATTAATATTCATTTTATAAGAGCTTATTAATATTGACAATGATCTTCAACAGTAATTGGCTGGAATGGACACTGTATCGTAAGAAAAAGTTTTGTTTGGTTTATTTACCCCTAACATTTTTTACCCTCTTCCGCGTTCGACCCCTAAACGTTTCCTTTTCCACATTCAACCCCTGAGGGTTGAAAGTGGAATTATATTTCTTAAATGTATTTGTTCCACGTTCAACCCCCATTGGAAAAACAAAAGAGAATTACCACCGCACTATTCCCAAAACAGCAACAGCAACGATTGAAAGCCAGATTCAACAGTGGCTACCGACAGAAAATCCCCGAGACAATGAATCTCGATGTGTCCTGGAGAATTAATTTAACTGTCATGGATCCTACGAAAACGAACGTTGCATCGTCCATAATGTCACCTTGAGACGTTAGAAATGGATTGAAGAATTCGACGCAATAGGTAAAAGCCTCGGTAGCTTGGTTGTAAAAGAGCGTCGGATGTATTCAATTCGGAGGTCGCAGGTCAAATCCTGGCTGCAATTCGAATTTTTCTTTCCAAAGAAAAGCCCCAAGTGGATTACGATAAGGGAGGTAAATGAATCAAGTTATTTGTCTTAACAGACTAAACATTCATGCTTGTGACGTGGATATTACAAATTAATTTGCATAATGTCAACAAGTCACTAGCCTTGAGGTATAATAGTAAACTATGTGTGCGGAAATGTGTAAGCTATTAATGTTATTGAAAAACCCGTACTAAGGTACTTGATTTTGAAGTGAATTTTATTTAAAAAAAAATTGACAAGTAATTCTTTTCTATCATAGGTGCGTTTATAAACAGTATTTCACAAAACACAAATACCAGACTCGGAACAACTACTTGCAGATCAAATATTTATTGATAAATATTTATCCCTTTATACATAACTAGCGGCCCGCCCTGACTTCGTCCAGGTATAATTCTGTAAATTACATCCCTACCCCTACCTTTTCCCCTACCCTACCCCTACCCTACCCCTACCCCTACCTAAAGTGATTATTGTAGAGCTTCTCTATAAACAACATTTGACGTTAAATTATTTTCAGGTAACAAAATATCTATTAAGAGTACTTTCCCTCCAGTGGCATTACAAAATTCCATGGTCGGGAGTCCCGACCCGTGATAGAGCAACGTAAAGTTGCCCATGCGTAAAACATTCTTTTCTTAAATCAATTCCTACTAATTTGAATGTTTGGCCCTGGGATTTGTTTATCGTTAGTGCGAAAGAAATTTTGACTGGAAATTGCAGTCTTTGAAGGGTATAGGCAAATCAGTAGGAATCATGGGTATCCTTGGTAAATGAGCTAATTCACCAGCTGCAGGGCCGGTGATAATCTTCGCTACTATTAAATTATCTTTTAGCTCGTTTATAAGAAGTCTCGTGCCATTACACATGTTGGGGGGGCTTAAGTTTCTGAGAAGCATTATCGGCGTGCCAACTTTTAACGACAGTTTATGAGGCGGTAGCCCAGCGGGGTTTAGGGAATTTAAAAATTCCTGAGGGTAGTGCACTGCGTCCTCAATATTAGTGACGGTGTCTATGGATTTATAGCACTTAAATTCACCCGGTACTTTCTGCATAATTAAATTGTTTATTTCGTTGACTGTTTCATTTCTGGGAGAAACTATTGCTCTACAACACAGCCAACGAAAATCATTTTGATGTAAGTTTTCGATGTCAGGATATATAGCATCTATTAGATTATCTAAATTATGGACTATTTGGCCTAGAGACTCATCCAAAGTAACTGCATAATCGGTGCCCAAATTTAAAGTTGGAAAAATTCCTTCTCCAAGTTTCAGCAGCTGTTGTGGAAAATTGCTATGCGTATTTCCATATAGATGAGCTCTCATATTGGTGCGCAAATTCAAATGTTGCACAGATGTCCAAAGTTGAGACGATTTTAAACATGCCTTCATAATATCTGCTCGCGTACCTCTGTTGACGACTGGAAGCGTTTGTCGGAAATCTCCAGCAAATACAAAAGTGATACCACCCATGACATCAGCAGAGCTTCGGAGGTCTTTTAAAATACGGTCCACGGCCTCCACATGCGCTCTATGACTCATGGTGCATTCATCCCATATTACCAACGACTCGTCTTGCAGTAGTTACTGCAACCTACGTGCTCTATTCGGAAAAATGGGTCTCTTGGTAAGTTTACCAAGAGACCCATTTTTCCGAATAGAGCACGTAGACCGTTGATCTAAAGATACGGATAGTGGAAGTTTAAACGTAGAGTGAGCAGTTTTTCCGTCGTTCAAGAGAGTTGCAGCAATTCCTGACGAAGCAACTGCAATCGCTATCTTCCCTGATTGCCGTATCTTAGCAAGTATCAAATTTGCGAGAAAAGTCTTTCCGGTGCCTCCTGGTGCGTCCAAAAAAAATAATCTCCCTATGTTATTGTTCACACTATCCACAATAGTCTCATAAGCATGTCTTTGATCTGGTACTAATTTTGGCACATTGTCATTTACAAACGCTGTTAGATCATTTCTGTTATACTGTTGTACCATTGTGTCAATAGTATTATTCTGGGTACGAACGGGAGGAGGTAATCCAAAATCACTTAAATTTTTGTCGTTTAATTCTAGAAGTTTGTTTTCTATTTCAATCAATCCTTCATTATAAATGACTTCAGTGAAGGGTAAAGTGTTATCCTGATTTTGTTGTCTGATACGATGTCTAATATCTTCACAGAAATGATCTTTGAAA
Organism: Agrotis segetum; assembly: GCA_036375495.1. NCBI lineage: Eukaryota > Metazoa > Arthropoda > Insecta > Lepidoptera > Noctuidae > Agrotis > Agrotis segetum. Next base: position 3,968,664 of record JAQSVV010000015.1, on the reverse strand, counting down.
TTGTCCCATAACTTCAATGGTTCCGATGGTTGACAAAATAAAAGTATGACTACGAACAACTCCCTTAGTTTTTTTGGACAGTGTGATAACGAAGCTTCGGATAAAGTGTTACCCCAATGGTCATCATTTTCAAGTAAACCTCGATCACGGCAAGCTGCTTGATACGTCTCTTTGACAATACCGTTTACAGTTTTAAGGTATGCAAATGAGGTCGGACCGCGTACGTGGTGTAGTAGAATCCTAAGATAAAAATACTCTGATTGTGATGGATGTATCCCGTAGACTCTACCTAAAGCGGCATCTTTTTTTATCCCCGGATGTCCAACTACATCTTCACCACGCCTCCTTCTAGTGAATTTATTATTTGCCCATGTATAGTATTGCGGGACTTCATGATACAGAAGAGTTTTCGCGAATTCATCTTCATTACAGAGAGCAAAAAATGCCAGTAATGTGGTATTGCGTGGATTTTGGACAACTTGATGAGCTGTCCCTGGTGTAAAATACACCCTTTGACCGTTCTCTACATGAACAGCCAAATGCACTACAGTAGGATGCCGGTCGTGAATGGGAAATTCAAGTAAGCGCCAGACAGACGCGCGGGTACCTTACTCATAGATCTAAACTCCCCTCCCGCACGCGCACCCCCGCCTTGGTGACGCTCACTTCGCAACGGGCCGTGCAGCAGAAATCGTGATATTTTAATTTCGCCATAACTTCGAAACTAAACATCCAATTTTAATCATTCAAAGACCAAATATCATCTACATTAACTGTACTTAATGATGAAATAAATTATTTTATTTTTAATAAATTTTTTTGTAGATATTTATAAGATCTACAACTAATTAGAACATTTCATAGTTCTATCTTTTATAGTTTAGGCAGCGTACGCAAAATAAGTAACTTTTCTGGTTGATTTTTTACACCTTGTGTCCGAAAAACCCAAATATATTACGGAACCCTATTTATTTCCAAAATAAAATTTAGTCTATGTTACTCGTGGATAATGTAGCTTTCGAATAGTGAAAGAATTTTTGAAATCGGTCCAGTAGTTTTTGAGCCTATTCATTACAACCAAACAAACAAACAAACAAAGTTTTCCTCTTTATAATATTAGTATAGATTATAATAACCGCAAAGCCGCTGCGCTAGCAGTCACCAAAAATTAAAAAAAGCAGATAAGATAAATAAAATATTTCATAGAGTGGTACGAGGCAATATACAGAATCATTCCTACAAGTTAATATTTTATACGGAAGTTAGTTTATACGGAAAATATTTCACGAAAATTATCGACATGAAAAAAGACCTAAGACAAGTGTAGCTCTTTTTCAATCAATTCAGCCCGGTATCCACCAAAGCGGAGAGGAGAGGAGATGTCTTTGAATAACCAATCAGATGTCCGCTGAAGCTATGCGGAGAGGAGATTTGGACATCTGATTGGTTATTCAAAAACATCTCCTCTCCGATTTGGTGGATATCGGGCCTAAGTGCCTAAGTGAAAATTATAGTAATATAATTTTCACTTATTTTACTTTCTGGTGAATATTTATTAAGTCTTATTAAGTACAAGTAGCTGATATCATGAGTTCATGACCCATAACACTTTCCACGAACCTAAACAATAATATAATTTTCCAAAGTCATTGTACGTAATATTTCTACCAAGAAGTGAGTGACTCATTTACGTGTTAGACAAATGGTAATTCTACACAAATCGTGTTGCATTATATACTACAGTTTAATCATGGGGCTTCCAAATGACCTATTAATATCACCTGCTAGGTACATGGACTGTGTGGATCATAAAAAATAAGTTTGTATTTGAGCCGTTTGGAGTTAAACCCCTAGGGCCGTGGGTTCCGAGTGCACACCTAGTTTTTATCATGATCATCATCAGCCGGAAGACGTCCACTGCTGAACGTAGGCCTCCCCCTCAGACCGCCACGCCGAACGGCAATTCTCCACTTGCATCCATCGGCTGCCCGCGACCCTCACGATGTCGTCGGTCCAGCTAGTTCCGAGGCCTGCCTACGCTGCGTTTGGTAATCCGTGGTCGCCACTAGAGAACTTTTCTTCTGTTTTTATAGAACTTGCTAAACGTAGAGTCGACACGGCGTGACCAGAAGGCTAGCCTATTTTTTAGATCGAAGAATCAGCATTGCCTTTCAACGTGGCAGTTGGAGCTCTGCCCAAGCGGGGCATATCTCCACCGTTTACTCCACAGTTATCCGGGCGATCCTTACAATGGTGACACCCATGCGTTTCTTCCCACTGCCGAAATATCCGGGTCCGTGTGAGGACCTGCGTCAGGCGGAAGGTGAGGACGCCGTGATACCTTTCCAGCCACTCCTCAAAGCAGGTTCTTACCTCCGGGATTGCCCGAAATCCGCGTTATCCCTTACGTCACAAAAACTTGGAAACTCGTGTCTCTAGAGGGAAAAAAACTCTTATGTAAAGAGGTTCCGTATTCTAAATACCACGAAGAAAGTTGTCCACCTTCAAAGGAATGGAAAAGAAAGACATACATAAGCAAACAATGATTTCCTTATATACTGGAGGTTAATAAATACATTATAATTATTTTAAAAATTTCCTTCCGTACAGCTGATGATTCAATTTATTTATAGTTATAAGTTGAATAAGTGTAGATTACCTAAGTGTCTGTAAACAATGGAATGAAATGTAGATACGTTATAATGTTTAGTAAATATGTTTAAATAATATAATAAGCTGAATATAATAATTGAAATGAACGTTATGAATGGTGGGAAAAAAATTAATCAATAGCAAAGACGATATGCGTTTATCGTGGGAAAGCTTTCGTTGTAACTATTTTTGGAGCCCTAAGAAAGAAAATTGACTTTATAAGTAGCTTTTAAACTGAACAAAATAAATAAGAGAACTTTTTAACACCAAAAGAACAGAAGGATAAAAAAGTTTACTCGTTATATTCCAAATAACCAGTAAACCTCACAATTTTATTGTAATTAAACTACCAATATATTAATTAAAAATTAAACTAAACACTGAATGAAAATTAACTATTTCGTACGCCTGCGTGCCCAATTCCGCTTTGTATCTATTAATTTGATTATTGCAATAAATATCAATCAAATTGTATTTCATTTTTGCTATAAAATTGAATAAGGAAATTATTACATTAATTGGTTAGTTAGCTCAGAACTGGTGCCCTGAGACAGTGAGACGAGGTCGTGGCAGGCCAGGTAGAAGATGGCGTGGCGGGACGAACTGGACAGGTTCCGTCCGAACTGGAAGGAGGACGCCCAGTATCGTGAAAGGTGGAAGGAGTGGAGGGAGGCCTTTGCCCAGGAGTGGGACACAGAATAGGCTGTTAAAAAAAAAAAAGAATTGGTTAGTTAGACTTCAAAGTTAGTCTTGTGGTTGTTAGTGCGACTGCTGAACTAAATGTGAGCCCCTTCGTACACTAGGCGACGTAAGTCTTCGATACCTTACGATTTTGGTATCCATTGACGCGTGTCTGTGTACGAACCTCTATGGATTTGTATTGCAATAGTCACCTGATACTAAAGTCGTAAGATATCGGAGACTTGTGTTGCCTTGCGTACGAAGGGGCTTACGGGTACGAGTCCCAACTCCCAGGTCGTGCAAAGGTAAGAGTATTCGATTTTTCCATCACCAAGTTCTCAGTAGAAGCAACAAAGTCAGGAGTTGTGCCTGGTTGATGGCAATAGGGTCGTCCTTTGTTACAGAGAACTTTAATGTAACTGTAATTTTGTTTTACATGAGTTTTGTAATGACCTTCCATTTTTTATGAAGATAAAGATCTGAACAAAACACAAGATTATGTAGCAAAAACTTGACTGACTTTAGCAAAAACCAAACTTCGCTAATAACAACTATATAAAAAACCGGCCAAGTGCGTGTCGGGCCACGCACAGTGTAGGGTTCCGTAGGTGCCCATCAAAATACTTATGCGAACTAACTAAACTGATTCGCTGAAAGTAATTTTAAAAAGAAGAATTTTCAAAATCGGTCCAGGAGTCTTTGAATGAGAAATCAGGGAAAATACATAAGAAAAAAGATTACGACGAATTTAGAACCTCCTCCTTTTTTTGAAGTAAGTTAAATAGTTGACGATAAAAACCTACCTATCCCCAAAAAACATACCGTAAAAACATACCTATTAAAGCTGTAAAAATAAAGTTGACAAACTTACATTTGCAGTTGATTTATTGTTTCTCCGATACATTTTGTTTAAGAAAACATATTACTCAAGTACATTTTATAAGTTGGTCGACTATTACTCGTAAAGTTGTAAAGCCTACTTAGTCATGATAATTTTCTTTTAAACTTCGTTATATATACTACTATTGTGAATTTTTTCACACCCCCAAACATAACCGTTTAGCTGGTAGAGGGGGAGGACACTCGAATCGAGCAAAATTTAGCACTTTAAAGCTTAATATTTCACAAACGAATTTTTTTTATCAAAAAATTGTTAATGGAAACTATCATTATTTTTTAAAGGCCTATTTAATGATACCCCACACTAAGGGGTACGCGAGAAAAAAAAATCCTCACTTTACGTGTAAGTACAGGAGGTACCCTAAAAAAAAATATTTTCGAGATTTTATTTTACCACTTTTTCGGCACAACAAATCCGTATATTCACACCAAATTACAGCTCTCTAGTACTGTGCGTCTCTGAGCTAAACTGCGGACAGACGGACGGACGGACGGACGGACGGACATGGCGAAACTATAAGGGTTCCTTGTTGACTCCGAACCCTAAAAACGCATGTGAAAATGTTTTTGTTATTATTTTGACATCAACAGAGAAGACTTTTAGATGATTCTAAAATATTTAAAAACTTTAGTTTTGTTTAAAATTATTCACATAAACCAGTAACGGCAACAATTATTTATATTAATTTGAAAAAATAATTATAAGAATAATTATTACTTCTGACCCCCACTGTCTTCGCAAGTACATTTACTAACAAAACTGCACAAGCAGAGGAATAACGATGATTTTATGATCTATACTAAGCAGTAGATTTTGTTTGGTTAAACACGCTAATCTCAGGAACTACTGATTCGAATTGACAAAATCTTTTTTGTGCTGGCTAATCCATTTATTAAGGAGGGCTATAGATAATATAACATCACGCTATTGAGTACGTGCACGACATCAGCGCCACCTAGCGTTCGCAACTTTGACAGATCTGTCAGTTCTAATTGAAATCAGATTCTTTAACAAATCACTTGGGTTTGAATTCCATGGCGATTCATTGGCACTGAACAAAATTTAATAAACATAGGCTAATTGTAATCTATAAGAAAAATATCAAATACAGGATTAAAACGAGGATTATGATGTTATTTAGTTTTTCTCTTCACGGCAGCTAACTGTCTCCTGCATTGTTCATCTTTCCAAGAATAGGTTGGGAATCAATACAACTTAAATTTAATATTTCTGCTAGTATTCTTGCAGTTTACAACACAACAAATATTTTTTCTAGCGGAAAATGCGATTATAAAAAAATACGTACAGACGACAGAGCTGAATGTCAGAGCCGTCGTATTCCGACAGCGCCCCAACACCTGCCGTTGAAGAAACTACGATATCACGTCAGATATTCATTGAAATAAAATGATGTTAAGGGCATTTTGTTTAAAATTAAATGCTTGTAATGATTAACGTATTTTTTTGGATATGGATCAATACTATATTCATTAAAACATTGTCGCAAGAAATGTATTATTTTAAAACCAATTTGATTTCCAAAAGAAAGGTTATGGTGAGTTAATCTTAAAAGATAGACATATGCTGTCGCGGACTTTATTTTAGAACGTTTCATGAGGAACAATTCCGTCATACATCATTTTTGCGTAATATAAACCGTTTACGCAGCGTACGCAAGGGAAGCTCTCAAGAAGAATTTCCCGATTTGGCAACATTTTTCATTGCTGCTCTGCTCCTATTGGTCATAGCGTAATGCTAAATAGGCTATAGCCTTCCTCGATAAATGAACTATCTAACACAAAAATAATTATTCAATTTGAACCAGAAGTTCCTGAGATTAGCGCGTTTTTAGCGGTTGGCAAAACTGAATGTCCTCTGACATAATCCCCCATTAGTTCTACTTTTCGCCACCTTGAGCGCTGCAATCGAATAGTACTACTCTCACCGCCGTCGTGCACGTTCTCAATAAGCAAGCCGTAGCCGAACAGTGAAGTAGAAACCACGAGCAAAAGTTAGTCATTGTCAATATTTTGTGTTTACCCAGTAATCGCAACAATTAATGCAAGATGAGGTGTTATAGGCGTCAGTTTAATTACTGGGACAAGACACATTTCAGCTTTGTGTCTGGAATAGCCGCGCTCCTACCAACGATGTCTTTGTTATTATTAATGTATGCAGAGCTGTTCATAGTAACAACCTTGCCTTCCCTACCTATGTTGAGGTCAACATCTAGTGTTACTGGATTATGTTGTTGATCATCAATAGTGTTAAACTAGCTGATACCTTTGACTTCGTTCGCGTCGAGCATGATATAAATAATTTAGCTTACGAGTAAATATTTTGTTGGGATTGTATTAGTTCTGGAGATTATAGCTTAAATAAATAAAAATATTTTATTATATATACCTAAATAAAAAAATCGTATTTTTTTCTAGAGTATCCTATATCTGATTAGTCCATCCTTTCCTGTCAACCAAAAATGGAAGGATTTTAGAAAATAATGTTGTAAATTAAATACATCGTCAAACTAATCAATTTAACAATGTATTCGTATGTACGAGTATGTTTAGCCATAAATCTACCACTCGTAGAAAATCGTTTCAACTAAACACGAATAAAAAAACATAATAATAAAAAAACAACAACACAACATAATTCCAGCCCCAGTTCATCCTTAATTTACTACATTTGTAACAAACTGTTCTCGTGACAAATGTGCTTACTAAATGTGTCATAACTCATAATATAAAGTCGGTTAAATCATGTCGTACAAGTTCATAAGGCCCGCTTTGAATACAAGCTTACATTACACGAATTTTAGTGATGGGGAAGGTAGTGTGATTATTTTTGTGTTTATACAACATGTAACGTTAATAGCGCGTAACTCAGCCCATGTTACTGAACAATGTTTGTTTTTTCATATAAAATGAGAAATTGATCGGGCCCATCAGTATGAAAAATCTAAATTTTTTGCAAATTTCCAAAAGTCTTAGAACAAACATTGTTCAGTAACATGGGCTGAGTTACCTCACGAGACGTTTTGCGCTAAACGTTACACGTTGTATAAAAGAATACAAATAATTACAGCTGCGCTTGTCGATGTTGGTCTATGGATGGGTGACCATCCATAGACCAACGAGTTAGCGAGTTTCCTCCGTGCCTCGGAAAGCACGTAAAGTCGTTGGTTCCAGGTGTCATTTGTAGATCTTTGACAGTCGTTGTTACTATGCCAGAAGTTCTAAAAGTCTGACAACCAGTCTCACCATGGGGTATAATAGGTGGTCGCGGGACTTACGAATTACCGTGAACGGAACGTAAAGGGCTACTGAAGTACACCGTGGATTTTAGTCAGTACGAGTCTGACAGTCCCGTCCCTGCCCTGGTTGGGAGGACTCATTTGATGATTTTAACACGATAAAAAATGGGGTATCATACGTATTACCCATTACTGGGTTGTGGAGGTCCGATAGACAGTCTCTCCATGTAAAATAGGTACTGATATTCAGCTGAATCTGGTTCGACTGGAAGGCGATCCCAAGATATACTATGCGCTTGAATCTTCCTTCATAATGTGCACAGCAAAGTAGTGCAACTCACTTCTTGGGTCGTAAAAAAAGTTCTTAATAATAAACAGGTTTCTTCTGGGTAAGCTCGGCTCATTGTAGGCTTTTTCTCTGTCCCCTTTAACCTGGACTAGAGTCAAGAGCAAACCCATCTTAAACAAAAAACATATCGTCGGCCTAATTCGTTAACCTGCTAAGTCCATTTTTGGCAAAATTGACTTTTTGCCTTTCATTCAGCCTAATATCTACCGTAGCATTTAAGAAATAGCAGCGATATCAGCTTAAAAAGGTGTAAAACGCTGTGCCCGAAAAACTGCTTTATTACCACTAGCCAATCTCCACAACGCAAACCTGCTAAATCCTGTTGGCGCCTCAGTTTTGTACAGACAACGTTCCCAAACTCACGCGACGTTTGTGAAAATTGTTTATTTAATTTTATTGTTATAATATTTAACTAATTGTGATACAGTAGCAGTAGTAAAACAATATTTAATATCTTTCATTATTAATAATAAAATAGTTAGGAGTACAACACGTACTACAAGACAGACAACACATTATAATAACGTATATTATAACTATTACTGTGTATTTATGAAGAGTTTACCATTTTTTTCAATCATCAAATGAGTCCTCCCACCCAAGATAGGGCAGAAGGGACTGTCAGACTTATACTGACTAAAATCCAAGGTATCCTTCAATAGCCTTTACGTTCCGGGTTCACGGTATACGTAAGTCCCGACCCCGGCAGGCTTTGGCCCTCTAAGGTGGCCGTCATTGTGCTGACACTCTTTGAGGCACGTGGAACACAACGCGCCATCGACCCGGACATTGTTAACGGTCAAACAACGAGTGCTCCATAACTCAGAGCCCGCATGGGTGCACCTATGGTGGCTGGAAATCGTCTTGCAACATCCGACGCCGTGGTCGTCTACCACTGTGGCTGGGCTGTGAGGTGGACGCAGCAAGTCCTCACCTTTACGCGTCCAGCCTCCTCCTTCGCTAGCATAACTGCTTCGCAGAAGGAACCGACCGCTTCCCACTCCGTCTCGCTCCGCAGCATGGCCTCGAACAATGCCGGGTGTGAGAGATCGCATAATATCCCATCGCCGTCGTGAGGACACGGCGCGGTGGTGCTCTGGCCAAGCGGGGTAGTCATGCACCGTATATGCTCCACCGTATGAACCGTATCCTCTGGGCGATCCTCGCAATGGTGACACCCAGGCCTTTTTCCTTCTCTATCACACAGGTACCTCCCTAAACTTCCTTCTCCGATAAGGACCTGCATCAGGTAGTAGGCCAAGACGCCGTGACGCCTATCCAGCCACTCCTCAAAGAGGGCCGGGGCTGCGCCGCGATTGCGGCGTGCCCGGGCCCCGGTTGCGACAGGCGCTCCCTCCATACTGCCCTGAGATCGCGCCGGAGCTCTTCCCGCCGCGCCTCGAGACGTCGCGGCAGGGGGATTCGCCCCAGCGATAGGCGGCGCTGCGCCTCCACGTGCCACTCATAGACGCGCTGGAGAGCAATGTTCTCCAGATCCCAAGGCAGCATCCGGCAAGGAGGTTGGCCGATTCACCGGCGATCGTGCGGTATCCTCGGATCATCCGTATAGCTTCTGGTAGGAGGCAGCTGAGACAGAGCAGGAGTCGCCTGAGGGCGGTTGCTGCCCTGTTTAGCTTTGGGGCCAAACGCAGGAGGTGCTGGAAGTCCCTGAAGTTCCACCGGCTGTCGAGGACGAGTCTCAAGTACTTCATCGTTCTCCCGACACCGCCGCCGACGCGAACCCCTCACACCGATGCGATGAAGAGTTTAGTTTAGATATTTTAACCCTGTTTCGTGTTATAGAGGACTGATTGTTATTTTTTTAATAATAAATATTTATTTTGATTAGTGATTGAATTAATTTAACAGCACTATTAAATTATCTATACACCATACCAAAAAGATAAACTGCTAAGTCCTCAAGCAAATTGAAATTTCACCTCGGATAACTGCTAAATAAATGTTTTCCTCATTTTTGAAAAATCTATTTAGGTTTTGTTAGATATTATGTTTTTAAAATATCAAGAAAAAATATAGAAACCAACGGGACTTTCAAAATTTTGATAGCTAAACTAATAAAGAAATTATTCAGTTTTTTCTTCGTCCTGTAAACTTTGCAAAAATGCACTTAGTAGGTTAACGAATTAGGCCGACGATATGGCAGTTCGATTATCCGAAAAAAAAAAACGGTTTTCCGAACACCCATGTCTGTGCCCATGTCCCCCAATTAGTTCGGATAATCGACGCTCTAATTTAGTTGGGAAAAGGAAAACTATTTCCTATCCGCTCTGGACACCACTGTCCATTTCCACATTATTCGTGCAAACACAACAGAATATGATTGGTATTTACATGAACATGTTGCTAGTAAATTGTAAACAAAGCCTATTTGTTCAGTCTATTAATAGTTCGGATATTTGTGCAAACAATTTTGATCACTATGACGCGACTTGTGAAAATATTGGGTAGTTGTAATGAATTTTATAAAATGGTGAAATAAAGTTCTGACTATTTTCATTATACATATATGAAGAATTATATATGAAGGCTGAGTTTTTATTTAATTGTAAGTTAGAGTACCATTATTACTCATTTAAATTAATGATCAATGTAATAATAGTAAATACAAAGGACTTTTTTTAAATAATTGTAAAGCCTCGAAAAATATTTAATTAGTTACCAGGTTTTTGGATACTATTGCAAAAACACATGAAAAATGAGGAACACTTACTATCATAATGATTAAGTAATTTATTTTTATTTTATAAAAGCAATAAATATAGAATCGTTATTGCTGCGAAATAAATCCTTTATATTAAAACGAACCAATAATAAAAAAAACATTTATAAATAATTTTATTTAAAAATGTTTTTTATTATCTTTTCTATTTATTATTCTTTTATAAAAAAAAATATTTTATTTTAAATCCAAACAACGAAGATCGGAAAAAAACCTAGCAACTTTTAGTCGAGTACTCGCCGCGACGACTCGCACGAGCTACTACGTCACTAGCGCTGACCGACTTGCTACACAGTAGAGCTCCGCTGCCATTTGGGGCATGTCCACATTGGACTGTTACACAATTATTACGACCAAGTGCGATCATTATGATTATTTTTCTTTTTGTTTCGAATCAAGTCTTGCAGTTATCTTCAAGTTAATGGGATGAATTAGGAAATAAGGAAAAATATATCTTTACTAGTGCCATTTTTTGGAGCGCAAAGCCATCAGGTTGTCCTGTGGATGGGTGCCCATCTGTCATAGTGAGTTTCCTTCGTGTCTCGGTAAGCACGTAAAGCAAAAGTAGATCTTTGACAGTCGTAACTGTAAAGGGCTTCACACACGGCAGCTATAATGTAAAGATGTACATTATAGCACGAAACATCTCATTACATCTTTCCATAGAGATTCGAAGATGTAAAAATATACATTATAGCTTTCGTGTGTGGTCTCCTGACGATTTATTTCTTCACAAAGAGGATGCCTGTGTCCTTCTTAAAAATTGATTATTGCGAAAACAATATTGTCCTAACTAAGCCAATCTAAACATTACATTACATTTTTACAAGTCTTAATTTAAATCAAGATAGACACAAAGATAATTTATCCGAAGCCGTAAGTAATGATTTCCTTTGCAACCCACGCTGCAGTGTAGCAATTTCATATGGAAAATCCCCAAGTGTACTATTTCGTAAAAGATTGTATCTTGCGGTTTAAAGAACTTGAATTAAAAAACGATATTGAATATTGTTTATCTGTCTGGCTTGGGCATCGGAGGTTTTTGACCGGCGCGGGCGGCGACAGGTACAAATTAAACAGGGTCGGATTAGAACGGTAAAGGCAGGGCCCTAAAAGCTAGGGTGAATCATATTTATATCATAGATCAAAAATTGCCACACATTTGACATTTGGCAGGCCTGTTGGTCTAGTGGTTAGTTAGTTATTCATACTCATCACTCTCTTAGTCACATGACTGTCATCCTGAGCAAGTACTGAAAATTTGACTGGCCTGTTGGTCTAGTGGTTAGTGACCCTGACTGCTATGCCGGGGGTAGTGGGTTCGATGCCCACCCAGGACAAATGTTTGTGTGATGAGCACGATCATTTTGTTCTGTGTCTGAGTGTAACTTATCTATAATATTTATGTATTTAGAAATATATAAGTATGTTTATTAGTTGTCTAGTACCCATAACACAAGCTCTGCTTAGCTTGGGACTATCTAGTCCCAAGCTAAGCAGAGCTTGTGTCAACGCTGTCTAGCGTTGTGAGATAGTTGTGGAATATTACTATTATTATTTGATTCAATTACTTAAAAATCTGCTAGGCGAGATTATTGTCAAACGCGAACTTATTGTTAGTAAAAAAATGTTTCTAAGATGCTCAGATTCACCAATTTTTATTTTCCTACGTTTTATTGATAAATCTTACACTGTGCGTTTCAAGTTTAAATAAAATGAGCGATTCCTTGATATTGTCATTATGCCTATTGTAGTACCTATTGCCTATCGTACTATCAATCACAAACAGAAACATTAAAAAAAACCGGGACTATGGGTGAAATAGGGGTCAAACGCGAGACTAGGGGCGAAATAAGGGTCAAACGCGAGACTATAGGTGAAATAGAGGTCAAACGCGAGACTGTGGGCGAAATAGGGGTAAAATGCGAGACTATGGGCGAAATAGGGGTCCAATGTGAAACTATGGTCGAAATGGGAGTCAACCGCCAGACTATAGGTAAAATGAAAAAAATAATAATAATGTAATCATCAGATTTCGTAAATAATTAGGAAGGAAATAAATGTGATCATAAATATCAGTTCAATTCACTTTATTATTTATTTATGTATTCTTTCATGTACTTTACGAGAAGCACTGCTGTAAATCCGACATAAATTTTATCTAAAGAGGCAATAAATTCAGTAATGGTCACAAATAAATCTCTGAAGTCAAGTTGTATTGCTTACTCAGAAAATACTAGGATTTTACTTAAACTTTATGACATTAAGTAATACTTAAGTTACAACATAATTATTATCTTCGATGCAACGTAACGGCACAGGTAACAGGCCAATGTTCGCCACACATTGGGGCCAATGTTCGCCACACATTGGGGCCAAGGTTTTGGCCAACGGTACACGTTTTCAAGCCATATATTAAATTGTTTTTGTACGGTTATGTCATTTCGTATGCAAAGTTGTAAAGTAAACAATTGGTAATAAATGTAATTTGTATAAAAACAAATGATTGGCATAAAGTTGAAGTAATTTTTTGCGCATTGTGGGTTTTTTTTTTGTATACGTGCTAAAAATAGCTTGTATTGCGTCATATTATTGCTTAAAGTTATTTTTGGATTGACGAACAGATTAATAATTGCATTATAAGCTAAGGTTATTATTATTATTAGCCCGAATTGTCCTACTGCTGGGTAAAGGCCTCCCTACATTCCTTTAGCTAAGGTGTAGATCTTTATTTAAATACATAGGTACTATACTCATGGCTTCATCGGCGTAGAATTTGGTAACTGGACACACAGAATTGTGCTACTGCGATAAAAAGTATCATATGAGATATATAAACTATCTGTATGTTCATTTTCTTTTATTTAATTTTCAGTAAATTTTGTGTGCTATACTAAAAAAACATTATTCGATACCTACATAAGTTCCTCCGCTTAAAATTTCGCTCTTATTATATCTCTGTAGTTATCATCATCATCAGCCTATAATGTTCCCACTGCTGGGACACAGGCCTTCTCTCTGTGAGAGGGAGTGGGTTTAATTAATCTACCACGCGAGGCCAGTGCGGGTTCGTGGATGTCACAGTCATGTGTTCGAACTTTTTACCAGTAGTTTCGGAGCCTATTCAATACAAACAATCAAATGTTTCCTCTTTTTATTTATTACTAGTGTAGACAAATAGTAGTTTTGTCGATGAACTTGTCGTTAATGACCTAGGAGATTGCATAACTGGTCATTGTCTCAGTAGCCATTCAATTAAGTATACCAGCGTTGGCTTAACTGCATTTTCCTTAACATTGGTTCTAATACGTCGAATCTATACTTGGTAAACAGAATTAAGGCCACACGTGGCTAGTCAAGGATTGGCCTAAACGAGATAAGGTAAGGTTTTAGAATGTGGTAATAATGTTGGTTAATTTTATAAGTATAGCTTCTGGCTAAATAATTTTACACGCACAAGCCGATCTTCTAGGTTAAGCCGCGCTTGCCGTGGTCGGTCTGTCGATGGGTGATCTGTAATGAGTTTTCTCCGTGACTCGGAAAGCACGTAAAGCCGTTGTACGTTGATCTTCAAATCACTGTCAGAAACGCATAAGTCTGACAACCAGTCTTTATACCATGGGGTATCGTATTACCCAGTTACTGGGTTGTGGAGGTCCGATAGATAGTCGTTCCATGTAAAATACTGATATTCAGCTGCATCTGGTTCGACTGGAAACCGACCCCAATATAGTTGGGAAAAGGCTAAGCAGATGATGAAACTTATATGTATAGCATAATCTTATGTACACAACAAATAGTACAGACAACAAATAAGGCAAAACCCGAAGGTTATATACATGTAACCATCAACACTTTCATAAATTGAGAAAAATGAGTCAGCAGAACAAATGAGCGTCGAAGCATTAAAAGAAAAACGTGCTACACGTATTAGGAAATAATACGGCAACGATTCAAAGAATCTATTTAGTAATATGTTTTTCTTGACGCACGGATTTTGACATGTTTATAAGATCAACTAAACTGCTTTCGTGGTGAAGGTGTTGCAAGTGTGACTAGTGAATTGAAGGTCTGGGTTGACTGGGTTGGATTTTGACCTCTCTGAGTCCTCTCAGAGAGGTCAAAATCTAACCCAGTAGTGGCCATAGCCTCCTGGCTATGACTCAATAGAGGAATATTTGTTTAGGAACAACCACCACACTATTCCCATTATTATTCAGCATTTATATTTTTATGCTCCGGTATTTTCCAATCCACTGACTTGCAAACTGCGTCCATATTTTTTGTTCTACCATCTTTAAGTCCTTATTATTTCAGTTCGTTCACCCCTAGGGGTAATAACTGGCTGACTGCAAGATGTTGAGACATAATTTATAATTATATTAAATGGAACGAATGTGATATTTATTTTGGTTCGACAGTTTACGCGTTTATTGGAAACGAAAGTACGAAAATACCTACAATTCTTAGACTTGGGTGAAATTTGTTGCCAATATGAAATTTTAATAAGTGCTTGGTATTGATTATTAAAATTCCAGTTTTCTATACTATTAGCACGGAGGCCCTGGAACGTAAAGACGGAAATTGAAGTAACAGGGTAGATTTTAATCACGAGTTTGAAATCAGGAGTGATTTGAAGATTTTTCAGGCCGTAATAAAAAAGTTACCTCACGATGTATGTTTAGAAATAAGAAAATTCTTGAAACACAAAGAAATCTTAGTTGTATAATTATGTTTAAATAAAGTATATTTTTTTATAATTTGGTAACATAAGCTTGGTTTGGAGTGGAGCGGAAAGGTCGGTCAGACAGAATCGTACTTACTAAATTCCACGGTGTTTCTTCAATAGCCTTTTACGTTCCTTCCGTATGTAGTCAGTCCCGCGACCCCGAAGTAGTTAACAACTAAATAAAATAACCATGAATACAAAAAAACGTTAAAAACAGACAGCGCGACTTAATTAAGTCAGATATACAATATCAGAAATATTGTAAAAACAAATCGAATTTGAAGCCAATTTCTCAAAGAACAATTACCAACGTTTGTGATTTCAATCTAGATTATTAACTGTTTCTATACTAGAACAAATAGATATTATTTTACTTAATTGAAGTTGATTTTCTAATTCTAATGGTTATGGAAATTTTTCGCCTTCAGATAAATAATTGGCTTCCTTGAACACAATAAAAACCTATCGAATTATAAATTAGGTGGCCGATAGGAATAAAAGACCAACCCGGTGGCAAGTTTGGAGGTGGCAAATGGGAATTAAGACAATTAAGTATAAATAAAACCAGGAGAAGTTATTTAAAAAAAAACAAATGAGTCCTCCCACCCCGGGCAGGGCGGGAGGGACTGTCAGACTCGTACTGACTAAAATCCACGGTGTCCTTCAGTAGCCCTTTATGTTCCGGGGTCACGGTGAGCAGTGATGGCCTAGTGGTAACGGCCCTGACTTACGATTTTTACGTCTTAAGTTCGAACCCAGTAATGCACATTATTTTGCGTAATTTATTTCATCACCACCGCTCTAAAAGCGGTAAAGGAAAACATCATGATGAATGAGTCCTCCCACCCACGGCAGGGTGTCGGGGACTGTCAGACTCGTACTGACTAAAACCCACAGTGTTCTTCAATAGCCCTTTACGTTCCAGGGTCGCAGTAATTCATTAGTCTCGCGACCCCGGCAGGCTTTGGCCCTCTATAGAGGAGCCCCGTCACAATGCTGACACTCTTTCAGGCGCGCATGGAACCGACGCACCGTCGCCGTCGACCTGAGCATGGTCCATGGTCGGACAGCAAGTCGCCCAACAAGCCCAACGCAACATAAAATGTGAATTTTAAGTCCGTTAGAGTCTGACATAATCCCTTCCGCTCTCCCCAGGCGAGAGGAAAAATCATTAAATGATTTTACCATACACCTCCCCCATATTATATAGGGTGACTTGTATAATTAGTGTACGATACTTAACCACGTGATTGTGCTCATGATAACAAACAACTTTTACTATGGGAACAAACCTGAAAACGCGAAAAAAAATCAGCTGCTCAGTACATTTATGTTTGCTTAATGTACTGAACAGCTGATATTTTTTTCACGATTTCGGCTTTGCTCCCATAATAAAAATTGTTTGAGCACAATCACGTGTTAAAGTATCGTACACTAATTACCAGTCACCCCATATTTTCAATACAACAAGTTGGAAGCCACTCTCAACTCAACTAAATTAATTAATTAAAAACCTCTTCTTCAGAACGAAACTTTTAAAATAGTGCTAATTACTCCTTTGAGTCTTATGCGGATATCACTGATGAGGTCCATTCAATCCGTACATCCCCTTTTGTGGTTAATTAGTTTGACTAATTCACTAGTATTGACTATTGATTCACGATACAGTTATCATAACTAATTAGTAGGAATTGACATTTGTGGCATTTCTGTGAGATATTGAGAACTGTTTACTAATTGGTAGAAAATCTTTGAAACCTATAATAATCCAAATATTTATATAAGTCAAAATGACTGACAGACATAATTATGATAGTGATCTATCAACGGACAGCCCAAACCACTGGTCAGATCGGGCAAAAAAAAAAGCAAAAAAGGAAATTAAAAACATTTAAAAATAAAAAAAAATAGCAGACCACCATCTGGAACTGAGTCCGGGCTACCGGTGGTCAGGGTATTACAACCTCTTAAAACCAGGCTTGTTCCAGTGGGTGACTCAGATGGCGCTAGACGACTTGTATAGCTCTGTCACTTTCACTTGCCGGAATAAGCCTGTTATAATGTTTTAAGACGATATCCCCCCAGGACGAATGAAAAACGAACCTCCTAAAAATGTGCACCGTGTCCAGACACGGTCAGAAGGCAGTACTTCCAGAAGTACTGCTTTCTGAAGCAAGCTCTTGGCCAAGCGAGAGCCTGCTCAGATGCAGATCGAAGCTCTTGGCAATGAAGCTATTGGCAGACACGACTATCGGTACAATGACTGTTGTATTCACGTCTCACAATGTCAACAACCTCTCGAACCAGATCAAGATACTTGAATTGTTTGCTGTTATTAATAAATGAATTTCGATAAATGGATTAATATTAATATTTTTAAGTTATTTTAGGACATTTTTCTGACAAAATTGTCCCCAACAAAGTCACTTTCGCATGTATTGCTGTTGCCAGCGGCTTCACCCGCTACAACTCGAAAATTATCTCACGGGAACATAAAATCGGGATAAAAACTATCCTATTTGTTAATCCGGGTTATAAACTATCTGTATACCAAATTTTTGTCAAATCCGTTAAGTGATTTTTGCGTGAAAGAGTAACAAACATACCTACATAAACACATACATCCTCACAAACTTTCGCATCTATAATAATAGTAGGATTAAACAGTAAGGAAACAATATCC
This sequence comes from Agrotis segetum, assembly GCA_036375495.1. Classification (NCBI taxonomy): domain Eukaryota; kingdom Metazoa; phylum Arthropoda; class Insecta; order Lepidoptera; family Noctuidae; genus Agrotis; species Agrotis segetum. The sequence continues at coordinate 3,950,673 of JAQSVV010000015.1, read as the reverse complement.
AACATAATCGCAAGCCCCTTATTAGGCTTTAAAATATCTTAGTCTTGTCACTATCCAGTTAAAATGGGTTATATATAGCCTTTCTCTGGTCTAATTGCCCAAAAAATAATTAAACAACAGTAAACTCTTTAGTAAAGTAAAACAGGGTAATAAATTAGCCCCTTAATAAACTATTAAAACAAATTACGGACGACACTTTTCCCTTAAAAGTACATTTTTCGTTTAATGAAAAGTAATTTTTTAATAAAATTTATGTCAACTAATATATATATAAACTAACATAATAACAATTTATTTCAAAATTATTAAGTTCATTCAACTTGTTTAAAGGGTGTTCGTACAAGATATTTCTTGATATTTAAAACGCCTATGTATGTACTAGAGTGAAAAGTACTAGAGTGGAGATCACGGACTAGCAAGCGCAGCGTAGGACGTCCACCAGCAAGGTGGACAGACGACCTTATAAAGGTCGCCGGAAGACGCTGGATGCAGGTGGCTTCCAACCAAGCAGTGGACGTCCTACGGCTGAGATGATGATGATGATAAAAAAAAAATGCAATGAGCTAAAACTACTGAAACAAACTAAATGAAACTTTTATGGTACCAAATGGCAGATTTACTGTATCGAACAGAAAAAGAATCATCGAAATAGGACCAGAAACCTCGGAGTCATCGGTGTAGACAATGTTGAAAACTTTTTAGGTTTTTGTCGATTATTTATTCAAAATTTGCTAGTCTGATTTCGATATTTAAATAGGACCATTCGGGAAGCATATCCTTTCCAAAGAAAAAATAATTTTTCAAATTGGTTGGTAAACGACGGAGTTATGTCCGAAAAAACATTAAAAAAATATAAACATCCGATTTGCGAACCTCCTCCTTTTGGAAGTCGGTTTAAAATAGTGAAAACTCGTGATAAGGGTACAGATGAGGCCTTTGGCCTCGTAAAAAAATATTACAAAAAGATCTTGCCTTTTATAGATTTTTATTATTTTTTTGTTTGTTTTTCTTTCAGATTTTTTTGTATAGATTTGTTTTTATTGTTCTGTCTGTATGAGTCCACTAAATACTTTTATTATTTCTTTATTTTATGACAAAATGGGTGAATAGATTTAAATAAATGTTAGTACGGCTAGTGCGAAATTATAAAAAATTACATTATATTGTCATAATAATATTAAATAAGCCATCTAAGTTTAAACTCATGGGAAAAATAAATACGGTTGGCTTCAAAACGTGCTTACTAAACCTCTGAAACAGGTATATTTTTCTTATGTATAATATATGAATTCTCAAGCCTTATATGCAAATCATAAGATCCATTGTCTTATAACGTTTTGAAAAGGTATTAGGTATTGTGTCTAACTTCTAAGAATTTAAATATTTAAGTTGAAGACTGTGTTTTGAGAATGCTGTTAGATTTATAAAATATATCTGTGAAAAACTAGCTATCTACGAATTTATTTAATCCTGAAAAAGTTTTTTTTTTATTAATGGAAGTCTGTCTGATTCTGGGATATTTGTGAATGAGTTAATTTAAAAATAAGTTCAATATATGCGAACCTCCAAAGAGCTTCAAAAAGCGAAATCATCGTATCCAAAAACCCAACGAATATTGGCAAACCTTTCAAACTCGTATATTTTTCTTCCATAAAATTCATGAATGTGACACTAATGTGGTTCTTTCCACATTTTTTTATCAACCAGCTCTCAGCCACAGGGGATAATAAACACCCATAGGGTATTTATTTTACGTCGCAAATTCAGCAGTTGTAAAGTTAATATCAGATGAGGAGTTCTATTAGCAGAGACATAATTATGGAATATTTTCCCTTGATTCTCAGATTAAGGTTAAATATAATTATATTGTAGTATGATTACTTACGAGGTCTTTTTTACAAGATGAAAAAATTGCATGAAGAAACGTAACTTGTCTGTTAGTTTAAAGTTTAACGTCATAGATAGACAAAATTGACATATTGTATTTACAGTATTATTTCATCTTTTTCTAAGAAACACAATTACGTCACATATGTCACCTATAGGTGAATTTAAAAAAAACACTTTTCCTTCAAACTTTCAAAGTTTAATTTTTTCGGGTTAAAAAAATATTTAATAGATCCTCCCTCTCGGTCGGGCTTATCAAAGTAAAAAACCTCCCTATTTCTTCAGCTGCCTTTTGCGTTCCGAAGCCGTGGTACCTTTGTCAGTTTACTGCTAATTTGGCAAATGCGCAGTCCTTGATCAAACGGCGAGCTACCCGTTACTCGCCGTCTGACTGACGAAACTTCTGTGACGTAATAATTGATATATAGGTAGATCACAGTCTACTATTGATAATGTTTCTGATCGCTTTATAAAGCGGAAAATCACGTTTCAATACACATAAAGTGACATTATTTTGTTCTTTGAAACCTGTTCTATTACCATATCCAGGTAAATCACCTTCAAGCAAGTTTTATATTGATCCTAAAGTCCTGGGTCTAATTGTCCCCACTTAACATTAAGGCCATGTGTAAGAGTACAAGGTAGACCATTAATATTTAATTATATACCCTGAATTAACGGAGGAGCTCGTGGCTAAATAATAACAGCCGCACAGGCCGATTTTCCGGGTTAAGCCACATTTGCCGAGGTTGATCTGTGGATGGGTTCTGGGATGGGATCTGTTATAGCGTGTTTCCTCCGTGCCTCGGAAAGCCCGTAAGGCTAAAAAAGCTAAAAAGCTCTAAAGTCTGACAACCAGTCTTACCATGGGGTATCGTATTACTAGTTACTGGGTTATGAAGGTTCGATAGCCAGTCGCTCCATGTAAAATACTGATATTCAGCTGCATCTGGTTCGACTGGAAGCCGACCCAAATATAGTTAGGAAAAGGCTAGGAAGATGATGAATGACCCTGAATCCACATATACTTTTTACCCTGGTAATACCTACATGCGGGCAAAGTTGCTAGGAACAGCTTGTATTTTTATAAATAGTTTCCGAAACCTATCCTTTTACATAACTGTCAAAACTGGCATTTCAGAAAATGTGATCAGCATTAAAACTATTGTCAAACAGACAGGTGAAGCTAATGCGCTCCGAAGCGTTTTTATTTGTAACGACTATGGAATTGTTTGAATCCAGTCACATAGATGTGACTGGCTTCAAACAATTCCATACATTACAAACAAAAACGCCTCGCTTCGCGTTCGCCACGGCTTCCGTCTTCTTTTGCACAAAATTGAAACGCGTTCGGCCAGTCGATCGTACGTCAAATTTCGGGCTCCCTTCCCACAATCCCCCGCATACATCCTGCCCACTCAATTATTATAAAACAATTTTGATACGGTAAGAACATTGCTTTACTAAGGATTATTTAAAAGGAGTTATAGAAATTTTTGTTTAATAAGGAGTTTTAATATGACTTGGTTTCAGGGTTGTAAATAAAAACAGTTTTTTTCAAATTTATAAAACAAACAGTTCAAAATGTTTTAAATAAGTGTTTTTTTTTAGTTTCTGGTTATTTTTTAAAATTAATTCCACCTTGTTTGTTGATGTCTAAACGTATAAATCAATTATGTTTCATTTCGAGACTACATCTTTTCAAATTTACCCTTTAAAATGATTTTTTACGAAAAAAGATCAATGGAATAAAAACATGTGATCTAAAAATTTTAAGCATTATTTCATTTATTATAGTGTCAATAAAAGTTAAAAATATGACATAACAATGGCATTAAACTCGAAAGGTTTTATGTCAAACTATTTAGACTCCTGAATATTAATTTATTTTCATTTTAATATGCATTCATCTGCCTGCCAAAGTAGTTGAAACGGGTAATAAAAAACACTGTTTAATTTCAAACTGTTTTAAACAGGTGTTTTAAAACAACTTGTTTTAATCATGCCACCCCTGCTTGGTTTGTAATAATACGAGTATCACACAAGTGTTTTAATACTATTTAAATACTCTCATAGGTTAAATCCTGTTAGGTTTAATTTGTTAAACACAATCGTGTTTAACTAATTAAACCTAAAAAAGGTCAGTGCAGCAGTCATGTTGGCAAAGGAAGATGCAGGACGCGTGAGAGAGAGGACAGCGTAAACCTTACATCCCAGCCGCAGTCGTAAACCCAGAACGTAAAAGGCTATTAAAGAACGCCGTGAATTTAAGTCAGTACAAGTCTGACAGTATCTCCCGCTTGGCCTGGGGAGGACTCATTTGATGATTTTATCATGAAAAAAAAGTCATGGGCCATGCCCGGGTTGACAGCGCGTTGTGTTCTACGAGCGCCTCAAATAGCGTCAGCATGATGACGGGGTCTCCCTCTAGAGGGCTAAATCCTGCTGGCGTCGCGGTACTCATTACCGTGACCCCGGAACATAAAGGGCTATTTGAAGGACACCGTGGATTTTAGTCAGTACAAATCTGACAGTCCCATCCAAGGACTGCACTCCTTGTCATAGGCACAGTCCATTACCACCGGGAGACAGAGAAACCAACGGTTTTGTTACTTGCTGGATTTTAATGAAGGAGCAATGTTAGCGAACGTGAATGTGAGAAAAAACAAAGTAAATTTTAAATGTCATTAAGGTCGAAAATAATTTGAACATGTTTTTTAAATTGCTTAACGATAGCAAGTTAAAAAAACAGCTTCAAGCGATTTTCGACCTTATTGACATTTATGCAAAAACCGGATTTTAATGAAGGAGCAATGTTAGCGAACGTGAAAGTGAGAAAAAACAAACTAAATTTTAAATGTCAATAAGGTCGAAAATAGTTTGAACATGTTTTTTAAATTGCTTAACGATAGCAAGTTAAAAAAACAGCTTCAAGCGATTTTCGACCTTATTGACATTTATGCAAAAACCGGATTTTAATGAAGGAGCAATGTTAGCGAACGTGAAAGTGAGAAAAAACAAACTAAATTTTAAATGTCAATAAGGTCGAAAATAGTTTGAACATGTTTTTTAAATTGCTTAACGATAGCAAGTTAAAAAAACAGCTTCAAGCGATTTTCGACCTTATTGACATTTATGCAAAAACCGGATTTTAATGAAGGAGCAATGTTAGCGAACGTGAAAGTGAGAAAAAACAAACTAAATTTTAAATGTCAATAAGGTCGAAAATAGTTTGAACATGTTTTTAAATTGCTTAACGATAGCAAGTTAAAAAAACAGCTTCAAGCGATTTTCGACCTTATTGACATTTATGCAAAAACCGGATTTTAATGAAGGAGCAATGTTAGCGAACGTGAAAGTGAGAAAAAACAAACTAAATTTTAAATGTCAATAAGGTCGAAAATAGTTTGAACATGTTTTTTAAATTGCTTAACGATAGCAAGTTAAAAAAACAGCTTCAAGCGATTTTCGACCTTATTGACATTTATGCAAAAACCGGATTTTAATGAAGGAGCAATGTTAGCGAACGTGAAAGTGAGAAAAAACAAACTAAATTTTAAATGTCAATAAGGGCGAAAATCGCTTGAAGCTGTTTTTTTAACTTGCTATCGTTAATCAATTTAAAAACATGTTCCAACTATTTTCGACCTAGTAAGGTCGAAAATAGTTGGAACATGTTTTTAAATCCGGTGTTTGCATGAATGTCAGTAGACATTCATGCAAACACCGGATTTTAATGAAGGAGCAATGTTAGCGATCGTGAAAGTGAGAAAAAACAATAGACCGAGTTTAATTTTGATATTTAAATGAGACCAACTTTCAGATAAACTCTGTCCAATAAAAAAAAAAGAATTTTTGATATTGGACCACCTTAGAGAAAGTAAAGAATGGTCATAAATAAAAAAATATATACATGTCGAATTGAGAACCTCCTCCTTTTTTTCCGTCGGTTAAAAAATACATTTTAACATAATAAAGTAGAGCAACCTGAGATGCGTAACTGCGCGTAATCACCGTTAGAGCGAGAGAAGGTGCGAGCGAGAGGGACCAACAAAAATTCGTCGTGGACCTCACGTCCAATCGCTCCGGCCGTCCACCGGCCACTAAGGAATTTCTCTTGCAATTCTCGTTTATAAACACTTTTTGAGAGGTTATTTGAGATATTTTTTATTGTTGAAAAAAAGCGCTTTAGGTACAATTTTTTTTTTGAATTTGCTTTATTGATCTGTTGACATCAAGATAATGTAATATTACATACCTTTTTTTTTTTGTTTTCGGGGGGAAACCTTCAAAAGGCACCCGGTCTTTGGGGAAAAGACCGAGGAGTGTGGGATTTGTACCTCACTAAAACCACCCCGGTGATCACCATCAGCACATGGAGGAGGGAACCGGGACCTCTTAAAAGACCAAACTCCGGAACCCCCCTGTGCAACGCCTGTTAAGGCACATCCTCGAGAGGACTGTAGATGCCTCCCCTCAGCCTCGCTGTGTACGGTAGCACGTGATCACAGCGCTACCGTCTTCTCTGAGATCGCTTAGTGAGCGGACAGAGTCCCCACTCTGGACGCTCGCAATCTCAAAGGCCCGCCTGCCTTAAACATTATGCAGACGGGGTTTCGGCGTGTTAGGCGCCACGGCGGTTGTCCCCCGGACGTCTTCTTCTCCGGGCGGGATCGACTCTCTCACGATCACGCTCGGCGGCCTCCTTCTGGAGCATCACTGTTTCACAGAAGGAAGTCACTGCTCTCCATTTCTCTGTATCTACTAGCATGGCCTTTACTACTGCCGGCAGAGTCAGATCTTGCCCTATTATGGCGACCAGGATCCGCCGCTCGGAAGCCCATATGGGGCATTCCTCGAGTGTGTGTTGTGCTGAATCCAGATCACCTCCGCAGTGGTGGCAATTTGCCGTGACCTCTCGCCCAATCCTGTGCAAGTACTCGCCGAAGCAACCATGCCCGGTCAGCACCTGAGTGAGTCTGTAGGAGATGCGCTCCTCTCTTTCCAGCCAAGCTTCGAAGTGCGGCAAGACGGCTTCGACAACACGCTTGCGCGAAAATTGCGGCTGTTTTAGCCGCTCGCGCCACTGTTCAAGCGCGTGTCGCCGTTCCTGCCCCCTCAGCCCTGCAAAACCGATAGCTGGTAAACTGTTGCCGCTTTCGCGAATGGCACGAATCCGATCATAGATCCTCTTGTCCATATCCGCCAGGATATCCAGAGGCGGAAAGCGTGCCAAGAGAGTTGCCGCCTCAAATGACACCGTTCGGTATCCTCTTGCAACACGAATGGCCATCCTCCGCTGCAGGCTGTTTATTTTAGTCCTGCAGCGACGGACGCCTGACAATCTACCTGACCAAACAGGCGCTCCGTACAAGACTATCGACCGAACAACACCCGAGTAAAGGCGCCGAACTTCTTCGCAGGGTCCCCCGAGATTGGGCAGCAGTCTATGCAATGCACCCACTACCTTCTCGGTTCGGGGGACTAGGCGATCGAAGTGCTCTTCGAAACCCCATCGACCGTCCAGGGTTAACCCAAGATACTTTATGTACCGACTCACTTGAACTTGCGCATCCCCAACGCGAATCGACAGGCTTGGTGGTTCTCTGCTTTTCGGCAGCTTATGAAACCAAAGCGCCTCGGTTTTATGAGGTGCAACTTCTAAACCCAATTCGTGAATTGCCGCCACGACTCTTGCCACTCCAAGTTCAGAGAGCCGTATGGTCTCATCGAAGGTGTTCCCGCCGGCCAATACAAGAGTGTCATCCGCATAACAGACCATATTTACGCCAACGGGGAGTTCGGTGCGCAAAACTGCGTCATATGCGAGATTCCACAAGGGAGGACCTAAAACGGACCCCTGCGGAACCCCACACGTTATCTCCCTCCGCTGAACGCCCCGGCTCACGTAGCGAATGTGCCGGTCACGTAGGTATTCCCCAATAATGCTCTGCAGGTAAACAGGCACTCTATGATGGACTAGGGCCTGCCTGATGGCACTCCATGGCAGGGAGTTAAAGGCGTTCACGATATCTAGGCTTACCGCTAATGCCACTCCACCCCGGGACACAACCTGCTCCGACAATGTACGGACGCGAAGAATTGCATCTATGGTGGAACGCCGCTGCCGGAAACCAAACTGGCTATCGGCAAGGTCGGGACCAACTCGCAATAGGTGCTCGACGAGCCTCTCGGCAATTATTCTTTCGAATAGTTTGGAAGCCTCGTCGAGCAGGCATATGGGACGGTATGCAGAGGGTGATTCCGCAGCCCTGCCCACCTTCTTCAATAATACCAATCTGGCCTCCTTCCAGCCGGAGGGAAACACGCCTTCTCGAAGACAGCTGTCGAACAACCGTCTCAGACTATGCCCCATAGTGGCCAGAGCTAGAACCCACGCTCGGCCGGGGATGCCATCTGGGCCAGGTGCGGTGTTACGAGCCCTTAAGCGACGAATAGCTCCGCCCAGCTCTGCTTCAGTCACCCTGAACTCATCAGACCATTCTGACGATGATGGAGACGGCGGGTTGTCACTAACTACTGGAAACAGTGCGTTAACGACTCTTTCCAGCAGTTCTGGATCCATAGTCTCTGTAGTGGGGGGTACCCAAGGCCGTAATTTACCCATTACCAGCTTGTACGGTTTTCCCCACGGATCCCTGTCCAGCCCCACGAGTAGTTCACTCCAGGAACGAGACCTGGCATCTGCAATAGCATGTTGGAGCGCCATGGTCGCCTCTCGGTATGTTTTGTATACTCCAGCTACTTCCTCCTCCGTAGCTCTCGGCTGTCTTCTACGTCGGGCACGCTGATACTGGCGTCGGGTCCTTAAACAAACAGTGCGTAACTGTGCGATCTCTTGCGACCACCAATAAACCGCTCCAGGGCGCTGGGCACACTTGACCCGGGGCATAGAAGCATTGCAAATTGATGTCATCGTGTCCCGGAACCAAGCCGCCTCTTCTTCCGGATCGGGCGAGATCCCCTGGGAACTACCGTCATCTGGCCAGATAACAATGTTGGCAGCTGCAATAAGCATGTCTTTGTTGAGCTGTTTGAGAGCCCATCGTTGCGATAGTGGGCCAGCGCCTGGACGGTCCAGGCAAACGGAAGGGCGGAGTGTCACGTCAAAAACGATGTGGCGGTGATCAGAGAGCGTGACCATCTCCTCTGCTACTCGCCATCCCGACACCATGCGGGCCACTGGAGGAGTCGCCCATGTGAGATCTACAATTGATTCCCCCTGCCAACGTACGCAAGTGGAAACAGACCCTCGATTCAGTAGTCGAAGGTCAAGTGACGCCGCCCATTCTTGCACAGCATATCCTCTCGGGCTGTCCCGGGGACTACCCCACGCTCTTGAGTGAGCGTTGAAGTCACCCAGGATAAGCACAGGACGGGGTGAGCATTTACACCGAATGCAATTTGCGACTTCGTCTAGGTAACCCTCGAATTCAGCTAGGGAAATGTTGGGGGACACGTAGCAGCCTACAACGGCCATGCGTCTCCATTCCACTGCAACAAAACCTTGCCCCTTATCTAGTAAGGAACAGTGAGGCTCACCACTACCACCAGCCCAATAAACAGCGACGGAGTCCACAGTATCCCGGAACCAGCGAGGATGATCACGGAGACCATAGGGCTCCGCTACTACTGCCAAGGCAACCGACCACTCCGCAATGGTTTGCAGGAAAAGGTTCTGCGCATTGCGGCAGTGGTTCAGATTGCACTGGAGAACTTTCAGGGCTGGGAAAGCGAAGTTTCCATAACCTCCAATGGGTTAGTACCCAGTGATGCCGACGCCGACCGCTCCAAAGAAGCTGGATTTGGACCACGTTTTTTGCGCGGAGCGCAGTTTTTGGTACCCAACCTGTGATCCACAGGACGACCAAGGTCTGCACACAGCGGACAACGCACGGCCGGTGCGGTGCACTCTCTTGCTTTGTGGGCTCCTCCACAGGCGTAGCATTTGTCGCTTCGGTCTACTTCACTAGTGCACTGGCGACGAACGTGCCCAGGCTCAAAGCAACGGAAGCACATCATACGACGTGCCTTTAGAGCCTCAACCCGTACAGAAGTCCATCCTAAACGCATGCTCTTTTTGGATGCCAACTTTTTTATCGCCGCTAGTGGCGCACGAACCCAGACATGCCCGAGGGAAGCAGGTGGGCGACGGATATCACCCACCTTTACATCTCCTGGAGCGCAGCCACCAGTTTCGGCAATGGCATTTGCCACATCCTCTGGTGTGACTGCGTCGTCGAGGTCCATGATCCTCGCCTCGGCCCTTTTAGTCGGACGTGCAATTCGCACATCGGACTCAGCTAGTATCTCCCGCATACGGCTGGCAAGCCTGTCAGCCTTGGTAGAAGAGTCAGTGCCAGCGACGGAGATTATAATTCCACCATCGGCAGCTCTCTTCTGGCCCACAACGTCTATGCCCAAATCGGCCAACCGTATCCGCTGCCTCATTGCAGACATAACCTCGGCAAGAGTAACAGAGGATCCCTCCCTTATTGAGACGGTTATCGCTGCCGTAGTGGGAACCCTAGGCAGTTTCACTAGATGTTTATTTCCCTTTGCAAGAGTCGGCAACGCAGATGGGGTAGATGGTGCACCACTTTTGGTATTGGGTACGGCTTTTTTGGCTTTCTTCCCTACTTTAGAAGACCAGGTATCAGTCACAGTCTCAGGCCGCAAACGCTGCAAGGAGGGAGCCGAAACAGCAGGAAGCTCCGGCACCGGAGTCACGGCTTTGCCTTTTCTTTTTCTCTTTCCCTTTTTCTTTGTTGCAGTATTGGATACCACATTCGATGCGGCAGCGGGATGCAACTGGGCCGCTAAAGCCGCCGTCCTCTTTGAATCAGAAGCAAGAGGCGGTCGTATGGGCTTCTCTGGCAATAATCTGCTCTCCAGGGTGGCAAATTTTGCTTCCACCATATTCCCGATTTCCAGGGCGATAGAGCGCCGAAACTGGGTTTCCAGCTCGGATGTGAAACCGAGTGTTGCACTGGCCCTGTCAGGTATCGTCGCAGCCTCAATGGCTTTTTCAAAACCTTTCGGTTTAGAAGCCATGCTGGGGCCAGCTAGCAAATCGTCTTGGCCTCGGAGGGTAATAACCTGCGCCGTCAGCTTTTCGAGCTGCGTCGAGAGACCGGCAAGCCGAGACCTCAGCTCTGCGTTCTCGGCCTGTAGCCTTTCAATACTGACGTCCACGGCCGATCGCTTGACAAGCTCTACTACTGCAGCCTGCACTGTGACTGCCGCTACTTTGAGATTGTGGACAAAAGACCCTTTAAGGTTGCGAGATGCATACGCAACTTCCTCTATCGTCTTTAGGCTCTCCTCAATGCAAGCACTAAGATCTGCCGTTGGTTGTGTCTGCATAGTCCTCGCCAACAATTCTGGTTCTGGCAAAGGCTGCTTTGGTTTCGTCCGAGTTTTTGGCTGCTTAGCTGGGGGACTTGCCCGTTCAGAATCTCCGTTCTCCTCCCCTCCTTCGCTTTGCGAATTGTCAAAGTTCGCCTTTTCAATATTACATACCTACGATGCATAGTTCCTATGAAAAAAAACCATTTATTAAGAGATGAAATCCGAGAATTTTGATGATATTCTGCCATCTTAATTAAGAAAATGGAAGATAAATATAAAAAACTAATCAGCGCAGTTTGAAGACGAGGATATTGCGGTCATTATGCGCTGATCAGATTTTTAAATGAATTCTTCATTGTCTCAGATTGAGTGCACCAACGTAACTCGAAATGACGTTGGGCAGGAAAGAGCTGTTTTGAACGCTTGATTTACCTAATGTAATCTACTTAAATCAACTTTAAAAAAATAACTAGCTGTTACTTATATTATGGTTATTTATGTGCAATAATAATATTTCAAGCTATTGCACTATTTTGTTCAAAAATCACAAACAAAGATACGCAAATAATTCGGCGCGCGTGAATTTTAGAAGACTTGCCCCTTAACGATCATAATTAATATACAAATTAGAACACGTCTGAATTATTGTCTAAAATGCTTTTGAATAAACTAGTTTTTCGAGTCTAAGTGGTATGTTTTAGGATTGTTTGAGTGTGTAGTCGATAAATAAACACACAATAAATGTGATCACCAGGACAGGAAAGGTGAAGCTTGGATGTCTTTGAATCGATATTGTCCATTTAACGATGAATCTTATATTTATTTAATTGTTCATTAAAATATTCTACAGTACGCGCCATAGTCTGCGGAAAATTCGACGTAGAGTCCGCGCCACGACTCGCGAAAAATTCGTGGTGCTACATTTTTTAATGCAATTTGAAGTGATGACAATAGGTACACATAGCGAGGTCATGAGTGGTGGCGATGACGAGGACTCTAGCAACTTTTAATCGATTTGATGTAATGACATAGACACTGGCATATTATAGAATGATTGACATTTCCCATGTGTCAACTGTAATAAAATGACAATATGTGTTGTTTGAACATTATGGATGCTTAATTACATAGTAGTCAATTGGCGAAATATCCTGGTTGAGGGATAATAGGTTCGCCCCTTACAGTGGCGTAGCATGTCTGAATCTTGGAGGGGGCAAAACAATAGGTAATTGCTAATCGCTAACAATCGCATTTGGTATCTAGATGACATGGGGGAATGTCATCTATACCAAATGCGATTGTTAGCGACATCAGCTTTTGGAGGCTTCTTTGACTCTTTCAGTTTCTACTAATCGGACGTACAGTCACGAACAATAAGATGTAACCACTTAACAAAATTAAAACGCAATTTACTCGTAAAATACTGATTTCCACTTTAAAATAAGATCTATTTAGTATTGCTTCCAAACTAGAAGTCTAATGAAAAGGCGAAAGTGTAATCAATATGGTAGCAGAACATCGCTTTTGAATACTACTCAGTGTATCCATACTACTGCTCGTGACTGTACAACAAGTATACTTACAACTCTACTTCACGTTTTTTAGTAGAATTTACGTTTTACCACTTTACTGACTGGGTACGAAATTGTGATCGCGGTCGTCAAGATTTATTTCTATGTTTTCTCTGAGTGCGTGTCCCGGCCCCTACAGGTGTGAGGCGGGGGCTAGGGTCCGCTTCGCCCCTGCTTAGCTACGCCACTGGCCCTTTTTCGTGGTATTAAATGTATTATAATTACATACTCGTATAATACCTATGTAAATGCACTTCTACTTGCTTATTCGGGAACTCGGCGTGTGCGAATTGGACTAACTGCGAATGGTACGTACCGCGAACGTGTGACGAAGTGCGGATAACCCTTGATGTTATACACACCATCTTACAACTATCAATTAAGTATTATTAAGGTGCTCCCACACAGAAGTTATATAACGTTAGAGACTGACTTTTTAAACAAATTATAACTAAAGTTATAAATTGTTACAAATTATAAAAAATTGTTAATAATGTTATACAACTTCATTTAACAAAATGTTTTACAACTGATTATAAATATGATATAACAAAATATAACTTTTGTTGTATAACATCATCATTCCTCGAAAGACAAACCCAAACTGATTGAACATAATGTTATACGATGTTATACAACGAGTTCAATCAATGTGGGAGCGTTTATAACATATAACATTTCATAACATGTTGTAGAGTATTGTTACACGCTATTATAAATGTTAGGTATCGTGTTACACAATGTTGTATAACGTTATATAACTGCTGTGTGAGAGCACCTTTACGAACAACACGTTAATAAACACTGGAAAATGGAAATTATACATGTATTTTCAAATCATATTATATATTCACATATCAATAGAATAACGGATTGAATAAACTTTAAAATATCCGAATAACGTCAATACGAGTATAAAAAGCAAAACTAGTTTGACACATAGGTATTTCCATACAAACAGGATTCACGTTTTAACAATTTGGCTATTTTTAAAGATTTTCACACATGTTTGATAATTGTTAATCCACGTCATTGGTCATAATATTACTCATGGATGTGATTTCTTCAAATACCTATTATTTTCATCAATGTCATAATGTTTTTTTTTTGTCGTGTTAAAATCATCAAATGAGTCCTCCTACCATGGGCAGGGCGAGAGGGATTTTCAGACTTTTATTAATTGGTGATTTTTCAATAGCCCTTTATGTTCCGGGGTCACGGGTTACCTGATGAGACAGTGCCTAAAGGGCTATTGAAGGATCACCTTGGATCTTAGTCAGTACAAGTTGACCGTAGGTTGACGGTAGTCTGTTTTTGGTTTTTGTTCGTTTTTTATGTTTAGATTTAGTCAAGTATTTCGTCGTAGTCATTTCTGTAGAAAAATAAAAATATTTTATCTTTCTTTCTTTTATATGTGAAAGAGCAACAATCATCCGTCCTCCTAGTCATCTTGTAAACTTTCGGATCTATAAAAATGTATAAATCAGTATTACTTAGAAGTTAGATTGGATTACCTCGAAAATTAAACACTAAACATGTAAGTAAGTAGGAATTACGCAATGGTAGAAGTTTTTATACAAGTCTGCGATCAGAATGTTTTGTGAGAAAAACTGGAGGCCATTGTTTAACCAATTACAAGGCAGCATGTTTAATATTAAGAGATCCTAGCAAGGTAATGAGTGAGTATGTATGGAATTATCTACCTACTACGTGTTAACTCATCATCACTGCCTAGCCTTTTCCCAACTATATTGTGGTCAGCTTCCAGTCAAACCAGATTCAGCTGGATATCAGTATATTACATGGAGCGACTGCCTGTCGGACCTCCACAACCCACTAACTAGGTAATACGATACCCCATGGTAAGACTGGTTGTCATACTTTAGAGCTTCTGACTAACAGTAACTACTGTCAAAGATCTACAAATGACAGCCGGGACCAACGGCTCTACGGGATTACCGAGACACGGAGGAAACTCGCTATGACAGATGGTCACCAACCCACAGACCAACCTTGGCAAGCGCGGCTTAACCCGGAAGATCGGCTAGTGCGGCTGTAATTATTTAGCCACGAGATTAAGTTTTTCATGAGTTAACACACTACCTACGTGTTAACTCATGAAATACTTAAATTCACAGACAGCATCTAGAAGCAAGAAAACGTAAAATTATGTGAGTATAATAAAATCAAAGTTTTGGATAAAAACAAAAAATTTTTGAAAAAAATCTATGGTTTTTATTGAGATTTTTTTGGTGTCTGCTACCTCTATTAGTAATTAACTGAATCAATTATCAATCAAAGAAAATAATGACTTCAAATTAAAACTGCATTACTTATGACATTTTTCTTGAATACCTACTAAAAATTAAAGGTTTGAAAAAAAAACTGCTAAATACATTGCACTGAAGTTTCTCATAAGAGCCAAAACACCCTACTGAAACTACTACAATGAAACAATTAAAACCTATGACTTCACATTTCCATTGACAACATTGTGTATAGAAAAACATAGTCACCTACAAACACAGCCATACAAAAACAAAAGAAATGCGAACCTATTCATTATGTAATTTTTAACCGACTTAAAAAAAAGGAGGAGGTTATCAATTCGACTGTATTTTTTTTTACAACACCTTAATGACACGGCAAAATAAAAATCAAATTGAACTCCAAATACCCTCTCCTCAGTCTTACTCCTTAGGGACTTAACTCATGGCGCGATGCGATATCGACTTGCATCGATTGACGATATCGGTCAGATATCACACAAGCGGCCGACGGAAGAAAATGAATAGACGATACCTAGTATTTGCTAATGGAGACGCACGTATTGATGATATCGCTCACAGATCTCCTCGATATCGAATGCACTTGATTCTGTATTCGAAATTCGATTGCGCAACTACTCGTCTCGTGCGACATTTTTTTTTGTATTTGGTTTGCAGCGCCTTTATGTCGTTGTAGTAAGGTGGATTTTTGAAGTGCACGGTCGAATTGCATTGCATCACTCCATTAGTAAATACGTGCGACTTAAATCGGCAATCGACTCGATATCGCACGAATACGTCGCTACGCATCGAGCCATGAGTAAAGTTCCTTACCCTTGACTCTGATTACCCCATAAAGCGTCCAATGTCATTCTAATTAGACGGTTGACGACTAAGGGAAGGAAATTATCGTCAGCAATTATGATTTGACTTTGATCGCTCATTATAAGAAGGACTTGCGACTTCTTTTTGAAATTGCGATTGTCGTTGCGATTATTTAAAATTGATGGCTGTTTTTTTTTAGCTTTTTTAAATTATAACAATTTTAAAGGTAATTTTTAAACGTCAATAAAACAGGAAGAGGTTGTCAATTCGACCTGAAAATTTGGGATGATTCTCACTAGTTCCACTGTCAATTAGTTCCATGGAACTAGTGAGACTTTTTTTTCTCAGTAGTTCCATGGAATTTGATAATGGAACAATGAATCAAACAATCTCACTAGTTCCATGGAACAACTACAGTGGAACTAGTGAGACGAGTTTGATTAAGTTTTGTATCATTTGTTCCATTAACAAAGTCCATGGAACTACTGAGAAAAAAAGTCTCACTAGTTCCATGGAACTAATTGACAGTGGAACTAGTGAGAATCATCCAAAATTTGCAACTTTTTATTCAATATTACAATCTAAATGATGTCTTGCGCTCTAAAGTTTGATATGATCTAACAAAACTCGTCAAAAATAAAATCCATTAATTTCAGTAACTTTTGACATTAAATTCTCACAGAAAAACATAAAACTAATTAAATCAAAAAGTTTGACGTAGTCTAAGATATTTTTAACAGAACATGTTAATTGAAAAAATAAGAAAAAAAAAACAAGTACGTACTGGTTCATACATACAACAAAATACTTGATATTTATCTTGCCAGTTACTAACTTAACTTATATGTGTACATGTATCAACATCAGTTAGCAGTACAAAAAACCTGTGATTTATAATCGACCTTGTTGAAGGTATCTTGTTAATTATTTATTATAATTTAAAAAAAAACCCATCCACTTATTTATGACATCTCAAATAGATCAGATTGAATGATAACTAAACATTTTGATTCAAAAAATAATTCAAAAAATTTGTTACTATTTGCTGATAAATAAAATTAATTTTTATTCTAACATTGTTCAAAAACTAATGACAGATGCAATGGCCGCCATATTCTGTGCAAGCGAGACTCATCGATTTACGCGGGAGTGACAAAGATAGGGAATTATAGGTCAATGTACAAAATTCCTCCTGCTTTCCGACCGTACTTTAAATCTTGCTTAATAAATCATGAAAATCACTGAAATAAATACCTATTTGTGAAGTAAATTCTGTTGTAAATGTTAAAAAACATAGTGACACAGATTCCTTTCTCAATATAAACGGTACTTAAATTAAATTTAGAATTTAAATAAATCGAGTGTCTAGACAATTAATATTCTAAAAGTGGTTATAATAATTTATCGAAAATATAAAACATTATAAGTTAATCAAAACCAGTTCTCCGCAGGGTTAATGCGCGGGAAAGAGATGGCGCTAGACGACTTGTATATCTCTGTCTCTTTCCCACAGCCTAAACTGGATCGCGTTAAAAAATCATGGTAAGGTTTCAGATACGGTTTATCGCATCATATTGCGACTAATCGTCCCGTCCACACGTACCCTATCAAAACGGTAACAATAGTCGCGACAGTTCTTGTTACGACTTTCCTTATTATTTTTTTAACACCCATTAGGCAAGAGTTAAACAATTGACATTGTGTTAATTGCTGAGTACCTTGTTGAAGTATGAATTGTAATTGTAATGTTGCTTTGAATTACATTTAATATTATTCTTTCCTCTATGGACTACAAGTAGGCTAAGATTTGCACTCGCCAATCTTTGTCTTACCTCTCCTTACCTCTCTCTAGTGAAAAAGGGTATAAGTCCGATTTCATTCAATCGGACTTATACCCTTTTTCACTAGAGGCACAGATTTTTTATGCACACTAGGGTTTTGTAGTAAACTAATTACATTATTATCCACATACAATGTGTAACGCCAAAAGCGCAAAACCTCTCGGGTGGTAACTCAGCCCATGTTACTGAACAATTCTTGTTCTAAGAATTTAGGAAATTTGCAAAAAAAAAATGTTTTTTCAAACAGCATGTGTCCGACCAATATTTATCATTTTTCAAGAAAAACATTTTAACCTAGGCTGAGTTACCCCACGAGAGTTTTTGCGCATTTCACGTTACACGTTGCATATAATACAGAATTAAAAAAAAAACCAAATTAGAATATTCTGTAGCAAGACTAAGGTAAGTGTATGTGTGTGAAAATCAATCAATAATCAATATAGTTTACGACAACATAACAAACTAATTCAACAATTCCAAACCGTATATTATATCTGGTCAAGAAATGCGTAATAGATTTGACCCAACACGCATCACGTTTCATCGGGTGGCGTCGGGTGTTAATAATGTGTTTCCGGCTTTAAGATTTGCACTCGTTCTTTGTCTTACCGAGCGACGCCAGCGCAGCGCATCAACCTACCTCAATTTTTATGCACACTAGAGTTTTGTAGTAAACTAATTACATCATTATCCACATACAACGTGTAACGCCAAAAGCGGAAAACTTCTTGTGGGGTAACTCAGCCCATGGTACTGACCAATTTTTGTTTTAAAACTTTAGGAAATTCGCAAAATAAAATATTGAATATGACTAAATGTAAACATCTGTATGAAAAACTAATTATTTTTTGCGAATTTTTAAAAGTCTTATATCAAAAATTATTCAGTAACATGGGCTGAGTTACCCCATGACAGGTTTTGCGCTATTCGATACACGTTGTATAAATAAGCATTAAATTCTCACAAAATAAAAACTACTGCACCAATTTCAATGGTATGTTAATAGGAATTAACGACATGTATACTGCATCGAACAAACAGAAAATAATCAAAGAAGTCGGACAACAATTCTCGGAGTGACCAAATAATCGGTGTAAATAGATTTAAAAAAAAACTAGTTGAAATATCCTGTAGCAAGACTAGTAAGTTAAGTGTCTGTGTGTGAAAATCAATCAATAAATCAATATAGTTTACGACAACTTAACAAACTAAGGGACTCAGGGCGCGATGCGATGCGATTCAAACGAATTCCAACTACAAGTGAAAATCAAACTTTCCACTATGACATAAGACTTATAACACGTTTTTATCTATGTAGATGAAAAAAAAAACATGATGCCATGACAATGTCAATTCAATCAAATTGCATCTTTATTTCCTAGTGACAAGGTTGATTAACTCGACTATTGCAAACCGTGTAAATCAAATAAGAAATGCGTAAAAGGTTGTTCCACCATATGCAGTAAAGATCATCACAAAAGAAACAAAACAATTATGTGCAACATTGGTACAGCTCAGTAGCCGTCAAGAAATTGAGCAACAGTGGCTCAAATATAAAAGATACATCGCGAGATATGAGCGTGTAAGAAGTGATTACAACAGCTCATGTTCACGTGTTTGCTAAGTTTATCACGTGTTTTGGGCATTCTTCTTTATGTTCATTTTGACACCGTTGTATATGAATATCGACTGTGTAAAGACGTATAAATAGACGTATTTTTTATTTATTTTGCATGTGGGCGTTAGTCGCAAACTATAAATACAGGGTGTAAGGTGTAAGCCCTCCACAAACTTTAACCGTCTTATTACAAAACGAGGTCTAATAGTCCGGTCAATTTAGACAAAAAAATGTGAGTGAAATTACATAAAGTCCCAGCAAGCTGAATTTTTGTGAAGTTGTTCAAAACATAATTATAAACAATGTCTAGAAGTTCCCCATCATTCCCCTGTAAGGAAAAAAAAATATTCAAGGTCAAAGGTAAAAAAAAATGAGTTTTTCGCGATTTTCAGCAAAAAAAAAGTTTTATCATACAAGTACCTCAGACAAAAATTGTAGATCATAAAATTATCTATAAAAATGTGTTAATACTTTTTTTCTTACGAGCCACCGTTTCAGAGATAACGATTCAAAAAGTTATAAAAGTTGTTATCGTCATATGCATCTAATGAGGTAGTGTACTTAGCGCGTTTTTTTTAACGTGGTTTCCCCAGTAGGCCTACTCCACGGGTCAGTTGTGATCCTGTTTATTGTAAAACTATTGCAAAATAACGGAAATTTTCAAAGATTGGGAAAGATAAAAGCGTGCCTGTCCCTGTGTTCAATTTACTTGCATCCAAAATGAAAATGATGAAGAAGCAGGAGAAGAAGATCGAGAAGAAGAACAAGAATTTGAAACTTACGAATGAGACGAATAAACTTCAACACTTTTTTTAGTTACTTTACATCGCTTTTATCTTTCCCAATCTTTGAACATTTCCGTCATTTTGCAATAGTTTTACAATAAACAGGATCACAACTGACCCGTGGAGTAGGCCTACTGGGGAAACCACGTTTAAAAAAACGCGCTAAGTACACTACCTCATTAGATGCACTTGACGATAACAAGTTTTATAACTTTTAGAATCGTTATATATCTGAAACGGTGGCTCGTAAGAAAAAAAATATTAATACATTTTTATAGATAATTTTATGATCTACAATTTTTGTCTGAGGTACTTGTATGATAAAACTTACCGTTTTGCTGAAAATCGCGAAAAACTCTTTTTTTTTTACCTTTGACCTTGAATATTTTTTTTTCCTTACAGGGGAATGATAGGGAACTTTTAGACATTGTTTATAATTATGTTTTGAACAACTTCACAGAAATTCAGCTTGCTGGGACTTTATGTAACCTCGAATGTCTAAATTGACCGGACTATAACTATAAACCCAGGTTTAAATCAAAAATCAATTTTTGAATTTCGAACTGTATTCCAACTCCTATAAAATTCTAAAATTCATATTGACAACTTAGACCGGGATCTAAACTCGGTTTTTGTATTAATAACTGTACGACAGTAGAAATAAAGTTCGAAATTCAAAAATTCATTTTTGTTTTAAAGCTTGGTCTAAGTTAAACCACGTTTTGTAATAAAGCCGTAAGGGCTTGCTCAGTAGACGAAACTGAACAATCTTCCACAATTTTTTTACAAGAATTGAAAATAAAATCGCCCTCGCCATATGAAATTACAAACTTAATTGGACAATTTGTATGGAGAGGCCGATTTTATTTTTTCACTTGTGTAAGATTGTTCAGTTTCGTCTACTGAGCAAGCCCTGAAAGTTTGTGGATAGCTGTCTCTTACACCCTGTATACTTATAATAATTATACAGATAATCAAAGGAAAAATAACTACAGGCTGTCTTTAAATTTGTCTGTCTATGTTCTGTTTAGAATTCGTTTTTTTTTAAACCTTGCCCCTCACTCAAAATTACCCCTGCGACGTGGAGTCGATAATGACAAACATTCAAACTTACATACACAAACACCCAGACAACTACGTGTTTATAGGCCCAATAAATACTAGTTCCAATTCGGGTGTCTTTTTTGAAAACAAGACGCCTGACCACGAGCTCTTACCTCGACCCAGTTTAAGCTGTGGGAAAGAGACAGAGCTATACAAGTCGTCTAGCGCTATCTCTTTCTTACAGCCTAAACTGGATCGCGTTAAGAGTTCATGGTAAGGCCCCAGATCATAACAGAGTACTTAATAATATACAGAAGTCAGCACCAAAAACGTAAGTCCATTAGAACACGAGTCATTTACATTCTGGTGCCGATTAAGACACCTAATTAAGCGAGTTGATCGCCTTGAAGTACCTTTGCATCGTACGTGCGTATCACTGAGTAGACTATTTAAAACTGGACAGGATATCCCCTCTCTTCTTTATGTTTATGGGACTGGTAACCATGGCATCCATGGAGTTTTTGATACTCATTATTCGCCAAAAGAAATTAGTAACATAATTTTTTTTTATTTGCGTGGGTAAATCATCAAATGAGTTGTCGAACCCAGGACAGGGCTGGAGGGACTGTCAAACTTGTACTGACTAAAATCAACGGTTTCCTTCAATAGCCCTTTGTGTACCGCAGTCGCGGTATACGTGTGTGTGCGACTTAATGTTCCTAACATTAAGTCAATGGGAAATACCGTTAGTGTGGCCCTGCTATAGAAGAACGAAAAAATGCTATAGGCATCTGGCTTTAAATTCATGATCTACAAACAATGGGCAAAAATAATAATTAATGATTCGACCTCAAATTAATGATCTAGCTACAACATTAAACTTTTTTTCTCTCTGTCTAATAGTATTTTTATATTCAAATGAAACGTGAGAAATATTTTTAAAAAATCGCCAATAAAAATTGAGATATTCCACATTGGGTGCCTTCTGAAGCGGCACCTGAGCTAATAGCACGTATAATATTGCACATACAGCTCCTATCCAAAAAAAATCGCAGGTGCTCAAAGGGAAATCTCGAGAAATAATCTCAAGAAAAACTACCACAAAGGTAAAATGATCAGTGTTTCAAACCTCATTCATTTATAAAGCAAAACAGGATTCCAGCCATTTTGCAAAACTGGTTATGTGTGACGCACTTGATACAAGACCTTACGAGATTCTGGATCGAAACTGGTTTCCGAACAGAGAATCTTGTCAGTACTGGATGTATTCTCGATCGTGCAAAATAATATCTAGGTAATATTCGCAAAAATCTTCGGAATAATCCATATAGCTTTTTCCCAATTATATTAGACTAGCCAGCGGCTTCACCCACTACAACTCGAAAATTATCCCAAGGGAACATAAAATCGGGATCAAAACTATCCTATATGTTAAACCAGGCTATAAACTATCTGTGTACCAAATTTTAGCCAAATTCGTTCATTGGTTTTTGCGTGATCAATAGTCCTCAAGAATAGCTGGAACAATTAGCACTTATAGATCATACAAATAGGCAATTGGTCCGTGCTGAAATTGAATCTACAACACCCTGTACAGTAGTCAATCGTTCAGTCACTGCACCAACCGTACCGTCAAAAAATCAAGCTTCTTTGAAGCAATATTCATAACCAAGACATCTTCTTACCGAAAGTAAAGAGAGCATAAACATACCTTGTCTTTCCTCACAGATGACCATGATCGTGTCGATGACGTACGGACGTTAGGAAATATTGACGTCACTATAATAAGCCAACAAGTCGTAGTGGTCAAGTAAACAGTAATTTTATTTGAAGGTCGGTGAGAATTGTGGGTGAGGCGATGTCCATTGACGATCTTGTTGGGGTTGAGAACTAAGGGTTTGGAAGAAAAACAGTGATGTATGTTGTTAAAAGAATTTTGATGATGATAAGTGGTAAAGAGTATAGTTTGATTCATTTATCGACAACCAATGTATAGTATAATAACAGATTAGATTATGCGATGGTTCAAGTTGGAGTCAAGCAGAAAACTATTTTTCTTAAAAGTTCTTTATTTCTTTATGAAATGTGTTTCTTCTTAGCTTCAATCTAGCTCAGAAAAGATGAGACCTAAGATGGAACTGGAAATCCTAACGCTCCTATGGAATTCAAATACAACAAAAACTATTTTTCACCGAACTTCGACAGGATGGTGCTCGCCAACTGGACGCTTCTAGTGCTTTTGGTGGAACAAGTTGGTGGCACGACGAGGAGGAAGCCAGGCTTACTTCTTAAGCCAATTGCACGTCCATGGATAACATGGCTAAATGGATCCGTCTCAAATACTTGCCAATGTGGAACCCCTTTAGAGGATATGCCCAACTTATCCTTCCTGCTTCTTCCTTCCCTGCTTATCCTGGACAACCACCTGCATATTTGCTTGCTACGTGTTGATTTTAGAGTAAGAAGTAACAGTAAAAGAAGAAAAGCCATAAGGAAGGATTTTTGAAGACTTTCGTGACCTTGCCACGAATACTCTAAACAGGTATGTACTTCGGCATATTCCGTATCCGGAGTTCACAACTACGTCCCCAAATTGTCGATACCGGTTCCAACTTCAACAAAGATACAAAGTTCATGTCCGGTCTGGTCATATTGACGGACAAGATTTGTTTTGATGATCCTCAATGACGCATTAGTTCCAAGAACTAAGAAAATAACCAGTTAGTAAGTAGTTATTGAATGTAACGTCACAATGAACAAGCAAGTTTTGAACTAAGATTATTATAAACCGATCATCATTTCAATGGTGGTTTTTTGATTATACTCGTATCTATTCTAGCGAGCAAAGTTTAATTGCATCAATTTTTGTTTATTCTTAAATAGGCTAGTTGCCTTAAAAAATGTAATTAGTCCGTCTTTTAGATTATTCAAAAATAAGGGACACGTATTTTTTTAGCCTATTAAAGTTACGTGTGACGTCACGATGCGTGGCATTTTCGCGCAGGGTGACGTCACAGGTAACTTAAATAGGCTATTATCTTTGTTATTTGTTGTTTAATCAAAAAAAGAAAAAATACGTGTCGAATATTTTTTTATAATCTAAAATACGGACTAAATAGAATGTAATTATTTTGACCCTGGAAACCACCCTATTATCCTCATTTTTTTGTCACTACTGACTTTTATCAAAACAGGACGGAACAAAATCGCTGACAACGACGACACGACAACGAAATCGACTTAAACCCTTCCACAAAATATAAACATCCGTTGAACGCTTGTCTTAAAAAAGTGTAGCTTCAAAACAACCCTTATTTCAACGAGAAATGTTGTTTTGACATTGACAGTTCTTTTAGAGAAGTTAGATTATTAAAAAAAAAAGTATTACACAGATGTTTAACGTTCTTCAGGTAAGACGGAAAAGATTTAATTGCGCCTTCCCTACCCAACAAAAATAAAACTGGCAATGTCTTATAAAGAGAAGAAAACAAATAATTTTCATACAAATTTAATACTCTAGAGAGAATGACTTCTCTAAGCTGAAACATCCCTCCTCAACGCTACCAGCTGGTAATGTACCCAAGAGACTGGCGACTTTGTCTTTTTGTATGGCAAAGCTTAGCCTCTGACCAAGGTAAAAGCCAACCCTTGGCTCACGAGAAGCGTCAACATGTCATTAAAAAAAAGAAACACCCGCCAATGCCAATTTGTTACCACGGAAACGCTATTGCGAACTGCAAAAGACACAGATTGTACACAAAGGGATATCGTCATCCCCTATAACACCGAGCCTTTTGAAAACTGGCAAAATTCAATTTTTCAGACCCGTATGCGGAACCCAAAAGCCACTACAGATAAGGTCATTGTTACACAGTTTCAAACAAAAACATTGACATACGACAGAGATACGTTTGTGCGAAAAGTTTTGCAATTATTTGTTCTTTTGTGCTAATATTGCCAGGCTTTGTAGACGAGTCAAGGTGACTTGGCTTATGAATCTTGACCTCTACATATTATAGGAAGCTACTGAGTATTTCCCTAGCATAATGGCGCAATTACATGTGGTCGTTAGCCCGAATCAGAGGCCCTAGCATGAATTCTGCGTATTTGGCCATACTTTGTGTGACGACAAAAATTTTTTTGGAAATTAAAAAGCGCCTCTATTATAAAATTAACTAATATTATCCATCAAATTCGTAACAATCCCCGTTTATGGAAACCAGCCACGAAAACGTGGAAAGTCGTGATAGGGCCTCTGATTGCCTGTGGAATTCGGACAAACTTCATAAATATTTTAAGGTCTGACAAAATAACGTAAGGGTTAAAGTTGTGACAAAGAAATATGTAATGCCTTGATGAAAATATGACAAGATTCTATTAAGTCGACGATGACCGTCACTTTCCCCATTGACAACGATGTGGTTGAATTTAGACGCCCTGTAAATTATATTTAAGTTATTTTTGTAAATGTTTTACTTTTAATTTAGGATTTTAATATAATACCTATGTATACAAATTTATTTAAATCACCTACCTAAATAAAAAATCTAAGTTTTCATTAGTGACAAGATTTTAACTGATTTTGAGTGACGTAACCTTGAACTCAAGTTAGTCACAATAATATTTTAATAACTCTAAGTCACTAAGCCTTTACTCAAGAAGTTTCTATTTTTTTTAAGTTGTTTGTATAAGTTCTAAAAATATGTTGTCACATTAAAATTAATATTTTAACTTATATTTTCGCACATATTTGGGTGTTGCTAAGTATTATAGTAATAAGACATGAAGCCCATATTTAAGAATAATTTGTTACAAGGTCGGATGCGTAGTACGTAGTCCTAAGAACCGGTTCTCATGTATGCCTATGAACGTGAAGGTACAAAAAGTGTGTGCGTAAAGGCTACTACACACGACGGCGGCAATGCCGCCGGGTTTAAATCGGAGCAGCTATGCCGCCGGCAATGCAACAGGAGAAATATGTGATTTTAAAAGACTTTTATAATAATATTCCACAACTATCACACAACGCCATCTAGTCCCAAGCTAAGCAGAGCTTGTGTTATGGGTACTAGACAATTGATACATGAATATTATAGATAAATTGCACCCAACACAGAACAAATTAATGATCGTGCTCATCACACAAACATTTGTCCTGGGTGGGAATCGAACCCACGACCTCCGGCATAGCAGTCAGGGTCACTAACCACTTGACCAGCATGCCTGTCAATCAGATTTCATCTTTCATTGTCAGATTCGTTGTAAGTAGGGGTCATACTCTCTTAGTCTGGCAACGAAACCCTACTCCCTATTAGTTTTGAATTCATAAATTCTGACAACACATCGGGATTCAGGACAACTGACCAATGGTGTTGTAAATTTTTTTTAGTTCGTTTCGTATCACTAACTCATCTTATGTCCGTAAGTAATAAAGAATAAGGATCGCCTCAAATGTCGGCCGAAACTACGGGCTTTATGCTTAGATAGTAGTACCCCAAAGGAAGATAGCATTTTTTTTCTGTTTTAACTTTTGAAGTCGAAAATCTTCAAATGAGTTCTCACACTCTGGGATAGAAGAACGGAAGGGATTGTGAAACTCGTTTTGACTTAAATTAAAGTCTTATTTCAATTGACCTTTACGTTCCAGTATCTTTTTAAGACAGTTCCGCTACTTTAAAAAAAAGAACGGTAGCCACATCATAGGCAGATCATGTAAAAGGCAAAATTTTTAAAACCTGTATAATTAGCAATTATATTAGAAAATAATTAATAATGACACAATACATTTTATCACGTACGCATCAAGGTATTACTTGATTAATTACATTTCCGCGCACAATTAGGTTGATGAGTTTTGTCATTATAATACAATATTGTTTTAACAATGGAGGACATTGGGCAGCCATTTTGTTACTTGTTTAGCACTTTTGAGTTTAGTTTTAGTTTTTGTTGCATTGGTAAACCTTTACAGGCAAATAACAGATCGACAGCAGAAAGCATAATGTCCAAGGCTAGTTTACCAAAATAGAGCAAAATGTTATTGTATTTTTAACCGACTTCCAAAAGGAGGAGGTTCTCAATTCGGATGTTTGTATTTTTTTCTGTTTGTTCGGCCATAACTCCGTCGTTTAACAACCCATTTGAAAAATACTTACTACTACTTACTAGCACTTTTTGAAGAATCAACAAAAATCAAGAAAAACCTAAAAAGTTTTCAACTTTGTCTACACCGATTACTCCGAGGTTTCTGGTCCGATTTCGATTATTCTTTTTTTATTCGATATAGTGTATCTGCCATTATGCCCCATAAAGTTTGGTGCAGTAGTTTTTATTACCGGTGCCATGGAACACAAAATTTTAGTGCACATGTAAGAAAATTATGTATTTGACAATAATTTCGGTTGAATAGTGAAACTAAAAAGGATAAAATAAAAAACATTTAAAAAAAAGTTTTTTTTCCATCACACATTCCTCATTGATTGAAAGTCAAAACCACACGATATCCTCTACTAACTTACTTAACTTAGTTTTTATTTATTTATTTACTAATAAATAAATAAAAACCACAGAATACTTCTTAAGCCTAGAATCTTATCTTCACGCTCTGTTTCCCAGACCGGATGAACACTAAAATAATTAGAGACTAATTATTTTTTCAATGCAACAAATCAAAGTAATTAACGCGTTTTATAAGGATAACGTACTCGCAACTACAAATTAACAATGTACTAAGTATTTATTTTTTATTCTATTTTGTTTTCAATTATTCGTTTTTTTTTTGTTTTTGTTTTTGCATGCATGCCTGCGGAGAAATAAATAATAATAATAAATAATATTCGACAACTATCACACACGCCATCTAGTCCCAAGCTAAGCAGAGCTTGTGTTAGGTACTAGACAACTGATAAACACATTTCTAAATACATACATAAATTATAGATAAACAACACCCAGACACAGAACAAATTATAAGATCGTACATCGTTGTTACACAAACAACTGTCCTAATGGCAATCGATGCCACAACTGTTTTGCATTGCAGTCAGGGACACTTTTTTTTAGACCAACAGGCCAGTCGAAAAAATAAAAATAAATCTTTTCTTTCTTCCTATAATAGTTACTTGATATAAAAAACTAAGCTCTGTCCCCCTCCTGGGCAAAGGCCTCTCTCCACTCCTTCCACTTCTCGCGAGCTCACGCGTCCTCCTTCTAATTTGGCCAGAACCTGCCCAGTTCGTCCCGCCATCTCCTTCGCGGACTGCCGCGACCCCGTCTCACTTATCGGCTTCAGTTTTGAGCTATTTTGGCTCAAAGTTTGTCCGGTGTCCATGTATATGACAGACATGTACCTAAAATCTTTGAAAAATTTCCTTCACCTATTTTAGAGCGTGATGATGAAATGATAATCTGGTAGTTGATTCTTACCCAAGATTCACTTGGCTGCATATCGTTACAGGTTGGTATGTAGTTTACATCATAATAATCACAGATAAATCTTTACATCACACAAATAATCATGAGACGGATGATTGCGCGGTCGACACATCATCATCAGTAGGAATAATTACTGTTCTGATGACTTTTTGTTGATTTTGTGGAAATATCGTGAACTACGTGTAACCTAGTTCATCTAGGTATCCCTATTTCATACAATTATAACGTCATTAAAGTTGTTAGTTGATAGAATTTCTAGATTCCTGGTAGGCTAGGCAGCCAGGCGCATTACTTTCTGTAATTTATTTCATGACCACTGCTCTCAAAACGGTGAAAGAAAACATCGTGAGGAGACCGGCATGTCTTAGAGCCAAAAATTCCAAGACATGTGACATCTACCAATCCGCACTGTGCCCGCGTGGTCGATTATGGCCTACTCCCTCTCACAGAAAGGACGCCTGTATCCCAACAGTGGGAAACATTTATAGGCTGATGATGTATCGCGAACTACATAAATGTTACCAAACGAAAACTCCAAACTTGCCCTACTCCGAATTCACGTATTTAAGTCGTGTATTCGTGATAGGTCCCTTACACTCTCAATATATGTTTCAACACCAAACGGTGACTCAGAAACAATGGCAATCTCAACGAGTACATCTTTGGCTTTATTATTACTGTTCAAATGGCTTATTGTAGGATCTAGAGACGTCACGAATTTAATAGTTATTCTATCCACTTATAATTTTTATTGAATAACCGATTGGATATCGAAGCTACAAAATTAATATTAGTTTAGCCTTCAAGTCGTTGTTCAAAAGCTGTCTGTTTGTAATGTGTATGTATGTGCGTCTCAATCATCATCAGCCTATAATGTTCCCACTGCTGGGACACAGGCCTCCTCTCTGTGAGAGGGAGTGGGCCATAATCCACCACGAAGGCCCAGTGCGGGTTGGTATTTTGTCACATGTCTTATTTTTGGTTCTAGGACATGCCGGATTCCTCACGATGTTACCCTTCACCGTTTTGAGAAGCAGTGGTGATGAAATAAATTAATTGCGCCTGGCGGGGTTCGAACTCACGACCAACAACTCATAAGTCGGGACCGATACCACTAGGCCACCACTGTGTCTCAATGTTTGTAAGATATTGCCAGTGTCAGGAACCCTTCTGCAGGATATGTATAACTCATTTCTTTTCCTGCCTATCCTGTGGCACCAATTTTACCTTTCAGGATTTAACAAAAGCGTATTATGTCTCTTCAATGTTTGTTTATCTGAAATGACGTCATTAAATCTGGCAGTATGGTTCATCACGTGTCTATTGTATAAATAGATTACTGTATTGTTTTCGTCAGTTCATTGAACGTTCAAAAATATAATCTATGAGCTCAAAAAGGAGTTACGATGCTTTATATATTTATAACTAGCTGTGCCCGCGACTTCGTTGGCGTGGATGTCGGAACTCAACAATGTTTTTTTTTTTGAACAAAGGATTTTTTTTTTTAAAAGTAGCCTGCCTAAGTTACTCCTTATTACTTAAACTACTTGCCAATAGAAGTCCCGTAAAAATCAGCACAGCCAATTCAGAGATTAATAGCCATTCTGACAGACAGACAAAAATGTAAAAACTCCAATTTTATTTAATGTATTGTACGAAGATGTATAGATAGATTAATGCACTAAGGAGGAGTGGGATCAAGCTCCTAGCGGTTTTAACCCGGTCAATGGCACCACTGGGTAGCTGTAACCTACGGTGATGGGTGAACGATCCCACTAAGAGTGGTAGGCCTCACCAGGGGCCGCCTGGCTCTTCAGCATCACCCTGCGGGTGTTCGATGCCAAACAAAATTTACTGTGTTTCAGGGGGTATTAGCCCAACCAACATTTTGACGCTAATTTCCACCTCTGTTATAGTTTGTATTGGTTTAACGGGTGTATAAAAGCGCCCAGTAAAACTTTTGTTTATTCAATGGTTATGACTATAACTAAATAACTCATCAAGATGAGTAACAGTAACAAGAATACATAATATGACTAGGGTAGGTATAAAAGATAAAAGCTGAACCACAGTAACACTAGGGGTAGTAACTTCAAGTAACAATAAGTACCTAAGGTAATAGTTAGATTTCTAATAAGTCTCACTATTTTCAAGTGTTCTTATAGAGTGCTAAGTAAATGTTTTATACCACCTAACTTGCCTAGGAAACGTATTATTACTTAAGGAGGTATAAACGATACAGTCGCAACCATCATAGCACCTGCTTTTATAAATTCAAGTAACA
This sequence comes from Agrotis segetum, assembly GCA_036375495.1. Classification (NCBI taxonomy): domain Eukaryota; kingdom Metazoa; phylum Arthropoda; class Insecta; order Lepidoptera; family Noctuidae; genus Agrotis; species Agrotis segetum. The sequence continues at coordinate 3,919,745 of JAQSVV010000015.1, read as the reverse complement.
GAAATGACTAAAAGTAATATTATAGTTTGTTATAACTCTTCCTACCGACAAGAGCTCTTGAAAATAGTTAGCAAAATATTTTTACCACCTACGTTGCTATAAAAGTATTAATTGCAACTTATTTACAGCTACTTAATTGAGTAATAAGAAACCCCTATTTATGATAGCAATTGGTATTATGGAGTTATTTTTAGAGCCCTAATCGTTACAGTGGGGTTCAAATTTACTTTTATGTTATTCTAAGCCATAATAACACGGAATTTAAACATTGTAACTCTTTAGCATTTAATCTCAATTTTACATCTTTATTCCCTTTTTTGATGGAAGGGTTTTATCGATTGAAAAACGTAACCCTAAAATACCACTACTTTTGCATCTAAGTCGAACCATTATAGAACCAAACCTCTTAAACTTGTACTCTTATTACCTTTAAAACCCTATTCTGGTATAAAAAGTGCTACAATAGTTCTAACTACAGCCCATCCAGTACTTCTTGTTCATTAATAGTAATAATAGGAACCTAGGATAATAAGGAGTAGACACCATTCTAAATCAAACATAACCTAAAAATAAATAAAAAATAAATTGTTTAAAAACCCATATTTTGTTAATTTTCTCATTTTAAAACGCAACATATTTACTACAATACACAATGAATGTAAAAGACACAGCCAATATCCTGTTTTTATCTAAATTTAGATTGAGTGTATGCCCCGCATGATAAAATGCAATTTATTTTTACTTTAAATATCACTTATTTTTAAGGCCCTGCAAAATTGAGATGCAAAACATATACAGGGTGTTTGGTCCATCGTGTGCCAAATTGAAATGGTCGATAGAAGAGGTCATCTGCTATCCTTTCAGACCTCTTAACACCCCTCATGCCCTGTGGATTTTTTTTTAATGGACTTTTTATTGTTTTACTATAAAAGGCCCAAATTTTACATTCAAATGCAATTTTCTTTTTAAATATCGGTCGTAGACTCTGGATTTTAATTTTATTTAGATGTGTATTGTTTAGGAGTACTTTTAAATACAAAATTAGCGATATTAGTCACCTAGTTTGTTTTTAATTCACTCGCAAAGGTAAAACATAAATTAAAGCTGTACATGTTACAGCTGTTTATATGGCTCCAGAAAAAAAACCAGAAGCGACCGGGATCTTCTAACTCCCTCATTAATTTTCCAGTCTATCCCCTTGCTAATGATGTGCCACATGCCATAAAAATCTTTTAACAACTTTGTGAATACACTAGAATTGTGAATCGAGTCACCCATGGCTGATATTCAAAATTATTTTTTTTTTGCTTTTTTGATACCTGACAAACCTTTAAATCTTATCTCATTCGGATAAGGTAACTTTTGTCTCGTATCTCTATGTTTTCTGTGGAGTTTACTTGAAAAAAAAAATATTGCATCTTTAACGTTTGTTTCATAATTGTTACAAATCCTGCTCGAATTGTTGGCCTTTGTTGCGAATGCAGGCCCGACATCTATTTCAACAGTTGTTGTACGAAGTCGTATTTCCTCCTTAGGGTCCGTTCACACAGACCGGCTCGGAGAGGAGAGCAGATTCTTATCACGTTGAAAACTGAGTTTTTGATATTTGTAGTAAGGTTTATTTTTGCATGTGCACTGCTTTTGTCATTAAGAATGCTTGAACTTGAAATAATAAGATGAGCTGATCGTGCAGCCGTTTGGCTCCGATTGCGTGCTCTTTCTCGCCCGCGCATCCGATCGGTTCCAATTGCGTCCGCACTTGTCCACGCCGACCGCCATTTTGATAGCATAAATAGTGTATCCATCCGGCTCCGAGCGCATCCGACTAGCTCCAGCGCATCCGATCGGCTCTGAGCGCATCTGACGGGCTGCGAGCGTATCAGACCGGCTGCGAGCGATTCCGACCGGCTGCGAGCGCATCCGAACGGCTCCGAGCGCATCCACTTTCTGGTCGCTTCCAGCCGGTCTATGTGAAATAGTTGGCGGCTCCGCTCCGACCAACTCCAAGCGCATACGAGCCGGTCTGTGTGAACGGACCCCTAGTGGTATTGAATGCCGCTTCCATGCGTCGGACTAGTACCTCCCTAGTTGAAACGTCCGTTGCGTACCTATACCAGCCCTTTGGAACGTCCCTGGACATAAAGTGTAACGAAGTTAGACCTGGGGAACGTGGTGGCCATGGTCCCATGGAATAGGGCCATCACGTCCAATCCACGCATTGTGGAATACATTGTTAACATATTTCCTCACAGTCAAACGCCAATGCGCAGAACAGCATTTTGAAATACCATGGGCAAACATTCATTAAATACGGGCACATCATCATTAATGTTCAAAATGCATTTTTTTTTACACGTAAATCCCACTAAAACATAGAGGTACGAGACAGTTTTTTTTAAGATAAGATTCATACGTTTGTCAGGTATCATTTAAGCAAAAAAAATGTTTAAAATCATAATTTTGCATATCTGCCTTAGGGCAATCGATTCACAATTCTAGCGAATTCACAAAGTTGTTAAAAGATTTTTATGGCATGCGGCACATCATTAGCAAGGGGATAGACTGGAGAATTAATGAGGGAGTTGGAAGATCCCGGTTGCTTCTGGTTTTTTTTCTGGAGCCATATAAACAGCTGTAACATGTACAGCTTTAATTTATGTTTTACCTTTGCGAGTGAATTAAAAACAAACTAGGTGACTAATATCGCTAATTTTGTATTTAAAAGTACTCCTAAACAATACACATCTAAATAAAATTAAAATCCAGAGTCTACGACCGATATTTAAAAAGAAAATTGCATTTGAATGTAAAATTTGGGCCTTTTTTAGTAAAACAATAAAAAGTCCATTAAAAAAAAATCCACAGGGCATGAGGGGTGTAAAGAGGTCTGAAAGGATAGCAGATGACCTCTTCTATCGACCATTTCAATTTGGCACACGATGGACCAAACACCCTGTATTATTTTCTCAATAAAATAACCCTCGCAATAAATTTTAGCCATGTGATAAAGAAATCAAACTTGATTAACCGAGTTATTGACAATCCGTAACTTGAAGTTCACTTAATTTCACCTCCTTATTACCATCATTTTTGAGAAATAAAGTAACACTTTTGGAACTAATGTATATGCAAAACAATAGAAAAAGAAAACACGCTACAGCCCTGAGTTGCTAGTCAACTCTGATCAAGATACATAAAGCAAATCCAAGAAAAAATGGACCTAAAAAAGAACTAATATGTTACTACATATTTTATACTAGTAGATTTCAGAACTTGTGTACCACCTACAGTTTTTATTATAACCATAATACAGACTTTAAAGTGCTTGAGGTAGCTAGATTTATATTATACCACCATTATAGATACAAGAAATTGTTTGCCACTAACGCCACCCTATAACTATTATGTAACTCTCAGTGTTAAAAGAGTGAGCATTAAAATCATTATATTACTTATAACGCTATAAGACGTGGGCCCAATCGAGAGTTTGTAAGGGGTTAGAGCGTGCTCTAACTCCAATTGCTAAAACCATTGTATGACTCTTGCTTGCCAAATGCACTTTTAAATAACTCTTTTATCACCAATTCTTATTACCAAAATGCTAGTTAGGAGGGGACGTAAGTGTAAGACGTTTTAAGAGCAGTGGTGATGAAATATTACACAAAGTAATGCGCCTGACTGGGTTCGAAGCCACGACCTACAATTTGTAAGTCGGGACCGATACCACTGAGCCACCACTGCTCTTCCAGATTATAGAGGACGAAAATCATCATGTCCACCCGTGCGAAGCCGGGACGGACCGCTAGTTGCAAATAAAAATAAAAGATTTACTACGAATCTGTATTTCCCAGATCACGTGAAAAAGTTGTCTAAAAATCGAACTAATAAAATAAAAAGTCTTAAGAAACCCGTTGTAAACTGTCGCCATTTTTACAAAGAACTAGTTTTTTCGTTTATTAATGCAGAAAAAGGCGAATGGCACTTCAGCAAAATAATTTTCGGACAAAGAAAAAATCCGTACTCTAATCTTATTGACTTAATACCTAGTTTTATGTATATTTACTTCATTCATTATTTAAATATCGACTACTTAACATACCAGACAAATATTAGAATTTTTTCAATTTTTTTTTTTCTTCCTTTTTCAACCGGATAGCACAAAATCAATCTTGTGGGTTCATATATTTTTAATTTCTTTCGTAATCTTTAACGATCAATGGATAAGTTGCCAGTATTGCCTCCTAAAGGTCACACGTTCGAATCTTTTCCTAATATGCAATATACATAGATTGGCAACTGTCTTTCGAAAAAAAAATGGATTGATATTCTATGATCTGTTTGTGTGAAAATGATCTTGTTGAGATTTTTTTCTTGAAGAAATAGGAATAACACTGAAAATTTAAAAAATTGCCTGTGTTCTTTGATATTGCGTCACAATAATTATTCCACAATTATCATTATGGTATATCGTTGACTTTAATGTCCGGTCATTTGTGTAAATGATTCTTCGATTAAAAATCACTTCAGACATTAGCCTATTAACTTGATGGTCACACGAAATATGTAAGGTTTGTAAACATTCATAACGTTAACCTATATTTTTACTAAGACTAATTTAATTGACACACTAATATTGCAAAATAAATAAAACTTACGGTTAAAATTCCAATCTTCAAAGGCACCGAAACATTAACTTTACAAATTTTTGAATAACTTCACTACACAACACAAACACACCAACAATTCTTAATCCGTAATTTAAATTAATAAAATTCGCGTTCCAAATTCAAAGAGTCCACACGTCCGAACTCTTCGAACGTTGGTATAACACTGAACTTGAATTAAAAATTGAACAACTCCCGCGCAGGTTTGCGTCTTGATCACCTTCAAGAAGCACCTTTCGAAAGGATACCTTTAGGCCTAGATTATAAAGTTTATAATCGTGTTTTTTTACTCCAACTGGTTGTTAATCAGATGTTTCAAGAATTGTCTTTTAAAAGCCTACTTTGAGGCCTAGAAAATACAGATTAAAATCACTTTTTGTTTGATATGATTGCTAATAATCAGATGGTCGTCTTGTAATTTATATATTTTGCGGATTTTCCACATATAGCCAACATTCTTGGTCAATATACTGGATTTCTTTGTTAAGACTTTGTCATGGTTTTTTGTAATATGCATGGACTTTGATCCTCTTATAAATTAAATATATCGCTAAGTTATTTATAGCAAAGGAGTTTTGTTATTGATCGCCTAGGTTTTCTTGAGAAATATGCGAAATGATAACAATAACAAAATTGTTACATAAAAAGTATCACCATTACCACCATTACTATGAATATTATTTGGCGTAAAAGCGGAAGACCGTACGCTGTGGGCGGTCCATGGGGTTGGCCTAAGTCCAGCAGTGGATTGCCATAGGCTGAAATGATGATGATGATGATCAAATAGCCTAGACACTAACATATTAATAAGCTATCAAAAAGTTTATGTTAAATATGGTTGCCGCATGCCCAATGCGCTGTGGGCCAAAATATTCTCATCAAAAAAATCGAAACACTTTCGTTTTTATTGTTTTTGTCCTAATTTTTTACAAAAGCCAGAATTAATTCCGCGGCAGAAAAACTTACGTAGTAGCTGGCAGTTTGGTCACAGTAAGCTTGATAAAACCGAAATTCGAAATAGTGGTCCACTTTGTTTATCCTGGAGCGTGAAATTAATCACTGTTTTGAGACAAATGTGTATTTAGGGTTGGAGTACGTTTGCCCGTTTAGCAGTGGGAATGTAGCGCTAGTCTTTAAACTTTCAGTATCTTAGTTCATTTACTGTGACTTTGGGATATAAAGAAACCTTTTTTTCTAAAAGAGACTGGATACTTTAGTACCAGAAGCCGCCCAAGTGGTGGCATTGCTGGATTAATGGACTTAGTCCAAACGTGCCGTGGCTGCAAGATTGCATCTAAGCTGGTCATCTGTTCACAAGTCTACAAACGCTTACCTTGAGACTCCTTCGTTCAGCTGAGCCGTTCAACCTGGCAGGAACTGGACCACTTCTGATCCGTGTATAGCTATCGATTCTGTAACAACTGCTTCGAAATCGTTCGACCTTAACGGCTGAATCAACTGCAGCGACGCGAGCTTCGCGTTCAAAGGAAAAGTAGAAATAAGTGACGTATAGAGGATAAAGAAATTAAGTTTGTAGGTAATGCGAGATTGGCTGTGCATAAAGCGAATGGGCCGAAATTAAAGACCATCGAAGGAGCGCGCCTTAATTTGCACGCGAGCACCTAACTTTCATACCTTCAGTGGAGCAAAGTACTGTTTTCTGATAAGTGCTAAAATTATGGTATGGTAACGACGGAAGGAACATTTTCTGACAAAAGAGATCGAGAACGCTTTGCACAATTGCTGCATTGAAGAAAAGGTTCTCATCCGCTATGCGTGGTCGGTTCGTGGACGGTTTGGGGAGGAATCACGCCGACGGTGAAGGGCAGAACTTGCACCCCGCTCACCCCCACGGCCCGCCCCACTACACCTGAGCGACACATCACAGCGCGGTGTCCACATTCATGCAACTATTTTTATAGATAACATTGAGACGTGATATCTCGATATTTTTCGTATTGAGTATTATACAAAAAGTACGTACGTATTCATGATTTTCGCCAAAGATTACATATATTAAAATTTATATTTATTTTTTAACCTGTATATATTTTTTTAAATAAATACACTTTGATTTTACCCTGCAACGTGGTGTCTTGGATCATAAGCAATCATGTTTTATATGCACAGAAAGTCAGACCCGACCAAAAAAAAAATTCTATCTATCTGGAATAATTAATCTTTTTTTTACGTGGTAAAATCATCAAATTAGTCCTCTCACCCCTACTGTCAGACTTTTACTGACTAAAATCCACGGTGTCCTTCAATAGCACTTAAGAGGAAACAGCAAGGGCTGGAGAATTGAAAAATAGGTATTTGTAAAATCTATTGCTGTCGCACAGTGCCCACAACAGAGTTACAGAGCGCGAAGGAGACAACTGCAGCTTGGACCGAAAATACCTTAAAAATGGCACAAAATCAACGATTAGTAGTCCCCTGATTACTCCTCCAAAACTTAACCGATTTCACTACTTTTTACTTAAAAAAATAGAGAAAGGCATTGGCCGTGTTCCTATGTTTTCTTTTTTTTAAATAATCTCGTCAAATTTGTTTACTTATTATTTGAACACAGCGGAAAATCTGGCCATTTTTTTAGGATTTTGAATGTTCATATCTCTTTTCATAATTAATTTATGGGAAAAAGGAAAACATAGAGACATGCCAATAGTGGTCATAGATTTTTTGTAAAAAAATTATTGCCTTACTGGCATTATCCAGGGAGAAAACAGGGGACTACGTTTGTATGGAAAAACGGCCGTGCTGTTTCCTCATAAGTTCCGGAGTCACGGTAATGAGATAAGTCCCGCGACTATCCTGAATAACCCGCGACAATCATGCAGCATAACAGACCATCGCTGATCCATTGCTCCTACCGCCGCGCACATCTGTCAGTAATCGTGTCTTCGTCAGTCGGTATCGCTTAGACGCATAGATCGTGGCCAAGCCATAATACTTTATAGAGCTGGGTACTCACTTAGCAGCGTAGCGCGTAACATATCAGATACGGTATCAACCTGCAAGTGGGTACGGCTCGTCCGAGCACACCGCGAGCCGCCTTTGTGTTTGTATGACTCGCCGAGAGGCGGTATCACTGCGAACTTACAGCGAGCGGTTGGCAGCGGGCTCGTGCCTACGTACTCACTTGATACCGTATCTGATACGTTACGTGCTACGCTGCTAAGTGAGTACCCAGCTTAAGATGCCCTGCCCACCTAACTCAGAAATGTTTTTCCATGAAAGGGCATTCTTGCAAACTGGTTAGCTTTTACTTTAACCAACTGGAGAAGTTTTGGGGAACCCTCAAGGTCTACCCAGAGTCATGTCAAGGTGTATCTGACAAGCCTAGTAGCCTTTTCCCAACTATTTCTTCTTCCAAACGATTCAAATGCTGCTGAATATATCAGTATTTTACATGGAGCGACTGCCTATCGGACCTCCACAACCCAGTAACTGGGTAATACGATGCCCCGTAGTAAGACTGGTTGTCAGACTCTTAGAGCTTCTGACGAATAGTAACGACTGTCAAAGTGTCTAAGTTCTGGGCATGCGGGCAGCGAGTAAAGGGCAACTCGCTGCCCGACCATGGACCATGCGTGGGTCGACGGCGCGTTGTGTTCCACGCGCAAAGAGCGTCAGCAAGATGACGGGGCTTTTAGAGGGCCAAAGCCTGCCAGGGTCACGGGACTTATCTCATTACCGTGACCCCGGAACATAAAGGGTTAGGTATTGAAGGACACCGTGGATTTAGACAGTACAAGTCTGACAGTCTCCCCTACACTGTCCGTGGTGGGAGGACTCATTTGATAATATTACGACGCTTAATAAAAAGTTTGTAAGTTCTATAAATGACGCCCGGCATTGGTTTCGGCCATGCTGCGGGGCGAGACGGAGTGGGAAGCGGTCGCCTCCTTCTGCGAAGCAGTAATGCTCGCGAAGGAGGAGGCGCGCCGCGAGCGAGAGAGGACAGAGTCCTCCCTCCGCCCCAACCGCGGTGTAGGACGCCCACGGCGACGGACGTCGCGCGACTATCTCCGGCCACCGTAGGCGCGGGCATGCGGGCAGCGAGTAAAGGGCAACTCGCTGCCCGACCAAGGACCATGCCCGGGTCGACGGCGCGTTGTGTCCCACGCGCGCCTCAAAGAGCGTCAGCATAATGACGGGGCCCCCCTCTCAGAGGGCCAAAGCCTGCCGGGGTCGCGGGATTATTCCCTTACCGTAACCCCGGAACTTAACAGGCTATGAAGGACACCGTGGATTTTAGTCAGTAGAAGTCTGACAGTCCCTCCCGCCCTGCCCGGGGTTGGAGGACTCATTTGATGATTTTACCACGCTAAAAAAAAAAAAAAAAAAAAAAAAAAAAAGTTCTATAAATGACAGCCGGGACCAACGGTTTTACGTGCTATCACGTTGGTCACCCATCCACAGACCAAGCTACCTCCGTGGCTGAGAAATTCCTTATGAAAAACTTAACAACACCTTGCCTGACCTCGAAATCGAACCAGTACCTCTGCTCTGCAGTTGAGTAAGAACGAAATCAATTAAAGACTTTTTGGACATCCCCCAAGGTCTACTCTGAGTCAGAAGTGTCAAGGTATTGGCATCGATAAGTGAGATGTGTAATATCTTAATGTTCAGAAATTGATGTATTGGACAATACGTCTGTCAGTATTTTGATGATCGTGACAGATACTATTAATTATTTATTTATGAGATCTATATTATACAACGTGTAACGCCAAACCTCTCGTGGGGTAACTCAGCCCATGTTACTAAACAATTTTTGTTCTAAGACTTTTGGAAATTCACAAAAAAAAATAGGTTTTTCATACAGATGTTCCCGACCAATTTCTCATTTTGCATGTAAAAACCTTTTTTTTTTGCAAATGTTTTTGAAGTAACATTGTTCAGCAACATGGGCAGAGTTACTCTACGAAAGCGTTTGCGCTAAAGGCGTTACACGTTGTATATAAAATATAATAATAATTATTATTATTATTATATTCTTCTTTAGCCGCCTGAATAAAGTACTTAACAGTCTTTTGTCAGGTGGTAATAAGGTGCGCGCTTTCAACGGTTGGGTCATGCCGGTATTGATGTATTCTTTCGGCATACTCAAATGGACTCAGACAGAACTTGACGCCCTGGATAGGAGAGTCCGTTCACTGCTGACTGCAAATCGGATGCATCACCCGCGGTCGTCGGTGATGAGACTGTATATCCCGCGGAAGTGCGGGGGTCGTGGCTTCTTAAATGCTAAGACCCTGCACAACCGTGAGGTATGCAGTCTCAGGGAATATTTCCTAGAAGCCGACGTGGGGATGCACCGAGATGTGGTCACAGTGGACAAGGGTCTTACTCCGCTCTCCTTGGCTAACGAGAACTGGCGCAAACCTAAAGTATTAGACACTAATGATCGTAAGGAGGTATGGCAAAGCAAGGAGCTTCACGGACGCTATTACCGGGCATTACATGGTCCCGATGTAGACTTTTTAGCGTCCGTATCCTGGTTGCGCTTCGGTGACCTGTTCGGGGAGACCGAAGGTTTTGTCTGTGCAATTATGGACGAAGTTATGATGACAAATAACTACCGGAAATACATTGTGAAGGATGGTACGGTTGACATAATATGTCGGGCATGCCACCGTCCGGGAGAATCGATTCGACACATTATTTCTGGGTGTTCTCGTCTGGCTAACGGCGAGTATTTGCATAGACACAACCTCGTTGCCAGGATTATCCACCAGCAACTTGCTTTGAAGTACAGTCTTGTGGAATCGGAGGTGCCGTACAAGTATGCGTATAAGTATGCGCCCGACCCAGTTCTCGAAAATGGCAGTATCTCGTTGTATTGGGATCGACCTATCGTCACTGATAGGACTATTGTTGCCAATAAGCCTGACATTGTGGTGATAGATCGATCGGAGCGTCGCGCAATAATTGTTGATATAACGGTCCCGCATGACGAGAACCTCGTGAAGGCAGAAAAGGATAAACAATGCAAGTATCTTGATCTGGCTCGCGAGGTTGTTGACATGTGGGACGTGAATACGGCAGTTATTGTGCCGATAGTCGTATCTGCCAATGGCTTAATTGCCAAGAGCCTCGAACAACACCTGAGGAGGCTCTCGCTGGGTAGCTGGATCAAGCGCTTGATTCAGAAGGCAGTACTCTTGGACACAGCGCGTATTGTTAGGAGGTTCCTCTCTCAAGAGCCCTGACCACCGGCAGCCCGGACCCTGTTCCCGATGCTGGTGGACTGCTATTTTTTATATTTTTAAATGTTTTTAGTTTGTTTTTTATAAAAATATTTAAAAATTTAATTAATAAGTGTACAAATAAATAAAGATAATCATAATTATTATAGAATAAAAATACCAAAAAGCACAAAATTCGCCCTGTTAACTGTCTTAGAACTGTTATTGAGTTTTATTATTTCATATTTCCTTTTTTTCCAGCACAGTTTCTTTTTACTTTCTTCACATCCTCAAAAGTGTGTAAATAAAAAATGAGTTAAAAATAACTTAAACCCGTATACGAAAAAAACGCGCACTGCTAGCTAGCTCGGGTGTAAGCATCAATTGCACCCTCGAACTATAGGCGCGCTGCGCTCGTGCACCGAAATATCTCGGGCTGCAATTGATGCCTTACAGCCCTTGGCTACTAATCTACTATTTATTAGATACAGTTCAATAATTAGAACGCGAATATAATCTAACGTGATATATCATAAAATCACATTACTACATTACGTGCCTACCACCCGCTAACACAAGGTTGTAATAAACAGTCTCATTTCCGTATACATAATCAAGTTTTTATGCTGATCTTGTAATTGAGGCTCGGGTTTAGGCTTTGGACTCTTCCTTGAAGGCGATTCATCATAATCATCAGACTATAAATGTTCCCACTGCTGGAACACAGGCCCCCTCTCTGTGAGAGGGAGTGGGCTATAATCCACCACGCGGGAACAGTGCGGATTGGTGAATGTCACATGTCTTCGAATTTTTGGTTCTAGGACATGCCAGTTTCCTCACGATGTTTTCCTTCACCGACAACTTAGTAATTATTATTGTAATTAGAAATAGACTGACTGCAGCCCTAAAATGCCCCTTAGACTATGCCTCTTCGCCCACGATGACAGAGTGCGTCGCAAGACCATCTCCGGCCACCATTTTTTTTAGCGCGTTTTTATCACCAAATGGGTCCTGCAAGGCTGCAACCCAGGGCAGGGCGGGAGGGACTGTCAGACTTGTACTGACCAAATCCAATATCCAAATAAAACTAGGAGGGGCCGGTGTTTCGTATACATCTGAAACATAAACATTCGAAACAAACTTTGAGGTCACAGTCTCTTTTAAAGTCCAGACATCATAAATGTAGAATAATTTATACGAGGACCATGCAGGTCTTTCGACATGTTACTTTTAGACATGTCTACCAATACGCACAGGCCCCGGGCCCTCCCCTATCACAGAGAGGGACCGGATCATAACCACATGATTATGACCCGGTCCCTATCTGTGAGAGGGGCCACAGTGGGGGGGACAGTGTGCCGGACATCTGGCACACTGTGTCCCAGCAGTGGGAACATTATAGGCTGATGATAATTATTTCATGATTCCCAATTAAACCTGCAACCCCTGAAAGTAAGTAAAGCGGAGAGATACTCAAACTCTACAAAATCCCATTTAACTGCCTTTGATCCTGCAAAGAATTAACCAGAAAAGTATTACAGAGGAGTAGGAAAATAAAAGTTTCCACTTAATCGTTACAATTTATTAATAATCAAAGACATAAATATTACAAATTCTTACTAAGTATGATACGCATCAATCTATTCATAGAACATACTAGTATGTGACCCCGACCCTGCTCAACAGGTTTTTTACATGAAACGGAAGGTTGACAGTAATCATTCATATTGATTTATTATTATTACGTGTTATATTATAATTAATTGTTTTTTACGTAGCCAGTAGGTAGTAATATCATCAAATGAGTCCTTCCCACCCCTTACTGTCAGACTCGTACTGACTAAAATCCACGGTGTCCTTCAATAGCCTTTTATAATCCGGGGTCCTGGCAGGCTTTGGCCCTCTAGAGGGGGGCCCCGTCATCGTGCTGACGCTCTTTGAGTCGCGCGTGGAACTCAACGCGCCATCGACCCGGGCATGGTCCATGGTCTGGACAGCGAGTTGCCCTTTACTCGCCGATTTAATAAGTAAGCTTGAAGGTTTCTGCAATAGAAAAAGATAAGTTAACTGGAAATGGATAAGAATCTGAAATATCTTAATTCTAAACAGATATCTTGCGCATATTTTTATAGGCGTTTCGAACCAATGTAGAAGTAATGTTCAATCGCTTTAGGGTTTTCGCAATATTATGTTTCGCATAAACTCGAAATTAGATTTAGCTCTCAGAAACGGACCTTTTTACAAAAGTTAGTCATCATCACCATCATCAGCCGGAAGACGTCCACTACTGAACATAGGTCTCCCCCTTAGACCGCCACGCCGAACGACAATTCGCCACTTGCATCCATCGGCTGCCCGCGACACTCACGATGTCGTCGGTCAACCTAGTGGGAGGAATGCCTATGCTGCGTTTTCCGATCCGTGGTCGCCATGAGAGAACTTTTCTTCCCCATCGGTTGTCAGTTCTACGAGCGATGTGGCCTGCCCATTACCAATTCAACTTGCAAAAGTTTATAGGGAGGGAGAAAAACTGGATGCTGATAAGCAATAGTGTGTCAACCCACAAAAAGTGAAATTTGGAGATATTGATGTAGCCTCATAGTGAGTAACGTGTTTAACATTACGGAAAAGTATTTCAAGTCACTTAAATCACAAAAGTACCAGAAAATGTGTTTTTATCATAAAACAAATGAGAAATCACATATACTACATTTTTCAATACGCCATCAAGTTCCTCAACCCTTTCATAACTTAAAACAGTGCCACCTATCATCACAATAAAAATGTTACGGCACTTGACACTTTATTGCGAAACGTCATTCAGTGATTCGTTGCAGTTGCAGAAAACAAACTCCGGAAAAAACTAAATATTCCCTTTTTAAAACAACTAGAAGTGACTTGTTTTTATTTATAAATTGTTTTTGTAGTTAATTGAACGCTATCCACGTTGGGGTAATGAAGATAAGTCAGTACTTATTGTGTTATTAAGATTTTAGTATACGAAATTGTTAAGAGGTTTGGTTGCCGATAAAAATCGCAAAAACAAAACAGTTAAGTGCTCAATAATGGTTGCTTACATATATTTTAAAGGTACAGCTTCATTTTATATTAAAATAATGTAGTTTGGTTCGATCAGATTGATGTATTTGTAGCCCACAGCAATGACGTCCACTTGATTGATTATTGATAAATACAAAACAACAAACTACGGACTTTAAAGTGAATCTTATAACACAGTTACGGTACTTGACATATTAAAGCTGAATTTAGAGTATTGATTTACGTGAAATAATTCGATTTTAAGTAACTTAAAATGTTATTGTTAAAACCGCTATTATACAATAAGCCTGGTAATTTACATACAAAAAAGAGTCACGCTTGAGTTATTTTGAGGGTTTTATTTAGCGTGGTGAAATTATCAAATGAGTCCTCCCACCCCGGGCAGGGCGAGAGGGACTGTCAGACTTCTGCTGACTAAAATCCACGGTGTCCTTCAATAGCCCTTTATGTTCCGGGGTCACGGTAATGAGAGAAGTCCCATTTTGAGGCGCGCGTGGATCACCATGTGCCGTCGACCCGGGCATGGTCCATGGTCGGGCAGCAAGTAAAGGGGTTGCCCTTTACTGTCCGCATGCCCGCGCCTGCGGTGGTCGGAGATCGTCTTGCGACGTCTGTCGCCGTGGGAGTCCACCACCGCGGGTAGGGTGGAGGGAGGACATTGTCCTCTCCCTCACGCGGAACGCCTCCTCCTTCGCGAGCAATACTGCTTCGCAGAGGGAGATGACCGCTTCCCACTTCGTCTCGCCCCGAAACGACCAATGCCGGGCGCGAGAGGTCTCCGCCTATCGCCGCCGTGAGGACACGTCGGTACTCTGCCCAAGCGGGGCAGTCTTGCACTGTATGCTCTACTGTGTCCTCCGGGCGGTCCTCGCAGTCGTCACCCAGGCGTTTTCTCCTTTCTCATCAGACAAAGGAACCTCCTGAAACTTTCGTGTCCGGTGAGGAACTGAGTCATTCGATAGGTCAGGACGCCCTGACGTCTCTCCAGCCACTCCTCAAAGAGGGGTCTTACCGCCGCGATTGCGGCGTGCTCGGACATCGGTTGCGACAGTCGTCCCCTCCATACTGCCCTGAGATCGCGCCGGAGATCTTCCCGCCGCGCCTCGACTTCTCCAGGCAGCGGGGTTACACCCCGGCGCTGCGCCTCCACGCGCCACTCATAGACGCGCTGGAGGGCAGTCGCCTCCAGATCCCAAGGCAGTAATCCGGCAAGGAGGTTGGCCGATTCGCCGGCGATCGTGGGGTATCCCCGGATCATCCGGATAGCCATGAGCCTCTGGCATGCGACCAACTTTAGTGGTTGCGTCCGGATGCTCAGGGCCCACACGGGGGCCCCGTAGAGGGCCATAGACCGCACGATACCGGTAGATAGAAGAATATAGAATTAATTTAATAGATTTCCCTTTTCAGCCTTATTAATAAAAATAAAATTGATATTTAACCACTTCCCTGTCCGATGAATCACATGTGATCCACGACTATTGTTTAGGTATTGTGTCTGCTGCGCGGACAGTGAAAGTGTTAAGGCCAGGTTTTCCTGAGCACTGCAGGCATCCAACGCTTACCGCAGCGCCTGCAAGGACTAGCGGATACGTAGTGAATTACGATGCGCGATGACACGCGCGCCAAAAGTTGCGAAGTCTAGGTAGTAGTTACAGAGTAGAGGAAAGCAGTAGATCAACTTGAATTGATTGATAAAGGTACGTTTGTATGTATCATTTTTTTGTTGCGGTATTATTTTCATCATCATCATCAGCCTATAACGTTCCCACTGCTGGGACACAGGATTCCTCTCTGTGAGGGGGACTGGGCCATAATCCACCACGCGGGCCCTGTGCGGATTGGTGGATGTCACATGTCTTCGAATTTTTGGTTCTAGGACATGCCGGTTTCCTCACGATGTTTTCCTTCACCGTTTTGACAGCAGTGGTGATGAAAAAAATTACACAAAGTAATGCATCTGGCGGGGTTTGAAGAACCCACGACCTACAATGACCCATAATATAAATATTGATTTTGATTAGTTCGTAATAATTAGCATTAAATACTTTTTTTTATAAATTAAATAAAAAAGTGGCGAGAATAACTTACTCGTTATCCCCTGAATCATAAGTCAATATACGCGCACTGCGCTTGGCCTGCAGCTGCATTGCTCTAAAACATTAAAAATCTACGTAATTTTAAAGCGTGAAGGTGAATCAGGGGACACGGCAGGCAATAACTAATATTTTCGTAGGAAATGATCATACTGTGGACACGTAGTACACTATGACCACTACCTATTTGACATTTGGAGGCAGTAAACCATTATAATTAGTGCATTCACGGTGGCTTTCTGAACTCTGACATAGGGTCTAAATTCAACTGTCTTACATATTTGATGCGGTTGGTAAATCTATTCCGCGAGAAAAATAAACCAATAAAGCTTTTGCCAGCGTGACTTCTTTATACATATTGATATTGGGTTTAAATTCAACTGTTTTACACTTAATTGCGGTTTGCATATTATAGGTTATAGTCTAGGAGCCACTGAAACATCCCACCCGTTCTCCACAAAGCTAGATTTTTTTGATTATTGGAAAGTACCGGTGTAGCAGGCATCTATGTGGTTGTATTATCATTCCTCAAAACGGAGACCAAGTCATTTGGTTTTTGCTCTCACAGTATGGCTGTAATTTTAACCTTTATAGTTTCGCCATGTCCGTCCGTCCGTCCGTCCGTCTGACCGCAGCTTAGCTCAGAAACGCCCAGTACTAGAAAGCTGTAATTTGGTGTAAACATACGGATTTGTTGCGCCAAAAAAATGGTAAAATAAAATCTAGTAAAATATTTTTTTAGGGTACCTCCTGTACACGTAAAGTGGTGAAGTTTTTTTTTCTGGCGTGCCGCTTTGTGTATGATATCATTAAATAGGCCTTTAAAAACATTGCAAGTTTCCATTAACAATTTTTTGATAAAAAGATTCGTTTGTGAAATATTAAGCGTTAAAGTGCTCATTTTTGCTCGACTCGAGTGTTCCCCCCTCTACCAGCTAAACGGTTATGTTTGGGGGTGTGAAAAAATCACAATAGTAGTATAAATATATAGGTAACGAAGTATAAAAGAAAATTATCATGACTAAGTAGGCTACGAGTAATAGTCGACCAACTTATAAAACGTACTTGGATAACATATTTTCCTAAACAAAATGTATCGGAGAACATGTTCTTCAACTGCAAATGTAGGTTTGTCCACTTTATTTTTACAGGTATAAAGGTGGGTATGTTTTGGGGATAGGTAGGTTTTTATTGTCAACTATTTTTAACTAACTTCAAAAGAAGGAGGATGTTCTCAATTTTTTTGAATTTTCTAATTTATCTTTACCGTTACAAAGATTACGTAAGTTGTGATCTGATCGAAAAGTAACGAAAACATTGTGTTTTTTAAGAATATTCGCGATTTTATCGGAAATGGGGCCTATGTAAGACAGACTACCGACATACATGTCAATTCGTTCGGGGGTACATGCATAAAGTAGTGAGCGAACCCTGTCATTCTGTTTTTTTCTGAATTATATTATCGATAACTTGTTTTGAATACCCGTTTGAAATCGCGATTTGATATATTATTTTAAGTTCTTGGACGTAATTATCCGTGGACAGTGGGACTGACATTAAACGATGGACATAGCTGCGGAAGGCTGCTAGTTTGTGTTGTGATGGGTGACATGAGGAGGCGGGAATTGTTGTGTCGGTGTGAGTGGGTTTTCGATAAATTTGGAAATCGAGTTTGTTATTAACTCTAGTGATTGTTAGATCTAAAAAATTGAGGGATTGGTTGGATTCTAATTCTAATTTGAATTTAATTTTGGGGTGGAAAGTGTTAAGTCTATTGACGAAAATGTCTAATTGACGAATAGTACAAACAAACTTAATTACATCACCTCTTTTAAGTATGATTGCAGGTAGATCAATACAAACGTCTTTATAACGTTTGTATCGATAACGTTTCGTTGCGTTATCGATGCGTCATCACGACGCTATATAAAGAGGCGAGAGCTGTCAAACTAGCTCATTCGAGGCCGAGCGCTTGTCAAGTCAACATCTCCTGAGGATGCCCCGTGGAGGGGCGAAACACGTGTCGAGTATAGGTTTGATTGCATGGCTTGTTTTTCCGTTTGTTGCATGTGTGCATATGCATGAGTGCGGGAGGGTGGGTCCTTTGCTGCATGTGCATATGCATGACTGCATAGGGTGGGATTGCATCCCGCAACAAGCCTGGATTTTTGTCGCGGAATTAAATCTAAATATTTTTCATAACATTTTAATGTCATGGATTTCCGCAAAGTAACGCCTGATTCCATAATTTATCTTGATCGACAACTTTACAGTAGTTTAAAAGATAGATCAAATAAAAAAAAACATAAAAAAAAATCGAAAAAAAATAAAAGTTGATCTGGCATCAGAATCGATCCCTAATCTCGAAAAAAATACAAAAAGAAAAAAATATTCAATGTAGAGGAATGACAGCTCTACGATTTTATTATATGTAAAGATTTTTCATACGTTTTACATTTTTAAATATGATTAAAAAAAATACATATTAAAAACATGTAAAAATATAAAAAATAGTAGGCCCACCAGCATCGGGAACAGGGTCTAAAGTGCCGGTGGTTAGGGCTCTAGAGAGAGGAACCTCCTCACAATGCGCGCCGTGTCCAGGAACTGCTTTCTGCATCAGGCCCTTGAGCCAGCTGCACAATGAGAGCCTCTTAAGGTGTTGGTCGAGGCTCTTCGCAATTAGTCCATTGACCGTAACGACTATCGGTACAATGACTGCTGAGTCCACGTCCCACATGTCGACAATCTCGTGTGCTAAATCTAGATAGGTACTTGATTTTTTTATCATTTTCAGCTTTCACTAGATTCTCGTCTCGGTGATATCAACAATCATTGCAGCGCACTCTCGGCAATCTACCACCACTATATCAGGCTTATTGGCTACAATAGTCCTGTCAGTGATGATAGATTGATCCCAATACAATTTGGCATGACCGTTCAAGAACTGGGTCGGGCACATACCTGTAGTATGGTACTTCAGAATTCACAAGGTTGTACTGCAGGGCAAGTTGCTGGTGGATAATCCTAGCTACTAGATTGTGTCTGTGTAAGTACTCGCCGTTAGCAATACGAGAGCAACCGGAAATAATGTGTCTAATCGACTCACCGGGACGGTGGCATGCCCGACAGATGTCAACCGTACCGTCCTTGACAATATATTTCCGGTAGTTATTCGTCATGATAACTTCATCCATAATCGCACAGACGAAACCTTCGGTTTCCCTGAAGAGATCACCGAAACGTAGCCAGGCTACAGACGCTAAAAAGTCTACATCGGGCCCGTGAAGGGCCCGGTAAAACCGCCCGTGTAGCTCCTTGTTCTGCCATATCTCCCTGCGGTCATTAGTATCCAATACCACAGGTTTGCGCCAGTTCTCGTTAGCCAAGGAGAGTGGGGTAAGGCCTTTGTCCACTGAGACTACATCTCGATGTATCCCCACGTCGGCTTCAAGGAAGTATTCCCTGAGATAGCATACCTCGCGGTTGTGTAAGGTCTTGGCATTAAGGAAGCCACGGCCTCCACATTTCCGCGGAATATACAGTCTCATCACCGATGACCGTGGGTGATGCATCCGATTTGCAGTCAGCAGTGTGCGGACCTTTCTATCCAGGGGGTCAAGTTCCGTCTGAATCCATTTGAGTACGCCGAAGGAATACATCAGAACCGGCATGACCCAACTATTGAAGGCGCGCACCTTATTTCCGCCTGATAAAAGACTTATTAATACATTAAGCCTTATATTATTATTTTCCCCGATTTCTCATGAACGATTTTGAAAATTCTTATTTTGATTGAAAGAGTACACCTTCCAGTTGGTCCCATGATCATCAAGTCAGGATCTGATGATGAAATCCTGGAGAAATCGTGGGAACTCTTTAAATTTTAAATTCTTGAAGCGATTTGATAACAACTCAATCCCGTCGAGTTTAGGCTCGTTAGAGTCGTCTTTATTACATAGACATTGATGATTTTCATGGTCTGGTGATAGAGCTGGAAGGTAACCATGAGTTCTTTCTTATACAAAATCACAATTCTACGAAGTTTAGGGTCATTTGATTCGTCTGTACATGGGCTTTTGTACTAAATGTTTTCCAGGCTCTTATGATGGAGCTGGAAGGTAGCCATGGCATCTTTGTAATACAATAACGCAATCTCATCGAGTTTGGGCTCATTTGAAAGAAGAAAGAAAGAAAGAAAAAAAACCTTTATTTGTGAGCCCGTACACACAACAAACAAGCAAATAAAGATAACAAAGGAATTTCTACCCATCGTAAATTAAAAAAAAAACAACAGAAAATCAAAGATTACAATATAATATAACAATACAAATACATTACAATATAACATACATTTGATTCGTCTTTACATAGACTTTGGTGCTGGATATTATTCTAGGTTTTGATGATAAAGCTGGAAGGTGGCTATAAATGTTAATATACGTAAATTAATTTAAAATCAGCGAATCAGTTTAGTTCGCATAAGTATTTTGATGGGCAACTACGGAACCCTACACTGTGCGACCGTGGCCCGACACGCACTTTTTTTTTTTTTTTAGCGTGTTAAAATCATCAAATGGGTCCTCCAAGGGCAGGGCGGGAGGGACTGTCAGACTTCTAACTGACTAAAATCCACGGTGTCGTTCAATAGCCTGTTATGTTCCGGGGTCACGGTAAGGGAATAATCCCGCGACCCCGGCTGGCTTTGGCCCTCTGAGATGAGACCCCGTCATTATGCTGACGCTCTTTGAGGCGCGCGTGGGACACAACGCGCCGTCGACCCGGGCATGGTCCTTGGTCGGGCAGCGAGTTGCCCTTTACTCGCTGCCCGCATGCCCGCGCCTAAGGTGGCCGGAGATCATCAAGCGACGTCCGTCGCCGTGGGCGTCTACCACTGCGGGTGGGGCCCCGACACGCACTTGGTCGGTTTTTTAATTCTAACTTTGTGGAAAACAGGTAAGTCGGATGGTTCAGTAGCTCTCCTACTATTAGTAAAGAGAAATAAATACACAAAGGAGGTTCTTATAATATTTCCCATGCATCCTTACCTTTTTTGTTTATTCAGCCTTCGAAGAGCCAAAGATGACAACTTCTTACTTTTCTGCCCATTTGTTTACAAAATTATAACCATAAAAAAATGAACTATATTACAAGTATTTTGAAAATTAAAATATGTACAGGTATTTCTATTTAAAATGAATGTTTGCTTCTGTCAGTAATAGAAGATAGCGTGGAGGTGGGTTTGCAAAAAAATTGACGTAGGGTCCGACCTCGGGCGCGGTCCAAGACCGACTAAATGCCAAGAGTCGAGTGTATGAAAAGATGAAATTACCTGATTTTGGACTTAGTGGTATGGTTTCTCATCCTTTCACAATGATACGGCCGCATTCTATCTAATTTTTTATGCTCTTTAAGATGGTATAATTTTTATTATTCAAAGCCTAGTATAACTGAAATGAAGTGATATGCACACCATGAGTTGGACCTGTTTTTGCGATTTAATTGGATGCAGTAAAGTGCAAGCAATCGTGTATCGAAGAGCCCAAACCTGGAGACCAAAGACTGAAATATGTACCATATTTTTTTCAAAATTTAAATCCGTTTCATTTAGGAATAAAACACAATACAACATGACGGTTTTGCGTCCCACGTCGCCTTAAGTCTTTCATTTTAAAGTATTTTCCAAATTATAAACAAGAATTAAACTTTAATCAATATTCATTTAAGTCCCGTAACTTATACTTACTGTAAATAAATCTCAAAAGCGGAATTTAGCAAAACAGTATTAAGTTCCTTGATTTCATGTTTCAAATAATAAAGTGTATTCTACATTTAGCAATATGCAAAAATCTATATTTTTAAGACAATATACTAATTTTTTCTCTTTTTTACGATACTAATCTACTTTCAAACCCAAATTCATCTTAAAGAAAATATAAAACAACAACTGGGTAGATATTTTTCAAACAATTTATTTAGGATTCTTGTTGAGATCTTTAGGTGCTTTTTTCTCAAAATGAAGTGTGTGTGGCTTGACACACTATTGCTTATCAGCATCCAACTAACAGTAATATCGTACTACTATTATTTGCCAAGTTAAAACCAGTCTACGATAAAACATTTTTTACAAAAGTCTTATCTTGTCATCACTTTTCAAAAAGGCCTTAGAATGACCATAAATTATATCGCATTTCGTTAAAAATCATAGTCAGATCACGTACGAATGATTAATAACGCAGACGAGGTTTGCCCTTTGCCCTCGGATTAGGCCTAAGTATTAAGTACTTAGGCCTCCGTCTGGCCCTACAAGAATAAAAAATATTATTTCATGGCCCATGTTTAAAATAACGCCATCTATTATGGAAACCTGGAACTAACTTAATAAAAAGTTGACAGCATGAAGGTTTCACCGCAAAGGTTCTGTTATCAAAATAATTTAAGTTTAGCGCCATCTATCTTTAACCTGTTAAACTAAGTAGTCAGTGATACGACTGTGTTACTTAATTTGAAACAAAGCCTCTTTGATATAGAATTGTTCATATGAAATACGATAGATGGCAGTGAATGTTCCTCAATGTTAATGAAAAGTTTTAATATTGCATCAAGTGGATGAGTAGTGGGTGTGAGGAAAACATGATATGTAAATAAATAAGTAATAATTTTTGTCTAAAGCCGTTGGTCACGGCTGTCATTTGTAGATTTTTAAGTTGAGTCGACAGTCGTTACTGTTATTTAGAAGCTGTAAAGTCTGACAACCAGTCTTACGAAGGGGTATCGTATTGCACATTACTGGGTTGTGGAGGTGCGACAGGCTGTCGCTCCATGTAAAATACTGATATTCAGCTGCATCAGGTTCGATTGGAAGGCGACCCCAATATAGTTGGGAAAAGGGTAGGCAGACCTACCGGCTACATTTTACCTAGGTAAGGTACGGATCAGAGCTGCACGCCACGTTTTTTAAACGCGCCGGTGCGTTTTCATCAGCAGTTTGTTGTCATTTGCATCGTGTCAAACGCGCTGCACCGGCGCGTTTTAAAAACGTGGTGTGCCGAGGCTCTTACGTCTGGTTGAATTTCTTTTCGGTAGCTTTGTTGTTTCATTCATTTTTACCACTGACTTCCGAAAGATAAGTTACCTATTTTACACTTTTTTGTGGTGGTTTTGAAGGCGGTCTTCTCTTCGAACTCTTTTATCATCACAGTCTATACTAAGGGTATATACATACATAGAATAGCTAACCGGCCACAAGTAGCTATCGCGCGCCTCAGCTACCTCTGTAGCCCCCTTACCTAGCCGCTTCTAAATTCTCGTGGCGGCGCGCGGCGTGGGTGACGCGAATGGCTTGTGTGCGGCGACACTAACGTCACGCTTTTGAAACAATAATAATTAGAATCAATCATTTTTATCGGACAAGGAAAAGATTAGAATAAAATTTAAATATTTTAAACGAGTTTAAAACGTGCCAGACGTTGCGAATTTCGCAGCTTATAACTACGCAGGCGAATGATGCCGTTCGCAAATAACCTTAGTTTTCATAAATTCTTATTAGTTTATTTTTTATGTGAGCTAGGTATATCCTTGTTCTATTAATGGTAGCTCTTAAATGTTAAATCGCATTAAACCAGTAATTAAACCTAAAAAAACTTTGTTAGTTGAAAATTAGCTAGAATACCGGTTTTTTTTTGCTATGAATTAATTGCATGGAGTTTAACCCGAGATGAGATAGTAAATATTCATCAAGCTCGGATATAAACTTTTTATAATAGCATAATAAAGTCGATATTGCGTTACAGTCCAGAACAAAGATATTATTGATGTAGGTTATAAGCTTGTACCTACGCCATACGATGAGTATTCATAATCGAAGGCGCAGAAAGGCAGCCGAGTCGCCAAAGGACAAGTTCTCGAAATGCCTAATTCTCTAAAAGCCTAATTCTCAAAAAGCCTTATTCTCAAAATAGCAAATTCTCGCAGAGCCTTATTCTCTGAACAGTAAAAGCCTTGTCATTTTGCGATTCGGTTGCCATTTTAAAAGTTAGGCTTTTTGCGCCTCATTATCATCTGCTTGCCTTTTCCCCAACTATATTGTGGTCGGCTTCCAATCGAACCAGACAGATGCAGCTGAATAATAGTATTTTACATGTAACGGCTACGACTACCTTTCCGACCTCCACAACTCAGTAACTGGGGAATACGATACCCCATGGCAGGACTGGTTGTCAGACTTTACAGCTTCTGACTATCTACAAATGACAGCCGGGACCAACGGCTTTACGTGCGTTCCGAGGCACGGAGGAAACTCGCTATGACAGATGGTCACCCATCCACACACCAACCTCGGCAACACGGCTTAGCCCAGTTAGCCCGGAAGATCGGCCTGTGCGGCTGTAATTATTTAGCCACGAGCTCCTATTACCTGATATTCCTTGCCTTTCAATCCTTTTCCGAAAATTGCAGAACCAGTTTTTAATTTATTATATCATAGGTATTTTTTACATACCTAGTTCTGATCTGACGTCACTCCACGCCCAATTTGAAATGCGTTTAATCATATTTATCGTTATTCGTTTAAAAAAAAAAAGCAACAAATTCGTAGGTACCTATCCATTTTTTTTTTTCGATTAGAATAACTAACGAGAATGAGCTACATTTTGCTATTTATTGATACTGTCATCATGCCTTTTGTTCTTAATTTACATATTTACTTACGGAAAACTAACATCAGTCTCGGATCTACGTTTTTTTTAACCTTAGCAAAACTTAATAGTGGCGCTCCCTCTTCAAATTAATAGTGTAAAACATCAAAACAATTTATTTTTGTTACCGTGATCAATACATTTTTGTTGCAATTTGACTTTTAGGCGACGCGGAAGTTAAAGGTTTTTGACACTGTTTACAACGTGTAACGTTTAAAAAATTTGCTTTTTCATACAAAATGAGAAATTAATCAGTCCCATCAGTATGATTCTTTTTTTTTGCGAATTTCTAAAAGTCTTAGTCTTAGAACAAACATTGTTCAGTAACATGGGCTGAGTTACTCTACGAGAGGTTTTGCGCTATTAACATACACGTCGTATATCCTGATCAATAGATTTTTTTTGCAATTTGACTTTTGAGCGACACGGAAGTTAGACGCTTTTGACAATGCAGAAGTAGTAGGTACTATTATTATTTACTAGCTGTTGCCAGCGGCTTCACCCGCTACAACTCGAAAATTATCCCACGGGGACATAAAATCGGGATAAAAACTATCCTATGTGTTAATCCAGGTTATAAACTATCTGTGTACCAAATTTTAGCCAAATCCGTTCAGTGGTTTTTTGCGTGAAAGAGTAACAAACATCCATACATCCATACTTACAAACTTTCGCCTTTATAATAGTAGTAGGATATTCTGTCTGTGGCAGAAGCGAGCTCGAATTTTTTGCGATAATTTTTAATTTTGGTTTGCAAGAGCAAACATGTTTTTGGTTTTACTACCCACCACGGAATAAAAGGCCCGCGGCCCGTACCCCGCCTGCCCCTACAAACCCCCCTAGATCCGGCCCTGGATAATATCGATGCATGATTTTGATTTCAGTTCTTCGTTTGTTTCATAGATGTCATTGTTCGTCATCATCATCAGCCTATTAATGTTCCCACTGCTGGGACACAGGCCTCCTCTCTGTGAGAGACAGTGCGGGCCCAGAGCGGATTGGTGGATGTCACATGTCTTCAAATTTTTATTCTAGGACATGCCGGTTTCCTCACGATGTTTTCCTTCACCGTTTTGAGAGCAGTGGCGATGAAATAAATTACACAAAGTAATGCGCCTGCCGTAAGTCAAGGCCGATACCACTGGGCCACCACGGGCCACGGCTTCTGTAGTTGTAACTCACAATATCTACATTAATGGTACAGGTCGGCATCGTACGTATCGGACGCATCGCATCAAACGGATTTCTGTATCGGCAGCGATCGGATTTCCGACGCGAGTATCAGCAATCGGATTGCCGATGCCACCTTCATCGCTTCCACTGATCGGCATTCCGTATGACGTCATAGGTTCGCATCGCATGAAGGCATTGCCAATGAGCCGTCCGTACGATGCGGATCAGTTGACGCAGTTGTATGAGTTTTAATACAAGGCAAGCTAAAATCCGTTACGTACGATACGTCCGATGAGGACCTGTGGACGCTTACGCTTACGCTTACAAGAAAATCCGTCAACTCACCGTCTACCTACTTATGCGCATAAAAGTCAAACATTCAAGTATGTCCGCTGCTCAGCAGATATTATATAATTATATTTTCGCAATCGTCTGCTGATGAAATTTACACTTACTTCCGCAATTATGAGTTTCGTTTGACATTCGTGTCGTTGATGGTTGGAATTCGAACCCGTAGCGAATATAGTTCAACCGATCGACTGCTGTGTAGCTTCTCGCGGGTTTAAATCCCGCACGGATCAAATGTTTGTAAGACCCACAAGTAGTTGTACCGGATCTCGCTGACCCGCTCCCTCTCTGGCTGATGACGATGATGATGACAACCACAAGAGGGGACGATCTCAGAAGACCTAGGGTAGGTCTTGATGATGAGGTCCTTCAGAAAGGTCGAGTGCTATGACCCTGCTTAGGCGGGGCGGGGCCCGGGGGGCTGTTTTTGTTTTGTAGATCTTTGACAGTCTTTGCTGTTAGTCAGAAGCTCTAAAGAAAACAACGAGTCTTACCAAGGGGTGTCAAATACCGCAGTGGTAGACGCCCGCAGCGTCGGACGTCGGCAGACGACCTCCGGCCACCGTAGGCGCCGTACAGCGAGTAAAGGGCGCGTCATGTTCCACGCGCGCCTCAAAGAGCGTCAGCAAAAGTGACGGGGCCCCCTCACAGAGGGTCAAAGCCTGCCGGAGTCGCGGGATTTTATTTGCTCACTGTGACCCCGGAACATAAAAGGCTATTGAAGGACACCGTGGATTTTAGTCAGTACAAGTCTGACAGTCCCTCCCGCCCTGCCCGGGGTGGGAGGCCTCATTTGATGATTTATATTGGAATCAAATATAGCAGCTCACAATTTAGGACCCATTAATATTAGTAGTCATTTTTACCCGTGGTGCTAGGCAACTGGGCTTGTCCCAGTTGTACTGTCCCTTTGTGCCTATTAGCCTTGTTTTGTTGCGTCTCCTGATTGCATGGAGGGAAGTGGAAACATAATTTTCCGACCCCTCCACTATTCTTTTCTGATTAATTTCGTTGCAAGATCCAAGACAGGTAAATTCATTCTCCGGAACACGTCGAACTTCATTGTCTCGGCGCTTTTCTGGTGTTTGCCACTGTTGATTCTGGCTTTCATTCAGGAGTTGCAGTGGATTGGGAATAGTGTGGTGGGTTTGTCCCATTGAAAAAAAAGGCTTAATGGCCTAATGAACACTGAAACCAGAAGGTGGTGGCCATCCCTATATTAAAAATAAAAACAAAGATATTCTAAAAGTTTTCAGAAAAAACCTGTGAAACTTCACCCTGGTACCAGTGTCACCAAGGTCAACCAAAAGTATCTAAGACTACTAATATTATGTGCATTCATTTATTTCACATAAAACTTACATATTTCATTGTCAAAGCATAATAATAAACATTAAGTCCTTTACAAGGACCATTTACTTATATGCAAAGGCACGTTTTTATACTATTTGAAGATTTATTTTTATTTTTATGTAGGTAGTTAGTGCAAAACTATTTGAAGTTTTTTTTTTCAGTAAAATTATCTCGCTTGCAAGTTCTAGTAACCGTGTGTCTTCTTTTTCCTTTTGTTTTATAATTAACATTTAATTATGATTATATTTAGACTCTTACGTACCTACCTACTTAATTTTTATACAAGAATATTTATTAATATTTTTATCATGCAAAATGACATAGACTTTGTAATTCTAGATTTGTTTTTCTTACACGGGCAGACACTTTATTTTTAACCTGGGTGTAATGTTACTTACATTACACCCAGGTTAAAAATACTAATATTAATAAACTACTTAATTAAAAACTTTATTCTTGGCTCTTGAAAATAACAACTTTAATAAGTAAGCAAAGTAAACGCTGGTCAGCGGCGAGTCGGAGTCACAAACGAAAAGTTTTCAAATCAAATCGTAGTACGAACTTATGAATTCAATACTAAGGGCGACTTTCACCAAAAGTTAAACATGTTTAAAATTTTACTTAATGTCAAAATACTATTGAATTTTGTGCTTAAATAAAATATTAAACATGTTTTACCGTTGGTGAAAGTCGCCCTTAATGCGAGAAGGGTTCACTAAAAAGTTTTAGTTGCTTCCGTACGAGTCGAAATTTCGACAGTCAACTATGAAGGTTAGCCGGCCGCTAGAAATAAACTATTGTTCACCATAATGTAATCAGTGTACATAGGGGAGGTAAATGTAAGACGGGTAGCCCACCTAAAACCGCCTAAAAGGAGATGTTGACTCGACAAGCGCTCCTATTCGAGACCGAGCGCTTGTCGAGTCAACATCTCCTGAGGATGCCCCGTGGAGGGGCGTAACACCTCGTGTTGAGTATAGGTTTGATTGCATGGCATGTTTTTCCGTTTCTTGCACGTGTGCATTATGCGTGTTTCCTTTGCTGCATATGCATATGCATGATTGCATAGGGTGGGATTGCATCCTGCAACAAGCCTGGATTTTTGTCGCGGAATTAAAAATACTTAGATATCTACTATACATATAATTTCCACGGTTTTGCATTCGTTGGTAATTAAGGTCTCGGGCTCCGTGAGGTTTATAGCAAAGAAAAAAACGAAGCCATCTGGTGGCGACACGGAGTTCGCCGGGTTTGCTAGTTTTTAATAAAATAATGTCATGGATTTCCGCATACTAACGCCTGATTCTATAATTTTTCCCCTTATATCTTCATACCTAACACTTGAAGGGGAAACAAAAAGTCACCAGTGAACAACAGCTCAAATATTGCATCACGCTCCCAATTTATCGATACATTTTCGACTAACAATAATTAGTCTAACAACTTATTAGTTCTACAGAACCCTTCTTCGATATGCACTTGTTCAGCTATCTCCATCATCAAAGAAACATACCTTTATCAGTCATTATGTCAGAAACAAGGACAGCGGGGCTTTAATACTAGGGCTTCTTGGGTGTGGAACCCTAAAAAGATCAACACATTCAACATAAAAATACTGTTTATCACCAGAAACATAAAACTTGAGCTTTGTAATATGTAAACTGTTTACAATGAACTTAAAATGAGCACTCAATGATAATGTACAAGCTAATGTACTGTTTATTATCTTGTACATATTATGTATGCGCGTATTTACTTACTTAAACGCATGTTATTTGTAAATCTAATTCCTTCCTACATAAATAACCAATGGACAATTTCAACTGTCTGTAGGCGTGGGCCACATGGAAAAGACGTAAGACGCAGACGGGGGTTAGACATGTCTCTTCGGCGTCTCTTTCATATAAAAAGGTATAGGCGTCGCGACGTAAAACATACAAAAGAGACGGGGCGCGGGCGCGACTCTCATACATTTTCGCACGTCCGCGACGCGTCTTCGTCTTACATCTGTTCTATGTGGCCCACGCCTTAAGGGCCTTCGCGCCTTTAAAGCCGTAAAAACGTTACATTCTAAAGCATACTCCTGATTAACGGCTGGGTGTAAAGATTGAAAAAAAAATTATGTTGAATGTATATTCATGTACAACAATGTGAGTAAATTTTATTTTCTTATGACAAATAGTTCAACTGTAAAAAAATATTTAACAACACGCTATTTTGTTCAAATAAATGCTCACTCCTTCTAAACGGCTTCGTTCATTTAAAATATTTTTGAATGTATCAATCGGTGTTAAAATTTACTACAAAGTGAGTAACGCTCATGTAAATCAGTCAGTATTTTACAAAGAATATGTTAAAAATTGAGATTTCCACATATAAAAACCGGGCGAAGGCGGGTTTTTGCAGCTGTTTCTACCTCGCTGCATAGTCTATGATATCATTTTGAGATATTGCGGTACACTCGGGACATATTAATATGTGAGGTGCAGATATGAAAGTGTGCGTTTAGCTCCGCCTGGATGTTCAAGGTCATTGAGGGTACTATGCGCCTTAAGTCAAAATTCACGAATTGGGGATGAATTTATGCTAGACTTCGGTGTCATTTGTAGATCTTTGACAGTCTTTCCTATTAGTGCTAGTCTGACAACCAGTCTGACCATGCTACAGCATGGTCCCTACCGCATGGCACGATACCTCGTATTAGGTACCCAGTTACTGTGTTGTGGAGGTCCGTCACCAAGGCATTACAACTACTTATTGTCAAAACAGACAGGCGAAACGAATGCGAAGGGTTTTAATTTGTAATGTATGGATTTGTTTGAATCCAGTCACATAGAAAAGCGAAAGCGATCCAATAGTTTATGTGACTGGCTTCAAACAATTGCATACAAAACAAACAAAAACACCGCGCTTCGCGTTAGCCACGCCTGTCTGTTTGACAATAGCTTAAAGGCAGTCGCTTCATATAAAATACTGATGTTCAGCTGCATCTGGTTCGACTGAAAGCCGACCCCAATATAGTTAGGAATGGCTAGGCAGATGATGACAATGCCGAGCCCCAGCAAAGCCCCAATTGGGCAACTACAGAGCCCCGAGAAAAACATTTTCCCACCAAATACTTACCGATTTTAAGACTTATTTTTAAAAATACAGTTTAAAATAGGTCGGGGTTTGGTGGCACAAAATCGTGCCATTGGGGCGCATTGGGGTCCGAGTTTAGTGTACTTGTAGGTCATAGAAATATTCGTTAAGTGCGGGGATCGAACACATGACACACTGCATAGCAGTAGATTGCAACTGAGAATCAGCGTCAGTTGGCAAACTTTGTGTTGCCATCTGGCATATTATGCTGAGCTGAGGCCCTTTGGCAATAGCTAAATTGTTAAGTTTTGTACTTCCTCTATTTTTACTACCTACTCTCTCTTTATAACTTTTTTTCATATTGTTTAATTTTAAGTTTGTGTCAATAAATTATAGAATTTTCTTTTTTTTCTTTCTCAAAGTCAAATCATTTATTCCAATAAGGCCATCAAGGAGGCACTTTTGAACGTCGATTATTAAATTTAAAGGAAACAGGAAGGGATGGAATTGATTCTACATTTTTGATGGGATTCAGAGGCGTCTCTAGCCCTTGTGACGCCCGTGTGCAACTAGTACCGGGCGCCCTCTAGTCTAGCAGGAGAATATCCGTTCGTTATATTTTCAAACGGAAATTAATTATTATGCAAATGTTGCAATTTTAAATGGTGTCGGCAAGAAAAAAGTTTTTTAGGAAGGAAGAGGTTAAGCGGCAATTACATTGTCCTAATTGTGATATTTCTCGAATCTAAATAGAAAAAAGGGGTAAAATTATTGACTTAAAACATTATGATATTTTATCAAGATAGGAAGTCAGAAGCAGCATCATATTCTTGGTAGAGAAGAGGACAGGTAAAACACACCTAAACACAAAATTTTAAACCTTAACTACAAGTAATTGTGGATTTAATACGGTAAAATCAAATGTACAACCACTCAATTAAATCACTTTTTTTCCTCTTGTAGATAAACCGCGGCGTCTTAGTTCTTCTTTTAGTATATGCACTTGCATTGACGAATAATTTTCCATATTTCATGCCATCCCCATTCAATTCGATTCGACGAAATGCATGTGTGTTCTACAGTAGTAGAACGAGCGACTAACAGAGTGCTATTCTATATTGTTGCTAATAAGGAACAATTTCTGGGAAGTAGTTATTTAAGGAAACTTAAGGAAATAGATTTTTATGCTTTGCTTCCGCGCATTATACGAGCGCAGGGTCTTCGGGAGCGCCGCCCGGCATCGACGCATCTTTAGTGGTGTCGCATTAGAGGGCACTCGGCGCCCCCTTAAACCCGGCGCCCGCGTGCACCGCACACCCTGCACTATAGGTAAAGACGCCTCTGATGGGATTGATTCATTGATTTCTTTCTAGACCTCCCAACCACTACTGTAACCGTGCCAACACAAAACTTCACAAACATTGATGACTTCTTTTGAATTTTAAATAACAACGAGGCAAAAATAAATAGGTATGATAGCAAATGACGAATCCTAACGATATGAACATAAATTATGTACCTATTGTTAGAGATATAATACGACATGGCAATCAATAACATTAAATAAATGCTGTCTGTTTTTATGATGATACTCGAAACTAAAAACTATTGTACAACTACTGTTAC
This sequence comes from Agrotis segetum, assembly GCA_036375495.1. Taxonomy (NCBI): domain Eukaryota; kingdom Metazoa; phylum Arthropoda; class Insecta; order Lepidoptera; family Noctuidae; genus Agrotis; species Agrotis segetum. The sequence continues at coordinate 3,887,454 of JAQSVV010000015.1, read as the reverse complement.
CAGCGGTTTTGCCTGCAACAATTATTTATAAGTTATGTCACAGGAATGTAATGCCGAAGGGATTTACTATGAACAAAATAAGTACGATTAGCCCTGCCATCCAAACATTTTACCGCTTTACTACAAAAACTACACCTGTTGAACACTTGTCTAAAAAAGTGTGTCTGCAAAACGGACCTTATTTCAAAATTTTAAAATAAAACATTTAATAATCAAAAATTTCAAACGTGATTGATTTAATATTGAATGTTCGCATCCGCATTCGCATTCGCGAATGTCACTAATCAAAAATTCTTCATCAACAGGAGATATTCCTAGGGTAAATAAACCTTCATACAAATAGTTCCTTGCGGAAATCATACCCACGACATGCTGTGCAGGAGTCGCTTAACCACTGCACCAGTCGACCTATTTGGACTAAAGGTATTTCTTTCTTGGCCTAAAGATATTTAGCTGTTTCAGACTTTCAGCTCTAGCCGTTGTTTGTGTAAGTTTTAATATCTGTAAAGACACTACAATATAGGATAATTTTCTCAGGGGCAACGTTTCGTTGGGGTGCTATGACAGGAAACCTCTAAGTGCGCCCATGGAGTTCCCTCTCGGATACGTCCGGGGGGAAGACCAGTTTTTCGGGCCGGTGCACCCTGGGATGCGGGCAAAAACTCTTCCTTAAGCACTGTGTGCCTAAGGGGTCTCTTAGCCCGTGCGAATAGCCTGTCGTGTGGACGCTCCAACGCGTGTCCCTCTGATTAGCAGAGGGCACAGCGGCGGGCTTGCGGACCGGGGCAACGTTACATTTTCAAAAGTGGTTGGCATTGGCGTGTGTGGTCTAATTAGCCCTAATCTCCTCTCTTGATGTCGCATGTCTACGAAATATTTTGTTGTTGGTTTTCTCACGATGTTTTCCTAGGCTACACTGTTTTGAGAGCTTGATGTTGAAATAAATTACACAAACTAAAGCTGACTGGGTTCGAACCTACGACCTACAACTCGTGAGGACTATAAAAGCGTGTAAAGTATTTACAATTTTAAAATCAAAGTTTTCGTAAGGTTACGTCATGTATTTCGTGGTAGGTAACCTAACTGCTCATAATATTTATTCATCATTAGATTTTTTGGAAATGATGCAACTATATTTTTCAAAGCAATATATAAAATCTTTTTTTGCTGTTTTTTGAAGCATAAATATCTACCTATATTTAAATTACTGTGTCTAGATGTCTAGGTTCGTATTAAAACGTTACGTTCTAAACCACTCGACCGATTTTAATAAAATTTTGTGAATATAATTATTAATGCCGATGCGAATGCGAATATTCGTTACATCTCTATTACAAACAAAGAACGACTCATTTGATTTACTAGCCAAAAAAGGGGGCTTTATTTCTAATTTGCCATCATTTTGTTTTTATTGGGACAAACCCCCACACTGTTCCCAAACCACTGCAGCTTCTGAAAGCCAGAATCAATAGTGGCAACCACCAGAAAAGCGCCGAGATAATGAATCTCGACGTGTCCCGGAGAATGAATTTACCTGTCTTGGATCCTGTAACGAAATTAATCAGAAAAGAATAGTGGAGGAGTAGGAAAAATATGTTTCCAGTTCCCTCCATGCAAGCAGGAGACAGAACAAAACAAGGCCAACAGGCACAAAGGGACATTACAACTGGGAGAAGCCCAGTTGCCTAGCACCACGGGTAAAATGACTGATAATATTAATGGGTCCTAAATTGTGAGCTGCTATATTTGATTACAATAATAGGTATGGTTTTGCCATACCTATTATTGTACACTTGAACGCACGGAAGTTTGTTCGAGTTTCCACAAGGTCCGTATAGTAAATGACTCCAGATGTAGTCTGTACAGTATCCAACATAATATTGGCATCAAATGTTGACAATTCCAGTGTCTGTGGTTACTACTAAGAAATTCCTGGTAGAACAACCCAATATCACATTGCCCGGGAATCGAAACCAGTACCTCGTTCTCAAGAGTCGAGCTTACAACCACTAAGCCAACGAATGTAGGTCACTCAAGGTAAAAGACCGGAATCTGTGTCATAAAAGTGAATTACAATAATATCCATTGGTTTATTGCATTCCCTGATATCGGTGCGCCCGCGCCGATATACATAGAGAAAGGTGTCTTATTTCTCGTGACGTCACTTTCGTTGTCACGGTGCATGTAGAGATAAGAAAGTTTAGAAGTGGACGGAATAACGCATTTTAATAAAGTTTAAAAAAAATTACGTGTAAAAGTGCTGACATTTATATTGATTATTTTATTAGTATTTTTATTAAAAGATTTTGACTTAGGTAAAGTTGTATGGTCGCGGGAATTATTTCCTTACCGTGGCTCCGGAACATAAAGGGCTATTGAAGGACACCGTGGATTTTAGTCAGTACAAGTCTGACAGTCCCTCCCGCCCTGCCCGGGTTGGGAGGACTCATTTGATGATTTTACCACGCTAAAAAAAAGGTAAAGTTGTTTATAAGGTTTGAATAAACTAACGTTTTTTTCTTTTTTTTTTTCTTGTTATTTCGTGAAAGCAAGAGATCTAGCACATGCAGCGTGACTTTTTTCATTGTATTTAATTATGTAATAGCAAAAATAAAACTACGTTTATTCATAGACCTTTAAAAGAGTCCTGAGAAACTCTGTTCCTTATTTCCTGCACAAATAATTATGACCATTAAGATTTTAAATAAATTGCACATTTGGTAAGAAGTATATATATACCTACAATGTGAGTGGATGAGATAATTGATTTTATTGCGTAAAATGAATTCGAAATAATAAGAGCCATATTATTCGTATTAAAAAAACAATCATTTTAAAATATTTCTTTGTTCTTATTAAATGCCTAGATTTATGAAAAAAAACGCTAAAATTATTTATTTCTTCACAAAGGTCAATGTAATCTTAATCTGGTATGTTTCTTATCATTGTTTATATTATAATACGAACATTTTCAACTTTTTATCGCGTTTTCATTAGATAATAACCACTAAACACTTTAATATTCCAATTTATTAATATAATTAAAATGTTATTGTTGTCTTGTAAAAAAATAAAGATGTCCCCTCTCTCAGTTTATGATGCTACATCAACTTCGGAGAGAGCGATCTGCTTGCTAGCTGCCAGTGCGTTCTCGGTCTCGGTTCCCGCGCCACGTTTTAAAAAACAAACGTGTTCCTTTTCCGAATCGCTGTCAAATCGCGCGGGGTTTTCGTAAATATTTTTCTTTCCGCCATCTTTTTATATTTTGTTTTATCATAAAAGTGTAGTATTATTGGATTTTATAATAGACGTGGTTATTTTATTTTTTTAAAGTGTAAGTGTGTTGTACGAAAGTAAAAGGAGGTGAAACGTTTGTTACTTTTCGGTGAGTTGTTTGAACGTTCTCATTTTTTTTATGTAATATTATTTTACTATGTAAACACTGATACTTTAGCATTTAAGAATACAATGTTTTAATTTGAAAGTCACGCCCAGAACAATTTTATATAATAATTTTGAATGTATTACCATTTCGTTTTTTTTATATACGAAAAAATAGGCTGAATTTATGTTTTATATACCTAATTAAAAAAAAACAAGTACTTACTTCGTCTAGCACGGTTATGAAACCTAATTTTCCAGTAATTACATTCCTTATCTCCATAAATAACGGATTTAATTAGCTCTACGAATGCAAATCACTTAAAAATGCTATGCAATTAAAAATCTTTCAGTATGATTAATTTTCACAATACCAGGCTGAATGGTTATTTTGTTTCTTCATCTTTTTTAGAAGATTTTCTTTACCGTTTCTGAGTGTGTATTCCAAGAATCATATTATATGAGTCTTAAAAGATATTATGTAACTTTCGTTGACATATTTTTAAATGTCGAAGGTTCCTTTTTGCCACATAAGAAAATGAGAACTGTGTGTGTAAAAACGTGTGTATTTTAAAATTACATAAGTATTGTTAAATTATTGCAATGAAATGATCTGCAAAATGGAATGAAAAGTTACTTAAACATATAAATTGTAACGTTCGTACCACAAAAACTTAACGTTTGTTGAACACTTGTCTAAAAAAATGACAAATTAAGACGTTAAAATAAAGTCTGTTGTTTAAGTTTTTGTAGTAAGGCTGTAAATGTCTAATTATCTTATTTCTACAGACTTTCAAAATTATCTCTATAACATTGCGAAGTACATTTTTGCTATAGAGACTCCAAATTTATTTACAGGCCCTCATCTAACAGACGGACAGTTTAACAATAAATACAAAAGATATTATACTAATGCATAAAATATAAAGTCAGTGTACCATTTCGTATAACACAACATTTTTTTTTTTTTAAATAAACCACTAAATACATGTTTTACAATCTTAAGTACCATACTCTCCCCTAACCACTGGTTTTTATGACTCCATAGAACGTTCATTTCTTTCGCAATTATATTACATCTAAATACCTACATAATTTTGTCAAATAAGCGAAATAATTTTCTGAGTCAACATGGCAAATCGTAATTCTATTTGTTTTATTTATCAATGTACAGTCACGAACATTAATATGTATGCCACTTAGAAACTATTGAATATTTAATATGCATTGGTGGCCCAGTGGCAGGGTCTTGGGTTCGAACGTTACTTTATGTAATTTATTTCATCATCACTGTTCTCAAAACGGTGAAGGAAAACGTAATGAGGAAACCGATTTGTCCTAAAAGCAAAAATTCGAAGACTTGTGAGATCTACCGAAACTTGCTCGGCACCTATGTTGAATAATAGCGTTTATTTCCTCTTATAGAGAGTATGCCTGTGTCCCAGCAGTGGGAAAATTATGCTTAATGTGCACATCATGGGCACAAAAATGTAAATGTATTTATTTCATAAAGTTATTGGCAAATTATAGCATCATTTTGTTTTTAAAAAAATTGCATTTTGGTATATACAATTTGTGATAATCTGAAAAAAAAATTGCCGACGGAATTGAGAAAAAATCAGAGCGTTCGTAGAATTATAGATATTATAAAAACTGGCAAATAAAAGCGATTTTTTAATTATGCTAGCAATTTTCTGCTGCACACGCTCCATAAAATTGGCCTTATCTCAAACGAGCAATCGTAAATGCACGAAAAAAAAGCGGTTAGGTATTGAATTTTTCTTTGTGTTTATAAAAAAGTGCTCATAGCTGCATGGGCAGTACAAACAATAGGCTAGTTGCCTAAAAAAATGTAATTAGTCCATCTTTTAGATTATTCAAAAATAAGGGACACGTATTTTTTAATTGTAAATTAGACCAAAAATGACAAAGATATAGCCTATTAAAGTTACGTGTGACGTCACGATGCGCGGCATTTTTTGCGCAAAGTGACGTCACAGGTAACTTAATAGGCTATTATCTTTGTTATTTTTTGTTTAATCGAAAAAAAGAAAAAATACGTGTCCAATATTTTTTTTATAATCTAAAATACGGACTAAATAGAATGTAATTATTTTGACCCTGGAAACTACCCTATTACTTACTGCATTGCTAAGCAAAATATTTACTGTTTAATGAACAAGAGATTCTTTCCCATGCCTGTTTGACATATAATTTGGCAAACGGTTTTTCCACACTAATATTATTGAGAGGAAAGATTTGATTGTTTGTTTCTATTGAATTAGCTTCGAAAAGACTGGACCGATTTGAAAAAATATTTTTGTGTTGAATAGTCCATTCATCGAGGAAGGCCCAGGGGAAACCGCGGGAAAAAGCTAGTTTAATAAATTTAATTAAAAACAGATACCTATTTAAAAAAAAACACAGTTATTTTTAGGGAAAAAACATTACAATTAACGTCCGATTGAAGCTTCCTTTACAACGGGGAAGAGGAATTACGACGCCTTGTTTCTCGATTTCTCATATCTTCTTAATAGACATTAGAATTTCTACTAACATATTTTTTTCATTGAGCGTTTGTAGAGATAATAAACAAAATGTTAGAAGAATCATCTTAAGAAGTTCCATAAATTATTTTGAAGTTAAAAATTGTGTCTAGATGTTTTTAGTGTGTTATTTCCTCGATATAAGAGCCTGATAGCAAGTCTTTTCAATATAAGTATAAGGTCAGCAACGAGTAGATATTAGCCTAGGTTCCTATAGTTTTTTTTTTGCTAAACAACTTATGTAGCTGACTGTACATGAATGTCTTATCCGCATTAACATAGAAGGTGATTATTACGATTAATCAAATATCTGTAATAGATAATACCTACAAGTAGGTAATAAGATAATTATTTCTTTACATATAACAAATGCGATGTTTTCACAGTTTCACTAAAAATCAGAGAGACATATTCCGTGGTATCACAAAAACTTCTAGAAGTCTGTTAAACACTTGTCTTAAAAAAATGTCAGATTATGAAGTTGAAATAAGGTCCGTTTTGCAGTCACACTTTTTTAGACAAGTGTTCAACAGATGTCTCAGTTTTCGTAATAAGGCTGATTTTGTCAAAGTAATAATAATCGTTATGGCGGCACACCGGTTGGTGCAGTGACTGACGGATCGACTGCTGTGCGGCGTATCGCGATTTCGATCCCCGCATGGAACAAATGTTTGTACGAACTATAAATAGTTGTTCAATGTTCCGGGTCTGGGTATTTGTGTATATGAGTTTCTGTTTGTAAACGCACCCACGATACAAGACAAATTTCTAGTGTTTCTTAGTGAAATAAGCAATATCTATTATGATCTTTTTCGTATTTATGATTTCCTGTATGTGTTCTATATACATATTACTTATACCAAAATGAATAAGGTCGGCAAATTTAAAGGTTACGGTCAAGTGTTTAAAATATTAGCAACTAATCATTTTGACGGTCAGCAAGATAATAAACAAGGTCTAAACTAATTAAATGCGTCGCCATTTTTCAACTCATGGACCCAATGGGAATAAAAATATTTAATACTTTTAAATGTCGTGGACCCGTTGGGAAATAATGTCTTGAACTTTAATTTTCGAGAAAAGAAGACCTTTAGGAACGATCCAATACAAAATGTAAACATTAGATTTCGATTTAACGATTATTTTACGCCAAAAAGGTGCAGCATCTAAGTCGTGAATGGGGTTGCGGAAATATCCAAGCGGGTAAACATGACCCTTGTATCTAAAGATCAATACACACAGTGGATTTTCTGATTTTAGTCAGTAAGAGTCTTGTTAGACTATATTATTATACTATAGACTATATGTTATGGCTATATGTATAAATGTTAGACTATAGACCATAAATATAGTGGAGAGGCAGGGACTGTTGTCCATGCCTCTCCACCGAGGTCGTGTGGACCCATTTGTTGATAATACCACCCAAAAAAAAGTTCTTGTGAAAGCTACAATATGAAACAATTCTAAATTACCGAAATTACTGTAATAACCAAAAACATTGTACAATACTTTCTATGATATTTCACGTGAAAACTTTCTCACAGTTTTAGACTTCAGAAAGCATTAAGGTCAAGTTGAAATATCTTCAGTAATGAGTTTGAAATCTGAAGCTAATTTCTTGAATAATTTTTGCAATTTGCAAATTTTGAAATAGACAAGAAATCCTAAACACACTATGGAAGTGTGTATGTAATTGTTGATAGATAGACAGATAGTTTTATTTTTGGTATCGTGTAAAGTGAAGGACTAATTTCCCACCCAAGGAGGGACGGGAGGGACTTTCAGACTTGTACTGACTCAAACTCACTCAGGGTCTCAGTTTTCAGGCCTAGTTGGTTAAGGCGTCTGGAGTATATCCAGAAGACGCAGGTTCGAACCCTGCACGCAGCTGAATTTTTCGTTCCTTCCGATATCTTTGCGAAAACCAGCGTCGGGCACCAGTTTGTCTGACATTATGCTGAAAGTCTGAAGTCTGAAGTAGCAGCCGTGAGTCACACAGAGGTATATTCATTCAAGTTCGGCTTAGATATAATATTAAATTGACTTTCAAAAATTGTTTAGTTTGAAGTTATTTTTCTTTGTTTCTTGTTTACTGTGTGCACTTGTGGCACTTGTGCCAATAAACGTTTCTTCTTTCTTTCTTTCAAGACGCGACGCAGACGTTATTGCGTACATAAAAATATAAGGGTAGTTCTTCAGAGACAAAATTTTCGATGTCTGTGGGTATATTTCTGTAACCAACTAACAAAACAGCATGTAATATTTTTTTCTGTGCAGTTTAGCTTTAGCTCTACCTGGGACAAATTCTATTTTTTTAATAGTAGCTATCTAGATACAAAATAAAAAAATTTGAAGTCTGTTCTCCTGATTCATATAGGGCGTCCGTTTCCCATTTTCCGGAACAAAATGGTCGATGTCGCATTTTCCTTTTGATTCATCAATATAAATTATAGTTATATCGAAAGGTAATTAATTGACCTCTTACAAAAAAAATACATACTAGATATAACTACGTTAGTGTAATTTTAATTAAGTAAATAAGAAGTGTCCGGCGTATAATACTGATTCATGTGGAGTAAGCTTTGCTTGACTGTACTTGGTCGGGGAATAATGATGAGAGTCTGGGATCCCACGTGGGGGGAAACCTGTCGTACAACGGACGTGCTAGAAGGCGGACATGAGGCTGGTTGGCTTAGAACCTGGTGAAACACAGGTAAATGTCTGATTCATCTGTGCTTGGTTTAGGTACCTTGCTGATTACAATGCCTAATTTATTAATTTTATTTTGCTGTTTTAAGACTTTAATCTGAGTTTCGTGTGATGCTTTTGGGTTACAGATTCGTGTAGAAAAATGTTAATACTGAAGTCTGTCTGAATGATGAGTTAAGCATGATTTTAGGCAAAATCATGATTCATCTGTGCCTGATTTATATGTTCAAAAACCCATATGAATCTGAAAATAAATTAGTTTTCCTCTTTTCCAGCCAGAAAGGAGCACTTTTGTTACGTTATTTTACTTTTTCATGTCAGTAGAGTGTGTGTGACATAATTTTGAACTTTAATGTTCGAGAAAAGAAGACCTTTAGGAAAGATCCAATACAAAATGTAACTACTTAGATTATTTACGCCGAAAAGGGTGACATTATTCTTCGGTTTTTATTCGTTAATAAGTCAAACTCTATCTGTTTTATTTTATATTGCTGTTTACAACAATGCCACTATCAATAGTAGAAAAGATGGAAACAAAATATATCTATGAGAAAAAGAGACTCACAGAACGTACGAATTTTTCATCCTTCTAAGATGGAAAATAAGAAAAGTTCCAGGCAAGTATGCTGCGTGGAAATTAGAAATGAAAGAATTATATTTGAAAAAATAGAGAGAAAACAAAAGTAAACAGAGAGAATATTATAACGTATCATTAAAATAACTATCTAGTACCTATTTATAACAAAATCTCTCGCTTTTCTGTAAGTATTTATTTCTGTAATTGTTAGTTTAAAAACAAGAATTTTATTGTTGAATTGACCAGATTTTTTCCTTGATAATATGATCACTGTTAATAAATTAATTTTTTTATAAAAAAATAATATTCTTGTTATAATATTATGATTATTTTCTTATTACAAAGCCCATTTTTATTTACATCTGTTACAAATTCTGATTCATCTGGGCACAAAATTTTTAAACGTCGATATCTTAAAAACTACTTTGTAAAAAGAAGTCCCTCAAACAAATAAATGTTATTTGGAATATCTATTTTCATATGAACATGTGTTACTGAGCTGAAAGTGAAAATAAAATTTGACCATATGAATCAGTCAAAGAATCAAATTTCGAAGAACTACCCATAACTAAAAAAAGACAACTTTGGTCCTGACTGTTTTAAGTTGAGACAGCGCCGCAAATTCGCCAAACTACACTTCACATAATCATATGATGACCGGGTTTTTTCCCCTCGCCTTTAAAGTAAGGTAATTTGTCAAGTATAGAGGACGAAACATAATGTTTTAGATTATCTACCTACCTGCTACACAACTCAAAATTCCAAAAATAAAAAACGAAAAAAGAAGGAAAAACCACAAACAAGTCATGTACAGTTAGTTTCGCATGTAAAACATCAGCATGATTCAGTATGTAAAGGGAAAAGTATTTTGTCAGTCACACAAAAAATGCTTTGTATACCTACTCAATATTACTGATTCAGCCTTCTTTTTTATAGCGGTAAAATCATGAAATAAGTCCTCCCACCCAGGGCAGGACAGGAGGGACTGTCAGACTTGTAAGTTGTACTGATTAAAATCCACGGTGTCCTTCAAGAGCCTTTTACGTTCCGGGGTCACAGTAGCTGCCCGGCAGGCTTTGGCCCTTAAAGGGTCATTGTGCTGAAAGCTCTTTGAAGCGCGCGTGGAACACGACGCGACGCGCTGTCGACCCATGCATGGCCGTTTGCATGCCCGCGCTTACGGTCTCCGGAGATTGTGGAATTTTGCCCCGGGGTCACAAATTCTTGGCTGGAATTCCTTATCCGCTAAAAGAGGTGGCTGCTTCGTTGAAATAATTAGATTTTTCAGTATTTTTTTCACGTACCAAAGTTGCCTTTAGCCCACCGAATTAGCAAGTTGAAGTGGCAGTGGGCAGGCCACGTAGCACTTCGAACTGATGACCGATGATAAGGTTCTCGAATGGAGACCACGCACCGGCAACGTCCAGCGACATCCATCTGCAAGGTGGACAGACGATCTGATGAAAGTCACAGGATCGCGCAGGATGCAAACCTCTTCCAAACGGTCCTATTGAAAGTCTATTGGGAAGGCCTATGTTCAGCAGTGGACGTCCTAATATGATGATGATGATTTTATAATACCTATTACGAGACAATGTCAATCAGATAAGGGAACAGTGTATAAGATGGGGACGCGGGGTATGATGGGAAATCACACACTTAAGGCAAACATAACACAATACCAAAGTAGCGCAAGCAGCAACAGGCACTGCAGTCTCGACAGCTGATATACCAACAAATCGATGTCAAATTTCTTTAATAGATTTTCAACCTTATTCTTTCGAAATAAAGTTGAAAGTCTATAAAAGGAATTTGAGAACGATACGACTTAGCGACCGATTTTTGTCGTCGTTTGGGCAGGACGCCATTTGTTAATGGCCGCTAGCGAATGACGTTCTGATGGCGCTTGCGCTACGTTAGTGTTGTGTTAAGCCCACAAGTATGCCTAAAAAGTGTACGTATGTATCCACTAAACATATCTCGCGAGGTCTTATAGAATCAATGCTGTATTTTTCCTTTACGTAAACTACATAAGTCAACATGAAATAAACAAAGGCATTGGCACTTCTTTGCTAATCAATTCTCATTACCGTTAAGAGCATTGTCCATTGTTTTTCCGTTATTAAAATGGCCGATCTTGTTTTGTTTACATTGGCTGGACACGCGATTTTCAGTATTTGTATGCGAATTATTCATATTTTCTTACGCTAGGACCACACAACGGGAAAAGCCATTATTCAATGACGGGTAATGAGAACAACATGTAAAAATGGCGAGTCATTAAAATGGAAAAAAATCTTTATGGACCTTGTAGAAAATTTTCCATTTTGATGACTTGACATTTTGAAAATTGGGCTTTTCGAAAATTTGCCATGTTGAGAATCAGGCGTTATAAGGATTGGCCATTGTGACAGTTAGGTTTTAGAAAATTTGCAATTTTGAGAACATAATTATCCATTTGCGCCTAGGTTGCCAATTTGCTAATTAAACTTTTGGCGCCTAAAATCCATAATTCGACCTAGGAACACCTCACCTCATGTCATTGTTTGACTGGCCTGTTGGTCTAGTGGTTAGTGACCCTGACTGCTATGCCGGAGGTCGTGGGTTCGATTCCCACCCAGGACAAATGTTTGTGTGATAAGCACGATCATATTTTGTTCTGTGTCTGGGTGTAATTTATCTATAATTTGTATCATGTATTTAGAAATATATAAGTATGTATATCAATTGTCTAGTACCCATAACACAAGCTCTGCTTAGCTTGGGACTAGATGGCGTTGTGTGATAGTTGCGGAATATTATTATTAAATTCTTATTACTATATTGTTTCAAACAGTCTCGTGATTACTTTTTGTGGAGCAACATTTACACGTGTTAGTAAGTTCCGACAGGTAGCAAAAACTTTCAGAAAAAACCACTAATTATGATCAAAAGTCACTCAATATTAACACTTATCATGTGGCCTTATAAAAACTAAATTCGTGTGAATGAACCTTATTTTTTTATAGTGGTAATATGATCAAATGAGTCCTCCAACCAAGGGCAGGGCGGGAGGGACTGTTAGACTCGTACTGACTAAAATCCACGGTGTCCTTCAAAAGCCCTTTACGTTCCGGGGTCAGGGTAATTAGTAAATCCCACGACTAAACAGATTCTGCATTTATTAATGCTGTAAAATACACTTTAATAACGCACACAGAGCATGGTGGCCCAGTGGTATCGGCCCCGACTTACTAGTTGTAGGTCGTAGGTTCGAACTCCGCCAGGCGCATTACTTTGTGTAACTTATTTCATCACCACTGCTCTCAAAACGGTGAAGGAAAACATCGTGAGGAAACTGGCATGTCCTATAGAACCAAAAATTCGAAGACTTATTGTGACATCTACCAATCACATAATCCACCACGCGGGGGATTATGGCCCACTCTCTCTCTCACATAGAGGAGGCCTGTGTCCCAGCAGTGGGAACATTATAGGCTGATGATGTGTGTGTGCAAACAACGAGTGAATGTTCGGTTCTGTTCCGGTACTCACTGTCTGTCACTTCACCTTGATTTTAAGTATCAGATGTCTTCATAACGGCTTCTCCAACTGCTTATGTTGTAAGCGGCTAAACTATTGCGATTTCATTAAAAGTAGCAACGTTTATAATAAGAACAAGACTATCTTTTACTACGGGTCTTACCAACCGAGAAAAATAAATAGCTGTCTACAGTCGTACCAACTGATAGTTTTAGAGAAAATATTAATGATTAAGGGTGAGCAATGTTGGACCGTCGTGCGTATAATTTTTCTGGTGACCTGTATGACAGGTGTTACTCTACCTACCACAGGCACCAGCGATCCACAACCAGAATCTGTTTAATCTAACTAATATTTTTGTATTTTTTTGTACCGTGTTTTTTGGTTTGTGGTGAGAAATAACCGTTATTTTATTTTTATTTTATTTTACTATTTTTTATTGCCTTTTTCTCGGATTCTGGCTAGAAGCTCCAGATTTCGTGATTTAGATTTTCGCCTTTAATAGTAATTGTTACCATGGCATACTCGATTACGAGTTCCGATCAATGTTTTTTAATTATCTTAAAAATAAGCAAAAATGCGGTCAACGTCAGCCGGTTTTACGGTAATCAGCCTATAATGTTCCCAAAGCAGGGACATAGGCCTCCTCTTTGTGAAGAGTGGGCTGTAATCTACAATATGGGCCCAGTGTGGCTTTAGATTTTACCCCCACACTAGGTATTTCTCCTATGTCGTGGGTGCGTTCACAAACATAGACCGCATTACATCATCATCATATATAAACCTGTTGAAGACTTGTCTAAAAAAAGCTGTAGCAAAACGACCTCTTATATAGACTTCCAATAGGACCGATTCGAAGACGATGCAGTTTTTTGACAAGTCCAGCGTATGATTAACTTCTTTGTGGTAAGACGGAGAAAGTCACATTCACAAACTCCCGGACCTGGATCATCCTGTAGCACACAAAATGTTTGTTCCACTTTGGGGATCGATAGGCCGCGAAACATTAGACTTCCAATAGGACCGGTTGTAAGCGGCCTGCATCTAGCGTGATCCTGTGGTCTTCAAAAGATCGTTTCACAAACTCCCAGACCTGGAACAACTACTTTGTAGTTTATAAAAATGTTTGTTCCGTTTGGGGATCGAAAACCGCGACACATGTCTTCGAATTTTTGAATCTAGGTCATGTCGGTTTCCTCACGATGTTTTCGTTCACCGTTTTTGCGAGCAGCGGCGATGAAATAAATAATTACACAAAGTGATTGCCCTGTTTGGGCTACATCCTCATATTATGTCATCATCTGCCTAGCCTTTTCCCAACTATATTGGGGTCGGCTTCCAGTCGAACCAGATTCAGCTGGATATCAGTATTTTACATGGAGCGACTGCCTGTCATCCTCATATTATGTAAAAGAGAAATATTAGATATCTGTTGAAGCATAAAACATGCAAAAAAGTGCCTTCCTAATCCCCATGAATCAGCAATACGGTATACATCCATTTATTATTCTGAACAAGTATTATCTTCACAGAACATCTGTCTGTGTTTCGTAAAGGAAGTCGTCTTGTCAGTATGTCTGTCACGATTGGTGGACTGAGTTAGCTAAACTTAGATTTTTGGTGAACAGGAAAAACCCACCTTTTTTAACTTGGTTGATATAAGGCCTGGATCAGAGAGCTCGCCGCCCGATCCAGGAAGGCCCAGAGGCCTTACCACGAGCTCTTAACGCGATCCAAATTAGGCTGTGAGAAAGAGACAGAGCTATATAAGTCGTCTAGCGCCATCTCTTTCCCATAGGCGAAACTGGATCGCGTTAAGAGTTCATGGTAGGCCACCAGGTCGACGGTGTTTAGAGATCCACGCGCGTCTCATCAATGACATGTCAGCTTACTGGCCGAGCCCCGATAGTTCCAAACGCCTGCTGTGGTTGCGGAACGTCTAAGCGTTTAACCACGTGAAACAAGGTGATTTTTCAGTAAGTAGAACCTGAAAGTCCGTTCCGCTCCACCCAGGGCATAACGCAGGTGGATTCATGTGATGATTAAACCACACCAATGAAAAAAGGCCTAGAAACCAACATCATCTTCATTATCATCTTTTTGCCCTAATCCCATTTTACTCGTGGTCGTCGCAACACGTTTTCTTCTTCCATTCTCTCCTATCAGACATCACAGCATCATTCACTCCTTTTTCATTCATATCATTTCTTACACAATTCATCCATCTTTTCTTTGGCCTTCCTCTTCCTCTCCATCCATCAACATTCATACTCATCACTCTCTAGTCACATGAGTGTCATCCCTTCTCGTAGGATGTCCATACCAAGACAGACAGAGGCCTAGATAGTAGCATAATCAGCCTATTCGTATAATTTTGAAGGACTGGTTTGTAATACATACATCACGAGGGCTCAATGCGAGATGATAGATATCACATGTCTCCGAACTTTTGGTTCTGGGATATGCCACAGTGATTATAAATAAAACGTGGATCATGATTTTCTTATAAACGATAACTTTAACTTAAAAATAAATAACGTATCTAGGTGTTTGCATTATCAACATTTTTTTCTCAGATTATTATCCGAGTAATTAAAGCATAAAACAGGCTATTAAAATCTACCTGATTACTTAGACAATTCATTAAGTAATCATAACAAAGGCAGACCCTTTATTGTATAACATTGTTTATCTGATCCTTATCATCTACAATTATTATTTTAGTGTCGCAAGGCGGAAGCATAACCTTCATAAGTGGAAATACTAGAAGTTCACCAGGTTCGCGGCACCGTAAAGATAATCGTGATCCTAGAACGTACAAGGCAACTGAAGGATAGTTAGTCTGTAACCGTCTTACTGCAGAGTTAAACATCTGTTGAACACATGTCTAAAACAAATATCAACTGCAAAACGGCATTTGACGATGATATAAGGGTCGTTTATAATAAATACCTAAAGTAAATAACAAGGAGCGTTAAAAAATTCGTCCACATCGCTGTCAACGAGATAAGTGCCCAGAACGCATAACAGCATTGTAACGTTGGATGATAATTCTGATTATTTGACCTAGAAATAGGCCAGCCGTCTGGTAACGCGAAGAGTCAACTCTTTACGTTTAGCAAGTTCTTTAAAAACTTGGTGACTCAACCCCAAACGTCTCAAATACGTAGCTGCTGGCCAACACTGTTTTTAAATTGAATAATTTGTTGTTTTGAAAAGTACCAGGGTGGCACGGGCACCATCATAAACCAAAATCGAACACCAACTAAGCGATGGGATTAACAAAACAGACGACACGCGGCTTCAAACCTAACACCAGATCCTTAGTCAAAACCTCATAAATAAACAGAACAGTCCAACTTTACCATGCAAATCACGGCTCCACAAGTGTCATTAAACCGTTGGGCTACCTCAAAAATGTAGCATACGGTATTCAACGACCACCGCCAGTGAAATTAACCTTGGTTTAACTGATGCAGCTCACGTCCCACGGTGTAACCCGCCCTTGAGCTGACTAAAGTGCGGATATGTATGTGTGTGGTTCGGTTCTTGTGCAAAAGAGTAATTGTGGATGATTTGCCAACTGAGATTGTGTGTAAGATCGGCCATTTTGGAGCGGTGAAGCAGTTAAGTTTGACCTAAAACATATCATTAAGAAAATGATTGGTATGTATTTGGATGGATGGATGGATGGCGAGAAAGTGGAAGTCTAAAGAAAAGATCATCATCTGCCTAGGCTTTTCCCAACTATATTGGGGTCGGCTTGAGCGTCTGCCTGTCGGACCTCCACAGCCCAGTAATCGGGTAATACGATACCCCATGGTAAAACTGGTTGTCAGACTTTAGAACTTCAAGTTTCTAAAGTTTTTCTTTAAACTTTAAGTCCAAAGAAAAGATATAGAGGCTTGTAGGCAACGACGCTCTGGTCAATGGGGACGGCAACTGGGGAACTAATGGTGCTAGTATAGCTTGTTCCAAGCATCGTCATTGGTTCAAAACTTATAGGTACTTCAAAATAGTACTATCTCATTGGTCGGATTAGGACTTAGCTATGGTGGCGCCATCTACAATTAGCTTTGACCGGCCTTCCCCATTCTGAACTCTAGAGCCTTGAACATCGACGCCTAGTTGCCAACCTGTCGGTTTTTTATCGGTTGCATTTCGGTGAATATGCGATGGAACTGCAAAATTCCATCAGCTGATCGGATTCTTAGCCACGTCCACGTTACAGGCTCATTCAATACAATTCGAAGACATGTGACATCTACCAATCCGCATTGCGCCCGCGTGAAAGATTATTTATTATGGCTCACTCGCTTTCACAAAGAGGATGCCTGTGTCCCAACATGATGTAGATGTGATATATCTTAGGTCTATTTGTGAAGATATTTCAGACAGTTGAAAAGGAGTCACCAATCAAAACATCATCGTAAAGACTATCAAAAACATTCTGTAAATAAAAACAAGGAAATCGCAAAACTAAGTGTTTGAACTGTTTGGACTTGAGAAAAATAAGATAATTTTTAATTTACAGTCAATTGAACAGTTGTACTTGAGTTTTATTGCAATATTTACGAGTGTCACAATAATAACATGACTGTGATAACAATACAGTTGTCCCTGACCTTCTTGTTAAGTACTGACCTGCATGAATATAGGGTGAATTTCTGAGATACGATTGTCGGTGGTAATCCGGTAACATAGTGAAGATATATTCTAGTTCATCATGGCAGCTTTGTTTCCCTCTTTGTTGAGTCAACATCATTATCGTCATCAGCCTATGCTGGAACACGGACCTCCTCTCGGTGAGAGGGAGTGGGCCATAATCCACCAAGCGAGCCCAGTCACAGAATACTTGCAAAGTGCGGGTTCATAATAATGTCACATGTTTTCGATTTTTTGGTTCTAGGAGATGCTGGTTTGCTCACGATAGTTTCCATCATTGATTTCATTTTCTTACAATCATTTTTGATCGTAATCATCTAGAACTTGTGTTAAAGGTTTTTGTTTTATTAAAATACTATTTTATCACCCTTCATCAGTATTTGTAGAAAAAATTTCTCCAAATCTATTGATGGTATTTAGAAATAAAAATAATTTATGTAGGTATTTGGTATTAAAACACATAAAATAAACAAATTGAAGTGAACATAGAAAAAAAGCTTAAATGTAGAAACAACAAAGTTTTAAAAGTAAAAAATAGCAATTTGTCAGACACAATTCAGGAAATGTTGAGTTGATCTTTAGGACGTTATCCTTTCATCCATGTATATTTGCAATCCTCATCAGTGTTGTACTACTCACCACTAAGCCGCTTCTCTTGAGTGTCACTTCCCTAGTGTCCCTCTTTTTTTAAATTTTGATAAACGTCATCTGCTTTTTCAAAATTGATCGTCATGGTTGGAGCAAAGGGACTGTTAGATGTCAAATAAACCAACCTATTTCTGCAATTGCCTTTTGGGTCACCTGGTGCCCTATTTAGAACAGCCCGACCAACGGTGTCCCCCTTTGCTGCAAAATCTTTATACATTTTAAATAAAAGTTTCGCCGGAAAACGCACCGTAGGCAGGCCTCCCACTAGGTGGACCGACGACATCGTGAGGGTCGCGGGCAGCCGATGGATGCAAGTGGCGAATTGTCGTTCGGCGTGGCCGTCTAAAGGGGAGGCCTATGTTCAGTGGACGTCTTCCGGCTGATGATGATGATGATGAGTTTTCAGTATTAAGGACGCTCGTATTTCCGTATTGGCATGTCTCATCTTCCTTGCATTGATCAAATTTTAATTAGTTAAGTGTCCGTGCTATTAATATTCTGTCGACGTTTGTAGGACGTAAGGTGCAACCATTGTTTGTTTTGCTTTATTAATTGTGATACTGTGACGACAATAACATACAATGATAGATAGGCAGTTTTTGTGTAGAAAAATCTACGTCAAAGTCTCGAATCGTCTGTAGAAGTCTAGCTTTTATAACAAGAAGTAATTATTACTTTCTAATATAAAACTTTAAATTAGACTTCATAAAGTAATTAGGTAGTTCTTGTTTTTTTTTTAATTCTACTTTTAGTTAAAGCCCTACCCCTATAATAAACGACATGCCCCAGAATCTTCGGAATGTTATTTTCGTGATTTTCTGAGTAATGTGCATTGAACGCAACAAACTTTGACCGACGATTTCTTTTTAGAAGTAAAAGTCGGTTAAAACATGATAAATACAAATACAATAGTCTAGAGTTCTAGACAAACTCCGTCTATGAAAGAAACATCTGTTGAACACTTGTCTAAAAAAACTGTCAACGTCAAAACGACATTTCACGTCGATATATGGGTCGTTTTGCATTTACACTTTTTAGGGTTCCGTAGTCAACAAGGAACCCTTATAGTTTCGCCATGTCCGTCCGTCCGTCCGTCCGTCCGTCCGTCCGTCCGTCCGTCCGTCCGTCTGTCCGCAGTTTAGCTCAGAGACGCACAGTACTAGAGAGCTGTAATTTGGTGTAAATATACGGATTTGTTGTGCCAAAGAAGTCGTAAAATAAAATCTCGAAAAATATTTTTTTTTAGGGTACCTCTAGTACTTACACGTAAAGTGAGGATTTTTTTTTTCTCGCGTTCCCCTTAGTGTGGGGTATCATTAAATAGGTCTTTAAAAAATAATGATAGTTTTCATTAACAATTTTTTGATAAAAAAATTCGTTTGTGAAATATTAAGCTTTAAAGTGCTAAATTTTGCTCGATTCGAGTGTCCCCCCCCCTCTACCAGCTAAACGGTTATGTTTGGGGGTGTGAAAAAATTCACAATAGTAGTATATATAACGAAGTTTAAAAGAAAATTATCAAGACTAAGTAGGCTTTACAACTTTACGAGTAATAGTCGATCAACTTATAAAATGTACTTGGACATCATATTTTCTAAACAAAATGTAGCGGAGGCAACTGCAAATGTAAGTTTGTCAACTTTATTTTTACAGCTTTTATAGGTATGTTTTTTGGGGATAAGTAGGTTTTTATCGTCAACTATTTTTAACTAAATTCAAAAAAAGGAGGAGGTTCTAAATTCGTCCTAATCTTTATTCTTATGTATTTTCCCCGATTTCTCAAAGACTCCTGGACCGGTTTTGAAAATTCTTCTTTTGAACTTAAATTCAGCGAATCAGTTTAGTTAGTTCGCATAAGTATTTTGATGGGCAACTTCGGAACCCTACACTGTGCGTGGCCCGACACGCACTTGGCCGGTTTTTTAGACTAGCGTTCAACAGATGTTTATTTTTTTGTGGTAATGCCGATTATGTTTTATATTGCTGTAGATACTAGAGCATCCTCTTTAAAATGATTCAACGCGCTTTCTCTACAAGATGGCCGACTTACGGAAATCATCTGCTCAGCAAAACGTATAGGAAACGGAAAACTGTGCTAATGTCAGCATAATGTTATTTTCTTGTACCTAGCAATAGCTAACTCATCTATACGTACTTAAAATCTAGTATTAACTATTTTAATCAACTTCAAAAAGAGGAAGTTCTCAATATGCTTGATTACTCGGTGGTTTCTTGTCCGATTTGCGAGATTCTTTTTTTCATCGACGCATTTTACTTTCCATTTGGTCCTATAAAATTTTCGTTTAGTTTAGTTCAGTAGTTTTCATATTATGAGCATTTTTCGCGTATATTTTACTTGGATGATTTTATTAAGAAATCTGTCACGCAGGCCGGTCAGGATTGTGTATCTTTAGGCGACTTTACTTTTTACTAAGATAAACATCTGAGACTATAATGAAATGTAAAAAAAAAAATTAAAACCTTTTCATGTAGGTAAAAGGAACTGACTTCAAACACAGACACAAAAAAGTGCAGAATAACTTTTCTATCGGAAGTCGGTGGCATTTTTTTATTTCATCCGGATCGGATTTAGGGTCCAACTGAGAACCTCTTTTTATTTGAAGTCGGTTAAAAATTCGTATTATAAATATGTTAATCGTAATTGAAGTTAATCTTATAGTTGACAATCTACAGATTAAAGTCATTGATAATCCTATTTATTTAAAATGTAGAAACATAGTAAGTTGTGAACACAAATAATGCCTTCAAGTAAATACTAAAACATTTAGTAAGATACGATTTATTTAAAATATTAGCGAGTTTTAAGGCCAAAGGTTTGTACTAAGCAAATAATTTTATGTTGTTTTTGTTAATTAGTAACTATTGAATATTAATTTGCGATACTCACGAGAGATGAGGGTGAGGATTTTTCCTTCAAAGTGTTAATCATATTAATTGTCGAGCCCATGAAGGTAGGCATGCCATTTAATTACATAAATAGCAAAAACCTGTTAAAATGAAGGTTATTTTATTAATAGTGTTAATTACTAAAACATCCTCCGTGGTATCACAAAAACTTTTAAACGTCTGTTGAACACTTGTCTAAAAAAATGACAGATTATGACGTTGAAATAAGGTCCGTTTTTCAGTCACACTTTTTTTAGACAAGTGCTCAACAGAAGTTTAAGTTTTTGTAGTAAAGCTGGCATAATTTTAACAAACATCGTTTACGTTCAAACTTTTTTGTCAATTTAGATTTTTATTTAACACAATGTAGACTTATAGCATGGAAAATAAAACAATTATTTGAATATAATTTATTTTTGACTCTTTTTATAAAGTAAGGTTAATTTTAGCGCCTTAAAGCGCTAAAATTGTTCTTACTAGCCTTTGTGACTGAGGACTAAAGCAGCTTTCAACTGGTGAAAAAAATTTTGAAGATGGTCCAGTAGCTTCGAAGCCTATTCAATACAAACAAAAAATCAAATCTATTCCCTTTATAATTAGACAATGTTTATTCTACCTATCAATATCAATAATATTTGTTTAATTGATAGTTTGACAAACTGATTGAACGTTTAGGTACAGAGCTTTGTGATGTTTTTTTTAAACCCGCAATACCAACATAGTTGATCCTACTAATAAGGCCAAAGTATTCTTAGATAAAATCAAAATGAGCTATAGGTAGTTCGGTTAATCACTGATTGCAAAGATAAAAGAGAACGAGTAATGATGATTTAACATGCACAAGATAAGTATTACAATTATGTGAGTCAACCATCTTGCAAACTTAGAGCATGCTTAGAGACGTTTTTATGTTTTCTTAACAGTAACGTTTTTTTTTCATGCTGCTTTATTCATTTCTGGGAGTGGACTTTCAGTCTTGCTTGACTGATTACCGTCTTACCACATTAAAATTAAACACCCGTTAAACACTTGTCTAAAAAAATTGACAACGTCATAACGACTTTTCTCCTTGATATAAGGGTCGTTTTGCAGTTACACTTTTTTAGACAAGCGTTCAACGGGTGTTTATCTTTTTGAGGTAAGGCGGTTAGTGTTCCAAAATGACAGTAACCTCTTAAGACGGTCTCAAAGACAAAGACATTTATTCTCGAGACGTGACTCACAAGAAGTGGTCGATTCTAGACTGTAAAATAAGTGTTACCAATGTTTTAAATGCGTTTGTATGGAGCGATGTTTGTTCCTCAATCACGCAAGACGGCTAACCATCAGTCTGTATGTTTGTCTCAGGGATAAATTATTATAGTCTATAAAAACAAGTTAAAGACTACTTTATCACGATATTACGTTCTCCTAATTTTCAAAACTCCCCCCCCCTCCCCGTCTTCACCCCTCCCCCATCGTATCTAGGAAACTAAGAGACCCGTGTTTTATAATTAACTACCACGTGGACGACGCAACTAGCAAAAGTTAATACGCACATACGCATAGAAAGGGAAGATAGCTTCCGTAGCCAGGCCTGGCTCACTCCGCAGTGTAGGTATAAAACTGCAAGCATTGGCGGGGACCACTTCGGAGTGGACATTTAGTCGGTTGCCGCGCGCCACCCACTACGCACGCGCTTATTTAACTTTGGTGTTTGGTTGAATTTAAACACGAGTTAAAAAAATATATATATAATATGATGAGGAAAAAAAAATACTGCATAACGTTTGGTTGTTTAAATAATGACAGTGATAGGAGCCTCACGTTTCACACACTACCGCGTGATTTCGAAAGGTAAGAAAAAAGTGAATATTTATCTATGTACCTAGTAGGTACATATTTAATAATGATCAAAAAACTATCTACCTGCTTGTGGCGTGCTTATTAATGTCATTCAAGTAGCGGCTAGTAATCATGATCAGTTAAGGCATGATTAGGTAGGTTACAAATTTGGCCTACAAGACGACCAAGATAAATAAAATAGACGATTATCAAACCTGACATCACTCTCACTCACCTAAGCTGAATACGGGTAGGTCGAATTATGATCGGTAGAAAGTAGGAAGATGTTTACGTTATTGTTTAGACACGTTCAAACTCAGAAAATGGCTACACTACGCATTCAAGGTCAGCGATCGTAATTCTCTTCGCGACTTTTTTACCTACTTACCTACAAAGACACGCAACACGGGGCCTGTGACAATGAAATGAATGAAATGAAAATGATAAGGACTAGTTACCTATTTTGCCGTAAACGATAACAATCGATCTTTAAAGTTATGACTACAGCTTGGCCAGAACGGATTGACACGGAACTAATCTTTTTGTTTCTGACAACCTTTTTAAAATTTTTGATATTTGAAACAAAGACCGCAGGTTTGTTAGATTTATTATTGTGCAACAAAACTAACTTATTAAGAGAAAAAAAAAATTCATTACAGCTTGGCCAGAACGGGTTGAAACGGAACTAAAATTTTTATTTCTGACAGCGTTTTAAAATATTTGATGTAAACAAAGACCGCAGGTTTTATTTTATTTTTAAATTTTGAAATCTCTTAAATACATATTTTATATTATAAACGTGTTTTAGTCATTGGATACATGAACTGGGCTGCCGTTGTAAGGCGACTAAAAAGTCACGGTGTATATATTATTAATCACGTAAGGTGCCGTAGGTGCCTACTGTTAACATTCTGTGCTACCAATCGATATGAATATGAAGTAATCGATGACGACACAGAAAAAGATATAGGCTGATGATAAAAACAAAATTCCTTGAGGGACTTAAGGAGGTAATGAGGAGTGATATATATTTATGTTAATATTAATTAACATAAACATATATGTAATTAAACAATGCATAAAATACGTATTCCTACCTAACTGTGCCCAAACTCGCGAGTCGCAACCCTATTGAGCTTGACCGACAGTAACCTTTTAATGTCGTTGGCGTCAGATAAAATAAAATGAACTCTCGCGCGTCACTATTCAGTTCATTTTTGCTTGCGCACGGGAAGTTTAGGCTATTATAAAAGTAGGTGGGTGATGCGGGTGCAAGTAAAAATGGACTCTATTCTTTCGTGCATAGATTTTACATTTGTTTGTTTTCTTTTTGGGAGTAAGCCTTCTGTGCCTTTAGGTACTATTATATATTCTGTGCCGTAGCTATGACATACTGTGTAGCGGCGCCTTAATGATGCTTACCCGGTAATGTCAAAACAATTACTAAAGGGTCGACAAGCATTACAACAGACACTTAATAAATTAATTGTTTATAATTCAACCATCAATTATTTGAAACAATGTTGCATAATGTGTCAATAGTTTTCAAATGGACACTTGATGACTGTTTTATATAAGCAAATTGAGAATTTGTTTGTTTTTTTTTACAATTAAATATTATTTCTGACTAAATTACATAAGTGTGAAAAAATCGTTCTGGGTTTATGGAAAAAATCATTTTTGTTTGCATTAAAAATTGTTGAAAAAGTGATCCTAAAAATAAGATCATGATTAAAATAAAAAATGTGTAGCTAATAACTGCCCCGTAAATATTAAAACACAAAAAAAAAACAAAAAAAAATGCATAATTATAATTTGTTGCACCAACTCCCTAAGATTCTAGGACCAATTAAGATAGCTAATTTAACTGTTTCTACAGTACTAATTATGTTTCTGTTTTTTTGCAGGCAAAGTACCTACCTACCCACCACCAACTGAACCTCTGCTATTTAAACTTTAGGTAAGTTTTCATTAAAAAAAACTCTGACGTAAGTAAACGGGATAATGATGGAACTAGACATTGAATTTTTAAATATCCTTTTTTTTTAAACAGTTTAAGAAAATGTTTTTCTTGTTGTTTTGTTACCTTATGCTTTAAATCTTATCAATTAAAAATAGATTTTAGAAACGAGTGCTTAAATAGACTCGGGCAATTTTCTAGACATTGAATTTTTAAATATCCTTTTTTTTTAAACAGTTTAAGAAAATGTTTTTCTTGTTGTTTTGTTATAATTTTTTTAATATACTTATATTAGAATTTTGACGACCAATATTAGGTAACAATCTGTAATTTTACTAACTGAACAATTTTTCAAAATAATCACTAAGAAAATAAAAATGCTAGCAATGCCTGAATAACAAACAACATTACGCCACCCAAACACGGCAATGATGACATTACGCAGGAAAAAAATACAAATTGTATAAACACGATCATAAAGACAATTCAATTGTTTAATAAAACAATAGTCATTAGCATAATTGTTTAAACTATGGCACGTATTACACGAACAATTAGTTGTTTATTTATTGCTTTATAATAATTTGTTTTATTGCATTCATATTAAAAATGTAATGAGAAACGTGATGATGGATGATAAAAACAGTAGTGTTTAGAATACCTATCTTTTCTTCCCACAAACATAAATACCGCCGTCGTACCACAAACAGTTAAACACCTGTTGAACACTTGTCAAAAAAAATTATAACTGCAAAACGACTCTTAAGAGGAAACACCACGGCCGTTTTTCCATACAAACGTAGTCCCCTGTTTTCTCCCTGGATAATTCCAGTAGAGCAATAATTTTCTTACAAAAATCTATGACCACTTTTGGCATGTCTCTATGTTTTCCTTTTTTCCATAAATTAATTATTAAAAGAGATATGAACATTCAAAATCCTAAAAAAATGGCCAGATTTTTCGCTATGTTCAAATATCCAGAAAACAAATTTGACGAGATTATATAAAAAAGGAAAACATAGGAACACGTCCAGTACCTTTCTTTATTTTTTAAAGAAAAAAGTAGTTAAGGAGGAGTAATCAGGGGACTACGAATTGTTGATTTTGTGCCATTTAATAAGGTATTTTCGGTTCAAGCTGCTGTTGTCTCTATCGCTCTCTGTAACTCTGTCGTGGGCACTGCGCAACAGCAATAGATTTTACACATACCTATTTTTCAATTCTCCAGCCCTTGGTGTTTCCTCTTAAATCAACGTGAAATGCCGTTTTGTTTGACAGTTCTTTTTGAGAAGTGTTCAACCGATGTTAAACCCAGATAAGTTCTGGAATGTTCTTCTTTATTTTATCTATACTGTGCCACTGTTGGGCAAAGGATTCCACTCTTCCTTTTGTGTGGCTTTCTCCGGCCAAACTCTCACGCGTCGAGGTCGTCATGCCAGCGTTTCCTAGGCCTCCCTCAGCAACGACGACCTTCCGGCACGCTCTGCGTAACGACCCAGCCCATTGATCCTGATGCATTCTCTTGACAATCCCACTTGAATCTAGCAGGAATAATTAATCGAAATATATACATACATTATGATATAACTCAAAGGTGACTGACTAACATAAACGCACAGCCCAAACCACTGGACAGAACGGGCTGAAATTTCCCATGCAGGTAGATGTTATGACGTAGACATCCGCTAAGAAAGGATTTTGTTCAATTCTACCCTCAAGGGTATAAAATGGGAGATGAAAGTTTGTATGACACTTTGTCAATTTTATAAAAAATACGCGGGCACAGCTAGTAATATTATAATTAAGTGGATCATTTTTGCCAGCGTCTTTATTCTAATCACGGATCCCCGGGAGATCGAGTTTTATCAGTTGCATTGAAAATCAAAGCATTAATAATAAAATCATTCACTGCCTCAGCAATTGGTGTCAATTGCAATTGTATCATATTCATAACAAACGTGGAAGTGTTACGTAACCGCTAGGAAACTCCGGCGCATATCGGATGTGTAATACGACGAGACAAACATCACATAAGCATTGATGTTGGCACTACAGATATATCAGGGGGATATTACAACGTCTTAAAACTAGGCTTGTTCCGGCGAGTGAAAGTGACAGAGCTGTACAAGTCGTCTAGCGCTATCTCGTTCACTCACTGGAAAAAGCCTGGTTTTAAGACGTTGTAATACCTTCCCAGATGAGCGAGCAGAACCCGTTAGTGTTGTGATCGCAAGCGCGACTTCTAGGCGATCTTGGGATCAATTTCCAGGTCATCCAAAAAAAGTACGACAGGGTTTTTCTAAAAATAATTTCTTAGTAGCTGCCCGGAGTTTGAAAGTTGCCAGTATGTTATCCCCGTGCCCCGAAAAGCACCTAAAACCGTTGGTCCTGGGGCCGCTATAAGACAAAGCCTGCCGAGGTCACGGGACTAACCAATACCGTGACCCCAAAACCTAAAGGGCTATTAAATGGCACAGTGGATTTTAGTCAGTACAAGTCTGACAGTCCCTCATGCCCTGCCCTGGGCGGGAGGACCCATTTAATGATTTTACCACGTTAAAAAAGGGGTTGAACATGGACGAAGGTACAAGTGTTTGGGGTTGAATACGGACTAAAATATTTTATAGATAAATGCGTACGGAAACCTAACCAAACCGAGTCAAAGTCCAACTTGCACTTGGTATATGTGACTTTTTTTTACGCAATAATATCATCAAATGAATCCTCCCACACAGAGCAGAGCGAGAGGGACTGTCAGACTTGTACTGACTAAAATCCACAGTGTCCTTCAAAAGCCTTTACGTTCCGAAGTCACGGTAATTCGTTAGTCCCGCAACCCCTGGTTTGTATGGCTTGTAGTGTCCAAAGAGCTTTTGTTGTTCCGAACACGGAACAGTAAAGAGTTTATAAACAAAAAGTATTAACATACAAATCGTTCTATTGAAGTGAGCTTCGACTGTGGTCCTCTATAGAATAGAAGACCAGTCACTTAGTCACGGGGTCCATTGCCAAACTATTTACCATTGTAAGCAATGCCTACGTGTCCTGATTTGCCAAAGTTTGAAAATGTTCCTAGGCTAAAAATAGCCCTCCCATAAGCAGAAGAATCGGGTATTGAATTGATATGGCCTTATTTTCTGGGGTTTAAATGACTTCAGTCGTATCGTATCCAAGGAGCTCGTGGTTAAGTAATAACAGCCGCACAGGCCGGTCTTCTGGGTTAAACCGCGTTTACCGAGGTTGGTCTGTGGACGGGTGACCATCTGTCAATAGCGAGTTTCCTAAGTGCCTCGGAAAGCACGTTGAATATCAGTATTTGACATGAAGCGATCGCCTATCGGACCTCCAACACCCAGTAACTGGGCATGGGCAATACGATATACCCCATGGTAAGACTGCTTGTCAGACTTATGAGCTTCTGACTAACAGTAACGACTGTCAAAGATCTACAAATGACACCCGAGACCAACGTCTGAACGTGGATGTTCAACCATTCACGGGCCGAGCTAGTCAAGCGCTGCTTAACTTTACGAATCGATGGTTTAGGTATGGTATTTTGATCATTTGCCATTTTGAAAATTAGGCTTATCGAGAATTCGTCATTTTGAGAAAATGCCGTTATGAGAATTGGGCTTTTTGAGAATTTGCCATTTTGAGAACTTTTCTTTCTGCGACTCGTCTTGTCATTTTTAAGAATTGGGCTTTTTGCGCCTAAACCGAATCGATCAGTACAGCATAATTAGTCATGCGCTTTATGAACTCCAAAAAAGCACAGAAATCGTGTCAAAAAATATCTAAGATACAAAAATCCGTTACAAGATCTTACATGTTCTTATGAGTTAGCAAAACGTTAATATTTCGCGTGTGATGAGTGTGTTATGAACGTAACCGGAATTCCTCTCAGTGAAAGTTGATATGTCTTATTCTGAATCAGATGCTCGATTTATTACAACTAGTTTTGTTGTTTGGAGTCGCTTGCATGTTTTGTAATCGTTTTCGGAAGTTTTGAGGAGATATTTAGGTCAACTGCATTGCACAGGTTCAGTAATGACTCGTTTGATCCGCTCTGGGGGGATATTCATCATCATCATCATCATCATCAGCCGGATGACGTCCACTGCTGAACATAGGCCTCCCCCTTAGACCGCCACGCCGTGGTACCACAAAAACCTTTAAACGTCTGCGTCTGTTGAACACTTGTCTAAAAAAGTCAGATTATGACGTTGAAATTTCCATTTTGCAGTCACACTTTTTTTAGACAAAAATGTTCAACATAGGTTTAAGTTTTTGTAGTGAGGCTGTGAAAGTTTATGATGTAGGGTTTATCTCCGAATGAATATAAAGACCCAATTTTTGTTTTTTATTATACTATATTAGTTCTCAGTACTGTATGTATTTGTAGCTGCGATATCACAATTTAAGCAAGTCGGAAAAAAATCCATAACACAAGCGGACAATGGAATGCAAAGCGATGTCGGGGACCAAATCTTTACTTAAAGGAAGGCATTTCTGAAACAATTAATTTTGAGTTCAATGTCCCGGGCAAAAAATTATTCCCGGGGGGGTATTACAACGTTTTAAAACCAGGCTTGTTCCAGTGAGTGAACGAGATGGCGCTAGACGACTTGTATAGCTCTGTCACTTTCACTCGCCGGAACAAGTCTGATTCTAAGACGTTGTAATACCCCTCTCTGGTGGCCTATCTATGAACTCTTTAGACTGTGGGAAAGAGATGGCGCTAGACGACTTGTATAGCTCAGTCTCTTTCTCACAGCCTATAACTGGATCGCGTTGGGCTCGTGGTAAGGCCTCTTAAGTGCCTCAGATAAGAGTACCCCTTCCCCGTTTTTTTAGTTCCACTATTATATCACTTTTCTTTCGGTGTAACGTTGATAGCAAATCAGAACAGACTGATTTACTAGTAAAAATAGTCATAATAATATTATCTAATAAAAAAACTGGGCCAATTTTCTGACCACCGTAGAAGCAAGCAAGCTTGGTAATTGATTAAATCACGTTTGTCAAACCAATGGAATTATGGATGGATGGTTGATCAAGCAAAACTAATCTATGGAAATTGTAGATCTTTGTTTTGTATATCAGGCTGATGCTCGCAAGTCTAAGTGCAAAGAAGATATACCAAACAACATCAACATCATCATCATCAGCCTATAATGTTTCCACTGCTGGGACACAGGCCTCCTCTCTGTGAGAGGGAGTGGGCCTTTATCCACCGCGCGGGCCCAGTGCGAGTTGGTGGATGTCACATGTCTTCGAATTTTCGGCTCTAGGACATGCCGGTTTTCTCACGATGTTTTCCTTCACCGTTTTGAGAGCAGTGGTCATGAAATAAATTACGCAAAGTAATGCGCCTGGCGGGGTTCGAACCCACGACCTACTATTCGTAAGTCGGGATCGATACCACTGGGCAACCACTGCTCCTAGGCCATGTCCCCTTTAAAAGGGGCAGAGTAATTTGATTTGCTTCCCGTTGTCCCCCTATACGCTGTCTATAGACGACCCAGACATTCCATCCTATCCAACATAACCCACACAAACATAAACACAAGACATAATTGATTGCATTCCGTGACGTAACGTGTTACGTCTCGACACTCGTCTGTAGGTCGCATTAACCGGTTGGCAGGGAGCACTGTGTCAGCCATTGAGGTTACAGTAATGTTTGTTGAGAGACACTTTTTTGAGGTCTCTGGTCTGTTGTTTGTCTATGGTTGTTCGTAGTTTTTGAGCGTTGAGCTACCGTGACTCCGAAACGTATAAGACGGAACCTACCTCAAGGAAGAGTTTTAGCCGAAGGTTGTAGTCTACCGACGCGGCGACGTTTTCGCGGCAGGCTACTCGACACCGCGCAGTGTAACAATTATTGTCATGTTTTATGAATAAGTTTATTGTTTATTTTTATTTCTGTATTGTATTTTATATGGGCCATTGATGCCTGCAATAAATGGAATAATAATAAAATAATAATAATAAGGCGCGGGCCACATAGAAAAGACCTAAGACGCAGACGGGGCGGAGATATATGTCTCTTCGGCGTTCTTTCTTTCATACAAATGCAAAATGTATAGAAGCGTCGCGACATAAAACACACAGAACAGACGCGGCGCGGACGCGACTCACATACATCTTCGCACGTCCGCGACGCGTCCTCGTCTAACGTCTTTTTTTATATGGTCCGCGCCTGCTATTGAAGGATTATCGTGGATTTTAGTCAGTACAATACAAGTCTAACTGAGCCCTACAAGTCCCGCCTTGCACTGAACTTTAATAAATCGTAATTTTTGGTCACTGAAAATGACCACCGCTTACAAGTGTGCCTGTATGTAAGACAGCGTTGCCAGTTTTTTTTTTTTACCGTGATTTTGAAACTTTTTTTTGTGAAAAAAGCTGGATTGGTAATCAGCAGTTTTAAATATTCATCGTTTTATTTGAGTTTTAAATTACGTTTACGTGACAATAGATATCAAAAATAGACATTGAAATGTATTTAAAAAAAACTAATTTATAATCACATTTCATCAACAGTCAGGTATAAGTTGAAGTTTCTTGATCCTTTGAAGATAAAAAATAAAAATTATTTGTTCCCGAAAACGGGACATAGAGCCCTGCTGGCACAATTTTGTGCTACCAAACCCCAACCGGTTTTAAGACACAACTTTCTACAAATACAGTTTAAAATCGGTAGGAGTTTGGTGGCACAAAATTGTGCCAGCGGGGTTCCAGAGATTTTGATTTAAAAATTAGGACGTCTGTCCCGCTAAAAGGGACGTCTGGCATCTGTTAGGGTTCTGGTCAGGGGAAGCGTCCATTCCTGAACATGGCCTCTCTCTCCTATAGATTTCCAATAGGATGAGAGGCGATCGTTCCATATCGTAAATACGGTAAATCAAAATACAAGACTTGTCATATTACACATATAATCGATAAAATAATCACCGGATGCGCAGGTGGCTCACAATAAAGATGCAGCAAGACATTAGTAATCTTATTTTTTATCTATGCATAAAAATGGGTATGCAGACGTCGAGGCATGGTTGATCTCGCCCTAGACCATGCTCGGAACGACGGCACGGCGTGTCGTATTCCATGCACCCCTCAAAAATTGTCAGCCATATGACGGGACCCCTCTTAGAGGGCAAAGCTTGCTGGTGTTGCGGGGGTGTCTTATCAGGTAACCGTAGCCACGGATTGCAAAGGGCTACTGAAGGACACCGTGGATTTTAGTTAGTACAAGTATGACAGTTTATTTATTTATAGGTTAGCCAACGCAACGATTGTTTACACATTACATTTCATTTTAACTGATGCATATACATTAAGAGTGTAACAATCAATTACAGGCTAACACCGCATGCACAGTAATCGGATTGATTATACAAAGTTATACAAATGAGTTACTTAATTTAAAGCGATTATTTGAGTTAGTAGGTAATTAATCTTATAACTAGGTAAGATTTATATCAACAATAAAATATTTCTACATTAATACAATGATAAATTAAATTAATTGAAACTAACAGATATTAATGAAGTTAGTGGAATTGAAATTAAATTATTAAATTAAGATAAAAACAAAAAAGTAATTGGTTGGCATAGTACATTAACGGATTACTATTAGCTATTGCGTGAATTATCCAAAATTACTTTAACAATTTTATTAATACTGTCCTGGTTTGTGTTAATACAGTTCCTCCCGTCCTGCCCCGGGACTCATTTGATGATTATTTTTCCACGTAAAAAATATACATAAATATTCAAACATTCGTTATTTAACTTTTAGTTAACGCTACGTTGAGAGTTGAAAATCCAACGAATCGCTATAATTTGGGCTAAAATGTATGTGTAAGTAAATGTGCGTCATTTGCCTACTTATGGTTTATTCAACTTAACTGAAATTACTGTAGGCTAGAGTAAAAAGTAGATTACTTCTGACTTACGTGATATTTTTTTTTTTTTTTTTTTTAGCGTGGTAAAATCATCAAATGAGTCCTCCAACCCCGGGCAGGGCGGGAGGGACTGTCAGACTTCTACTGACTAAAATCCACGGTGTCCTTCATAGCCTGTTACGTTCCGGGGTTACGGTAAGGGAATAATCCCGCTACCCCGGCAGGCTTTGGCCCTCTGAGAGGGGGGCCCCGTCATTATGCTGACGCTCTTTGAGGCGCGCGTGGGACACAACGCGCCGTCGACCCGGGCATGGTCCTTGGTCGGGCAGCGAGTTGCCCTTTACTCGCTGCCCGCATGCCCGCGCCTACGGTGGCCGGAGATCGTCGCGCGACGTCCGTCGCCGTGGGCGTCCTTCACCGCGGTTGGGGCGGAGGGAGGACTCTGTCCTCTCTCGCTCGCGGCGCGCCTCCTCCTTCGCGAGCATTACTGCTTCGCAGAAGGAGGCGACCGCTTCCCACTCCGTCTCGCCCCGCAGCATGGCCGAAACCAATGCCGGGCGCGAGAGGTCTCCGCCTATCGCAGCCGTGAGGACACGTCGGTGCACCGCCCAAGCTGGGCAGTCCTGCACCGTATGCTCCACCGTGTCCTCCGGGCGATCTTCGCAGTGATGACACCCAGACGTTTCCTCCTTCCGCATTAGACACAGGTACCTCCCGAAGCACCCGTGCCCGGTGAGGACCTGCGTCAGGCGGAAGGTAAGGACGCCATGACTTCTCTCCAACCACTCCTCAAAGAGGGGTCTTACCGCCGCAATTGCGGCGTGCCCGGCCGTCGGTCGCGACAGTCGTTCCTTCCATACTGCCCTGAGATCGCGCCGGAGGTCTTCGCGCCGCGCCTCGACTTCGCGAGGCAGCGGGGTCACGCCGCTGCGCCTCCACGCGCCACTCATAGACGCGCTGGAGGGCAGTCGCCTCCAGATCCCAAGGCAGGACTTACGTGATATAGCAAAAAAAAAAAAAAAAAAAAAAAAAAAAATGGTCAAGTACGAGTCGCATTTACGCGCCTAAGCGAGGGTTCCGTACCAACTTATGGCCTTATCTTAAGGCTATAAGTTGCATAACTTTATAACCATAAGGCCCTTATGGTTATGAAGATAAGCACTAATTTTGTAAAAACTGGACTTTGACTTAAATCAAAATATGCGACCTAAACGAAGTACTTACTTAAGTAATTAATGGTAATACATTTGATGGCGATGATTTAGATATAATATTTTTTTCTCTGCTATATCAAATAGCTACGAAAAAGAGATTGGTACCGTTTTGAAATGAATACATACATGGACACGAAAGTGTTCCCAAAAAGGTTACCGTTTTTTACTTTTGAGGTATGTAACCCTAAAAAAATATTAAATAATTATTTCTATTTACTTAAACAGTTTGATCAGTATATAAAATGAACTCAATGTGAAATGTAAATAACAGCTAATTTCTTTTAAAAATACGTTAAGTATTGTACTGTCAATTTGACGCGACTTCATCTTCATTTCAGTCCGTTTTTTGGTAAAATGAAATGGCGCTACTATCTCTAAACCTCGACTTGACCAAAACCATTATCCAACCGAAAATCTATTTTTACAACCATGCGTGTCCTATCTAATTTTCTCTCCAAAAACAAACCATAGATAATGAGATTGCGTGTCAATTAAACGTCAGATGTGCCTGTTACGGCGCCATGACAGCAATGGCGGCATGGTTGACTGCGTTCGGACCAGTGTCTTCCAACTTTTTTCGTTTGGATAGTATCTCTGATTTATTCAACATATTTATACATTTTTAAAGATTAAATAAGAGTCAAAAGTTGTTTTGACCAGGAACCTTTTTGATTACTCCTTTGTTTTTGGAAACCGTACGTTCAAGAAAAATGAACATATACTAATAGTAAATTCGATCGAAAATTTACCCCTTGTGCATTCCATTTGTTACATTTATAGGTGTTAAATTAATGAAAAAATATCATTGAGAACAAAGTCAGCACGCAAAATTAGAAGAGATCACGAGATTGAAAGGCTACGACGGTAGCAGGTCAATTAACTCAATATTATTGACAACTAGCACTTCGCCCGCAACTTCGTCCGCGCTTATATAGATATAGCCTATGTTACTCGCAGATAATGTAGCTTTCTAATGATAAAAGAATTTTTTAAAT
Organism: Agrotis segetum; assembly: GCA_036375495.1. Lineage (NCBI taxonomy): Eukaryota > Metazoa > Arthropoda > Insecta > Lepidoptera > Noctuidae > Agrotis > Agrotis segetum. The sequence continues at coordinate 3,852,599 of JAQSVV010000015.1, read as the reverse complement.
CGGTTCAGTATTTTTTGAGTTTATCCATTACAAACAAAGTTTTTTTTCTTCTTTATAATATTATAATAGTGTAGATAATATAGATGATTACATTATTGAAAATGATTACATGTCATAAGTATAATTTAGCTTTGGTTCAAGTTTACTGTAGAAGGTGGTAAAAAGATTGAGCACCACTGGCTTAAGCTATAGTGTTGCATGCTAACCGCCAAGTATTTAATCGTCTCGCTTAGCTGAAGATTGGACTTTGTTCCGTAAAAAAGACGCCTGTTATTTTAGTATAATATAAGTATTTTACTACTTTATGTTAAAATTTTATTTCATTGTACCAGGATCTATTGCCAGAAACCAGGTACAAATCCTAACTCGGATTGCTATTGAGATATTACTATCGCAGAAACCTAATTTGAACTAATAATCGAACTATTGGTTCAGATCCTTAATGTATAAATATTATTCTGTTTTAAGTCCTAACAATGACCATGTCAGTTAATTATATTAAGGTAATATACCTACTTGAACATCTACTTGTAATAAGGGTGCTTGTATACGGCGCATGTAACCCGCGCAAGTAAAGGTGCGGGTTACCCGCGCGAGTAACATGCGCATGCAAGCTACTTGATCAAGTTACCCGCGGGGTGCTTAATCACGGCGCATGTTACTCGCACAAGTAATGGTGCGGGTTTGCGGTATACCCGCGCCAGTAACATGCGCAAACTACTTGATCAAGCTACCCGCGGGGTGCTTGTATACGGCGCATGTAGCTTGAGCATGTTGAGGCACTTGCGCGGGTTACATGCACCGTGTACAAGCAACCTAAAGCTTTCTTGCTAATGATACATTGCAAAAAACAAATGAGAGCGTTTTAGCGAGCATTCTAAGGCCGGCGGAGTCCACCGAAGTGGAGACGAGAGGAGATATATTTGAATAACCAATCAGATGTCCACTGAAGCTAAGCGGAGAGGAGATGTGGACATCTGATTGGTTATTTAAACACATCTCCTCTCCTCTCCGCTTTGGTGAAATCCGGGCTTTACGACCGCTTCGGCGAGCTTTTTATCGAGCCGACTTTCAAGTCTGATATCTTCACGAAGAAACATTATTATGACGACTAACGACCAGAGTGTTCGCTAGAAAGATCGCGAAAATGTTCATAGCGATGTTTGACTCTATGCGTGGCTGGCTCTGTTCGTTGATCAGTTCGATAAAATTAAAAAACCGGCCAAGTGCGTGTCGGGCCACGCACAGTGTAGGGTTCCGTAGTTGCCCATCAAAATACTTATGCGAACTAACTAAACTGATTCGCTGAATTTAATTTTAAAAAGAAGAATTTTCAAAATCGGTCCAGGAGTCTTTGAGAAATCGGGGAAAATACATAAGCAAAAAGATTACAACGAATTTAGAACCTCCTCCTTTTTTTGAATTTAGTTAAAAATAGTTGACGATAAAAACCTACCTATCCCCAAAAAATATACCTTTATAAGCTGTTAAAATAAAGTTCACAAACTTACATTTGCAGTTGTCTCCGATACATTTTGTTTAAGAAAATATGATATAAAGTACATACAAGTTGGTCGACTATTACTCGTAAAGTTGTAAAGCCTACTTAGTCATGATAATTTTCTTTTAAACTTCGTTATATATACTACTATTGTGAATTTTTTCACACCCCCAATCATAACCGTTTTGCTGGTAGAGGGGGGGGACACTCGAATCGAGCAAAATTTAGCACTTTAAAGCTTAATATTTCACAAACGATTTTTTTTATCAAAAAATTGTTAATGGAAACTATCATTATTTTTTAAAGGCCTATTTAATGATACCCCACACTAAGGGGTACGCGAGAAAAAAAAAATCCTCACTTTACGTGTAAGTACTGGAGGTACCCTAAAAAAAAATATTTTACGAGATTTTATTTTACCACTTTTTCGGCACAACAAATCCGTATATTTACACCAAATTACAGCTCTCTAGTACTGTGCGTCTCTGAGCTAAACTGCGGACAGACGGACGGACGGACGGACATAGCGAAACTATAAGGGTTCCTTGTTGACTACGGAACCCTAAAAACGGCGTATGCCCAATGTTCTGTTACAAATCAATGCTCAAGCGCCTTTTGATTATAAGATAATATCTCAAGTTATCTACTAATTGGGATGTATTCATCCTGCAAGAAACGGCCATTCCTTATAATTTTTCTGATCTTAACTTTTGAATCATTTCTTCACAAAGTAAAAAGCAACAATTGATTCTAGTTGCACATTACTAAATCGTTTCATATGAAAAAGGAGGAACAAAAATGTTTCCAAATCGTTTTTATACTTACACTAGCTGTTGCCAGCGGCTTCACCCGCTACAACTCGAAAATTATCCCACGGGAACATAAAATCGGGATAAAAGCTATCCTATGTGTTAATCCAGGTTATAAACTATCTGTGTACCAAATTTTAGCCAAATCCGTTCAGTGGTTTTTGCGTGAAAGAGTAACAAACATCCATACATCTATACTTACAAACTTTCGCCTTTATAATAGTAGTAGGATTCATTATTTCAATTGTTCGAAAACGATGATTTGCATGCGAAGACCATTAGTAAATTATACTCTTGAATGTATGGGATGCATTTTATAAAAACTAAGCAGCTAGCAAAAACTAAGTACCTACTTATACCTAAAGCTGGTTTCACACAGCGCGTATTATCATAGTCAAGCGACGCCCACTCCCGTAACGATGGCTTCCCAAAGCGCTTGATCACGAGACGCGCCGATCTCCCCACGTGCCTCACGCAATGAAGGCAATGGCTCGGCTAAACATGAGCCGGTGCGTAAAGACTTTGCATAGTCACATACATGCCACATTCAAAACCTGATGAAAGGGCCTGATGTGGCATGAAAAGAGAACCGACATCACGTCGAGCTTCTACGCCAACGTGGCGTGTTTTGTATGACAACTTAAATAGATGTATTCACATAGTTAGCAAGCACGCTCAAGACACGTCACGCTAATGTGTCACCACACCGAGCTCGCTGTATGGCAAAGCCTTTAAGCTTTTGGCAAACAGACAGCAGTGGTGAACGCGAAGCGAGGCGTTTTTGTGTGTTATGTATGCAATTGTTTGAAACCTCTCACATAGACTATCGGATCGCTTTCGCTTTTCTCTGTGACTGGATTCAAACAAATCCATAAATTACAAATAAAAACGCTTCGCCTGTCTGTTTGACAATATCTTTAATGCAAGACGCGACGACATCTCACTTGTGAAGTTTTAAAGTTTGGTGTCACTTGTGATATCACGCGCATTGGGAAGCTGGCTTAAGATCAGTATTCGCGTGCTAAGCAACAATTTTGTCTTAGTTAAAATTGCAGTAGTAATTATTATATAGCTATCTAATAAACCTTGACAAGCGCTAGTATTTTAATAAGTCACAGATATTTTAGTTGACGTCAATCATATTTTGAAGTAGTTTTACGTTCACTGCTACGCTTCTAGAACGACTTTGTTCTGTAATACTGGTTAGTACAAACGGTCGTGAATTAGAAGCTTTAATTCTGGGAATCGAGCCTAAATGTTGATTTAGGCTCGATTCCCAGAATTAAAGCTTCTTTAATTTAAGGTTCCTCAAGCTTAAATCAATGTTGATTGATTTAAGCTTGAGGAACCAAAACATGTCTAATTGTCTGCTGCTATCATATTTATTCATGGCAAGGCAATGAGGGTTTCTTTTTTTTTAACCTATTTCCTAGTGGATGGATAGATAGCGCTGAACTTGATATTTTACTGCAATGAACGGTACGTCACGTCATTTTTTGTTTTTTTTCACTTGGATGTAATTTTGAGATCGTCACACAAATGGCATTTTGAAAATAAATAACAACAAGGAAAAAGAAAAAATATTCACTTACCAGTATTTTTAATTTATGAGTTTTCCACGCCAGAAAGAAAATGTCCCAAGAGAAAAAGAAGAGAAGTCTGCCTCGTGGATTTGTGCAAAAATTAAGGCATACATCTTTTTCCTAGAGTAACGCAGTCAGTTCAACGCCATCTATGTATAGAGTTCTTGTAAACTACCTTTTTTTTTTGTACTCCAAAAAGAAAACTTCTCATTAAGTTAAATCGACGTTTACCCAGGGCCATAGTGTCTGTGTCTCCTTTTGTTGCAAATCAAATTCTTTATACTTACCTCTTGTAAGAAAAATAAAACATTATAGTAAACGAATTTTGTTTTAATATGATTATAATAATTCGTCCTCTGACATACGCAACTACTCAATAAACTTGCACATTATAGAATTGTCATAACTAACTGTCAAAAGTCCAATGACCCCGATCCTCTAACTGTGCATTGAGTATACATTAGAAATTCGACGTACGCGCAAGTGTTGCCTTTGTAAACATGGCTAACAAGACTTCCACGAAATTATTGAGGTTAAAATAATCGTTGACTTTGTTATCGTTTTGACAGTTTTGTCAATATTTGGAACAGGTTTGAATTCTTTGTCTCTTTTATTTTTCCGTGGTAAAATTATTTGAGTCCTCCCACTCTGGCTGGAGGCCAGGGAAAGGGATTGTCAGACTCATCATTATCATCATCATCATCAGCCGGAAGACGTCCACTGTTGAACATAGGCCTCTCTCTTAGACCGCCACGCCGCCGCCGAACGACAATTCGCTACTTGCATCCATCGGTTGTCCGCGACTCTCACGATGTCGTCAGTCCATCTAGTGGTCTACGCACTTACGCAGCGTCTTCCGTCATGGTCGCCACTCGAGAACTTTTCTTGTCCATCGGTTATCAGTTCTACTATTGTAGGACTCGTACTGTCTTATATGCATGAACGGCCAACATCCGCCATTTTATACTTCTAGCAAAATGGCATTAACTCAGATTTATTTTTCAGTATTTTTTCCGTTTATTTTTTTGTGTCGCAAAATAAATCTATATATTTTACTTAAGGCGACTGCGTCATTGAAGCCCACGAAATTCAAAAATGTTCTTATGTTTTTTGCAATTTGCATATCAGTGACAAGTTGTTACTTGATCAAAATAATATGATTCACGATATTAACAAGTATAATTTTACATATAAAAAATTGCGGCCTACTACGTAATCACCATAACTTAATCTGTTGAACTTAAACGTTTATAATAAATCAAAGTACAAACAAGTTTTGGATGAAATATCATATTTTTAATGGCATCACGTTTCAGGATATAAAATATTATAAATTAGTCAAGTTTTTAATTTATTACTTTTTTGGATTTATGTTTTATACAACGTGTAACGTTAAATGCGCAAAACCTAACGTTAAACTAAGTCAGGCTTTATAAAAAAATCTTCCAATCCCAACAACAAGTAACAAGCAAATAAGGATCCCACTGCTGGCATGTAGGGCGCCTTAGGGTGCTTTTCCACCAGAGGTGTGCTATGTAGCTGTGCTGTGAGAACGTATAAGCAAAGCTACGAAACTGTATCACCATTTCCACTGTGTGTAGCGATGCGATCATGCGAGTAAGATGTGCTATGAAGTTGCGCCGAAACAAAGTAGCTGCGCTAGGAAGATAGGCATTGCGCAGCTCGAGCTATACGATATTTTGATACTAGCCCTTGGGGTGCCTGGTGGGTCTGACAGACCCGACACTTTAAAGAATCGACAATATTTTAGAAAATTCGTAACTACCGCCGCTGTGTGCCTGAGTAGCTTCGTGATATAGACTGGCGGCTAGATTGCCGCCCTTCCCGCAGTCCGTAACGCGCAGGTGTTCGAGTAAGCCCCTTCTTACACTAGGTGACGCAAGTCTCCGATACCTTACGATTTGGTATGCACTGACGCGTGCTTGTGTTTGAACCTCTATGGGTTTGTATTGCGATAGCCGCTTGGATACCGAAATCGTAAGGTATCGGAAACTTGAATCGCCTTGTGTACGAAGGGCCTAACACGTGTTTTATGTGCGCTCGGGTCTGAGAAAACCGACCAGGCACGCGGCGTAACTTTTAACTTGTAGTTATTATTTTTATAACTTTTTATAATATATTGTCGTATTTTTTCCCTTTTTTCATTAAGATACAATATTGAATATAAATTACAACCTGTTGTTACAGTTTGTAACATCAAAATGAATAAAAATAACCAGTTTTGTTTACGGGTCTGTCAGACCCACCAGGCATGCCATGTGATTTTTACCTACCAGGCACCCCAAGGGCTAGGGAAGACGACCCATAGCACGCACCCATAGCATGCCTCCATAGCATGCATTCATAACACGCAGCCATAGCATACTTCCATAAAAAACACATCTAAGTTGAATCTGGTTCTTCCAGTGCTGTGCTATGTAAACCAATGAATATGATTGGTGGATTATCAAACGCATCCGCATCAACGTTGCATAGCACATCTCTGGTGGAAAAGCAGCCTTATTCTATGGCGAGTGCATTGTAGATTATAAGAGTCACATGTACATAAATACGAAATTTTAGTTCTAGTCAATAGCACATGTAGGTTTTACTTACGATGCTTTCCATATTTTTCTATAAATTATATTATAATGACATAATTTTTAAAGACCTAATAAAACCAAATCCGAGTCAATGTTCTTGATATATAAATAACTCTAACGCATTGATCTTTAACTTTAAATGGCATTAATTAAGGTCGTATTTAAATCGATGCACCTTAACTTAAAAATATGTAACACATTTACGAACAGAGAGACTCAATCAAATCAATCAATCGAATCAAATCGTTTATTTCAACTAGGCCAATTACAGGCACTTATGAATTGTCAAAAGACATAAAATAATACAAGTACAAAAATAGTTATGGTGCTACAGTCCCAGTCACAAGACATAAAAACTGTGAAAGTACCGTAGGTGCTCATTCCAAAGCGTAGATCTCTATGGAGAAGAATGAGCAAGAAAGTCCATGGACACTCTTTTTCAATCGCCAAAATTATTACAAAAATTTTGTTACATCATTCATCATCGGATGGTACACTATGTGAGAACGATGTGGCAAGATACGAGTAATAGTGTCCATAGTAAAATAAAAAGACAATTCAAAATAAAGTTATTAATAATTAAAATAGACCGTGGCAGCTAAGAGATGACCAGTCCCAACTGACAGCGCCCGTTCACGAACATGACACATATATCAGCACCATTCAGCTCAACCATTTTGAAGGGAGCTAAATGATCCGACACATGCGCCACTATCAGCGAGACATTTGAGTGAGCATGACATACTCTCAGCCGCCAGGGTTGAAGACTTCAACAGGTAATAAGTTTCGTTTCATTAAAAATATACTTATTCGCGGTGGATAAGTATTTCTCCTGTATGTATCCCTTTACAAACATGTAAACTCACATAGTAGTAGGACGTCCATCATCCACCCACAAATTGGGCAGACGATCTTATGAAGACCACAGGATCACCCTGGATGCAAGCCGCTCCCAACCGGTCCTATTGGAAGTCTTTAGGGGAGGCCAATGTTCAGCGGTGGACGTCTTAGGGTGCTCTCACATCTATCGACGCGGAATCGGCTTTTTCCGTCGCCCTTTCTCTTTCTGTCGCTTAGAACTGCCATTTGCTAGACCGAGACAGAAAGCATAATGCGATAGCACGCGGTGGAATCCTCGAGGCGGCCGCGTGCTATCGCATTGTCTCGGTCTAGCAAATGGCAATGGCAAAGCGATAGATGTGGGACTACCCTTACGGCAGATATAATGATGAAAACTCACATAGTGTACATAAACAGCGAGACCCGGAACAATTCATACAAATATTTACTCCGTGCGTATAACCTGCGATCCAATCGATAAAAGTCCGCTCCAACTTTTGCGTAAAAGCCTAACTTAAAGGGCTATTACAGGACACCGTGGATTTTAGTCATTACAAGTCTGACAGTCCCTCACGTCTTACCTACTGGGTAGGATGACTCATTTGATGATTTTACCGCGTTAAAAAAATGGACGTTGGGCTAGCCGCTCACTGTTATTTTCTGCCGCTGTGACGGTGCATTTTTGTTTCCCCGTCGAGTTCACTGAATATGGTGACAAATAGTTTCTAGATCTAGCTAATCTCCATAGAATTCTACTGAGTGGCAGAAACTCTCTGCGACAAAAAGTCGCAATCAACGTAATTCCGTTTTATTTGTATTTAGAAGTTCTAGAAGACAGGCCAGGTCTATTTGATTTGAATTTCTAAGTTCTAGAATACAGGCCACGGACAAAAAACTATTTGATTTGAATTTAGAAGTTCTAGAATACAGGCCACAGATAAAAAACTTTTTGGTTTAAAAGTTCTAGAATACAGGCCACGGTCAAGGAACTATTTGATTTGAATTTAGAAATTCTAGAATACAGGCCACGGACAAGGAACTACATAATTATCTGATTCGTTTTAGCAGTTCTAAAATACAGGCGACAGACAATGAACTATTGGATTTAAATATAAAAGTTCTAGAATACAGACCACAGACAAGGAACTGAGCATAACGAACAAGGAGTTTCACAATCAGCCAGAGAGTAACCGGTAGAAGTTTTTATTCTGCGGCTTGACAATAAACATCTGACGCGCCATGACATATTACGTCACGTCACATTTTCTTGTCGATGGATTGAGTCGGATTGAGTCATATTATCGACCTATATACGAGTAGGTTCATTTGTGCATAATCATCTTTTTTAAACTTCTTTCTTCCTTCATAAAATAGCTGTTTCCCGCGGATTCGTCAACCACGCCCCCTATTTTAGGTCTACAACCGTATCTACCGTAAGACCGGCCAACATTGCCCTTGGCGGATATCTTTGCCCAAACACGAAAAATAACTAAAATCTTGAATTGTAAATAAATTTAAATAGCTGACAACATTATTAAATCTTTAGAGTAAACTAGACTATTTTCCTGACAAAACAAAGTATTAGTTACTTCGCTAAGTTCACTCAGCTGTCGGCGAGACATGTTTAAAGTAGGACTAGTCTGAGGTGGTGCCAAAATCTTGTTTTACGTTTTTACACACTGACAGCGTACGACATCTCTCAGGTAAGTTATTTCAATATTCCAAAAATAAAAAGAACCAAGCTTCATTTCTATGCTAGTTTGAGACCAATAAAACGTAAAATCTTCAAGATAATGCAGTGGGCAATGATTCCCGAGCTTGCATGAACATAGGAGTGACAACATTGCCCACAGCAAAAATCGTGTTAGGGATGGCACCCATTATATCTAGTAAGAGTTAACTCAGTTTTATCAAGCAAAATGTTTTTATAATTCCTATGTTAAAACTCTTTTTAAAAGTAAATACTATTTTTTTACGTTACAACGTCTGCCTGGCATGCCTTGCAAGGATTATTTTTCCTTGTAATCTTTGTTATACCATTTTTTTTTAATTTCTTTGTAAGATTTGTTTTAGAATCTTTAATATTAACCTTAAGTACAATAATACGTGGAGCATACAGTGCAGGACTGCCCAGCTTGGGCGGCGCACCGACGTGTCCTCACGGCTGCGATAGGCGGAGACCTCTCGCGCCCGGCACTGGTTTCGGCCATGCTGCGGGGCGAGACGGAGTGGGAAGCGGTCGCCTCCTTCTGCGAAGCAGTAATGCTCGCGAAGGAGGAGGCGCGCCGCGAGCGAGAGAGGACAGAGTCCTCCCTCCGCCCCAACCGCGGTGTAGGACGCCCACGGCGACGAACGTCGCGCGACTATCTCCGGCCACCGTAGGCGCGGGCATGCGGGCAGCGAGTAAAGGGCAACTCGCTGCCCGACCAAGGACCATGCCCGGGTCGACGGCGCGTTGTGTCCCACGCGCGCCTCAAAGAGCGTCAGCATAATGACGGGGCCCCCCTCTCAGAGGGCCAAAGCCTGCCGGGGTCGCGGGATTATTCCCTTACCGTGACCCCGGAACGTAACAGGCTATGAAGGACACCGTGGATTTTAGTCAGTAGAAGTCTGACAGTCCCTCCCGCCCTGCCCGGGGTTGGAGGACTCATTTGATGATTTTACCACGCTAAAAAAAAAAAAAAAAGTACAATAATACGTGCAATTTATAACTATTGTACCTGACTGATTTATTATTTATAAAAGATTTTATTTAAAAGCAGATTATTATTTATTACATTAGTGTGTGGCAACCCTAGCCCACCGTTTCAGTTTGTATGAAAAAGCAGCTGGTGTGTAGTGTAACATTGCCCACCTCAGTAAAATTAAAAATATAACGTTTTTGATATATTGATCATGAAGGATGGCAACTTTGCATGATTCTCTAAAACATATCTTATTTTCAAAGCTCTAGAGCTGATAGTTTTAGAGAAATTAAGGGTGGGCAATGTTGGACGGTCGTGCGTATAATTTTGCCCGGCTCTTTAATTGCCTTTTTCTCGGATTCTGTTAAAGCTAGAAGCTCCAGATTTCGTGATTTGAAGCCTATAATAGTAATTGTCACCATGGTGTACTTGATTACGAGCTCTGATCAGTATTTTTTTTGTAATCTCAAAAATAAGAAAGAAAGCGGGCAATGTTGGCCGGTTTTACGGTACCTAATTATAGAGTTATCCCCATCCTGAAGTTTCATAGTTAAACAAGACGCCTCTGGGAACCCTACAGGCTTCTGACAAGCCTCTGACATGGCTATATTTTGCCTGTAAAGTTTAGGAGACGAGCCAATTGCCATTAATCCAACTCTGCGTTTGTAACTGCGAAATATTAGTTGGGAATAACAACTATACATTTAACTAAAACCGGAAAATTCGCGAAAACAACATTAGAGTAACTCATTAAAACAAAATCGTAACATATGCGAATGACGCAGTTTTTTTTACTCTTATCAGAGACATACTTAAGTCGTTAATTTTATTCTCATTTAATAAACCACAAAAACAAAACGTGTGTTACTTGAACAAGTTTCAATTTTTTTTTTTTTTTATTATACTTATTATGTGACAAAAACATATTTTAGTATATGAACTAGATTTCTAAGAAAATGTTATTCACTTATTCATTAATTAAAATTAATTTAAACTTATATGACTTTGAATAATTAACGAAGTCATTTAAAATGTTGTATTCAACCACGCGTGCAGACTCTGGTAAAAAAAAGAAATTAAGAATAAAACTTCTACTGACTTTATAGGAGTAACTTTTTTTAAATGAAAAAAAAACCTAACCTCCCAACACGTGATATAACTAAACACGTGATTCAAATTATAACAAAGATTATAGAAAAATCAACAAGCAATAATCACTATTCATAAAATAACAAAAAAAAGTGGTTTCTTACGTCATATTAATCAAAATCGGAAGATTTATCCTCAAAACTAGATAATAAAACGATATTCTATCAAATCAATTTAAATTTTTATGATAATTTTCTTTATTTATTACGAGGAAAATACTAAATCTTAATTAAGGAAATGCAAATATCAGTTTGTAAGTCGCTGAACAATTTTGGTAAAGGGATATTATAAGTAATAATGTTTTTTTTTTATGATGACATCTAGCAAGTCAAGCTAGAGGAGGTTGTGAACTGGATAACCAGACTTTTCTGAAAGTTGGCAACGTCGCAAACAGAGTTGTCAAATATTAAATAATTTTTGATTAATTTTATAAATGTGCTTTAAGAAAATAAGAAACATGGCTCTGTAGTGCACTAAAAAATTGTTTGGGGAATGCAATAAAATTAGTATCGTAACACCGAATATAATGTATAGTTTTAGATGTAAAAAAAGCATTTTTAGAAACTTTCCAAATGCCTTTTATACACCTGAAACGGTTACTAACAACATCAAACTCAGTGTTTGATTTGCCTTTAAATCAATTTTCTAGTGCACTACAGGAACATATTTTTTATTTCCATACAGTGACATTGCCAAAGTAATTAACACTTGTAAATATTTGACAGCTGTTAGTGATATTGCCAACTTTTTGGTAATACGACCACCCGCTAAGGCGCGGGACACATAGAAAAGACGTAAGACGCAGGCGGGGCGGAGACATTTATATATCTCTTCGGTGTCTCTTTCATACAAAATGTATAGAAGCATCAGAAAGCACAGAAGATTTGGGGCGCGGCCGTGACTCTCATACATATTCGCCCGTCCGCGACAAAAGCTGGTAGGCATTAAACGGGAAAATATATTCTTTATACATATTCAAAAAATCGTAGTAAAATCTAAACGCTATACGAATTTCGGTAGAACCGGTCCCTTATCCGTAGAAATTCCTAAATATCGGTTCGTTCAAGACCGCTGACGCTGGTAGTTGTAATACATACTTCTTACTGACCTATCTCAAACGTGTACAGAAAATCGCGGAAAACCATTACTTAAAAAACAACAATTATCATTTATTAGCGAACTTTATCGTATTTTGCGTATCTAAATGGACCAATTATCTGTTCGCTGATTTTAACTTGAATATTAATTACTGCTGGTTTTTTTATTAGAATGATATCATCAGCTTTATTTCTCTTTAGCGTGGTAAAATCATCAAATGATTCTTCTTACCCAGGGCAGGGCAGGAAGAAGTGTCTGACGTGTACTGACTGAAATCCACGGTGTCCTTCAATAGCCTTTTAAGTTCCGGGGTCACCTTAAGAGCGCTAAAAACGGTACAGAACCAATTCCGCTATCGTAGGTGTTTTTAACTATAGTTTAATGAAACTCTTTGTGAGTTATTCAAAACAGCTAGAACCGAAGATCTACCTAACAGAGTATAAGACGGGGACGCGGGGTATGATGGGAAATCACACACTTAGGCAAACTTAACACAATACCTGTGACAATACTAACGTAGCGCAAGCGCCAACAGGACGCCATTTTGTTAATGGCCGTTGCAAATGATGTCCTAAGTATGCCTAAAGAGTGTATGTCCCCATTATACATCGCGTCTCCGTTATTTATACACTGGTCCCTTAAAGATCTTACAGATTTTTGTTCCGTGCGGCAAACTAACCCGCGATATACAGGACAGCAATCAATCACTAAGTCACTGCCCATCAAAAACACCTTGAACAGCCCAATTTCTCCTCATCATCATCAGCTGAGGTTTTCCCCAAATATGTCAGGGTCGGCTTCCAGTATAACCGGATGCAGCTGAATGCCAAGATTTTGCATGAGCAGTCTATCACACAGTTTCTGGGAAATCTATATAGTTCGTTATAAAAAAAAAAACAGCCAGAGCGAATCTGAGTCGCACAGGAAAGGTTCCGTACCATTATCTATAAAAACGGCAAAAAAATAAGGGACCCTTAATCAAGAAAAAAAATCAGAATAGATAAATATTTAATACTAGCGCTCCGCCCGCGACTTCGTCCGCGTGATTTTCGAATTTTGCCTTTGTGAATTTCTAGTCCCGGCCACCCTCTATCAATCAATATTCAACAAAAATTCTATCAAACCGCAATATTCCGTTTTAGGAAACACCTAGGCCCTAAAAATTTAAGACTCCTAACTACCAACCCCAATACAAACTTTTAGGGGTGGAATTTCGTATCATCCTCTCTTAGTGAGAACCTGTATCCTAAATAGAACCCCCCTGCAATGTTGAGTCCTCTAATTACAAACACCAAAAACAACCCCTAAGGGGTCGAATTTTGTAAAATACTGTCTAAGTGAGAACCTAGGTCCTAAAACAATCCTCATGCTGAAACTCCTAGCATCTGTAGCAACAAAGTTTCATACAAACTGTCAACCCCAAAACAGCCCCTTAGGGGTAGAATTTCAGAAAATAGTGCCTTGGTGTGCATTTACGTCATAAAAGAACAACCTTGCAAAATTTAATACTCCTAGCATTTGTAGAAACGAAGTTTCATACAAAATATAAACACAAACCCCTAAATCAACCCCTTGCGGTCTATTTTCACAAAACACCCGTAACTACGTCCAAAAACGAATTTCTATGCAAAATTTGAGTCTCCAAACCATCAACCCCGAAAAAGCCTCTTAGGGGTCGAATTTTTTTGGATCCGGCGGTTGGGACTCGACGTGGCGCTGCACAAGACGGAGGCCATGTGTTTTCATGGCAGCCGTAACGCGCCACAGTCGCGTTACAGCATTACGGTGGAAGGAGTTCCAATCGGCGTCAAGGGGACGATGAAGTACCTGGGACTCGTCCTCGACAGCCGGTGGAACTTCAGGGAGCATTTCCTGAGTTTGGCCCCAAAGCTGAACCGTACAGCAGCCGCCCTCAGGCGACTGCTGCCCAATCTCAGCGGGCCAAACGCTTCCTGCCGTAGGCTGTACGCTGGCGTCGTGCGGTCCATGGCCCTCTACGGGGCCCCTGTGTGGGCTCTGAGCATCCGGACGCGACCACAGAAGCTGGTCGCATGCCAAAGGGTCATGGCTATCTGAATGATCCGGGGATACCGCACGATTGCCGGCGAGTCGGCCAACCTCCTTGCCGGATTGCTGCCTTGGGATCTGGAGGCGACTGCCCTCCAGCGCGTCTATGAGTGGCGCGTGGAGGCGCAGCGCCGGGGCGTGACCCCGCTTCCTCGAGAAGTCGAGGCGCGGCGGGAAGAGCTCCGGCGCGATCTCAGGGCAGTATGGAAGGAACGACTGTCGCGACCGAAGGCCGGGCACGCCGCAATTGCGGCGGTAAGACCCCTCTTTGAGGAGTGGCTGGAGAGAAGTCATGGCGTCCTGACCTACCGCTTGACGCAGGTCCTCACCGGACACGGAAGTTTCGGGAGGTACCTGTGTCTGATGCGAAAGGAGGAGACGCCTGGGTGTCACTACTGCGAAGATCGCCCGGAGGACACGGTGGAGCATACGGTGCAAGACTGCCCAGCTTGGGCGGAGCACCGACGTGTCCTTACGGCTGCGATAGGCGGAGACCTCTCGCGCCCGGCATTGGTTGCGGCCATGCTGCGGGGCGAGACGGAGTGGGAAGCGGTCAGCTCCTTCTGCGAGGCAGTAATGCTCGTTAAGGAGGAGGCGGGCCGCGAGCGAGAGAGGACAGCGTCCTCCCTCCGCCCCAGCCGCAGTGGTAGGCGCCCACGGCGACGGACGTCGCTAGATGATCTCCGGCCACCGTAGGCGCGGGCATGCGGGCAGCGAGTAAAGGGCAACTCGCTGCCCGACCAAGGACCATACCCGGGTCGACGGCGCGTTGTGTCCCACGCGCGCCTCAAAGAGCGTCAGCATAATGACGGGGCCCCCCTCTCAGAGGGCCAAAGCCTACCGGGGTCGCGGGATTATTCCCTTACCGTAACCCCAGAACGTAACAGGCTATGAAGGACACCGTGGATTTTAGTCAGTAGAAGTCTGACAGTCCCTCCCGCCCTGCCCGGGGTTGGAGGACTCATTTGATGATTTTACCACGCTAAAAAAAAAAGGGGTCGAATTTCGCAAAACCGTCTTAGTGAACATTTAGTTCTTAAAAAGAACCCCTCGCAAAATTCGAGACGCCTCCTAGCACTTGTAGTAACAAAGTTTCATACAAACTACCAAACACAAAAACAAACCCTTTTGTGGTCGGATTTCGCAAAATCCCGCCATGGTGAGCATCTAAGTTCTATAAAGGAACCCAGTGCAAAATTTGAGGCTTCTCGCACTTATAGTAACAGAGTTTCATACAAACTGTCAACCCCAAAAACAACCTCTTATGGATCAGATTTCACAAAATTTCCACGTTGGTGAGCATTTACATCTTAAAGAGTACCACCATGCAAGATTTGAGACGTCTAGCACTTGTACTAAAAAAGTTTCATACAAACTGTCGACCCCAAAAACAAACCCCTCAGGGGTCGGATTTCGCAAAATCCCGTCATAGTAAGCATCTACGTTCTAAAAAGACACCCCATGCAAAATTTAGAATTCCTAGCACCTGTAGTAGCGAAGTTTCATACAAACTATCAACCCCAAAAACAACCCCTTAGAGGCCGAATTTCGCAAAATCCGTTCTTAATGCTCACCTACGAGGTATAAGGAGGGCTTATGCCAAATTTCAAGTTTCTAGGCCCAGCGGTTTGGGCTGTGCGTTGTCAGATCAGTCAGTCAGTTTTGAATTTTATATATATAGATAGATAAGAACCTTTACAGAAACCGGAATAATCAGAGGTGAACGCCCTAAAAACTGGCCTCTATCAGTAATTTAAAATATTTAGGTATTTAAAATAACAGTATTTTTTTTACATTAACTCTCACTAGGAATTTCTCCTTTGTCGTGGGTTCGTTTACAAACATATAAACTCACATACACAAACACCCGGACCCGAAACAACTGCTTGTGGCAACATTTGAAAGTTTTACAAACATTTATTTGTACTGGCAACTCTAAGGCCAGTGCATTGCCTAATTTGAGCGGCAATCTAAATTTTTCTCATGAATAATTGATAAATTAATAAACTAGTGATATGGCCCCGTTTTAATCGAATGTTTATTGACCTCAAAATACGTCAGTTTTGCCATTTTGATATTATCCGGACGTCCTTTACTGACATTTTGTAAGTTATATAATAAATGTTAAATCTAAGTTATTTAATAGTAGCCATTTATTTTATAGATATGTACGCAAGGCTTCAAATTTACTTACGCGAAACCAGTATAAGCTGACCAATCATTGTGTGGAAAGATCATAGAAAGCGGGGCCAAGATAGACTAGTCATTTAAAACTTTATATGTATCCGCGTGTACGTAGTTAGGTAGTGATAAAATTAATAAAATATTAGTGTTCATTAAAATACTAATAAGTTTTAGTGTAGGTCAATTATTTTTAAACGTGACATTGGCATTTCAGTTAATATGCAATAAAAACATTTATGTATAAAGAATTTTTATTCTTTATTGACCTGACATAATCTGTGTATTCTTTTCTGAAGATTGTTGAAGGTTGGAGTCAGTCGTGGTTGCCCCCTAATATTTTTTTTTTTTTCATCTGTTGCTTGAAAATCAGAAACAAACAGAATGTAGAAAACATTCTGTTGGTTTCTGATTTTGCTACATTGGAAAAAAACATATTTTTAACACTATGAAAATTTTTTTAGTTACTATACTGTAAGAATTTTATAGTGTTCCTACACTGACGGAAAATGTGAACAAAAATATTTATTAAAATAACAGAAAATATTTACTAATTTAGGTATATTTTTAACATCATTTTTAGTTTTCTTTATTACTAATTGACAATTCGACAATAGGCTAGTTGCCTAAAAAAATGTAATTAGTCCGTCTTTTAGATTATTCAAAATTATGGGACACGTATTTTTTTATTTGTAAATTAGACCAAAAATAACAAAGATTTATAGCCTATTAAAGTTATGTGTGACTTCACGATGCGTGGCATTTTTCACGCAGAGTGACGTCACAGGTAACTTAAATAGGCTATTATCTTTGTTCTTTTTTGTTTAATCGAAAAAAGAAAAAATACATGCCCAATATTATACTATAATCTAAAATACGGACTTAATAGAATGTAATTATTTTGACCCTGGAAACTACCCTATTGACAATTATTAATTATTTGACAATACGCTAACTAACAATCAGACATGAACATTTCCTTTGTATTAAAACGTGGTCAGAATTTGAACAATCGCCATTTTGGCTACACGGAAAGAAACACCTACAAATTATTTCAATGCTAAATAATATAATTATTATAAATTGTTGATCAGATAAAATAGTGTTACGATTCGAGATGTAAGTCTATGTCTAGACATATTTTATTAGGCGCACTAAATAAATGCCCAATACACGCCACATAAATGCCTTTGCCCAGGCTTTTTGCTCGGTTAAGTTTTTGCTTACTTTTAACATAACAAAGTTAGTGTTTTTATGCCCGATTGCCCAGTGACCGGGAATTTATTTGAACGTAAACCTAATGAGATGCCCAATATTGGTATATTGGGCATCTCATTAGGTTTACGTTCAAACAAATTCCCGGTTCAAATAATTACAAAACGGGCATAAATATGGTATATTTATGCCCGTTTTGTTAACAAACTAGCGACCCGCCCCGGCTTCGCACGGGTGCAATGCTGATATTAAATACACTACAGAAAAACTGTGAACGTTGTATATAAAAACATAGCGGCCCGCTCCGGCTTCGCACGGGTATAAATTATATAGCCTATGTGATTAAAATCGATCCAGTAGTTTTGATTTATTCATTAAGGGCCTCCGCGCCTTTTAAGCCGTAAAAACGTTACATTCTAAAGCAAACTCCTGATTAACGGCTGGGTGTAAAGATTAAAAAAAAATATATGTTGAATGTATATTCATGTACAACAATGTGAGTAAATTTTATTTTCTTATGACAAATATTTGAACTGTAAAAAAATATTTAACAACACGCTATTTTGTTCAAATAAATGCTCACTCCTTCTAAACGGCTTCTTTTATTTAAAATGTTTTTGAATAGATCAATCGGTGTTAAAATTTACTACAATGTGAGTAACGCTCATGTAAATCAGTCAATATTTTACAAAGAATATGTTGAAAATTGAGATTTCCACATATAAAAACCGGGCGAAGGCGGGTTTTTGCAGCTGTTTCTGCCTAGCTGCATAGTCTATGATATCATTTTGAGGTATCGCGGTATGCTCGGGACATATTAATATGTGCGGTGAAGATATGAAAATGTGCGTTTAGCTCCGTCTGGATGTTCAAGGTCATTGAGGGTACTATGCGCCTTAATGCCCGTGGCCCGCACGCGTTAAATTTGGAGTAAAACAATCCCCCTTTCCCTATACCATGAACATTTCCTGCTATCTTTGGAATATCTAAATTCATACACTAAATTTTTACTTATTTAGTTTTTAAATTTTTAACAATTTATTTTATTTTTACAACATATTACGGAATCACTACATAGTATAAAACAAAGTCGCTCTTGCCGCACCGGGCGGCCGGCCGGTACCGCCGCAAACGCTACGTCCCGCAATTTTTAAATCTGTAATATCTTCGAAAATATTCACTTAAATCACACGGTGTAAAGGGCCATATAGATCTAGATTAAAAGAACAATGTATTCAAGGTATTTAATTGGTTAAGGATCAATGCTGTATTGGTTAAAATCGCTTCGAAAATTAGCCATTATTTGTCGTAAAAAGTAAATGACAAAAAAAAAGTTATTGTGGGTTATCCATAAGAGATAGACATATACCATCGCGGACTTTTCTGTAGACCTTTTCAATGTGTACAATACTTAGTACATTATTTTGATAAAACTCGTAAGGTTCAGCCTGCGTTTGCAATGTAAGCGGAAAAAATTTAATTATTTACGACATCACATTAGAAACCTCAAAAACAACAGTACTTCTCTACTATTTAATGGATGTTGAATCACTCTATCTATTAAAAAAAACCGCATCAAAATCCGTTGCGTAGTGTCAAAGATTTAAGCGTACAAAGGGACATAGGGACATAGGGACGGAGAAAGCGACTTTGTTTTATACTATGTAGTGATATGTTTTTGCCTCTCTGTCTGCCTGCCCCCAACTGTAGTCACGATTGATTACTTTGTATATTAGACCTTATTATCTAGGTGATAATACAATTTGTTATGTCTACGAGTCGTATAGGTCAACAGTGCAAGCACTGCACGAGATCGGTCTAAACGGGCACTTTAAGCAATATTCCTAATGAGTCACTTCATGCATTTCCAGCAAATTCATCGGCTATTGTTCTATTATTCATTTACGAAGCAATAATTCATTTATAAAGTGCAAGCAATCATGTATCGAAGAGCCGAAACCTGTAGATCGAAGACTGAAATATGTAATTATGTTTTTTTCAAAATTTAAATACCTTTTATTTAGGAATAAATCACAATACAAAATGACAGTTTTGCGTCTCACATCGCCTCAATCATTAGGATTATTGCTCAGTGGCCGTTTTAGAACAACAGTATTGCCAGCATCGTGCTTTGCCGCGATTTGATGCCACTGCATTATGTAGTACAGTCGATTTGCGTGGATTCGACGCAACTTTACCTCTTTGTACATTTTTTTTGCGTTTTTGAGTCACTTGGGAAGATAAAATCGAGATAAAAACTATCCTATGTGTAAGTCCAGACTATAAATGATCTGTGTACTTAATTTCCAAATCCGTTCAACATTTTTTGTGTTCGAAAGAGTAACAATCATCCAAACTCACAAGGTCCCACATAAATAATAATAATCATCATCCTTTTACCAAATATATTAGTGTTGGATTCCAGTCGAATCTGAATATCAGTATTTTACATGGAGGGACAGCCTATCGCACCTCCCAATCCAGTAACTGGGTAATACGATACCCCATGGTAAGATTGGTGTCAGTCTTTTAGAGCTTCTGCCTATTAATAACGACTGTCAAAGATCTATAAATGACAGTCGGGACAAAGGCTTTACGTGCTTTCCGAGGCACGGGGGAAACTCGCTATTACAGAAGGTCACCCATCCACAGACCAACCTAGGAAATCGCGGCTTAATCTGGAAGATCGCCCTGTGTGTAATTATTTAGCCTCCAATATTAGTAAGTTAAGATGTAACTTAGCACAGCTTTTGTTCTGATAATATGATGATATGAAACTGAATATCTAATACTGTAACGGCAACTTGTCTTCAATAAGTCCTGTAAATTTCTTTGAATGCCACGAGAACTTTAAAATACCTAGAAACCATTACGAAACCACACACAAGGTTTCTTATATTTTACTTATGGTGACTAATGGTATTATAATTATTTAAACGCAAAATCTTTACAAATGGTATTAGCACATCCCCAAAAAAAATGTATGCTGTGTGTGTATGTGTTAATTAAGTTAATTTTCTTCACCTTTGCTTTGAAAAATACAGACGTTTTATTTACTTTAATAATTATACTTTGTTATTAGAACATGAGCCCTGAATCCTTCTGTAGAGCACCATTTTGTTTAGCTTTTCCTCAACTATACCTACTGGTGTTAGCTTCCAGTCATAAAACCAATACCAGTCAAATTTTTCATGCATGACTGTGGCGACTATCTGACCTCCACAACCCAATTTATGGGTAAGACCCCTTCAAAAGACTGCAGATTGTCAAACTTTTAAGATTCTGACAAAAAGACTTTATTAGAAGACCCTGTTTATAGCAGAGCGCGAGCGTAACCAGCCCAACTCTAGCTGCTAGAGTATTTTTCGAACAATGTTTTTGAAAAATTTAAATAAAAATACCAATGTGCATTAAGCCACGAATTGTTGAAAGACTTTTTTTTTAGCGTGGTAAAATCTTGAAATAAGTCCTCCCACCCCGAGCAGGGCGGGAGGGACTGTCAGACTTGTACTGACTAAAATCCACGGTGTCCTTCAATAGCCCTTTATTATGTTCTGGGGTCACGGTGATGGAATAAGTCCTGGGACCAATACGTCCCGCGACCGATAAGTCCCGCGACCATTGTTGCATGACTTACAACTAATCTAAATCTATTAGTTAAAATATGTGAGTTTAAATATTTGTACCCATGATACAGGAATAATTCCTAATGAGGAGCAACGTTCTTTTTTTGGAACGAAGTTCCTTATCGCGCGTTGTGAAAGGGGGCTAGATGGAAAAAAATGTTACGAAAAGTTGTCACGATACTTTTTGGAACGAAGTTCCTTATCGCGCGTTGCGAAAGGGTGCTAGAGCTCAAAGAGTGAAGTGGAGTGGAGTGGAGTGGAGTGGAGCGGAGCGGAGTGGAGCGGAGCGGAGCTGAGCGAAGTGGAGTGGAGTAGAGTGGAGCGGAGCGGAGCTGAGCAGAGTGGAGTGGAGTGGAGTCGCGACGATTATTTTTATTGAGTGTATACAGTAACTTCGTTCCATCCGGGTGTCCCTTGACACCTCTCGAGTTTTTTTTTTAATATAGAAACGATGTTGTATTTAACTTCAATTTCACACACGCACTAAAAAAAAACATATTGCAATATTTTACGTTCGCTTGCACCAAAATGACATTGAAAACGTTCATGTCAGCATTTGAACTTTCGGGCCCCACACGCACATATACAGATACATAAAACGTGTTAGGTAACAGATTGCACATAAGTGGTCACTTTGGTTGGAGAGCAACCTTTCAAAGAATTTACGTTTTTTTTTTTGTAGGTTGTTGTAGGGTTGATTTATTTAAATTTATGGAATGACTTTTATTTAAAATAGTATTTTTTAATTTAAATTTTAATTGAGTACCCACTTATTTATTTTTCATGTTTGCAAAATATTTACCTATCTTGGTTTCATCCCACTTAATATTTTTAATTTTTATTTGTATGGTTAGAATTTTGTAAGTACCTACTTACTTATTATTAGGGTATATTATTATTTCTGAAAAATAAAAAAGACACGCAACATTAAAACTTTCTAATTTTATTTGATTAGAAAAATAAGATCTATTTGATAAAATATTAAGTAGGCACAAAGATTGAAGTCATTTTTTTAATAACCCCTGATGTCCCCTTATGACAAAAGGCCACGGCCACAAAGATATAGGAGAGTCCCAAGTATTCCACAGTATTTTTTTTGGTACCTATCCTTTTTTTTACGTGGTAAAATCATCAAATGAGTCCTCCCATCCCTTACTGTCAGACTTGTACTGACTAAAATCCACGGTGTCCTTCAATAGCCCTTAAGTTCCGGGGTCACGGTAACGAGATAAGTCCCGTGACCCCGACAGGAAAAAAAAAATTATCAAATTAAAAAATAATATGCAAAAAAACTTTACATATCCCTAAGCGATAGTAATAGACAGTATCGCTACTCTCAATCAAATTAATCGACCACCATAACCTTACCATAAGCACACCATAAGGTCGACAAGTCTCTCTAACTAAAAACATATTTAAAATGCACGTCATGCAATAATAAAGTACTAGTATTTATGTAAATATTTCGTACGTATTTTGATTTATTTCAAGGGTATCAATCGATGCAGTTACGGATAATGTTTTTTTTTTTACTATTCCATTGCCACTTTGGTACATTTATTGCTTTCCACGTAATATTGCTTTCCACGTAATATTGCTAATCGCTAGCAGTGGCGCTCACTGGGGTCAGGTCCTATGAAGGAGATGCCTGAATCTCAACATTCAATTACGGTGTTTATCATTTTGTTACAATATTCGTAGTTGAGGATATGCATCTATTCATCATCATCAGCCGGAAGACGTCCACTGCTGAACATAGGCCTCCCCCTTAGACCGCCACGCCGAACGACAATTCGCCACTTGCATCCATCGGCTGCCCGTGACCCTCACGATGTCGTGGGTCTACCTAGTGGGATCTATTACTTAATGCTATTTAGATGACAGTGGGGTGGTTAAACTGAACAAAGAACTGAACAAAAATCGACAAAGACTTAGTGAGTTTTGGGTATCGCCTTAATGGAGGCTTTAGTGTGCGCCACTGCTAGCGCTCAAAGCTTGATGGATTGTGTATGATTGTGGTATATATGCTATGGTTGATAATAAAGCTGAAGCTATTATTTCGTTAAGAAATCTACCTCGGTAGGACCCTAAATTAAACCATTTCCGGACTTCACTTCTAACATAAATCACATAGGAAGACACAGTGGCGATCAATCCCCTAATCACGTATTCACTTCGTCTTGACTTCGTCCCTGTTCACTGGCTGCCCATCACACCGTAACGAGCCACCATAGCTGTCACTTTCACTCATCACACGGTGTGACTGTGTGACATTTCAATTATTTATGTAAGATTTATAAATATTAATATGATACATCAATCTTTTGTTATATGAGTTGCGACTGATCGTCTGTTGTTTTTTTTTTCTGGTTTTGCTTGAGTTTTCTATCGATAATGTTATCTATAGTCCAGATAATAAACTACTTTTCTCGATTTGGTAATCATAAAAACATCAGGTCCCAAGAAATAAAAATTTTGTAGTCTCAAATCAGATTCGACTTGTAATCTGATTCTGTAAATTTGTTTTTTGTATATACTCACATACTTATTTCACTCATACGAGTATCATTCATTCAGTCTCACCGCCGTGCCAACTAGCTTAGCGATTACTAGACATAGCATTTATGTATGGTCCAGAGATGACACCGTGGACCCCACTCCCATACATAATTATACTCGCGGACCGCCAGGGTTCCGCGGACCACAGGTTGGGAAACACTGTTCTAGGACATGTGACATCCACAAACACCTGTGGTAGATTTATAGCCCTTTGTCACATAGATGGGAGTAAAAATCTTCATAAGTGCCAGAGTAAAGCTTACAAAATAGCATTCCCCTGATCATTCACTGAGAATTGCTACCCAAACGACTTTTACTGCGACGACTTTTAAAAAACAGCTGACCGCGTCATCCTAGTTTTCTCTTAGACCAAGGACCTCGACACTGGGCCCCTGATTAACGAAAATGTCGTTTTCCACTTGTGTCGACAATTTGCTAAGATACGAGGTCGATGACATAACTAAGGTTGGCACACTGTTCCGGTCATCCGAGATCACACGTAACGCGTTGCATCAAGTATCTGCGAGTGGGCGCGTTTCCATTGATGTCGACACGATTTTGACGACACTTCTTTGTTTTAGTTGTTGATTTTGATGCAAACAAGCAGGTTTGAATTAATCAGAAGAAAGACTTTTTTAAATATTAAGATGACTTTAAATTCAGCTAATTACAACTCCAAGTTCAATTATATGTCAAATATTAAATAAATTATTTTGTTAGGCACGTTCGTGACTAGCATATCAAAAAACTAACATAATCATCAATCAAAGACCCTGCATGCGTTATTAATTTGAAAACCAGGGTGATTGTAATGTAATTATATAAAAAGGTATGGATGTTTTAAACCATTTGTCAAAAATTAGGTACAACGTTTTATTTTAAAATCATTACCAAGTTATACCTAGATAAATGTGTGAATTTTATAAGAATAAAATAAGCGCCATTGTATTCTTCAATCAAATGTATGACGTTTATAGAATACTAATTGCCTTCAAATCTTCATTTTGAAATTAAAAGACAATGGATAGGTATTATAAATAAGTCATAAATGATCACACGACCACAATATTATTGGACTTTTGGTCTTTGACCGAGCATTAAAAGAATTCTTAGAACGATTTTGAGATGTCTGTTAAATAATAATTAGGTACTTAATTAGTTTATTAAGCTATTATCAATCTAGTACATGCTAAAATTATGTCCAAACTATAATAAAAACTAATATTATGTACAAAAAAAAAAGGGCGTCAAAGAATACGTCCACATCGCTGTCAACGGGAACAGTGCCCAGAACGCTGGCAGCATTGGTACTTAATTAACTGACTTTTTTGTTACGATTTGAAACAACTTAACAATTCCTGTAAGTCGCTATTAAACAAGAAAGTGCAAGTTTTTTTTAAATCGTTTCTTATAATTGCCTAATCTTCTAGGCGCATGGAGTTTTGCAATGGGCATCTAACCTTCTCAATCTAAATTTAACAGAACTTTAAAAGTGTAACATAAATTAAAGTCAACACGCTAATCCCCGATGTAATATCCAAATGGGTTCCTAAACGGAATACCACAAAAAAAATATACTTACTGTACAAGTGTACAATTTACACTTCACACTTCACTTCAAAAACAAAAAATGTACGAAAAAAAGTCGACACGTATAACATTGGACAATCACCTCAATCGCACGCACACACGCGTACTCATTAAATAAAGGCTCGTACATTAACACGGTCGTATTTGTGTGCGTACTAAAGAGTTCAGTGGGCCAAACCAACAGGTTTCAACGCCGGACTATGGATACGACCCCGTTTTCATACAAACTTGCATAGATTGTATTTAAATTTTATGTGGATTTTTAAGTGGATTCCGCATTTTTGCTCTGTTTTTGTGACATTTGAATCTTTGACGTAGTTTAGATTTGGTATTATTATTCACTGTCATACATACTAGATTCCGCGCCAGCAGATGACCTTTTGACGCACTGCCGTCCTTTGACTAGAGTGCCGTTAAGTACAAAAATCACTTTTTGAGATACGGGGGAAAAACGGTAGAAAAAAATTAAATTGATGCTACTTCCTAACCAGGAGTCGTATTCGAAACTTTTAAATACCAAAAAAAATATTTTAAAAGGCTCTTTTAGACAGTGCAGCTGACTGTAAAAAACGATCCCGTAAATTAGAGAAAATAAACATTTTACCATTTTGTTAAAGTAATCTTTAAAATATCTAGCCCTAAAATCATAACTATACTGCCGTAATGCATACCTTAACGGCATTTTTGCTAATGGTTTTGAACTAAAAATTAAGTTATTTACCACACTTAAAAAAGTTATAATAATACTAACTTTAAAAGCCGCTAAAAACGCTTAATGTCAATGTAGGTTAGCATTAATTGCCTAAACAAGTAGAATCGTACCATGCTATATTGCCGCTAAGATACTTAACGGCAATCAAGAGAAGTAAATTTCAATAATTATTTAATCAATTTTTTGCCGCAGATATTTTTTTTTGTTTATTACATAACTTAATTGTCGCTAAATACAAAACATTTCATGATAACGGCATTTTAGATTTGCATTACGTTTCATAAATTGATAGAGAATCAACAAAATTGAAGTCAAACGGGACGTGAGGGACTGTCAGACTTGTACTGACTGAAATCCACGGTGATTTTTCAATAGCAATTTACGATCCAAAGTCGCGGTTACCTGGAGAGATAGTCCTGCGACAGGTGGCAGGCCTTGACCCTCTAAGGGCCCCGTCAGATTGCTGACAGCTCTTTGAAGCGCCCGTGAACCACGACGGGCCATCGACCCGGACATTGGAAATCAGTCACGACGTCAGCTGCAATAGGCGTTTCCGCCTTGGCTGGTTCATGAAGTAGAGACGGTTCTCTCCCTCACGCGTCTCGTTCCTTCTTCGCTAGCATGACTGCTTTGCAGAAGGCAGGAAGGCAGCAAAGGGACAACTGCTTCCTATTTCATTTCATGAGGTTGACTGATTCACCGGCGATCGTGCGGTATCCCCAGATCGTCCGGATGGCAATGACCCTCAGACCAGCCGTGCCGGTCGACAGGAGTCCTGTGGAGGGCCATGAACTGCACGATGCCGGCGTAAAGTCTACGGCAGGAGGCATTTGGCTCACCGAGATTGGGCAGGAGTCACTTGGAGGCGGCCTCAGCCTGATTTCGTTTTGGGGCTAAACGTCGGAAATGCTCGTTGAAGTTCCACCGGCTGTCGAGAACGAGTCCTAGGTACTTCATCGTCAACTCAACGCCGACCCTTTCTACCGTATTTGGGACTCCGTAAAGCACCACCGAGACACCGTAAAGTGGCACGTTCAGACAGCCATAAGCAAAGTAAAGCACACGTTCTCTGTCTTGTGCAGCGCCAGCTCAAGCCCCAACTGCTGCATCTACGACTATCGCGCCTGCATTGCCAGGTCGTCGGTCACCTGATGTGATTATCCCTGCGCTAGGACAAGCGTCTGGTCAGCGTAGCACACGCTGAGGTCACTAGATAGGTCACTTGCAGCACTCAGTCGTACCCGATGTTCCACAAGAGCGGCCCCAGGACCGATCTCGATGACTGGAGTAGCTGACGGCTCTATCCGTCAGGTATGCCTTGCCAACGCGATTGAGGTAGGTTTGCACCTGGTGTAACTCCATGGCAAGGTGTTGAAAGCGTTGGTGATGTTTAGTAGATGTGTAGAGACGACTCTGCTCAGGGATACTGTCCCCGTTGTGAGGTTTCTTACGCGCATGATGGCGTTCATAGTCGAGCGCTCCTGAAATCAAACTGGCTCTCATGCATGAACCCGACAAGGCTATCCGCAATCACTCTTTCAAAGAGCTTAGCCACCTATTCGAACAGTACTATGGGCCGAGATTTGGTTTAAAGAATTTACGTTCCAAGGTCGCGGTTACTTGGAGAGATAGTCCTGCGACAGGTGGCAGACCTTGGCCCTCTAAGGGCCGGCAGATTCGGTTTAAAGAAATTAATTTCTAAAAAAGAACAAACATAGTTCACTATAATTTATGAGAAACTTAGCATAAAAATAACTTAAGTAAAATGTTATGTCGTTCGAACAATCGAGTACAAAATGTAGGTAATGATACATTATTATTGGTTATCTAAATACAACTTTAACCTATGCTTAAAAACATCAATAGATGTAGAATCCCTTATTTGTTTTGGAGGGAAATCTTCAAAAGGCGCCCGGTTTTTGGGTATATAACCGGGAAGTGTGGGGTTTGTACCTCACTAAAACCCCGGTGATCACCATCAGCACAAGGAGGAGGGAGCCGAGACCTCTTAAAAGACCAACTCCAAAACCTTGTGCAACGACGCAAGAATACTTAGCGGCATTTTAGATTAGTTATGTTGGATAGCGGCAATTTAGTATTTTACAATAATTCAAATATTTTGCTAGATTTTTAAATAACTGCCGCTATTATGAATTCTAACTGTACTATACAATGCTTAAAATGCAGCAAAGGGCTTTTAGCGGCATTTATGAATAGGAATCTTAGATAACGGCAATTTAGCTAGGTATCAAATCACAAATTTATTGTTAAAATCTGTAGTTATGAAGCCTTAGCTGCGTTTTAGCTTCGCAATGTCACATAACTACGTTTTAGCGTAGGTTTACTATATGATTTGTGCATTTAACGGCATTTCTTTTTTTCATATCTCGAAAACTATAAAAGCTATTGAAACCGTAATTAGACAGATCGATAGAGCTTTTTTTTCTGATAAAAATGGCATCAGAAAGTCAAAAATGCCAAAATGTCACATAACGGCATTCTTGCTAAAGGACGGCAGCGCAGCGCTTGTGTGTCATTTCATAAAACTGCATCAAAATCAAATACTCAATTAAAGTTCGGCCGTTCAGAGAATGCGTTCCTGACACCTGTCAGTTAGTACATGTATTTGTCATAAAATTATAACATTCATTGATTATTGATATAATAATGTTGTTTTAATGCTCATCAATTGTTAAAACGGTAAACAACCAGCAAAAATATTGTTATCGTAACTGCAACGCCATTATAAAGTTACGTCGTCGTCAGTCCAAAATCGCGACCTGTCAGGAACGCATTCTCTGAACGGCCGAACTTTAGGCCAATACAGACACTTTTGAATTGTCAAAAGATAAATAAAACAAAATTATGTACAATCGACAATTTGAATCATGACCAATTTATACAATAAATCGTTTGACTCCGTCAAATTGAAGAAGAATTGAAGTCATTACCATCAACCATGCATGGATATGCGTGTTTTCGCGAATGTGAACCTAATTGTATTTGAATGTCTGTAAGAAAATAAGCTTATGGTGGGTCATAATTCAACTTTGTCGATTGTAGGTACCTATATTTACTGTTGGAATGTTGATATTTCTGTCTGTACTAATACCTGTTGCCAGCGATTTGCCCGTTACACCTCGAAAATTATCCCACAGGCACATAACATGGGGATAAAAATCTATCCTATGAGTTAATCCAGGTTTCTGTGAGGAACAAACATTGGAACACACATAACTTGACACCTGACTCAAAACTCGATCTCGCTCCCGCTACAGACATTTCGGGGTAGTGGGAAGGGGATCGAGCTACGTGCCAGGTGTCAAGTTATTGCGCCCATTCCATTCGTCCTGACAAAGATAATATAATCCGCTCATAGTTATCATCATCATCTGCCAAGTCTTTTCCCAACTATATTGGGGTCGGCTTCCAGTCGAACCAGATTCAGCTGAATATCAGTATTTTATATGGAGCGACACCCGCTCATAGATAAGACACAATATTACACGACCGGTAGATCATAAAAATGCATAAAAAGTAGTAAATGTATGCATAACTTCATTATATGTATAATTCATAATCATAACATAATGTGATAACACCATGTCCCGATCTTCAAGCCGTTTGACTAGTAAACATTAATTATATTACTCTATTTCTTTATCAATAAAATTAAGTTATTTCGATAACTATAATAATTATGTTAATTAAAACACATCTATTCACATTAATTTCACTGTTTTTGCTGGTTTAGGCGCATTAGGGCTAATTCTCATTTGGCCAACCGACTCCATAATGGACTAGTTCTCATTTGGGCTACTTCTCATTTGGGCTAATTCTCATTTGGGCTATTTTTCATTTGGGCTAATTCTCATTTGGGCTACTTTTCAACTGATTAAATGTCCGGACTTCGGAGGCCTTAGCACGATTTCCACGTATTTATACCTACCTTTATTTTTCAAGGTAAAATCATCGAATGAGTCCTCCTACCCAGGGCAGGGCGGGAGAGACTGTCAGACTTGTAATGACTAAAATCCACGGTTTTCTTCAATACTCAATAGCCCTTTACATTCCCGGGTTACAGTTACTCGTTAGTCCCGCGACCCGGACCGTACTACTTACCCGTACCTGCGCGCGTACACAATATGGGGCGCTTCCAAACGGTCGCTTTTCTAACGCGCGTTTTTTTAACTAAAAAAGCGCGCGCTTGAGATCTCGGTTCTCAAAACGTCCGTACTTAAGGCCCTTCGTACACAAAACGACTCAAGTTTCCGATACCTTACAACTTCGGTATCCAAGCGGCTATCGCAATTTAAACTTATAGAGGTTCGAACACAAGCACGCGTCAATGAATACCAAAATCGTAAGGTATCGGAGACTTGCGATGCCTAGTGTACGAAAGGGCTTACTCGCGGTGCCCAAGACGTCACGCTGGGAGCGTTCATTCGCGTCAATTCATTGACGCAAGCGTGCGTAGACAACAATTAAATTGCAATCAATCAGTTTCCTTCTAAACAAAATGTAAATAAGCCCCACTCTCTTATAAGGGCTCGCGCTCACCAACAGTTTGTCGTCAAATGACTCAGCGACACCAAAAATGTCGTCGACTCTTTCTGGATGATTCGCGACTTACTACGATTATGGGATGGTTACATTTATGATGAAACAGAGAAATGAGCAGCAGGCGTAGCATGGCGCCGCAGAAAGAGGTTTTGTCGACGCAAGAATAGACAAAATGACAGAACGTAGAAATATTTTTAGCGTTTTAAGCATGGTAGTGTAAAAAATATGGAAAATAAACGTTCTTTTCTTCAATAGTGTACGAATGGTGTCATATATTTGAGCTAAAAAAAACATTCGATTTGTGTAGAAATAACGATGAAATAACTTTGAAACGATCATGAATTTTGAAAATTCTGTTTTTAACCTGTAAACTTAGTTTTTTACTGTGTCAGAAGCATTCTAAAAAAATATTGAGATAGGATAACATTTAGGGGCAGGAAAACGTTTTCTCTTTTAGTATGGACGAGCGCTCGGTAGACGATTGTCATAACACATGTTATCTACAACTGTTTAAATATAACTTGTTGACTGCAGTTATACTACCGTCATTAGTGCCATTTATTCGACAATTTCAACCATGATCCACACGGCTGAGGTGTCCGAGTGGTTAAGGAGTTGGACTTGAAATCCAATGGGTTATACCCGCGCAGGTTCGAATCCTGTCCTCAGCGATTTTTTTATTTTTTTTGTATTTTTTTTAATTAATTTATGTTGATTCACTGTTACAAGAGCTTCTGTTTTTTTATGATAGTAAATGTTCATATTAAAATATTTAAGTAAGTATATTATTTTCTTTTTGATTTTGTATCCCAATTTAGTGTCACATTGATTTTGTATACACGTTGATTTTGTATCCCAATTTAGTGTAACAACAGCCCCAAAAAAACAAAAATTCTGATTTTAGGATATTGCCCTTTTTAACGAAATGAAATACTTAATGAAATGATAAAATTGACATTATTAATGAGACATGAATTATCTTTTTTTTAAATGTGGCTTTTATACCTACGTTAATTGAGAATTTGACAATCAATCGCCATCTGTACTTTAGGCCAATGATATTATAAAGAAAGATACGCCATGTTCATACTGAATGGCGTTCTGAATTGTTGCGTTGTTATTAAACTTAGTAATTTAAAACTACGACAGCGATAGATAATGCGGAACGTATTAAGATAGAAAGAGATAGGGATAGTAAAGAGCAACAATTTGTCTTACTTTGTCCTCAACAATTTGTGCGTGCTAGTGCGATATCTACCTCTTTTTATTTATAATATCATTGACTTTAGGCACACACAGCAGGTTCGATCCCCGCACGTAACAAATATTTGTGTGACCTATAAATAGTTGTTCCGGGTCTAGATGTTAGTTCATGTGTGTTTCTATGTTTGTAAACGCACACACGACACAGGACCAAATCCTGGGGGGGGGGGGGCAAAGTTGTCCAAAAAAATTATTAAAAATACTTTCCCGTGGGATAATACCTAACCTCCTCACAGGTAAAGTCGAAAGCAAAACCTAATATAAGAAAATGTCTTAATTATAAAAATGAAACAAGATGTTAAGTCGCCATTATTAAAGAATGTTAGCAACACTAATCATATAAGATTCTTGACGATATTGTAACATCATTAATTAAAATTATTACGAATTAATTAATTAATATTCATACAAACATCAATACTGTTATTCGTGAGAAGCATAATAATAAAGATGGTGTAACACCTAAGGAGGCTCTCGTTGTGCAGCTGGATCAAGGGCTTGATTCAGAAAGCAGTTCTTCTGGACACGGCGCGCATTGTTAGGAGGTTCCTTTCTCTGGAGCCCTGACTGCCGGTAGCTTGGACCCTGTTCCCGATACCGGTGGGCCACTATTATTTATATTTTGAAATGTTTTTTTTTTCTTTTCTTTTGTTGTATAGAAATATTTAAAAATGTAAATGATAGGGAAACAAAGATGAATAAAGGAAAGATGGTGTCATAATTATAATTATATCAATTAACCTGAAAGATTGGACTCGCACTGTTTATACACACATAGGTCACAAGTTTGATCCCAGGCAGACACCACTTCTCGAAAAAGGGTGAAGAAAAAAACCCACGTCTTTAAATGTCCTAAAACTAAGAAAATAGGGTTCGGGGTTGAGAGAGGGGCCACTCAAAACGTGCCCCACACTAGGACTACTTGTAGGTTATACGAATTTTTATTCCGTGAGGCAGGGACCGAAAACCTTTATGAATTACGGTACAGGTATTGAAGAATTTCGGTTATTTTTCAGACTTAGGTTACCGCTATCTGGGTAACCAGACCGAAGAAAAATGTAACCTCTGTTCAGGTTACCGTTTTAATACCGGTTTCCTAAAGATGACGACTCTTTGTCACACACACAGGCGATGCGCGCCCTGTGACTATTGCCGACGGCACGTGTGAAGTGTGCAAGATAGGGGTAATTTTTATTTCGGTAACCGGTATTAATACTGGTTATGTATTCACTTTAATAATAAAGGTAATCTTTAAAGTTACCTGTAAAAGAAAAAAGGTTGTTACCGAAAAAATACCCGTATTGATCATACCGGTTTCGGTCCCTGCCGTGAGGGAATCGAATCCGCGATCCGCTGCGCAGTAGTCCAATCGCTCAGCCACTACGCTAAACGTGCCGTCTATTCCCTTTAAATATTACAAATAATATACTGTGTCATACATAAACCAAGATAAAAATCTAACTTCTAAGCAACCATTCTTTCAAACCACTTTAACGAAAACTGTATAATCAACAATTTTAATAACCCGCTTATAAAACACGTTGTGGAATTATCTACGAACAGTATAATTCACCAAATAACAGTTAAATAGTAGAGAAACCTTGGAACTTGTATAATTGCACGTTTTTATGGGCGCACAAATCGCTCGCTTCCTGTAGAAGTGCTCACGATTAAAAAAATAATTTTCTTTTAAAATAAAATAAAGCTAAACCATAAAGTCCATGGTCGGACAGCGAGTAGCCCATAACTCGGCGCCCGCATGCCCGCGCCTACGGTGGCCGGAGATCATCTGGCGACGTCCGTCACTGTGGTGGGCGTCTACCACGGCTAGGGTGAAGTGTGGACGCTGTCCTCTCCCTCACGCGTCCCGCCTCTTCCTTCGGTAGCAGGGTTCTGACTTTGTCTAATATTTGTCGTTGATTTGTCGTTATACCGCTATAGAACCTACCTCTGGAGTTCACTTAAATGCATTCATCCATCCATTGGCACAAACTTTCGCTTTTATAATTGAACTAGCTGTTTCCAGCGGCTTCAACTCGAAAATTATCCAACGGGAACATAAAATCGGGATAAAAACTATTCTATGTGTTAATCTAGGTGGTGTTGTGTTATAAACTATCTGTGTACCAAATTTTAGCCAAATCCGTTCAGTGGTTTTGCGTGAAAGAGTAACAAACATACCTACATATACACATCCTCGCAAATTTTCGCATTTATAATATGTATTAGTAGGATAGTAGGATTAAGAATAATCAGCTGTCCCACTAACTACTCTTTAAACCACAATTCATTAAATACAATCGGCCCAAAATGTAATTATTTACGGAATTACGACATAGGCTCTATTATCGGGTCAGAAATCAATTCGCCAAATCTCCAATTCTCATTATTTACACCGTTTTTTTTCATGCCCAATCTGAAGTAGACGTCAAAGAAGGATTAGATCGGGATTTCGGGCTTGAGTTGACTTTTGTACCGAAGCAAAACAACTGTGATTAATTTATTTATCAATTCAAAAAGTATCATCATCATCATCAGCCTATAATGTTCCCACTGCTGGCACACAGGCCTCCTCTCTTGTGAGAAGGAATGGGCCATAATCCACCACGCGGACCCAGTGCGGGTTGGCAGATGTCACTTGTCTTCGAATTTTTGGTTCTAGGATATGCATTTCTTCAGGATGTTACCCTTCCCCGTTTTGAGACCAGTGGTGTAGAAATAAATTACACAAAGTAATGCGCCTGGCGAGGTTCGAACCCACGACCTACAACTCGTAAGTCGGGACCGATACCTGGGCCACCACTGCTCCGTAAAAGTATCAGTTCTAATCTAAATCCTCTCCTTGTCAACAGAAAGAAGATGTCATCATTGTAAACGGGAACAGCGCACACAACATCCAAAATGGCGGTCTGCTCGGCCGCGGTGATCATCGAGAAGGCCAACAAGTACTATGGCAGGCCTGACAAGCCAGACTTCAAGCCTGTCCTCAAAGATATGGACATGGTTGTGGATAGAGGAATCATGTAAGTATTATGAGGAGAGAAATTTATAAGATTGAATGGGAAATACTAGTGGGGAAACTCGTGGACAGCCTCGGCAAGCGCGGCTTAATAGCTATTAAGCTAACCCGCGGTTTTCGAGCCTGGTCAATGGTGATAGGTGACCATCTGTCATAGAGAGTTTCCTCCGTGCCTCGGAA
Source organism: Agrotis segetum (assembly GCA_036375495.1). NCBI lineage: Eukaryota > Metazoa > Arthropoda > Insecta > Lepidoptera > Noctuidae > Agrotis > Agrotis segetum. Next base: position 3,817,357 of record JAQSVV010000015.1, on the reverse strand, counting down.
AGCACGTAAAGCTGTTGGTCCCGGCTGTCATTTGCAGATCTAAAGTCTGACAACCAGTCTTACTTCGTATTATCCAGTTACTGGTTCGATTGGAAGCCCAAAATAATTGTCAAAGTTATTTAAAAACATAAGGGCTAGAAAATAATGATGATTCCATTACGCGTAGTATGTCACCGTAGAAGCGGTTTTTCACGACGGAAGAACAGAAAAAATGTAGAAAGATTTATATCGTAGGACGTTTCTACTTTTGAATCGTCTACTGGTCATACCATGCTCGTGCAAAAAAGAAGTCAAACCGTATAGAAATAACTTTGTCTTTCATAATTACATCGAAAATGATTCAAATCATCTCTTTTCCACAGATACGGTCTACTCGGCCCATCAGGATGTGGGAAGACCACGCTACTGTCCTGCATAGTTGGAAGGAGGAAACTGAACAGTGGGAATGTCTGGGTCCTTGGTGGAAGACCTGGAGAAAAGGGCAGCGGTGTTCCTGGACCCAGGGTTGGGTATATGCCTCAGGTATGCATTCCACAATTTTATGTGTTTTAATATCTACATTGCTTATGAACTTGCGGACTGTGATAACTATAGGTCTAGGTAGGTTTGTATTTATTTAGAGCAGGAAATCGTTTGCTTGTTGCACTTGGACTGATTTAGCTCAACTTTCTTATACTCTTTTGTTTATTTCATAAAACATCTATCGTACTTATAACTATTACTAGCTGTTACCAGTGGCTTCACCCGCTACAACTCGAAAATTATTTAACCCTTAATTTGGCAAGACCAACAAAGTTGTAGTAGAAAGTTGGCATTAATATATTGTGTTATTATGCATTCAAACCTTACGGGAAAAATAATAAAAAAAATAGTGGCGCAAAAGCCAAGATTTGTGTAAATTGTAGAGGAGAATCACTTGCCTAACTGAAAATGCATAATTTCATTTGAAAAAGTGCTAGAACTGTCATTTCAATAGGTCTCACCATGCAGACTTGTTGAGTATACTCTACATAACCAGATTACTCACCATCGAATTTTGTTGAGTATACTTAACAATCAAGTTCACTGACTCCTCGTGTTCTAATTCAGGTGAAAAATGGATTTCTAATATTTTTATTGTATTGATTATCTAATAAATAAATATAATTAAGCAAAACATGTACTAAAACTAGATCAAAACCCAACAAAAATAAATATTTACCTTTATGGGTCACAGATGACGTTGTCTCGTTATCTTTTCTGGTTCTCTATTGTCAAGTAAAATAATGACAGGCCGGTAGAAACTTTTTCCTACTATAATTAACTATCATTGAAGTATTCCTAGCCTATAAAATTTGAAACCACGGAAGAAAATTTGACATCTAGATTTTTTCAAATTTTATGTTGAGTATACTTAACTGTACCAAATTAAGGGTTAATAAGATAAAATTGGAAATAAAAACTACCTTAGGCATGACTGTGTTAATCCAGATTTTAAACTACCTGTTTACCAAATTTCATGCCAAATCCATTCAGTAGTTTTAACGTGAATGAAGAACAAAGATCCATCTATCCATTCCCACAAACTTTCATGCTTATAACATTAATAGCAAGTAATCTTAACACCTAAATATCTTTATTCCCCAGGACATAGCTCTAGTCGGAGAATTCACAGTCCGCGACGCCATATACTACTTCGGCAGGATCTACGGCATGCCGATGGAAAAGATGGTGGAACGCTTCGAGTTCCTCTTGAACCTGCTGGATCTGCCCAGTGGGAGCCGGCTCATCAAGACCCTGTCTGGAGGCCAGCAGAGGAGGGTGTCGTTGGCGGCTGCCCTCGTCCATGAACCAGAACTGCTTATCTTGGATGAGCCGACTGTTGGATTGGATCCGGTTTTGAGAGAAAAGTAAGTCAGTGTTTTTGTATTTGATGATGTTTTTCGGAAGTTATTTCAGAAGTATTCCTGTTAGAATACCGATTCTCAGAGCACTAAATGTTGACCACCAAACGTTGAAAGTATTGATTGGTGATCATATGCCAATACCAATCAATATTTGCTTTGTGGGGAATGGAGAAGGCCAGTCAAAGCTAATTGTAGATGGCGCCACCATAGCTAAGCCCTAATCCGACCAATGAGGTAGTACTATTTTGAAGTACCTACATATAAGATTTGAACTAATGACGATGCTTGGAACAAGCTATACTAGCGCCATTAGTTGCCATCCCCATGAAATAGACATAGGAAAACCCATCTTGTCATAAAACGACGGTAAGAAAATTGACATTAAAAGAAATATTATACATTATAAGATATCTACATAGAATTATCAAGATTAATATTTTTACGAGTATAATAAATCTTCAAACGCCATGTTCAATGTTACCATAAAAAAGTCTGTCAATAAAAACCTTCGTGCAAGGAATTTAAATATTTTTTAAGTCAATAATGCCTATACACATCAAATTACAAATGACAACATTTGGTCGCTAATTACTTAATTTTAGCGACGATTTGACACTTTACATAATGCTATTATGTCAAAAGGAAATACAAATTATCACTGAATAATAAAATTGATGATCACGTGATGTTTTTTTTTATGTTAATGTTGTCAAAAACTATAAATTTTAAAAGCATGATTAACGATTGTCGTCAGTCAATAAGTAATTGAGCAAAAAAGCTAAACCACTTATGGACTTTTAAGTATCTAAGCATGTCATTTGATGACGCACTTAGTTATGGAATACCTACGTCTGTTAAGAAAATCTACATAACGACAGACTTAGGACTTAATTGTAGGCGTGACGGGATCACGAGACTGTATAAGTGTATAAGCACGATAACGCGGCCCTGGAACGTAAAGAGCATGTAAAGGAACATGGTGGTTTTAATTCATAAGTTAAGTAAGTTAATTGTGCTACATGTCGTGGATTCAGATTAATAGCAATTTTATAAAAATCAAGCTACTTCCATATTAGCGACAATATCGAATGAAACATAAATAATTATACATGGTGTGATATTTTTTCCAAAATCGGTAGGTTCAAATCCTGGCCAGGATTATTGAATTTACTAAAATCCAAAGAATCACTTTCAGTTTTCATACAAACCGGCCTCGAGACGCCTTTCAATGCTTTTCGTTATTCCACATAGTATAAAATATCAAAACACATTAAAAGGACATAGCCAAGCCATGCAAGCCTTGTTGAAAAATTCAAAGAATCATACAAATCGGACCAGAAAATTCTTAGCAATCGGTGTACACCGTATACGTGCAGTCGTGCATACACGGGAAAAAACCGACCGAATTGAAACCTCCTCTCCTCTTTTGAAGTTGGTTAAGCCATTGTCAAACAGACAGACGAAGCGAAAGCGATCCGATGTCTATGTGACTGGCTTCAAACAATTCCATAGATTACAAACAAAAACGCCTCGCTTCGCGTTCGTCACGCCTGTCTGTTACAATAGCTTTAGCGCCTGTTCAGACACGGCGGGAACCGCGCGATTTCAGAATCGCATGGAAATCGCGTGAGTCTTATTTGTATGAGTTATTAAGTAATCGTTCAGACATAACCGCGCGATTCCCGCGCGGTTCCCGCCGTGTCTGAACAGAGGCTTAAAGTTGCGTGGCAAGTCTTGAAAGATTTTAGGCAAGTTTTTCAAGACTTGCCCAAAATCTTTCTATCATTCTTCAAGAATAAAACGCACAAGGATATCACTCTTCAAACAAGATTACTGTACAAGTGTACATAAATACGGAACTCGTCAGTGCAATGTAAACTTTACCTTACTATTCATAAATTACGCAATGCTATGCAAAAAATGTGTCATCGTATTAAGATGTGTGAAATGACATGTAGATTTATCAGAATAAGTAACATTTCAAGGTATTTTGACCATAGTAATATGTTAATAATTCAGCGAAAATTACATTACCTCCAAATAGGTATAAAAAAACTGCCAAGTGCAAGTCAAACTCCGGGTCGACGGCGCGTTGTATCCCACGCGCGCCTCAAAGAGCGTCAGCATAATGACGGGGCCCCCCTCTCAGAGGGCCAAAGCCTGCCGGGGTCGCGGGATTATTCCCTTACCGTAACCCCGGAACGTAACAGGCTATGAAGGACACCGTGGATTTTAGTCAGTAGAAGTCTGACAGTCCTTCCCGCCCTGCCCGGGGTTGGAGGACTCATTTGATGATTTTACCACGATAAAAAAAAAAAAAAAGTGCAAGTCAAACTGGCGCATGGGTAGATAGAGACGCTGGAGGGCATCGGGTAAATTTAACAGGGATTTTAATATTGAATTAAGGGGGATGCTCCAACCAGCCCGCGAAATTCAAATTTGAAAAGGTGCATCATGTTAAAATCTCAGAAATCTAACTACGATGCACCTTTTCTATGTGAGAGCTGATGGAATTTTGGATGGCCGAATTTTTTTATAATTTGTATATTTAAAATTATACTTGTTATTACCGCAACTCATACTTTTATAAAGTTACAACATGTCACTGGCCTGAAAATTGCAAAAAACGTAAAAAAAATTGAATTTCGCGGGCTACATCGACGCAATCACCTTAATATGACAGGTTACTAACAATTAAGGCCTATTCAGACCTAAGCGGTATTCGCTACCGTCTGCGGCAGAGAAAACCCAGTGGGTATGCGGTAATATTACTGTTCACACCAAAACGGATTTCGCTATCCTTGTGGGTAGAATAACGCGCGGTAGTCGCTAGGTCGATATAGCCGCGGTACTTGATAATAAAATACCTAAGCGAATCCCGCGCGGTATGTATACTTCTACCCACAGCGGCAGCGAATATCGCTCAGGCCGCTCTAGCCGCGGTACTTGATACTAAATACCTGAGCGGAACCCGCGCGGTATATACCTCTACCCACAGCGGCCGCGAATATCGCTTAGGTCTGAATAGGCCTTTACTCAATTTTATTAATTGAATCTCAACATTATTTTGAGATGTTTTTGGAAACATACTATCATAATTAATCGTTAAAATCTCTCTCAAAATTTTGTCCGATACACCCTGCGTCCCTCATTCAAGTATTCACCCCGTTTGACCCGTACTTAACAATACTTAATAACACAGCCCAAATAACATAATAAAGTATTGTCCTGACCACGGATGTCCATTGTTTTATATCACAATGACTCAAGTTTGATCACTGATAGCCATCTATTGTCCAACAGAAGATAATTGTTACGTCAGACAAGGCATTGAATTTCTTTTGGAAAAGTGTCCGACAAGGTTGTACGGACTTTCTTAGTAGCGCTATAAAGGGTGATTCACACCAATCCAGTAGCTGGATCTAACTTTGTTTTTTTTTTAGCGTGGTAAAATCATCAAATGAGTCCTCCCACCCAGGGCAGGGCGAGAGGGACTGTCAGACTCGTACTGACTAAAATCCACGGTGTCCTTCAATATCTTTCCGGGGTCTCAGTAATTCGTTAGTCCCGCGACCCCGGCAGGCTTTGGCCCTCTGTAGAGGAGCCCCGTCATAATGCTGACACTCTTTGAGGCGCGCGTGGAACACAACGCGCCATCGACCCGGGCATGGTCCAAGGTCGGACAGCGAGTCGCCCATTACTCGCCGCCGGCCCGCGCCTACGGTAGCCAGAGATCGTCTAGCGATGTCCGTCGCCGGGGGCATCTACCACTGCGGCTGGGTGGGAGGGAGGACGCTGTCTTCTCCCTAACGTGGCGCGCCTCCTCCTTCACGAGTATTACTGCTTCACAGAAGGAGGCGACCGCTTCCCACTCCGTCTCGACCCGCAGCATGGCCTCGACTTCTGTTCGTTAGTGTCGCTAAAACTCGGGACCGATATGGCTAATTTTTTATATGAATTTTTTTGGAAGTCCAGGGAATGTTTAAAAGGTTATTTTAAAGCGGTAAGAAGTTTGCCGGGTTAGTTTAGTCTACTATAAATACCTTGAAATTACAAAGTCAAAAGAAAGAATAGAGGGAGGTCCTTTAATTAAGTACTTATGCAAAATTACCATAATAATTCTATTATTTTTTTATTGCTCAATTTTTTATACTAATAATTCAACAAAATATTACAATTTACCTATAAATTAAAAAAAAAAAGACGTTGAATTTATTATACTTCATTCGTCTATAAATACATTATTTACATTTTTAAATATTTTATTTAAAAAAAAACAGTAGAATTTTTTTTTAAACCAGTAGCCCACAGGGTCATACTTACGGGTAAAACACTTATTACATTATGCTTTTTTTTTAATATAGCAATCAGACCGGAAAGTTTTTGAATATTGCAAATTTTGTGACGAAAGCCAATATTGTAAGTAGCAGGAAACAACTCCGTCATGATTGCACACCTTATGAAGTTATCATTAAAGTGTTATGTGGCGAAAGAACTTGTCTGAAAGCCAAGGTTGATGTGGAAACAGCGGCCATTGATGGAGCAAATGTAAGAGGAGCATGGGCGTAGCCACGGTGGGGCAAGGTGGGGTGCTTGCCCCACCCTGACACCGACTTGTTAGGTGTCTTTTAACCAAAGTTAAATTATCTAGGTACTTACCTAATACAATACCTAGAGCCAATACCTGAGCGGGTTACTTGCGACGTGTACAAGCACCCTAATATCCGTAAGAAACCTCACACTCGACAATCTTCAGAAGACACAAAAAAAAACTTGCCCCACCCTGAGCACACATCTAGAATTTTGCCCCACTCTGAGCACATGGCTGGCTACGCCGTTGAAGAGGAGGAGAAGACAAACCAGCCAGCCTGACGGGAACAACGGGAACACAAAAAACAATCAGGTTTTGAATAGGTCGATTAAGGATACCTACACATAGTACATGTTCTTTATAATAATTATATAGCCACGTGTCCGCCAGCCACGCGAGATTAGCTCCTTCCTTTTTTTTTTTAAACTTATCCACGATTCTTTATTAACTGGACCCACACTCAAAATGGACCCACGAGTGGCACGAGATAACTGAACCCAATCACATTTTGAATAGATCGACTAGACCTACTGCCCGATTTCAGCCATTGAACCAAATTCGCGCCATCTATTTTTAAAACTGCTGGATTAATACCTAATATACGAAACTAGCAACCCGCCCCGGCTCCGCACGGATGTAATCTCTTATACCGGGTATTCTACCTATTATTTGGATATTTTTTTTCAGGTCAAAGTTGCATTTTTTTTTTAACTTTATTTTACGAAATCTTTTCGATTTTTAAAATAATATTAATTATATGTATATCTACATTAATTTAATATATATATTATAATATAATATTAATTTAATAAATTATGCAATGGGCATTGTTCATTTTTTTTTAATATGTTGTAATTGAAAAACCATTTCTAGGAATAGCGTTACTAATCATTAGTATATACCGGGTATTCTACCTATTATTTGGATATTTTTTTTCAGGTCAAAGTTGCATTTTTTTTTAACTTTATTTTACGAAATCTAATTCTAATTATTATTACAAAACTTTTTTCCAAACAAACATTACCAAAATTTTCGATTTTTAAATAATATTAATTATATGTATATCTATATTAATTTAATATATTATATTATATTAATTTAATAAATTATTATGCATTTGAAGTTACGAACACAAACCTTTCACAACATATGTATAAACCTTCCTCTTGAAACACTCTCTATTAAAATAAACTGTATCAAAATTCATCGCATAGTTTTACAGATCTAAACATACATAGGGACAGACAGACAGCGGGCAACTTTGTTTATATTATTTTATTATGTAGTGAATAATATTATGTTCTTTTAAAATGTGTGTGAAAAGAAAACTGTTTAAAATACGTATTCTCTTATAAAATGACAATGACATATATAACTTTTGGCTGGCACTCATGATAATTTCGCGCGTCTTTTATTTATTTATTTTACATGCACAATGGCCTTTTTCGCGGACAAGGCTTTCAAAACATTTTGGAATGACAAACATAAACAGTTCTTACTACCAATATTTTTAACGTAAGGACACAATAACAATGTTAATACCCAAAGTTTCTTAAGCTCAAATTCAACGTCATTCTTTTTTAAATTATTTTAAGTGCGTGCCTTTTTAGTTTAGGCCACTGTGTAGTTAGGACTGTCAGACCTCGGCAGGCTTTGATCCTCTAATGGTCCCCGTCAGATTATAAAATATAATTATAATAATAATAATATTCCACAACTATCACACAACGCCATTTAGACCCAAGCTAAGCAGAGCTTGTGTTATGGGTACTAGACAACTGAAAAACATACTGATATATTTCTGGGTGTAATTTATCTATAATATGTATGTTATTATAGATAAATTACACCCAGACACAGAACAAATGATCGTGCTCATCACACAAACATTTGTCCTGGGTGGGAATCGAACCCACGGCCTCCGGCATAGCAGTCAGGGTCACTAACCAGTAGACCAACAGGCCAGTCAGATTGCTGACAGCTGACAGCTAGCACCGTCGACCCGGACATGGTCCAAGATCAGACGGCAAGTCACCCATTACTTGCCGTCTGCATGCCCAATTTATATATAACCTATAAAACATGACTTCTTTAACTAATCTAGAACCAATCAAAATAATACTTACTTACCTGGGGAGTAACCTTCGCGAAAATAAATAATAAATAAAATACTCGAAAAGCCAGTGCTCATTTGAATATTCTAGTGACCTATAAACAGCTTATAAAAGATACAAGATAAATACTTACAAAATAAATATATTTTGATCTCCTTGAGTTATGAGTCGAGCTACACGAAAACCGACAAATGATTTATACACTGACTGGAAAGTCTTTGATCCTCTAATGGCCCCCGTCAGATGTCAAACTGGGTAGTTCTTTCTTCAAAAGATTGACACCTGCATGGTTCAATGGAATGACTATAGAACCGGGTACATTATCTGCGAAAGGGGGGCTACATGATCGACGGCGAGTAGAATGCCCATTTATTAGCGAACACACTTCATTCCGCGAAACATACCTACATTTTCGCGAAACCTAATAAATCTGCGAACGGTACATTTACAAAGGATACAAGCTTCCTGAGTTATGAGACATTTTGCAAAGGGACATTTTGCGCCTGAGCCCTCGTAAGATGTTACCAATACAAAATATCTCATCTTTAAGAGACTGTGACCTCTGAGTTTGTTTCGGCTGTTACTTCTCAGACTAGTCAGGTACGAAACATTAGGCCTTATGTAGTCTTTTTTTTTGGGACAAACCCACCACACTATTCCCAGCCACTGCAACTCCAGAAGCCAGAATCAACAGTGGCAACCACCAGAAAAGCGCCGAGACAGTGAAGCTCGACGTGTCCCGGAGAATGAATTTACCTGTCTTGGATCCTGCTACGAAATTAATCAGAAAAGAATAGTGGAGGAGTAGGGAAAAAAAAAGTCGCCTCGTGTAGTCTAAAAAATGTTTTTTTCGATGTGTAAAAGGGTTTTTCAAAACCAATTTGCAAAATAAACCTTGTATTGAATCAATGTCAAGAGAAACCAATATGGTTGACCCTTTAGTACGACGAAACGATTTCACAATTCAATTCACTTCACATGTCATAAAACTTCAGCAACGTACTTACGACCTAAAGAGGATTTAAGTAATTTCTTTGTTATTTTATTTAAATGGCCATGACTTACAGACCGGGTAAAGCAGCTGGCCTGAATTAACTTTTTAAAGGTCTAACATGTCCGAATAACCATTTTTTTCCAAAAAGTTGGAACTTGTTTTTAAGACAGTCAATTGTTTATATTGCAGACAAGTTTAACTACTATGCGCAATCAAAGACATTAAACTATATACGAGCAATAGACGGGACATCACGAAGAAACTTGTGATCCAAAACTTTTTACCAATAGGTAAAAAGTCGCTCAGTCTAGTAGCCGTGTTGCTATGCAACACTAGATGGTGCTACTGGCGGCATCAACAATTTTATATTATATGACAATTTTCTCAATGCCCGCTCTTTAGGTTCTTTTAAATCTCATTGATGCGCAATGAATTCAGTTGATCAAACAAATGCCGCAATTTAGTCAAACATTCATGCAATTTCATGCATCGTGTAAATGTGCTTTAAGAGTGCTTGTCCACTGCAGATGTGCTATGCTACGTTGCTATGGATGCGTGATTTGGACGGCCGTGTTGCAACTTGCATCTATGTAGGTGTTCTACCTCGAGACAGCGCATCCACATAGCACATCTAACGCGCTCAGCTACATAGCTTAGCATCAGTGGAAATTGTCACGTAGTATCGTAGCTTAGCTTGCACATTTTCACAGCACAGATGCAATAGCACCCTTCGTGTGGAAAGGAACTATTAGCACAGATTACCTATTGGCCCCTTTAAGGTGATTGCTTCGATGTAGCCCGCGAAATTCAATTTTTTTTACGTTTTTTGCAATTTGCAGGCCAGTGACATGTTGTAACTTTATAAATATTTGTGTTGCGCAAATAACAAGTATAATTTTAAATATAAAAATTGTCAAAAAATTCGCTCCATCAGCTCTCACATAGAAAAGGTGCATCGTTGTTAGATTTCGGAGATTTTAACATGATGCACCTTTTCTATGTGAGAGCTGATGGAGCGAGTTTTTTGATATTTTTTATATTTAAAATTATACTTTTTATTTGCGCAACACAAATATTTATAAAGTTACAACATGTCACTGGCCTGCAAATTGCAAAAAACGTAAAAAAATTTGAATTTCGCGGGCTGGTTGGAGCATCCCCCTTAAACACAACGCAAAGCAAGTCTCCAATACCTCACGACTTTGGCATCCAGGCGACTATCGCAATACAAATCCGTAAGCCCGCTCTACACTACTCGCGAAGTTGCCTCGACGAAGTGCTCGTCGAAGTTGATCGAAGTCCCGAAGTATGTGACTACTCGTGCAACTTCGCGAGGAGCTCATTGAGCCCTTTGACTCGGTCGCAAAAACCGACAACAAATGGAAGTCGCCCGAAGCGAGCCGAAGTTGCACGAAACGAAGCTTATTCGGTCAACTTCGACCAACTTCGCGAGTAGTGTAGAGCAGGCAATAGAGGTTCGTAAACAGGCAAGCGTCAATAGATGCCAGAGTCGTAAAGTATCGGAGCATTGCGTCGCTTTGTACGAAGGTGCTCAAGTCTCCCAAGAGCAATACTCATCTATATTTACTTATTTAACAGCAGTTACTCTTATTGCGTTGTAATATTTAGGTGCTGTAAGGTGCTCACTGATGCACGGCAGCCATTGTTGCCAAATCATAGACAATCTCGTCACTCTGATCGCAATCCGTTGGGAAATGGCGGCGATGTGATCGTTTAGTTTTATTTTTGGTTGTATGTGTTATGTTTTGGTGATGAATCATTTTGATTGAGCAAAAATAAAGGGGTAAAAATTACGATTTTTATACAGTCATAACAAACCGTCAAATGAACTTAGTGGCTAAATAATAACAGCCGCACAAGGCCTCAAGTCTGTGTCAAAATAAGCCATCTTTGATTTCATTTTATTTTTTATTTTGACAAGTTTAGTAAACTGATAATGTAATGGCGTCATTATGTCCTTACAACGACTACTGACTAGGGTAGCCATCTTTCCGGATTTACCGGATTGGTCCTAGTTTAGAGGGCATCCGGGCAGCGGCAGCGTCCGGGGAAGCTTCATTTGGAGTCCGGGTTTAAAAATTAAAAGTCTTGGACTGCTCGCGTCACACGCACACTTCACCGTCCTCCACCCCTCCCGACGCAGTTGCCACGGTGCGCACTTCGACTCATGTCCGGGTTCTGGACTCTAAAATCCGGGGTATCCACGCTTCTAGTCCTGGTTTCCAAATTATAGAGATGGCAACCCTTCTACTGACGTTCCATCGAAAGAAATGGTACTGAATAGTAATCTCGAACAAATGTTTTTTGCTATTTCCGAACTTACTAGGTACTTCAGATTGCATAGAACATATGTAAAAATATTTACAAGTGCAATCTAGCGTACGTGTTTAAACGTCAATTTAACACAATTACATTAGAGACCGTTGACTATGAGTTTAGCAAATAACTACTAACTTTTAGCAAAATTACAATGAGATCGTGTTGGAATGACGAATTTATTAATAAAAACATCAGACAAGCAAGTAGCAGAAAAGCATGGGCCCCCATTTTGAAGGGTTGCCAGCATGCCAAAGTTGATCTGTGGGTAGATGCCCATCTTTGGCTCGAAAAGCATGTAAGTAAAGCCGTTGATGAAATGTACTACCAAGAGGTAATACTGGTTGCCAGACAAGATAACGACCCTGGTGGTGAAGCCTACGTCCCCGTTAGAGGGCCAAAGCCTGCCGGGGTCGCGGGACTCTCCCTACAAGTAACCATGACCTTGGAACGTTAAGGGCTATTGAAGGATACCGTGAATTTCAGTCGGTACAAAACTGACAGTCCCTCCCGCATGTATGGGAGGACTCATTTGATAATTTTGCCACGACTAATTGTTGTGTGTGTTTGCTGGCACAAAAATGTGCCATTGGGGAGCATTGGGGATCGGGCGGTTAAGAGCTCGTGATAAGGCCTTTGGTAGGAGATATAGGTCCCATCGACCCCGAAATTCAACTTCATTTTTACCCGACTGCGCCAGGAGGGTTATGTTTTTCGAGTGTAGGTATATTGTGTGTATGTATGTTTCTGTGTGTTGCTCTGCAGCTTAAACGGCTTGATGGATTTTAACTTGAGAGGTGTCGTTAGATTCGTCTTGAACGTGAGAGTGTCACTGGGTACATAAAACTGGCCAAGTGCGAGTCGAACTCGTGTGCAAAGGGTTTCAAACTAAAAATATTTTTTTTAAAATCTCTCACATTCTATCAAGTGGTCAGTGGGGTATCAAATTAAAGGATTTTAAAAATGGTTTACCAAAATATATATAACTTATTATGTTTCAATTTAATTTGGACTGATAAATGCTAACAAAAACTAAAAAAAAATAGTAAAATGGGAAGATTTGATAGATATAATTTGAATGTGCCCCGACTGTGAGTGTGAATGAGTGAATTCTAAATTACTGGGCTTGTTTCTTTCTTTTTCGTTTTTTTTACGCAGACGGGTTTTTTGTTTTTTTTTTTATATGAATATATTTATCCATTCCGAGTTAAATTGCCAATTGCAGCAATACTACCCATTGCATATTTACGTGTAACATTCTTCTCTGCGTCACTTGTCTTGGCAATGTCGCGGTCGTCAATCGCCGCTTGTTGCAACTGATCGCCGCTTGTTGCAACTGATCGCCGCTTGTTGCAACTGATCGCAATTACGTGCGTTTGTGCAACCGTTGCATGCTGGTCGCTGCTTGTTGATGTTGATGTGATAATGATTTATTGTGCGATTGTGATTGTTTTTTCTGACGTTTTTTAATTGTTTTTCAATAACTTGTGTATAAGTGGATTCGATTTTTTTTCTGTGACTAGTGTACTCGTATATGCAGTAAATCCTAGAATTAATTATTCTGAGCTTCATAATAATTTTCTAAAAAAGGCTCTTGTTATGCAGCTGTATCAAGGGCCTGATTCAAAAAGCAATCCTTTTGGACACGGCGCTTTGTTCCGGGTCGAACTGTAGCTGTTCCGGGTCTATGATCTGTCATCATATCTATACAGGCTGACTGGAATTGGACACATTCCTTGAAAATAATGGTGAAACTAAATCTATTTTGTAACAATTATTTAATGACGTCGTCGATTACTTGGGACCCAAGCTTTGTCGTTTTGGAGGAATTGAAATTGGAGAAATATAAATCTGTTGAATCCCACCAGGATTTGCCAATCTTGTGCACATTTATGACGTTTCAAACAGCATTCAAAAAATGTAGTAGGTATGTATCTCGAACTTTTAGTAGGTAGGTCATCATCAGCAAACGATCTCCGGCCACTGTAGGCGCGGGCATGCGGGCAGCGAGTAAAGGGCAACTCGCTGCCTGACGATGGACCATGCCCGGTTGGACGGCGCGTTGTGTCCCACGCGCGCCTCAAAGTGCGTCAGCATAATGACGGGGCCCCCCTCTCAGAGGGCCTAAGCCCGCCGGGGTCGCGGGATTATTTCCTTACCGTGACCCCGGAACATAACAGGCTACAGAAGGACACCGTGGATTTTAGTCAGTAGAAGTCTGACAGTTGGGGTGGGAGGACTCATTTGATGATTTTACCACGCTAAAAAAAAAGGTAGGCCATCATGAGTGGTGGCACGGATTCGACATCTACTACTGATATTTTTATAGCTTATCGGCTATCGGGGTATATTTATTTCTACGAATTTGTACATAATATCACCCATTTCATGGAATTACAAATCACCCTATAGAAGCTAGTTTGTTCATCCTCATTTTACCATTCAGTTGGCATCTCTAACATGATAGCTCAATCTCTAACATAAATATTGCTTGCGACAACCGCCTGCCTTGTAACAACTCGTGGTGTCATCAGTAACAACGACTTTTGTACTCATTCGTGTATAGGGTGCTTTTATAAGTAATCAGGTTGTCGTTGCAGACAGTCGGTATTGATCGGTCAGGAAAAAAAAAGTAAGAAAATGCAAAGAGATTATACGTATAGTTTAATGAGTCTTTGAAAAAAAATGTGACATATTACTTATGTTCTTCTCACTAAAATATGCGACTGACGTCAGCGTATTATATCCTGATATAATTCAAGTCTTACGAGTACAACATTCGCAATCAATTCATGGTAAGGCAGGTCAAAAAATTAATCATACCTCTTTCTGGTCACAAAAAACGAATTCTGGTTTTTTCTCCGCGGTCAAACACGTTTTTTAAACTAGTAATTAGGCAGTTATGCGGCCGGTTACGATACTAGCCTTTGCCCGTGTCTTCGGTCATTTGGAGTTTTGGCCCACGCGTCTTCTCACCGACAAAAATTGTAATAGCTCGGTTCACATGTATAACTCAGGAATTTACCCCCAAGATATACAAACAAACAAATACCTACCTACAAATACGTATATACTGGTGAGTGCACTGGCTTATTATTTAATTTAAAAATTAAATATCCGAAATACAGCTGGCTACATTACATTTGCTTTTTTCGGAAAGCCCGTAAAGCCGCTGCTCCCGGCTGTCATTTGTAGATCTTTGGCATTCGGTTACTGGTCAGAAGCTTTAAAGTCTGACGACCAGTCTTACCATGGGGTATCGGATTACCCAGTTGTTGTGGTTGTGAAGGTCCGATAGGCAGTCGTTCCATGTAAAATACTGGTATTCAGCTGCGTCTGGTTGGACTGGAAGCCGACCACAATATAGTTGGGAAAAGGCTAGGCAGATGATGATGAGTATAGCTTTTAAATCGGTCCAGCAGTTACAAAAAAAAAAACCCTCTCTTTAATAAACTCGTAGGTATTGTAGATGTAATAAAGCATTAGGCCAAAAATATTTCAAAAATTTTATTTGTGTTTAGATAACTTCGAAAATAACAGTTTTCGTCCAATCAAAGGTAATTTTTTGATACTTTAAATTCTTTTTGCTATTGTTTAACTCACGTGTTTTATAAAAAGAACACGTTTTAAATATTAATATTATGTATTAATTATCATATTAAACAGGACTGCTAAAAAAATTGCTTCGATGTTTAAATGATAATTTACATTTCCTTAATGAGTAGAGTAGGTACCTATATATCGTTTAAAGAGTTCTGATAACATTTTGAAGTAAAATTGTTTGTTTGTTCTCTATTTGAACCCTCTTGATGGCAATAGACTCTACCCTATTACATAGGGGTCTTATGAAAACAAACCTGGCAATGTGTGGGTGTTATATGGGTGGGTCCACATTATATCAGTTATGGTACCTACACTTATTTGAGGTACTGACTTTCCCTTCGGGGATAAAATGCTATATCATGATATTTTAGAACCGAATGCCATCCATACTAATATCACAACACAATATCATACGATATTTAGTACATAAAAAAACAATCAAGATAACCTTTTAAACCAAAACTGTTTTCACAAATAAATATTAGAATAGTTTTTGACCACGACGCGAGAGAAAAGCCGTAGATACGAATATGATGTATTTTTGTGTAATAACATAATATTTATTAATGTAAAATATAATTCTATTAAGTATGTTCTCTGCACTTATTTTCTCAGTGATATTTTAAAATTATGTAAAAACTATAAAATATTTTTACATATAATAAATAACTAAGATTATATTTTAGTTTTTAGATCTTACATCATGCATAGCTGTGGCACACACATACCTTTAAAGTCAGCTTCCAGTCGAAGCAGATACAGATATCAGTAATTTTACATGGAGCAACTGCCTATTGGACTTCCACAACCCAGTAACTGGGTAATACGATACCCCATGGTGAGACTGGTTGTCAGACGATCATCTAACTAACAGTAAAGACTGTCAAAGATATATAAAATAATGACAGCCGCGACGAATGACTTTAAAGCTATTGTCAAACAGACAAGCGAAGCGAATGCGATCCGAAAGCGTTTTATTTGTAATGTATGGAATGGTTTGAATCCAGCCATAGTCACTTATAAAAGCGAAAGCGATCCGGATCTATGTGACTGGCTTCAAACAATTCCATAAATTACAAACAAAAACCGGCCAAGTGCGAGTCGGACTCTCCCATAAAGGGTTCCGTAGCAGCAAGTAACATAATATAAAAGTTCTTGTAGTAACTTTGCAAGGTAAATTGTGGTTTACGATTTATGACGTATTAAAAAAAAAAACTAATTACTCGATCTCGTTCAAACCAATTTTCAATTGAAATTTATATGGTAATGTACATCGTATATTTTTTTAGTTTTATCATTCTATTCTCTTATTTTAGAAGTTACAGAGGGGGGGGACACACATTTTACCACTTTGGAAGTGTTTCTCGCACAAACCGTTAAATTTAGAAAAAAGTGATGTTAGTAACCTCAATATCATTTCGAGACCTATTCGTAGATACCCCACACGTAGGGTCAGGCGAAAAAATGTTTTTTGCCATTTTGACTACGGAACCCTAAAAAACGCCTCGCTTCGCGTTT
This sequence comes from Agrotis segetum, assembly GCA_036375495.1. NCBI lineage: Eukaryota > Metazoa > Arthropoda > Insecta > Lepidoptera > Noctuidae > Agrotis > Agrotis segetum. Next base: position 3,800,314 of record JAQSVV010000015.1, on the reverse strand, counting down.
TCCACGCCTGTCTGTTTGACAATTTTGCTTATGTGCTTTCTGAGGCATGGAGGAAACTCACTATGACAGATGGTCACCCATTGAGGATCGACAAGTGCGTCTATTAACCAGTAGCTCCTAAGCTTTGCCAAAGAAAAAACTAACAAACAAGTTCTTCAGCTTTTAATAATATTAGCATAGTTATTAATTACCTCAACATTTACATATGTCTATAGTATTATCTAATTAGTTACACTTCTGCCTATCATACGACGTGTACAGGCATGTTTTTTTATGTTTCATGCGGTACCTGGGGACTTTGAGCAAAAGTCGTAAAAGCAAAATAAATAATATAATCATGTCAGGACATACATTTGTTTAAGTGCAAATATCTATAAAATATAATGTAGTTGTTAATTAAATGTTTACTTTATGTTTAACATTAAATAAGGTAGGTAAATGTAACTTAATATCCTACTACTATTATAAAGGCGAAAGTTTGTAAGTATGGATGTATGGATGTTTGTTACTCTTTCACGCAAAAACCACCGAACGGATTTGGCTAAAATTTGGTACACAGATAGTTTATAACCTGGATTAACATATAGGATAGTTTTTATCCCGATTTTATGTTCCCGTGGGATAATTTTCGAGTTGTAGCGGGTGAAGCCGCTGGCAACAGCTAGTTATGTATATTTATGTTACATTACCATGAATATTTTTCAGACTCATGCTATCAGATCATAGTAAAAAACAACTTTTTTTATTCATGGATTATTGAAATACAAATACATAAATAAACATTTAAAAAACAAAACCATCCTTCTGAAGTAGTCGGCTAGAAAAGTAGCTATATTTTACAAGCAATATCATTTGCTAACAAAATTTCAGGTAAAATAAAATAAAAATATTATTATAAATATTAATTTTGGGATTAAGCGTAACTCAACTAAGCTTGAGCTTAGATTTGGGCCTAAGGCCGGACTTCTGTAAACTTTTGTACACATAAGTTGGTCATAAAACATAGTGTGAACATAACACATGTATTATTTAATAGTAAATCAATAACACATAGCTAATAAGTCGTGGGTATGCGTTACTTGTGCATTTACTCTTCAAACAAGACATAATTACAGTATCACGTGTAGAAGTGTTACTTTACTTAAGTCATTATGTATACCTTCTCAGAATATAACAAGATTATCATTATCTTGCCTTATCCTCATTTATTTAGGACCGGTCAATATTTCTTCTTCTTCCATGCATCTACTTGCCTTCTATCCATATCAGCTTTCACACAATCCATCTGCAGTACGAAAACATCTTCAGTTACTTTTGAACTAATTTGAGCAAATTATAAAGAGGAATGGCCCTAATGTCGAACCCTGAAGAACACTCATTATCATTTCAGACCCTAGTGAGTCTGTACCGTTTATCGGAACTTTTAGTTCTCTATCTTTTAAGTACAATCTTAGCAAGTGAAGAGGTGAATTTCTCATGCTCTAGTGCTCCAGTTTCAGCAGAAGTATTTCATGGTTCAAGCAATCAAAGGCCTTAGACAGATTGCAGAAGAATACAACGACATCTTGTGCGATGTTCACGAAATAGTTTTTGGAAGTTTTATTAAAGTTATTAAATATTAAATCAAATTTAGTTTTTTTTTATTTACATACATTAATCATATAAATTCTTTTTAAGTTTCAAGTGATTAGGTATGCTTCACTTATACCATATTGAGCACACATGATGTGATTAAATAATGTTGCCAACCTAACCTAGTTTGAAACAGTCAATATTTTTATCAACTGCTCCAGTTCCCATAACACTATTGAATAATATTTAATGCAGATCATTATGCAATGTTACATTTCCCACTGACTTGTTTCATTGTCTAAATGAACTCACCTGCATTTATTAACCTCGTTAATTTTTGCTTTAAAAAAAGTCAATGAAAAGAAATTCACCTATTTCCGAAAGCATGTAAGCTATTTTACACTATACGATGATTTTCTTAAAAGTATTTTTTTAATTTATCAATAATGTGAAGAATAATAGTTAAAGGGGTGAAAATTCTAACATATGAGATAGCATGAGGCAGGTACGATAATCATCAAACAGGATGAAAAAAATTATTTACAAGCAAATGACTTAAGTCTTATAAATTAGAGAAGTCCCGCTTCATAAATTAAAAGGGATGAAGGTCCCATTTAGATAAGTCAGGACAAAAATCACAACAAGGACATAACCATACTTGAAATAAGTGCCAAAAAGCCTCGAGAACTGAATATCCAAGAGTACCTACTAAAACCATTATTTTTATCGTCATGCACGGAAATAAAACATAATAACACAACTGCAACCGACATCAGTTGTATTTTCGACATAAAAAGCAAAAGTATAGCCAATTTTTTTACCAAGCGGATGTTTTGTAGCCATTTATAGAATAATTTTCTACTTGAATTCTTTGCTAGTAAACTGAACATAGCCTAAACTAGGATGATCATATTTTTAGCCTAGGTATAATTCACATTTTTTTTAATAATATTCTACAACTACCACACAACGCGATCTAGTCCCAAGCTAAGCCGAGCTTGTGTTATGAGTACTAGACAACTGATAAACATACTTATATATTTCTAATTACATAAATGTTATAGATAAATTAAACCCCGACCCAGAAAAAATGATCGTGCTCATCACAAAAACATTTGTCCTGGTTGGGAATCGAAATCACGACCAGCGGCATATCAGTAAGGTTCAGGGTGACTAACCACTAGACCAACAGGCCTGTCAAACTCTGGAATAATATTGTTTATTTGTTAATATCGAGTTGCTAGTTGCTACTCGATGCGATGTTGCTGCATGAAGATAGTTTCTTGAGCGTTTTAAAAGAGGTAATTTTTTTTTGTTATCAGGATCTGGGACTTCCTTGCCGAGCAAGCTCGACGTGGTACGACGGTGATCATTACCACACATTACATAGATGAGACGAAACAAGCACACAAGGTGAGTAAACGAATCTACTTTCTCGTTTAGGATTTACGGTCACAGCTTCGCCACGTCATCGTTATTAGCAGAGGCTTTTGAAGAAGTCGCTCAAATGCTGTTGAAGTTACGTAAAGAGCTTGATAGAATTACCTTTTTTAACCTCCGGTAGTTTATAATTTGTGAGGAAGGCTCTAAGGATTTGTTCTGCAAACGGATATTATTATGCCATTCGCACTAGATTCGGAGGTAGATACTCGTAATAAGGAAATTCAAGTATGTATCTCAATACTTACGCTTCAGACGCCGTTGATAAAACACTTTGTTTTTTCTTCTTATTCTATTGGTATAAACATAGTTTTTAATTTAATTTAATAATAAATGTAACTAGCAATACGCCCTGTGGGTCTAAAACGACCACTTACGAATATTCCAAATGGATCCAATGATTTACTATACAGTAAGTCAGTGAATGAATCGCTTCGTGAATATCCAGCTTACGCCAATGGCTTTTCTTCTATTATTCATTCACGCGGTGAATCATTTGGAATATTAACTATACATAATAAGTGACCGTTTTAGACACGCGCTGGCTTCATAAAGGATAAAAAAAACTTTTTAGACAAGTGTTCAATGGGTGTTTAATTTTTTTATTGTAACACGCACAAAGTTTACCTTCTACACAGTCAAGTGTCTATAAAAATTGTCCTAATTAATTAGGTGCAATTGACTATGTTCCGTAGTTTTTTTTACTGTCCAAATATTAAAGTAAGTAGGCAACTATAAAATTGCTGTGCCCTTGCAGGGTTCATGTCAGGTTCTGGTCCTACTGATAGACATCTTTAAAAATCACATAAATGATTGATTAATAGACAGATAGCTGATATGCCACTGATGAAATCAGTGCCATAATTACTAGTCAACGAACGACAGCTACCATGTTGAAACCGTTGCAAATATACTTCCATGGCAGAAAAGTTTTCAAGGTTGTGCAAGCAATTGTATTGGATAACAGCTCATTATTGACGCACTGTTACAATGGGTGGATGTAACGCAATCACTGGGTTTAATTGTTGTTTAAGTGTTTTTAATCGGATTCGTTTTTAATTAGCTATTCAGAGTTTTTGATAGAAGAAGGGTAAATATTTAAAAAAATTGCGAATTATAAACCGTAGTAAGGACGTAACGATTATTTACTTTTTTGTGAATTCATACATGTCATGGGCCAAGTGATTAATGCGGGCAGTATTCATAATGCCCGGGCAGTATGATTAATGGCACCCCGACTCGGACAAATTAAGTTAGAAGAGAATCGCCATCCTCTTCGTGGTTATTTTTTTTAACTACCCTCAGAAATAGGGAGACCCGCTCCGCCGACCTTTCGAAGAACTAGTTTATTATTCACTTGGCCCATTATGGCTGGGCATTATTCATACTGCACGGGCTTAGAGTATTCGGGCAATATTCACTGAATACTGCCCGAATTAATCACTTGGCCTAGAATAATTTTATTAAAGTATAGTTTTGTTTGATTTACGAGTAAATCAGCAATCGTTGAACCGTGATGTAATTTGTTTGCAGAAAGACAAATGAACAAGAAAGATCTACCCTCTTTCAAAATCGTATCGTGTTGGTCCATCTTCTCTTCTATCTACATAATCTTCTTCTATCTTCTTCGATCTATCTTTCTTCTATCTATAATATAAAAATTTATTGCAAAATATGTTTCTAATAGCTCATAACTCGAAAACGGATGGACCGATTTGGCTACCTCTTTTTTTGTTGGGTTTGTAACCATGAGCGCCAGGTTTTAGGGAATGAAAATCATCATGTCCCGCCGTGCAAAGCAGGGACGGGCCGCTAGTTCTAAATATTATTATAGTCAACCTAATTTTTCCGCAGATTGGTCTACTCCGCGACGGTCAACTCCTAGCCGAGGATTCTCCAGAAGATCTCCTGAGGAAGTTCGACTGTGATACACTTGAAGAGGCGTTCTTGAAACTGGCGATGAGGCAACACGAGATGCCGAGGCGGCGGTCTAGTAAGTATAGTACTTATAGTAATTCTCCTGACTGATTTCGGCCATGACGGCCAATCTCAGCGAAGATTAGCCGACTGAAAGGGACATATAATAGTGCACAAATTTGTGCGCAGGCATAGGTGCAGTCTCAGTTCCTTTACTCTCATAGTTCCGATGGGACGGCAATCCAACTGACGCATGCTATTTATACACAGTGAGTAGGTATGTCGTCAGTAGGTACTGTACTGACTTGAAATCAATTTACAATATGGCAGTGCCAGGTCAGCACTGACTCTTCAGTGGATTGTCTTTAGGTACTGACTCAATGTAAATCTGCCTAAACTCCCCAACAACACATCTGTCTGTACGGTTAGAAGAACCAAGCTTTTAATAAACAACAATGTAATAGAACGTGCACATTATACATCTAATCAATCCGAAATTGCATCCCAAACGTGACTAGAAGGCACAAGGTATAAAGGCTACTTTGTTGATTGAAAATCGAAACGTAAAACTGTTTTATAATTTGATCTTGTGAAGGGTAATAATTAATAAGATAAGGGTATTATTAGGGTAATTAATCGCTCGTAAGGTTTATCATCATCTAACTTTCTATACCATGTCGAGGTTAGCGTTCAGCATGACTGAATTCAACCAGTTACCGAAGATACCTTTTTAAGGCAGTGATCCGACCGCCAACGATGAACAAGTAACGATTAGAACTAGAAACTATAAAAGAGTTGGCGATCAGCGGGAAGCGAGTGAAGTTTCGATAGTCTTGTCGCCAGGCTATAAGCGAGTATGCAAGTGCGACGAGCGATTAATCGCGCCACTCGCCCGCGCTCGCTCAGTCCTGTGCAAACCTGACCAAGCGAACCGAGCGAGTATCGCTGAACGAAGTATCGCTGAGCGAATTTATTTTTGAAAGCTCGTCGCTCAGCGAAAAAACTAGTACCTAAAGCAAGTCGTCGCCGGCAGTGTGAACAGTCAAAGAGCAACTATTATTAATATATGCATCTCTTTCGTTTACACGGAATGTACATTTATTGTGCGTTTCTTGAGAGAGTAAATCGCCGATAGTTACTCGTTTTCTCGCCGCCGCCGCCGGTCGGACCACTTAGCCTAAACGATGTCCATTTTCTAATTATTTTATTATTGCCCTTGCAGCATTGACAGCGTCCCCTGACGTCATCCCGGACAGCAGCATCTGCACAGGCGTGGACAGCCGCTACCACTCAAGAGACGACTTCCCCACCATCACCACAAGCACTGATGTGAGTACCACCACCACAGATATAGCCTTGACAAGTAATATTGTAGTTACTGACACACTGAGTGGCAGTGGTGGCCTAATGGTATCGGCCCAGACTTACAAGTTGTAGGCCGTGGGTTCGAACCCAGCCTGGCGCATTTCTTTGTGTAATTTATTTCATTACCATTGTCCTCAAAACGGTGAAGGGAAAACATCGTGAGGAAACCGGCATGCCCTGGAACCAAAAAATTCTAAGACATGTGACATCCACCAATCCGCACTGGGCCTGCGTGGTGGACTATGGCCCACTCTCTCTCTCTCAGAGAGGAGGCCTGTGTCCCAGCAGTGGGAACATTTATAGGATGATGATGGAAATGATACACTCGTAGATTGATACCATTCACAATTTATGAATTTTACCGTAATTCTTAGGATCCTATTATAATTCTGCCTAAATTTTTTCTCTATTCATATTATGATCCTATAATAATTCTGCCAAAATGGCTATTTCTAGACGCTATTTCTAAACCGTCCTTTTATGGTTCGCTGATTATCGCATTTTGTTTTAAACTCCTTATGAATCATTATTCAATACACGAGAGTGAGTTTAAGTATCACACGAGTGTATATTATTCCAATAAGTACTTATATATCTTATATCTTAGCTCCCTTTCTACTCTTTATTATACCTATTATTTTGCTTCCAATATCAATACCTTTTTTACTTAGATTGCTTCAACTAAGTCAATTTACCATGGTATTTCTGGTCATTGCCACGTAGTTACAATCAACTGCAGCAAAAACTTCAATAGCCCGAAAATCAGGTGTAGCAAAGGGTTGTTACACTTTGTTTATGTTACCTTTATAGACTAAAACTTCTTACTTCTATCTATATCTTCCGGGTTAAGCCGCGCTTGCCGAGGTTGGTCTGTGGATGGGTGACCATCTGCCATAGCGAGTGTCCTCCGTGCCTCGAAAAGCACGTTAAGCCGTTGGTCCCGGTTGTCATTTATTACGTAGATCTTTGACAGTCTTTACTGTTAGTCAGAAGCTCTAAAGTCTGACAACCAGTCTTACTATGGGGTATCGTATTACCCAGTTACTGCGTTGTGGAGGTCCGACAGGCAGTCGCTCCATGTAAAATACTGATATCCAGCTGAATCTGGTTCGACTGGAAGCCGACCCCAATATAGTTGGAAAAAGGCAGGCAGATGATGATAGACTAAGACTTCTAAAACACCATGTTCCAGGTGCTGACAAAGAAAGAGAAAAGCCCAAAGGACAGTAAGAGATTAACAAAGTCAAGGTATAAGGCAGTCTTCATCAAGAGCATACAACAATTCTCAAGACATCCGGGGTAAGTCACAAATCCAACAATTATAAATTAACTTTTTGCAATCCAGATCCTCTCATTTCAATTTCTTTCGACAAACATGATAAAGTACGTAATTGCTTGGAAAGTAAACCTATATCATCATCATCATCAGCCGAAAGACGTCCACTGCTGAACAAATGGGGAGGGGATGGCTTACAATCCATCGATTGCCCGCCACTCTCACGATGTCAGTCCACCTACCGAGAAGCTTTTTTTGTTTGGTTCGTGGTCCCCATCAAACGAGTCCTCCCACCCCATGGCATCAGCAAGAGGGACTGTCAGACTTGCTACTGACTAAAATCCACGGTGTCCTTCAGTAGCCTGTTATGTTCCGAGGTCACGGTAAGGAAATAATCCCGTGACCCCAGCAGGCTTTGGCCCTCTGAGAGGGGGCCCCGTCATTATGCTGGCGCTCTTTGTAGGAGACACAACGCGCCGTCGACCCGGGCATGGTCCATGGTCGGGCAGCGAGTTGCCCTTTACTCGCTGCCCGCATGCCCGCGCCTACGGTGCCGGAGATCGTCTGCTGACCAAGCGAGAAGCTAAACACTGTCTTCCGGTTCGTGGTTCCCACTCGAGAACTACTTACTTTTTACCCCATGGATCATTAGTTCTAGGAGTTATTTGGCCTGCCAATTGCTACATACCCCATGGATCATTAGTTCTACGAGTGTTTTGGCCTGCCCATTGCTACATCAACTTGCAAATTTTAAGAGCTATGTCGATGGAGCCTCTGATTCTTCGGTGAAATCCTTGTCCCGGATTTTATCCTATAAAGAAACTCCAAACTTAGCTCTTCCCATTGCTCGTTGAGTGACTCTAGCCTCTCTAAAAGGCCAGAATTCAAACACCAAGAACTGCTTGGTAGGCAGGAAATATCCACCATGATCTAAGCTTTGAATAAACCTAAGGAAGAAGAGAGCAGTGGTGGCCCAGTGGTATCGGTCCCGACTTACGAATTGTAGGTCGTGGGTTCGAACCCCGCCAGGCGCATTACTTTGTGTAATTTATTTCATCACCATTACTGCTCTCAAAACGCTTTTCATCGTGAGGAAACCTGCATTTTTCTAGAACCAAAAATTCGAAGACATGTGACATCTACCAACACGCACTGGGCCCGTGTGGTGGATTATGGCCCACTCCCTCTCACAGAGAGGAGGCCTGTGTCCCAGCAGTGGGAACATTATAGGCTGATGATGATGAAGGAAGAAGAGAGAGTTTCTTGCCAGTCTTATTTCCCGAAAGCTTAAATCAAATCTTCAAGCCAAGAGTAAATAGGTCCACCAGGCAAGCGTGCTTCACCGACCACCCCATGCTTGCTTACCATCAGGCGTGATACTGGTCAATGGTTGTTTTCGAGTCGATTTTCAATTTATTTTCTGTTCCAGTGGGCTTATCTTCTCAGTCCTGTTCCCCATCATCCAAGTGGTGGCGTTCTTTGCAGCAGTGGGACATGACCCGAGGGATCTACACATCGGAGTAGTCAATGAGGAAGCCGCTTTATCGCCATGTATGTAAACTGAATTATTATTATATCTTGAATTATATCAGCAAGATTTCAGCTGTATAGTTTACATTGACCGCCACGTGTAAAGATAGAAAAAAATCCTAAAACATGCAGCCAAGCCGATTCTCCGTGGATAACTATTATTGGCTACTCAAATAATTTTTGTTAAGTACCTAGTTAAGTGTTGGAAGCTGTTGTTATCCCTAATAAAACAAAATAGTAAAAAGTCTTAATTTAAATGATAACTCTCTGCGAATAAAGCTTTTCTCGATGAGAAAGAATTTATTTTTCAATTGGTGGCAAGTCAATCAGGGTCCCTGGACTGTCAGGGGTTCTGCCGGGTTGCAAAACTCAAAGTCAGATTACTAGTATCGGAAAATTTTACCCCTAGGTGAAAGAAAAATGAATAAACTAGGTAAAAAAAAAATCTTACATGGAGTTCTTTTATAATATTTCAAGGGGGACTGGACATATGCAGAAACTCGAGCCTAGTAACGACGATCCTGAACGAAGACGAGACCTGTGACTTCTACATGCTGAGCTGCTGGTTCTTAGAAGAAATGGAGAAACGGATGCTGTTCCAGGTATGTAGACCTTTTTCTTTGCTTAACAGAATTGTTGCAGGGAATAATCCCACCGTAGGGTAGCGGGACTGTATAAGCAGGTTACCGAGGCTCTGGAACAAAAAGGACATTTGAAGGTACAGGTGGATTTTTAGGACTATTTCAAAAAAAATCCACACCCTTTTAGCAACTCCTGAAGAATGAATGAAATTATAAAACTGAATTTAAAAAACTTCAAGAAATAGTCGTGAAACCATTATTTTAATAAAATCTAAATTATTTATTTGCCGTAATTCTGTTAAGTACAAAGATGTTAAAAATAGAAGTTCAAGCACATTTCGTCATAAAATTACATTATCATTATCATCAGCCTATAAATATTCCCAATGCTGGGACACAGGCCTCCTCTCTGTGAGAGAGAGTAGGCCATAATCCACCACGCGGACCCAGCGCGGTTGGTAGATGTCACAAGACTTCGAATTTTTGGTTCTGGATATGACGGTTTCCTCACGATGTTTTCCTTCACAATTTTGAGAGCAGAAGTGATGAAATAAATTACTGAAAGTAATGCGTCTAACTGGGTTCGAAACCACGACCTACAACTCGTAAGTCAGACCACTCAGCTACCACTGCTATAAGATCGATAAGTACTTAAAATATAGGAACTGCATAAATCTATCTCTTCTTACTTTCCAGATGCCATTCAACACCAGCGAAGAAGCCAAAGAAGCAGTCTCAACGGGCAAGTTGTACGGTGCGCTGCACTTCGCGAGGAACTTCAGCACCGCACTCAGCAAGAGGGTCGCTGATGGAGAAGTGGACGACGATATTGTTGAAGATAGCAGTGTCAGCGTGTGGCTGGATATGACCAGTATGTTATCATGTTTTTGGAACGAAGTTCCTTATCGCGCGTTGTGAAAGGGGGCTAGACGGAATAAATTCTTACGAAAAGTTGTCACGACACTTTTTGGAACGAAGTTCCTTATCGCGCGTTGCGAAAGGGTGCTAGAGCTCAAAGAGCGGAGTGGAGTGGAGCGGAGCGGAGCTGAGCGGAGCGGAGTGAAGTGGAGTGGAGTCGCGACGATTATTTTTGTTGAATGTATACAGTAACTTCGTTCCATCCGGGTGTCCCTTGACACCTCTCAAGTTTTTTTTATTGTAGTTTAGAAATTCATCAATCGAGACCCCTTTTTTTACGTAGTGAAATCATCAAATGAGTCCCACCCTTACTGTCAGACTTGTACTGACTAAAATCCACGGTGTCCTTCAATAGCTCTTTATGTTCCGGGGTCATGGTAATGAGATACGTCCTGCGACCCCGGCAGGCTTTGGCCGTCTAGTGGTGGGCACCGTCATTATGCTTTGAAGCGCGCGTGGAACAGAACGCGCCGTTGACCCGGGCTTAGTCCTTTGTCGGACAGCGAGTTGAATCGAAGCCCCTTGGGTAAAATGAAAGGGGCAGTTCCAAGTTGCCCTTTGAGCATCGGGGCTTCGGTTTACTACAGGGGTCGCGGGACGGTCGGCGGGCGGTCATCTGATGAGTCCTCCCGCGCAGGGTGGGTCGAGAGGGACTGTCAGTCTCGTACTGACTAAAATATATCCACGTTAGCCCTTTACATTCCAGGGTTTATGAATAGCTTTATAGGCAGTCTCAAGACCCTGCAGTTTTTTAGTCCTCTACAGTCCTCCCTGTCTTGGTGCAACGGAAGGGACTGTCAGACTTGATTGACCAAATACGAACTTGATAATTCAGATCAAAACTGCTAAAAACCCAAGAAATAGAGAATATTTCTTGTTCACACACTGAAAAGAGGTTATATTTCCTACTTTTTTTTAGCGTGGTAGAATAATCAAATGAGTCCTCCCACCCCGGGCAGGGTGGGGGGACTATCAGACTTGTACTGACTAAAATCCACGGTGTCCTTTAACAGCCCTTTATGTTCCGGGGTCACGGTAAGGAAATAAGTCCCGCGACCTCGGCTTTGGCCCGCTGAGAGCCCCGTCATTTTGCTGAAGCCTCTTTGAGGCGCGCGTGGGACATAACCCGCCGTTGACCCGGGCATGGTCCATAGTCGGACAGCGAGTTGCCCTTTACTCGCTGTCCGACCATGGATAATACTTAGGTAGGTAGGTTCGATGTGCTTAATTACTTGACTGTCCGCATCTTCACTTGGAAGTCCACCCAGGTGGAGGAAATAGTTGGAGCACGGGTCCCTACCGTATTTTCATAACATTTTACTGTTTCAGATCATCAAATCTCCAACTTCATGAAGACTCAGCTCCACAAGGCTTATGAAAGCTTTACAAGACGAGCCATGATTGGATGCGGCAGACCTGAGAATTTAGTGCAGGTATGAAACTCAATCCGTCTTACCACTAGAAAGTTAAACACCTGTTGAACGCTTGTCTAAAAAAAGTGTAACTGCAAAACGACCCTTATTTCAACGTGAAATCGCTATAACGGTGACAGTTTAAAAATAATATCCTCATTTTAATTTGTGCAAAGTTTTATCATAAAATAAAACTTATACGGATATTTTAATTTCACTATTCGCATGAAACTTTTATGTGTACAGCTTAGCCAGAACGTCTTGAAAGGGAACTAATATTTTTGTTTGCTAACAACGTTTTTAAAATTTTTGATTGTTAATGTAAACAAAGACCGCAGGTTTGTTAGATTTATTATTGTGCCATATAACTAACGTAATAAGTGAAAATAAATAAAATAAAATCATTCAAAGTGCTGGTAGCGAGAGCACAGTGGCGACTTCCGGGTTTCTACTGTTTTTTGCCCAGCTGTACAGTTAAATTAAACTATCCGTACCTATGATTAGAGAGCATAGATATAATGCAAATGCATGTTTTTATGAAATAAATTGCAAATATGTACTTGTATGCAATTTACATATTAGAGCTATTTTTAATTTAAATTCTTCCTATTTACCATTACATTACATTCCATTCATTTCATTAGCAAAATATTATTATCATCATCATCAGCCTATAATGTTCCCACTGCTGGGACACAGGCCTCCTCTCTGTGAGAGGAAGTGGGCCATAATCCACCACGCGGGCCTTTGCGGGTTGACCATATTATTAAGTATACCATAATCTATATTCCTTAAGCTATATCCATTATTTATATTATTACTATTCTTATGCACCACTGCTTCAGATATTTTCATAATCGAAACACACACACTCGTCATCATTATAAGTATATACGAGTAAGTACATGCTTCTATATAAAAACTATTTACTATACAAGGTGTGGCGTTAATTGTGGATGAACCAGTTATTGGGTTGGACCAATTAGTATTTTATTTTACAAAATCGTTTGGTTAATGGTAACAATCGTTTGGTTATAGGCAATGATATTATAAGTAAAAAAAAAAAGGTGTAGATACGTCATACGCGCTCAATAACATAAACGCTCAAATGAGGCTGATTCACACAATGTGTGAATCAGCCTCATTTGCACGCAACGTCGCACTGAGATCAAGATGTCATCTTGATCTCAGTGCGACGTTGCCAGCGGCACTTCACGTACCACAGACTGAATTAAAAGTAAAAGTGACTCAAAACTATCGAAAATGCCGTCGTGTGTGATGAGATATTGTACAAATTAAACATGCAAGACTTCTAAAAGTCAAGGAATCACATAACATTCGTAAATATACTATTTATCTTTAATATTTTCACAAATAAAACATTACGTTTCTATAAATATGGCGTCGTAAAAGAAAGAGTGCGTACACGGGTGCGAGTGAGAGGAGACGCTGACGTGCGGGGGGATTGATGACGCGTGGCGCTGTTTGTTTATCTAGCTGTCACTTTTTTTCTTATTGCGTTGTATCAAGCTATCCTTTTTATTTGTAGTGAAATGTAATGTGTGAATAAAAAAGTGTGTATCTGTGCTGCCGCTCGGTGCGGCACAGTTTTTACCGTCGATTTGTACGCGTATAACATATCTATGACTTTATAATATCATTGGTTATAGGTAACTAAACGATTGTTTTGATTGTTTGATTGATTTTGTTTCTTACTATAATGTGAAAACATCACTGAAATAAGCGTTAAGTGTTTGTAAAGAAACATTTCGCAAAATAACATCCAGGTGGCCTACCATGAATTCTTAACGCGATCCAGTTTAAGCTGTGGGAAAGAGATGGCGCTAGACAACTTGTATAGCTCTGTCTCTTTCCCACAGCCCAAACTGGATCACGTTATAAGCTCGTGGTAAGGCCTCCGGTGGCATATCATGGCGTCTTAAAAACAGCGTAGTTCGAGTGAGGGATGGAGGTGGCGCTAGATACAAGTCGTATAGCTGTTTATTTCCCACACTGGAACTACTCTAGCTTTAAAACAGTACCTAGAGAGGTATTACAACGTCTTAAAACCAGACTTGTTCCAGTGAGTAAACGAGATGGCGCTAGCCGACTTGTATAGCTCTGTCACTTTCACTCGCCGGAATAAGCCTGGTTTTAAGATGTTGTGATACTCCTGTTGTACAATTTTTTAACCGACTTCAAAAAAGGAGGAGGTTCTCATCTCGTCAGTTTTTTCATTAACCAACATTCAATAACCAAAGATATAAAGAAAAATGCTTTTTAAGGAAACATTATATTCATTTCCTTTACATTGTATCAATTCATGTAGCTAAGTAAGTAATAGGTGTTATATTAATCCAATGTTTTATTGTGTGCATCAGATTCCAGTGCACTTCGAGAAGCCGGTGTTCGGTAAGAGTGAGCCTCAAGTCGTCAGCTTCATGGCGCCCGGGATCCTCATCACGTAAGTTCTACAAAATGGTATTTTCAAGTCCTATCGACTGAAATAAATAAGAATAATATAACGATGGTCGCTCGCAGCAACTCTTTGTAACGACACAGACGCACTTAAGGGTCAGAACACGGGGTGCTAAGACAGGAAACCTCCACGTGCGCCCGTGTATTACTGGAGTTCCCTCTCAGATACGTCCGGGGGGAAGACCAGTTTTTCGGGCCGGTGCACCCTGGGATGTAGGCAAAAACTCTTCTTGCCTACAAGGCAAGGGGTCTCTTTGCCCGTATGCGAATAGCCTGTCGTGTGGATGCTCCAACGCGTGTCCCTCTGATTAGCAGAGGGCACAGTGGCGGAGCGGGCTTGCGGACGGTGAGTGATAGGTAACTCGCCGTCCGACCAGGGACCAAGCCCAGGTCGGTGGCGCGTCGTGTTTCGCGCCAAATGCCTGCTGGGGTCCCGGGTTTTTTCTTAAGTTAGATTTGGTCTCTAAGAAAAAGTTTATCTTTTCATGTACTAAATTTTCCAGTCATTGGAGTCACTCTATTGAAATGTGCGCGCAGCATCGCATCTCGGTGCGAAGTGACCCTTTGGTTGGGTCTACGCTAAGGAGCCAAGAACAAGCTGAGCACACGTCGCGTCGATCTACGGACAAGCTGCCGATCGATCGACTGGATTTAGTTCTTGCAGCTTGTAATTGTGACTTTTCACGTTCCAGCATAATCTTCTTCCTGTCTGCCATCGTGACGTCGACGCTGATGATCACGGACCGGCTGGAGGGCGTGTGGGAGCGCTCGGCCGTGGCTGGAGTCAAGCCCAAGGAGATGCTCAACGTACACATCACGCTGCAGTCTACCGTCATACTGTTCCAGGTTAGCTTCTTAATTTTATATGCTACTAGCTGTTGTCAGCGGTTTCACCCGAAAATTATCCCACGGGAACATCAAATCGGGATAAAAACAATCCTATATGTTAATCCAGGTTATAAACTATCTGTGCACCAAATATTAGCCAAATCCGTTCAGTGGTTTTTGCGTGAAAGAGTAACAAACATACCTACATACACAAACTCCTTACAAACTTTCGCATTTATAATAGTAGGACTAAGAGGCTTGTATTTGCTCGCGGTTCTGGCTGACTTCCCACCCACTTTATAACCTTCATTTATTTAGGAGTGGGATTTATTAAATGAAAACCTCACTCTCTGGATGGAACACTTTTTTCAGTTGTCTTGCGTTCTAGAACCACGGTACCTCTTTAAAAAATACCCACAGCCGTGGCCCCATCTAACTTCTATTAGTTCCCATCTATCTTTCTACGAGATTATATTAAGATTTTCCAAAATCCATCCAGCGTTTTAAGCCTGAAAGAGCAGTACCTAAAGGGACAAATTCAATTTCGCATTCAGACCCATACCTACTTACAAAAATCCACCATATTCCTTCAATAGCCCTTTCCAGGGTCAACCTAACCTGATTAGACAATCCCCCAACCCTAATTTCAAGATCCTAACTATAAGGCTGCTATAACAAACTATTTCAAAAATAAAATCTAAATCTTTCATTTTTCTTTCTAAATTTCAGACAATGGAGATGATGGCCTTAGCCTTCATAGGCTATGGGATCCCGTCGATAGGTTCCAAGCTGGTCTGTGGTCTCCTGCTGTTCCTGCAAGGTATCTGCGGCATGTGCTACGGATTCCTTCTATCAGTGTACTGCCCCAGTCATACGCTGTCCTTCTTCGTGGCTACCGGCAGCTTCTATCCTATGATTTTGTTGTGTGGTAAGCGGCTTTTTTTTTCTTTGGTGTTATGAGATGAGATTATGCCTATGTTACGCAATGGACGTCTTCCAGCTGATGATTATGAAAGGTAGGAATAAAAAAGATGTAGATATAGATATCTATATCTTTTTGAAAAAACCCCATTTTACGTCCATTAGGACCAGTAGACTGGTCTTAATGGACGTAAAATTGGTGTTTTTCCAGTGAAGTGCTGTCATAAAGGTTTATTTAACTATTGCGTCTCTGGATTCGATTCCGATTCGGTCGAGCGCAAAAGATTTTTCTCCGATAAAGCCATCACCTATTCTTTATAGGCTTAGCGCTGCAGCGTTGAAGCTGTAAACTGTTTCTGCTATTTCTAGAATCTTGAGTATAAAACCGTCCCACAAAAACTTTTAAACGTCTGTTGAACAGTTGTCTAATAAAATGGCAGATTGTGTCTTTGAAATAAGGTCCGTTTTTCAGACATACCTACACTTTTTTTTGACAAGTGTTCAACAGATCTTTAAGTTTTTGTAGTAAGGCTGGTAGAGTCTAGATCATAAAGTTGAAAATCCTTAACAAAGTCGTCGCGTCAACAAAAACAGGTTCGTCCCCTGTTCGACACATTGGCATAAATAAAACATAATTTATTCAAAAAATTGTGTTGCCTTAATAATTATCATGAGTATATTATATTAAACAGAATATTGAATCTGTTATTGGCTACATTGGCAATCAGGCAATGCAAGGCAGTCGCTCCATGTAAAATACTGATATCCAGCTGAATCTGGTTTGATTGGAAGCCGACCCCAATATAGTTGGGAAAAGGCTAGGCAGATGATGATATTGGCTACATTGGTCACTGTAAAATACACTGAATTGGTTTTTTTTTATTGTAATTAACACACCTTTCCTCTTTCCAGGTATCCTC
This sequence comes from Agrotis segetum, assembly GCA_036375495.1. NCBI lineage: Eukaryota > Metazoa > Arthropoda > Insecta > Lepidoptera > Noctuidae > Agrotis > Agrotis segetum. The sequence continues at coordinate 3,783,156 of JAQSVV010000015.1, read as the reverse complement.
TGGCCCCTAGAAGGAATGTCATACACTCTCCGCATCATAGCCCTCACCCTCCCTTTCACGATTCCCTCCAAGTCCCTCCGGGATATCATGGAGAAGGGAGCCACCATCACAGACTTATCAGTCATCTATGGCTTCCTTACCACCTTAGCGTGGATAGCCATTACATTAGCTTTAATATACCTGCGGTTGAAGTTAAAAAAGACGTAGGTAGGTTTTAGGAACTGGTTTTTGAAGACTTTTATGTAATATTAAAATGTATGTTGTTGGAATTAGCAATCGATTGATAATGATTGCTTTTGCAAAAGGATTTTGTAAGTTTTATTGAATTTAAATCAGTTTGTGATTCACATTATGAACCTTTGTAAAAATGTTAGGTTATTTTTACAAACATTTTTTGTTCAAACTTTTTACAATGTAATTGCTCCTTTATGATGTGTCCTAGCCATAGCGAACGTCAAGCGAGCATGTGTCACATTCGATCTGTTCGCCGCATTTGTAGGTACGTGTCGCGCCGTCTCTTTCTATTTTCCGAACGAATGAGTGGAAGTGACGTTTGCTTATTCAAGCGATTATGGTAAGAACACTGAGTTACCTGTTTTTGGATTTAACTACCTACATAGAAACTTGTAGAAGCAATCTTAAATATCAATCATCTGTTTGATAGCAAATATTAATAAAATGAAATGTGCAATGACCATTGTGTCGTAGGTCCTTAATATTAAGGTCGATTCACAAATCGAGTGTCAGTGTTACAGTAATTGTGCTAAAGCTGGTGTGAAATCGGATTCAGTGGTGAAATGCTACAAATAATTTATTAATGAAGATGAAGTAGTACTTACTTTATTTGCAAGACATCTAAGATCGTAGCCAATGTAAAGGTACACATGCTTTAAACTAGCATGCTAATAGTTTACATTTAAATTAGCATGCTCATTTATTAGCAAACGGTTTCGATACACATGCTACTAAGTAGCATTTGCCTAAAGTAGCATGCTCTCGTGTTTTAGCATGCTAGTTTAAAGCATGTGTATCTGTACCATAATGGTTTGGAATAGACATGTCGACGGAAGCGACATCTGGTGACGATTAAGAGAAGGAAATAATTAATGTCTTAAAAATGGGCATGGGCTGAGCATGAAATAGTGCACAAAGGATAATAATAAGTGGAAGATAAGTATCAATGAATAATTCTTAATAATTCTTCCTCTAATGACAAATAAAAATCATTTTATGGGACATTCCTACTAATATCATTGTATTGCCAATATTAAAACAAACCGTCATACCACAAAAAGTAAAACATCTATTGAACACTTGTCTAAAAAAAGTGTAACTGCATAACGACCCTTATGTCATTGTGAAATGTAATTGCAAAATTGACAGTTTTTTTACACAACTGTTCAACAAAGTTTTCATTTTTTGTATTAAGTAAGACGGTAAATGTTATGGATCCTTATAACGGGTCGAAAACTTGTGACTAATACAAAAAAATCGGTTAAGTGGTAATTTTATTTGATAAAAGACTTTATCAAAAACAAAATCTAGGTAAAATTGGTAATTATTTTAGAATTCTGTTTCTAGAAATAGTGAAAGAACGAATCGGGTAGTTTGTACATAGATATTAATTATTATAATAATATTTTTATGTCTCTCTGGGATTACAGAATGTGTGATAATAATCTTCTAAAATATTCTGTAAAATATACAGGGGTTAAAAGAAATTAGTTAAAAGTGCGCATTGTGGTACTGGCAGTATATTACTGCTAGAAAGATTTTGGAGTTAAATCATAAGAAGTGATTTAAAATATGGATAGTGTTTAATAAAATGAAGTGCTCAAATGTATTGTTTAACAATAAATTAAGAAATCACTTAGAAAAATGTATTTCTGTAATAACAATACAGTTACAAATCCAGGTTATGGAATTTGTTTAACCTACCTAGTTTCGGAGAATCGGTATGGACAAATCGCGGCCATACATTATTAATAATCATTTGTATGGACGTCCATAAGGCTCAATTTACGTTGCCGTGGGATGGAATGGAGGCATTTTTTTTGTTCTATTCTGTACGTTACGCTTTAAGCATAAGGTTTATTTTACTTTGTAAGCTTTTGATGCAAAAGATCGCCTTCATTCCATGGCACGACAATCGAAATTGAACCTAACGGTTAGACCGCTATTTTAAGTGTATTTTCTTACCTAAATAAAATTATTTGCTACATTTTTATGAATAATTATTGTGTCGTAATTTTATACAAACCACTGTTAGTTTGGCACTTTACAAATGATATGAAAATACTGAAAAAGTATTTGTGTAAACGCATTTTTATTGTATAGTTGGTACGTATTATTGATATTATTTGTTATTTCTTCTCGTAGAGAGAATTTTGCCGATGTGGTGACGTGATACCATGTGATTTGGGTACCTATTTATAAATAAAGATTGTTTTTCTAATAAGCAGTTCGTTTTATTGAAGGAGTTTTTTGTAACGTGCGACCCGCCCAGGTTTATTTCCTAGTGCGATTCGACCCGACCGATTTATCTACTAGGAATTTATATGCTAAAACATGATTCTAGAACAACTCTATCCATTGGTGAAAACAGCACGAGAATCGGTGCAGCCATTTTTGAGTTAATCGCGAACAGAAAGATATACAGACGCGGCGAAGGACTTTGTGAAATATGTAGTCATCGACGAAAAAGGAGGGCTAAGTGTCCATAGAGTTTTTTCTCTTTTTTTCTACAACATTGATATTATCTACGCTTTGATATGAGTAAGGGTCAATTTATAATAGCGGCAGAGTCGAAGCGTCAAATCTTTACATCTCTAAAGCGAAGCCGCACGAGTCACGGTCAGCTATGTTCACGCGCAGACGCGCGAATTCCGAAGAATGCGCGCGACTTTTATAAAATCTCAGAAGTAATGTGTGCATAACGCTGTAGAGTTAAAGTTGAAATTTGTTATGTTCAGTTTTGGAAAAACGCTTCGATGTGCTTCGACTCTGCGCTAGTATAAATTGACCTTAACTCAATACGTTGTAATTACTTGCGACTGTGACCTGTGCAAAGCTTCATCGACTGTAGATTGTAGAAATACATACCTGTAATGGTCTAATTGAATTAATGTTTCGACAAGAATAACTATGGTCTTGACAGGAAGAAAAAATAAAAACAAAAATTCAGATATAAAAATTTTATTATTTATAGGAAATATTTTGATTTAACAACAACTCTTTCCGTATGATGCGCCCGCGCCACCGAGCCGACGAAGATCATGGCACATTGATATTAACTCTCGACTTCTATGGACAACGGTTGCTCACGGCTTGTTCACTCTCGATACAACTTAAAGCATCAATAACAAGATAAGTGAAGTTAGCGATATCAAAATGATTCTAACCGTGTATTTCGATTTACGAAGACAAAATTGTGTGTTCAGTACCAGATTTAACGTCAACATTCTTCCGGTGGTTGAACTTCGTAAATGTGCGTCTGCGCAAGGACGCGAGCGCTCACACTGACAGCACGAGGTTTCGTTGTCAGCCAACCGTCCGAGGTTCCTCACAGCGCAAAACGGTACCTCAAAAAGAAAAAAAAAGTCTATCCACTTCATCATTTCGTCCGCAGACCACAACACACCGCTTATTGCGACATTATCACATTTATCAAGCATTTATCTGTTGATCCCTCGATACAGGAAAAAAAAACTGATTTTTTAAATTCTGTGTTTTCACAGTTTTCGCCTAACTATAAACTAGTACTTAAATTATAGCTCACTCATCACCTATTTCGCTCTCATTCTCGCTTCGCAACCACACTCTATACAAGATGTCTTTGCATTTATTCTACAGAGCGACATATTTTTACATTGGATCTCACGGGGGACAGTCAATTCCTACACTATTTATTGCTTTTGAAGCAATTATATATTTTAAAAATAACACTCTTCCCCTTACAACCGTCTTAGAGAACGTCCGTACGCTATCTATAAACGTTTATAACAGGAAGCAGTACAAGCTGCATAGGCATATTTTTAAATATCACACATTTTTTAAATTACATAGCGAAACAGCGTGTTCAGCTATCATCGGAACATCTAGAAGGAATTGACCGGGCCCCTTACAAAATAGACGAGAAAAAAAAACTAAAACTTAACGCAGTTCCTATACAAATCGATGAACATAAAAAAATGTTGTGGAGATTATGGAGAGGGCCTGAAGAAGCCGAATATTAAAATAAATGTTAGCCGTTTCACGTGTCTATGTACAGAACCAAATAATTTGGGGTCCGCCTTGCAAAACTATCACATGTTCGGGACAAGTTACTTATGTACAAAATTGGACAAGTTAGGTATGCTAGCGATCACATACAGATGAGTTATACGACGTACGATTATTGTGGACTACACTAGGCCTTGTAAAGGTTTGTTTCAACTCCAAAATCCTATTGATATTTTTTATGCAGACTTATAAGTTTTGCAGAAACAGACACCATTCAGGCGACGTTCTATCGAGCGACATACCTTCAACTTATCTCAAAGTGGCTAGCTTTTCATAAACACTACGTTTAACTATTAACACAGAATTATCATGTATTTCTAGGAAGATTCCGCTCGATGCAACGTTGGTTTAAAGCCTCGATTTACATATTATTTAAAACAATTTTTTTTTTCAGTTACAAAAGTATGTATATTAACGCTAGCTGTTAACGTATAACTAGACACAAAGTTAAAAACAAATTCATATCATATAGTCGAACATAATTTCCAAGCTTTACACAAAATACATAGATAATATTAATAACTGTACACTTGTGACGCATCTGTTCAGGCCTCCATTCAACACTACATATTTACATTTATAATAACCATACTGTTAATCTTCGAATCACAATTTTTCAATAAGTAATATTTGCCGAAATTACAAAATAACGGTGTAAGTCTTGATGAGTTTGGTGGGTGTGGCAAGAACTTAAAGATTTGTGGTAAAATGACGATGGCAACCCTTGTTGAAAATTGTTATTCCAGAATCATAGTAAAAAAGTATCATGTAGAAGTTTAAAGCTTCATAAAAAGGGGAAGACTTCGAGTTTTCAACAGCAAGCGATTCATTTATCATTTCGAAAAAAAAAACGCACGCTTTACTGATACTATAAAAAAGGTAATTTATTGGGACACTTTATCGTTGAAATACAAAAATACATGCCTATTTTTAAGATCTACTAAACATTGAGAAAAATACACCGCCTCACTCACCAAGACTACAAAAAAACAAATTTAAATTAAACCATAATCGTAACAAGAAAACGTTAATCGCCAATGATTGTAAAAACATAATCACAAAGTAACTTAGAAAAATACATAATATTATATATAATTATGTAAATAAATAAATAAAGTATATTATATCAACAACTTCAAGCGTAAGGCACATTGCCTGCAAACTTGGAACGGCGATATTACGCTGAAGTTTAATTACGTATGTATTTTATCTATGTTTGTACTGTAACTGCGCCTGTTCTAACGGCAGAATCATAATATGAACTGCCATAAGACTATTCTATAATCTACTCTATTACCCGAGCAATAGAATCGAATCTTCGAAGTTCAAATATAGTTCTGCTAAATCGTATTTTTAGACTTCCAGAAAATATAATGCACTTCGGATATCTTCGTGTTCCCGAATAAGCACGAACGCGTTACAAAGATACAGCTTCTAGCTTTAGTAATTAGAGCACTACATAGAAGAGCGCGCGCGTTTCCGAAACGCGCGTTTCTGAAAGCGCGCGTCTGTATTCGCTACAAAAGCGCGTCGACGGCGCGTTTTAAAAAGTGGTGTGCGTAGGCTCCTAGGTTGGTAACAATGATAAAAATGGAAAAAAAAAGTTTTTTTTTTAAATTAAAAATGACAAATGATAGATTGGCAGTGACCACAATATTATGAAATTCTATCTAAAGTTTCCCAATGTGAGAAGACAGTATCACAATATAAGTATTGAGCGAATTCGATTTTAAAAATCAGTATTATGAAGAACAAAAACACATGACAAAGATGAGTTAATTAAAATTCAATAACAATTACATTAAAAGCAATTTATTTGTGATGTTTAAAAAGGAGACATAATCTGAAGAACACAAGGATTATTTTACAATGACTCAGTTACAGTACAAACAGACCATTTCAATATGGCGGTGGATTCAAGTAAAAACCATTTCGGTTATCATTACTATGAGTTTGATACCTTTCCGAGCGCAGTGCTAAAAATGTATGAGATCTAATCAAATGTCAAGAGATCATTCTGCCTAACCCGCGGACAATTAGCTTGAAGATATGTACTTTTGTAAATGTGCTTGTATTCGAGATAATCGGAAACTACTGTAACTATTTTGATGAAATTTGATTCTGTTTAGTCAGGCCTGGCGCACTCCGAGGTGTAGACACGTCAACGTGGCCCCCGCGTATGCTTGTAGTATGAAACTGCATAACACGTGGGCGCACCGTGGACGGGTTTCACAGTCGGTTGCCGCCCGCCGCCCGTTTCTCACGCTTTCCGTACATATTTTTACTTTATTCTCACGAGCAAAAGATTTTACATTTGCTTGTTTTTGGGAAGTGACACTTCTGTACGTAGTACTTTTAAGTATTCTGTGGTTTAGTGTACTGATTTGTTCATAAGTTTTATAATCATAAGTTGGATATTTGCAGACCAGCCGAATTTTGTGTTTCATGAAACCCTTATTTTACTCCATAGATAGAAAACCTACTACATTACTACACATATATGATATACTCGTATCGCCGACAATGAAAGGGAAATCCCATACATCTCTCATACAAAATTGAAATGACATGTGAATGAGACCTTTAGGGATTTTATCCATGGCGCGACGCGATTGTAATTCGACCGATTCTAACTTACATTGAAAATAAACCTTACCACTACGACATTATGACATAAAACACGTTCTTATCTACGGGTAAATGAAAAACAAAACACGATCGCCACGACGACGTCAAGTGAATCAAATTGCATCGTTATTTCTTAGAAGCAAAGGTAGTGTCGTTGAAATCGGTCGAACGCGATGCGATTCGAATGAATTCCAACTTCAAGTGAACATCAACTTAACCACTAAGAAATAAAGATGCAATTCGATTGACTTGACGTTGTCATGGCCATCGTGTTCTGTTTTTCATCTACCCATAGATAACAACGTGTTTTATGTCTTATGTCATAGTGGTAAGGTTGATTTTTGTTGTAGTTGGAATTAGTTCGATTCGCGTTGCATTATCGTGCCATGAGTAGTCTGATCTCATACATTCCGTCCTCCACGCCTTTAAGACATTCGTTACACCTAACTAATCTCATACAACGGATGTGTCCATTCCTTAAAAAAGGATTTTTTTACGTTAAAACAATAAATACTTAATTACCGCTTAGAACCTTAAGTAAGAAAAGCGTATAAATTATTTTTTTCTCAGAAAATTTGAATTAACGGACTTAGTTTCTATCTACCTACGTTGTGTCGTATTGTATGGGAACATACAATTTGTATGGAGTCACTGGGTTTTAATGCTGAGAGCATTATATTGAGCGGAAAAAATGCTTAAATTATTGTATGAACGCGATTATTTGAGCATTTGATATTTTAATCTTGTGCTGTTATTTTTCTGCCTGCTAGAATCTAAATGCTGACTAACGAGACATACAAAAAAAAAGAGAAATTTGAATTTTCTTCTGTAATTCAGATTTTTTCCTCTACCCAATACGACACAACTTTTAACAAGGGCGGCTTTCAACGACTCTAGTTTTAAAAGCAGTCGCGCTTTTGGCTCGGTATGTGGAAATTTATTTATTTTCTTGATGACGTGATCTCTATGATTGTAATTTTACTTTTGATAAAATAACTATCATTTTAATCTACTATATAAAAATAAATCGGATTTTCCTTCCTGACGCTGTAACTCCAGAACGCACGAACCGATTTCTACGGTTTTGCATTCGTTGGAAAGGTCTCGGGCTCCGTGAGGTTTATAGCAAAGACTGGTGGCGAAACGGAGTTCGCCGGGTTTGCTAGTTATAACTAAAATAAGTTCGACAACCAATTAAATTTCTCGTTGAAAATTCTTCAGACCTTAATTAATCTCAATATTGACCTCAATACTGCCAAAAATCTTGATTTTAAAACTATCAGTTTGATACAAAACTCAAAGTTAGTTTTTAATTTGGATTCACGACTTAACATCGTCCGGCCTAACCATTCATACAGTTCCCAAACGTTATAATGACACGTTGGGGTTCAAACTGGCCAAATACTGGTAGCAGAAATGAGAAGTAACCTTAGTGACAAAGACCGTGCTGTTCAATCTTCAACTTTACAGCGTTAAACTGAACAAAGTAAATTCAACAACACTCGCGTTTTACATCATTTCAAATTCCCAGAAACACCTTTTCCAACCCAATTTGTCATAAATATCAGTCGAGATACTGCAAAATTCTTTCACAAAAAAAATTGATATGCCCTTTGGCAGCGACTTCAAAAACGCTAAACAAAATTGTGATGTGGCGTTTCCAAATGCCGTGAAAGCCGCCTTGTATATTGTAACAAGTTAATATTCTGACGCCCAACGCACCGAGGTAACGCTCATAATGCCTATGTATTATATCTGTATTTAAATGAGCTTTATTGTATTGAAAATATTGAGCACTGTGTTAGTATGAACCTATTTCTTGTAAAGGAAACCCACTAAATATGAAATTGTTATAACTATTTTAGTTCGCATGCGGTTTTGTGAGATTTTAAAAGTATTTGTGAAACAGACTTTTAAAGTACACGCTGTTACACATAGATGCGACTTTTCGCTCGATAAACAACGATTTAGAAGCCGATTCGACTTTTGTTCGGCTTTTATTCCAGTCGTTCGGCAAGTCATAAATCATGTTCGGTTCAAATCGAACCGGTTCTTCGCGAGAAAAGTCGCGTCTATGTATACTTTTGAATCAAGTCATCAGTGTATATAACATTGCATGCAGCACAGATCCACAATAACAACATCCACAGTATATAAAACAAATTATTGCTATATTTGCGTATCGCATACTATTTAGTCCACATGGTAAGTAGATGGGACGCTCAAAAGCTCTGGCCACCGATTGGCTATATTAGGACGATGCCGACATTACTTTGCAAGTTGTTTGGCAGAGGTGCAACTGATTGAAGACTTTCTAGCGATACTTTTATAAGTTATTTTCGTTTAGCTAGGGTTATATAGGTTTCTAGTGCTTTGTCCTGCACGTTAGGGCCAGCTATTAGGACAATATTGGTTTTATAACTTCAAAATCCTTGTATCAATCGAGTAACGGAACAATTGATGGAAATTCATTATATTTATTTTGGTTTTTTGAATGGTTTTGGCAAAATAGTCAGACACTATAATAATTCTATGATTACAACCGTGAATTACAAAGGTTTAACTTAAGAGGTTATTGAACTATATTCCCCGCCAGATAAGTGAAATAAAGGTCATTGATCCTAATAATGCAACGTTTGAATTTCAAAATAAAATAGAAAGTCAAGGTCGCCTCTTACCACGAAACGTTTGTTTTTATTTTGTTACGACACCTTCTTTACATTATTTATTATCATTTTGAAATTTTGGAAAAAATTGGTACACGGGAGGTCCATAAATGTTATCCCAGACTTATCTAGCGGAAACTATAAAGGCTGAAACACATTATTAACACCCGACGCCACCCGATGAAACGTGATGCGTGTTGGGTCAAATCAAATGTATTGTTTTCTATGACCAGAATCACACTATGAACACCCGACGCGACGACACGCGCTTACTGCAACTCGGGTGTCGACACGTTGCGTCGCGTGGCGTGTTATATAATGTGTTTCCGGCTTAATACACCAACAGTTTGAAAGGTTTCATATTATGTAAATGAGTGCAAATGAATGTTCCAATCTCAAAAACGGTTCGACCGATTTAGATGCAGTTTTCTCTATCAATAAATCCTCAGTTGCACCTTCACCAGTAACACTAGTGCATACCCCGGCAGTGTCCACATGCGTGTGTCCGGTGCGTGCGGCGCTAGGCGGCAGGCGACTGCTAAAACTTGTCTTGGAAGATGAACAGGTTGTTGGTGGCCGCGACGGCGATTATACTCTCGTGTGGGTGCCATGCCGTATGCAAGATTTTCTTGTTGAAGTCCAGGCAATCTACGCTTATCTCGTCCTGTGGATAGAGTGAAAATGTTTTGTTGTATTTTGGTAGACCAAGCTCTGCTCTGGTTGGAGTGGGAAGCGGTGGTTATATCATTTGGTAGGCCAAGCTCTGCTCTGGTTGGAGTGGGAAGCGGTGGTTATATCATTTGGTAGACCAAGCTCTGCTCTGGTTGGAGTGGGAAGCGGTGGTTATATCATTTGATAGACCAAGCTCTGCTCTGGTTGGAGTGGGAAGCGGTGGTTATATCATTTGGTAGACCAAGCTCTGCTCTGGTTGGAGTGGAAAGCTGTGGTTATATCATTTGGTAGACCAAGCTCTGCTCTGGTTGGAGTGGGAAGCGGTGGTTATATCATTTGGTAGACCAAGCTCTGCTCTGGTTGGACTGGGAAGCGGTGGTTATATCATTTGGTAGACCAAGCTCTGCTCTGGTTGGACTGGGAAGCGGTCGCCTCCTTCTGGAAAGCAGTCATGCTAGCGAAGGAGGTGGTACGCGTGAGGGAGAGGAGTGTCCACGCGCCTCAAAGAGGTGTCAGTACAATGACGGAGTCCCTTTGATGGCCAAAGGTTGTCGGGGCCGCAGGCGTGACTTCGGAACGTAAAGGGTTATTGAAGGACATTGTGGATTTTAGTCAGTACAAATCTGACAGTCATTCCTGCTCTGCCCTCGGTGGGGACTCATTTGATTGATAAAAAAGGTTTGCTCGGGTGTAAAGCCATTATAAATTAATACATATTGTGTGGACATAACAAAATAAAATAATACAGCATGGCTATGTATATGTCAGTGTTAATAGGGAGAATGAATATTCATTTTAAGTTTACAGATTGTTTTTTTTGTGAAGAAAAGAAAAGAAAAAGGGAGTGAGAGGAGAAGGAGCGACAGAGAGAGAAACAGGAGAGAGATTGAGAAAGAGAGGGCGGAGTAGAGGGAGATAGAGAGGAAGAAATGCGGAGAGGAAAATGGAGAAAGAGTGATCGAGAGAGAGGTAGAAATAGAGGGAGAAAGAGAGACAAAGGAAAAGAGAGAGGTGATTTGTATGAAAAAAAAATAAACCATACCTTCTTCCTCTTGGCAGTGGTGGCCACTCTCCGGGCCCTGAGCGGCTGTCGCGGTCGTGCGGCCGCGTCCCGCGCCGCCTCCAGCGTCAGCTCGCCGCGCCGCGCGCCGCCGCAGCCGCCGCCGCCGCAGCCGCCACGCTCGAATATCCTGGGGAGAGATACATGTTGTTTATTTATAAAGAAATCGACGTCCAGTACACGACAAAGATTTTGCCTTAGTGTCGAGCACATAGCGGCGGTACACAAGCTGGTCATGTGTATTTGTGGGTCATGGCTCTCGGTATGATCCGAAGATACCGTACGATCGCCAGCGAATCGGCCAACCTCCTAGCCGGATTACTGCCCTGGGATCTGGAGGCGACCCGTCTATAACGCTGCTTTCACATTTGGGCGACAGTCGCGCGACAGACACTGCTTATGCGCGGCTGTTCATATAAAATGTGAAGAAATGTGCTTCAGCCGCACTACTATCGCGCTGCTAACGTTCTAATGTGAAAGCGGCCTTAGTGGCGCGTGGAGGCGCAGCGCCGGGGCGTGACCCCGCTGCCTCGCGAAGTCGAGGCGCGGCGCGAAGACCTCCGGCGCGATCTCAGGGCAGTATGGAAGGAACGACTGTCGCGACCGAGGTCCAGGCACGCCGCAATCGTAAGATAAGACCCCTCTTTAGATATGCTACCGAAGGAGTGGGAGAGGACAGCGTCCTCCTCACAACCCAGCCGCCGCAAAAGACACCCACGCACATCATCAGCCGGAGGACTTCCACTGCTGAACATAAGCCTCCCCCTTAGACCGCCACGCCGAACGACAATTCGCCACTTGCATCTATGCCCACGCACGGCGCAACCAAACTAAAACTTACTTTCGCATTTACAAAAGTTTTATTTATATCTACTCACCTAAAGAATCCATTATAAGAGCCAGTCATGAGCCGCTGGTCGTCTCCGCTCCAGCAGCACTCGAACTTGTCGAAGATGCAGTCGTTCTCGTAGAGCGAGCACAGCTTGGAGCGGAGGTACTCGTGCACCGGGTACGTCTCCACCGGCTTGCTCTCCATGCGGAGGTCCCACACTTTTAAACCTAAGTAGTCGCGTGACATCATGTATCTGGAAAGAGATGGTTAGTTATTGCCTTAGTTGTTAGCAGAACAAGACCAAAATATGCGGGATTTTAAAATCTCAGATTTTCACTCAAGAACTGAGGAACATTTTCAAACACATCTTTGCCAATTGCTGATGAATAACTCGATCTATTACATAGGAAAGGAGAATGATCACGCTTCATAGAAAAAAAAACCAGCTTCGGCAAAAAGGAGATGTACCTTAAATTATCAATAATATAGTGTAAGAAAATAATAGTAGCCGGGTATGATGAGGATTCTTACTGGCAAACATAAAAGTAATAATATTTTTATATTAAACGCATTAACGCATGCGTAGCGAATTTCAAAGATTTTCTTTGGAAAGGAAAAATTCCCGGTGGCTCGGTTGGAAATGAGCGTCGGATGTACTGAATCCGAAGGTCGTGGGTTCGAATCCTGCCCGCGGATCGAATTTTTCCTTTCCAAAGAAAATCTTTAACATAAAAGTAGTGTGAAATAGTAATATTTTAACCATTTCTCAAAGACGCCTGGACCAATGGAGAAGGTCGGTCAAAGCTAATAGTAGATGGCGCGACCATAGCTAAGTCCTAATCCGACCAATGAGGTAGTACTATTTTGAAGTACCTATAAGATTTGAACCAATGACGATGCTTGGAACAAGCTATACTAGCGCCATTCGTTTCTCAGTTGCCATCCCCATTTGGAAAATTATTTTTTGTCCAGTATAGTTTCCAGGTGTTTTCATAATCAAAAGGTGAGAAACAGCTGTGTTATATTTTTGGTGTGCAATAAAGAATATTCTATCTATCATTCTTTTCTTTCTTTTTTCCATCCATATACATAGTTTGTTACCTTTTAAATATCTCTCTCAAGTCATGAGACAACAGAATATTAAGAATACTTCATATAGTATTTAGTAAGACTTACCTCCCAGAATTACTAAGCTTAACATCGCTGATGGAGGATATGATCTCTGAGAAGAAGGACCTGGCGTGCGGGTCCTCGGGCTCCTCGAACAGCTTGGCATGTCGGTCGCACAGCGCGGCCGCGCGCATGTCGCACAGCCTTATTGTACCTGAGGTAACGGAAATAAGGGTTACAATCGCTTGAATGTCTGAAGAGATATTAGGAACTGAGGCAAGGAATAAGGGTTTTTTTTTATTTTATCGTGGTAAAATCATCAATTGAGTCTTTCCATCTAGGGCAGAGCGGGAGGGACTGTTAGACTTGTACTGACTAAAATCTACGGAGTCCTTCAATAGCCTTTTACGTTCCGGAGTCACTGTAATTCGTAAGTCCCGCGACCCCGACATGCTTTGGCCCTCTAGAGGGGGGCCCTGTCATTATAGTCGGACAGCGAGTCGCCCATTACCCGCCGCCCGCATACGGAGATCGTCTAGCGACGTCCTCCGTCGCCGTGGGCGTCTAATAACAGAAACTTTGCAAACTTTAACTCAGTATATCAACTATCAACCTGTTAATCGCTAATCCATCTTTGACTGTTTCTAGGTTAGATTTCAGTCGTACCTGAATATTATTATTTTTGCACATTATAAACATCGCTATGCTTAGGGCGATATAAATCTTTGTACGTTAATTTTCTATTGTTTTGTCAACAAAACCCGTTTCTACCGTTATCATGCTACACGTACAGGCCTGACATCAAACTTAATTACTTTACATGTCATATTTATGAACACATTTTGAGGTAAAAACTCGTTGTACTCACCCTTACTACTAGAATAGACAAAGAGATTGCATTCAGTCGGATGAAACTCCGCCGCGGTTATGACCTGAAACAATATAAAAACAATTGTATTAACAAAAATTCGTCGTCGGTCTGACAAACTAAGCAGTCACTTGTAATGAGACATTACTAAACGTGATAGAAAGAGAGAGAAACACAAACGAGAGCGTTTTAGCGAGCATTCTAAGGGTCTTTACTCAAGGCGCGACATTGAATTGCTATTGACAATATCAGTCAGATATCACACAAGCGTCCGGCCGAAGAAACTGTATGGACAGTCGCTAGTGTTTGCTAATGGAGTCGCACGAATTGGCGATATCGCTCACAGATCTCCTCGCATATGATTCTGTGTTCGAAATTCGATTGCGAAAAATGTGCAACTATTCGTCTCGGACGACATTTTTTGACTTTGGTTTGCAGCGCCTTTATGTCGTAGTAGTGTGGTAGATTTTTGAACCGTAGGTCGAATTTAATCGCATCACTTCATTAGTAAACACGTGCTACTTAAATCGGCAATCTACTTGATATGGAATCGCGTAGCGTCGCGTCGCATCGCGCCATGAGCAAGGTCCCTAACGAGCGTTCTGGCAAGCTTTTCGCCGAGCCGACTGTCAAGTATGACATCTTCATGAAGAAACACATTTTTGACGACCATCGACTAGAGCATTCGCTAGTAATATCGTGAAAATGTTCGTAACGATGTTTGGCTATTGGACTTAGTTCAGGGGACGTTTTCAGGCCGATGATAATGATTCATATTACAACATGATTCCTTCAAAACATTATCATATAACTCAGCTACACTGATTACATTTTCTGATACATTATCTTACTTGTGTCTTATCAATATCAGTCTGATTAACTTATGTTTATTTATTTATCGATTTGTTTATGTAAGTTATGATTTATTGGAACTTCTTAGTGCAACTATACTAATAAATACGTCTATGTATCAAGTTATGTAACGGATGATGTATCTAATATCTTTAAATGAGCAATTCTTGTATATTATACTATATAAAGCTCGTTTATATATAAGCAGAGACAGAGGGGGAAAACAGCAGCGCACTGATCTTGGAGGTGATTCACAAGAAGTTGGAACTTAGCACCATCACTGCTTCTTCAATTAAGGTTTGCCATAGACTTGGGGTCGCCAATAAGGACCATCACAGGCCTTTATTGGTAAAGTTCTCCAGCTATGATGACAGGTCTGCCGTCTGGAGAGCAAAGACAAGGCTGAAAGGAACATCAATCTCCCTCAAAGAGTTTCTGACGAAGATCCGGCAATCCGTCTTCGGTAAGGCGCGGCTTCATTTCAGTATGCGGTCGTGTTGGACCCAGGACGGCGTTATAGTTATTAAAGCCCCAGATGGTAGCAAACATAAGATCACTTCACTCGAGGAGCTGTCTCCACTGCTGGTGAAGTACCCCAAGGATTCCATGTCCGGTGATAATCTGAAAAGTAAGGTGTGCTAGTGAAGGTATCTGTGAAATTTGTACTAAATAATTAGAAGGATTACATTAGGGTTATCATGTTTTCTTACCTTTGATGTTGTTATCCGTCATTGTTTGGTAATTACAATTGTACAGGTACTTCGCTACTTACTAAACTTATTATATTTTTTTTTTTTCTCTGAGCGAATGTAAACAGTTAATGTTATTGAGACCTGTCATATTTACACTCAACTTTTGTCAGAATGGCAGACGTCACAAATGTCAATGTCATTACTAATATTACTGGAATGGCATCCGGGCCTTTGTGCCATAGTAATTTTTGATTTTTATTTGCTCGGATACTTTTTCTAAAACTTGCGTTTCGAATGTCTTACTTTTTTTTCCTATTTCTTTATGTAAACAGTTTTTAAATGATGTTAGCTGGCGGGTGGTGCAGAGTTGTGAACGTTGTTTTACTGTTAGTTGTGTAGTTGTTTCCCATTTATTTAAATATTATAGTGCTTTATTTTATTTTTTTCTTCCATTGCTCTTGTGTTTATCTTATTTATATTTTTTATTTTGTTTTATTATGACCACATTTTCTGATAGTGAATCTTTTTTCTCTGCCAACGAATCTGCTGCCTCTTCTGGGGAAGATAGTTTCCGCTCTGTTACAGAATCAGATGCTCTTGGTGACATTGTACGTCAAAAAGTTTCTGATAATAACTCTAGGCTCTTCAACGCTTGTCATATAAATGCTCAAAGCATCCCGAGTCATTACAATGAGCTGTATGACACTTTTTTAAATGTCAATGTTCATGCCGTCCTGATTTCAGAGACTTGGCTCAAACCTAATCTGCTATCCACCGCCTACTCTCTCCCGGGATTCATTCTTTTGCGGAATGATCGAATCGGGAGGAGAGGCGGTGGTGTGGCAATTTACCTCCGTGCTGATTTACCTTTTAAAATTCTGTCAACTTCTTCATCTACTAATTCGGCTGAGTTTCTTTTCCTCGAGGTTTGTGTCAAAGGAGCTAAGACCATTCTTGGTGTCGTGTACTGTCCCCCTTCTCTTGATTATTTCACCGAATTCGAATCGGTCCTTGAATCTTTAGGTTCAGAGTATGCACATCACATCGTCATGGGAGATTTCAACACTAACCTTCTTGCTCACAACTCCCCTCGGACCCGTAAATTCCTTCATCTGGTTGAGTCAGCTAGTCTACACGTGTTGCCTCTTCAACCAACTCATCATAACACCGTTGGTGATGATACTTGGCTCGACTTGATCCTCACCTCAAATCCTTCTTTAGTGTCCTCTCATGGTCAACATTTAGCTCCCGGTTTTTCCCATCATGACCTTATTTTCCTGTCCTACAACATTAAACCTCCTAGACCCAAACCTTTATTCCAGAACAGGCGTGCCTTTGCTCGAATGGATGTTGCTAGGCTTACATTAGACGCTGCTAATGTTGACTGGGCTCCCCTGGAGGAAGCAACTACAGTTGACGGCAAATTAACTTATTTTAATGATGTTGTAGTTAAGCTATACGACACCCATGCTCCTTTCAGGAGAGTCAAGCTGAAGCGCTTACCTGCGCCTTGGATGAGTGATGAAGTTCGGATGGCGATGCGGCGAAGGGACCGCGCGTTTCGTAAGTTCAAAAGAGTTCGGTCGGCCGATAATTGGACCCTTTTCAAGACTGCCCGAAATCGGTGTAATCAGATGATACGCAATGCTAAACGCCGACATATTCTTGATAATATAATTTCTTCTTCTCCTGCCGATATCTGGAAATTCCTTGGAACTCTAGGTATCGGTAAATCGCGACATTCAGATCTTCCCAACACATTTGGTTTGGACGATCTAAATCGTCATTTCTCCACCGTTCCTATCCTGGATAGTCTAACCAAATGTCAAACCCTTAGTCACCTTGCTGATCTGACGCGACCCAATATTACTCCCTTTGTCTTCACCCCAGTTGACCCGGGAGAGATCAAGAAGATTATCCTGTCCATTAAATCCAAAGCAGTTGGTTGCGATGCCATTAGTCGTCACATGATTGTGACGGCTCTTGATCAGCTCCTTCCTGCAATTTCCCACATCATTAACTTTTCCCTTTACTCTGGTGCTTTTCCTTCCATTTGGAAGAAAGCCCATGTCCGCCCGCTGCCTAAGATTCCTAATCCCACTCTTCCTAATCATTTTCGTCCTATTTCCATCCTCCCTTTTCTATCAAAGGTACTTGAAGCCTGTGTTCATAGACAATTCTCACACTTCATCCATCAAAACTCCCTTATTAGTTCCTTCCAATCTGGGTTCAGACCTGGACACAGTACCGTTACTGCTCTCCTTAAAGTGACTGACGATATTAGAAGGGGAATGGAAGACACTAAAGTCACAGTTCTAGTGTTGATTGATTTTAGTAACGCTTTTAATACCGTCAGTCATGAAGTCCTTTTATCCATCCTCTCCTATCGCATGGTCTCTCGCGAGGTTCTGGAATGGTTCTCATCATATCTTCGAGGGCGTCAGCAACTAGTTATTGCTGGTGATTCTTCTTCTAGCTGGCGTGATCTTGTAACTGGCGTCCCTCAAGGCGGTATTTTATCTCCACTTCTTTTCTCTACTTTTATAGATCTCATAACTACTGAGCTTCAGTGTGCGTATCATCTTTACGCTGACGACTTACAGCTTTACTGTCAGGCGGGTGTTGACAGCATATCTGATGCCATCGAGAACCTGAACCGGGATCTTAGAATGATTAAAAACTGGTCGGACCGTTTTGGGGTAGCAGTAAACCCAGGTAAATGTCAGGCTATTGTTATAGGGAGCCCCCACAGCCTACGAAGGCTAAATAGTATTGTGGTGCCGCCCATTATCTTTGATGGGACAGTCATTCCATTCGGTTCCGATGTAAAGGATCTAGGGTTGCATGTCGACACTTGCCTTGACTGGCGTAAGCAGGTCGCGGTTGTGAGTCAAAGGGTAACCGGAACGTTGCGGTCGCTTTATCGAATGAAAAATCTTCTCCCATCTCGCGTAAAGGCAATGCTTGTTCAATCCCTAATCTTCCCCATAATTGACTATTGTGATGTGTGTTACTATGACCTGAATGCAGATCTCCTCAATAAACTTGACCGACTTCTCAATAATTGCATTCGATTCGTTTTTAATCTCCGTAAGTATGATCATGTATCCGCATATCGATCTCTCTTAAAATGGTTACCCATCCGGCAGCGCAGAGCATTAAGGGCTTTGTTGACTTTGTTTTCTCTACTGGAGAAACCCACCTCTCCTACTTACTTGACTTGTCATTTTCAGTATTTATGCTCTGCGCACACCAAAACTCTTCGATCCTCCCATAATCGTCTTCTTCGTTGTCCCTCCCACCGCTCTGGATTCCTAAAATCCTCATTTTTGGTACAGGCAGTCTTTCTTTGGAATGCGCTCCCTCTGAATATCAGGACGGTAACAAATAGGTTCACTTTTAAGGGCAAAGTTCGTGAACATTTACTCAGGGAGTTAGCGGATTCGGCTTAGAATTACATTGTAATGAGAGTTTCCCCATCTGTTTTTATTTCTCTTCACTTCTTTTTTTTATATATATATATTGTATGTATGTATTTAAGTATGTATTTTATTATTTTATTGTTATTATCAAATACAGTTTTTATGCTACACCTACTTATTCCTTTCTCTGCATCACCCTAAGGTAGACTGTTAGAGAATGCCTTATGGCATTAAGTCCGCCTTTGTACGATTTTGTGCATAAAGTTTAAATAAATAAATAAATAAATAAATATAATCCGGATCTCGGAAACGGCTCCAAGGATTTTCATGAAGTTACAGATTAGGGGTTTTTCGGTCCCAGGAATCGATTTCTCAAGGTCCCAGGTTCGAGAAAAGCTCGGTTCCCAAGATATATACATTTTAAAAACCAAGCGAAGCTCGGTCAACCAGATATTAATTATAATCTTGCATAGGGATAGAAACCAGGCAAATGCAGTTTTAATTATTTTTCTAATCTACAGAAGATAATACAGAATATACTAATAATACAGAAGGTTACTGAACCTAATTACTTTGTGTTACAAAAGTACCTTTTTAAAATTAAAATAAAAAATGATCCGAAAAAAAAATTAAAAAAAAATTTGACACACGATTGCCGCACGGAATAAATATTTCTATAATCTACAAGTAGTTGTTTCGGGTCTGGGCGTTTGTGAATGTGAGTTTCTATGTTTGTAAACGTACCCACGACACAGGAAACATTCCTACGGCGGGGCAATTTTTTTTAATCTTTTGATCGCAGTTAAGCTTCAAAATAAAAGTGTACATACCTCTGTAAGCTCCTCCATATTGGCAGGTTTAATATCAACAATGTTGAAGCTCTGGTCGGTGATCTCCAGATGCCATAGGTTGATGCGGAGGTCGTCCGCGGAGAGGTAGGTCTCCTGGTCGGAGTTCAACGATATGGAGTTTATGTGGTACGTGTGGGCGTTCGCGAATATCCTCCTGTTGACAAGACAATGTTGTTTTTTAGTAAGCAAAGCCTGTAGCAAGCGACAATCGTTAACGTTCAGCAGTCGCTAATACATTTTCAACTTTATACCCCATTGCATAAAGTTGAAAATCTAGTAGACTGCTGAGCGATAGCGAACGAAAACGATCTGTAATATTTGTTAGATTTTCAACTTTATGCAATGGGGTACAAAATTGAAAATGTATTAGCGACTGCTGAACGTTAACGATTGTCGCTTGCCGTTTGGCTATAGGGCCAGATATTAAAATTATAACGTAGTCAAACATGATATTAGTGAGCTCGTGGCTAAATAATTACAGCCGCTCAGGCCGATCTTCCCGATTAAGCCACGCTTGCCGAGGTTGGTCTGTGGATGGGCGACCATCTGTCATAGCGAGTTTCCTCCGTGCCTCGGAAAGCACGTAAAGCCGGGACCAATATCCCGGCTGTCATTTGTAGATCTTTGACAGTCGTTACTATTAGTCAGAAGTTTAAAAGTCTGACAACCAGTCTTACCATGGGGTATCGTATTACCCAGATACTGGGTTATGGAGGTCCAATAGACAGTCACTCCATGTAAAATACTTATATTCAGGTGCATCTGGTCCGACTGGAAGCCGACCACAATATCGTTAGGAAAAGGCTAGGCAGACTCAAACATGATTTAGAAAAAAAAGTCCTTTGTTGAATAAGAGAATTCGAACAGGAGCATATCAAAAACAAAAAATTACACAGATAAACAGAAAGTTTAAAGAAGATGATTTTGATTCCAATATGTATAATAAAAAGGCGAGGAATACTTTTCAATGGACTGTATTTAAATATTAAGAAAATCACTGGAATTACACGTCTTTATGCTAGGGCAGATAGAACATAAGAGAGCGAACGAATGAATAGAATGAATATGAGCTAAGTTGTTCATCGTAGCACAGAATATAATAATAGTACTATCATACAAATGTGAAATATTTTATATAAAAAACCTATGTGAAATATTTTTGTGTTTAGAATCTTTTCTAAACACAATATGTTTAAGATTCAGTATTTTATTAAGTATACGATCGAATTTCATACACAACTCAGTCAATTTCCTCAAAGTTGAGAAGTAAATTATAACCAAAGCGTACGTCAGAATAAAATCACGTTCAGAAATATCTCGTAATAGGTTTAAAGATCACCTTTACGTGTTCACATAGTACTTACATATTATGTACAGTACACATACATAAACAGATTGACTATTGAGATTAGCACATATGAGAGTTGCCTATAATGAAATAATCACGGTTCACGCTGTACCGTTATACATTTCAGCTACTAAGCTGAAATCTGTTTCCTTGGCAGAGTGCTAATGAGCAAACTACGAGTATGTAGTTTAAACATCAAGTAGAATGGATAAACTGATTTGAGACAGGCGAGGTATGAATTTACGCCCGAAATTAATAGGTACTGTGTATTAAATGTTATGAAAAATATCTAGTTTTAATTCCGCGACAAAAATTCAGACTTGTTGCAGGATGCAATCATGCATATGCACATGCAGCAAAGGAAACGTGCATATGCACAAGTGCAAAAAACCGAAAACATGCCATGCAATCAAACCTATACTCAACACGTGTTTCGCCCCTCCACGGGGCATCCTCAGGAGATGTTGACTCAACATCTCCAACAAATTAGATATTTTTCATAACTTTAAATGTCATGGATTTCCGCAAAGTAACGCCTGATTCCATAATTTACTGTGTATCAATTCAATCATGATCCTTTGACGGTTGCATATTATGTGACATCTAGAAGACTCGGTTTGGCAAATTCGGCTGTTGCTTGGTTACAGCTTCAAGATGGAGATCAAGATTGTTACTGAGATATACTATTAATTTGAGTAACATCGATCATGCTACAGGATATTTTGTATATATTGTATTTTCGGTAACAAAATAGGCATATTTAATTAAAGCATTCGCGTTAGATACTGACGTCAAAAGGTTTTTTTTTTTCTATTAAACAAAGGAATATCACTAAGCCATTTAAACCTAAACTCTTTCCCAAAACCCATAATAAAAACCGGCTGCCGTTAACCTACTTATCCCAACAGATAACCAATGCATATGAAACCAGCCGTCTGATAAAAGGTATATTAAAAACATGTCATAATACTCATAATCCAACGCCTGAACACAAGTGTTCAGGTAAATATGTCTGAATATTAATTAAATTAGATCGTTGAATGCTTATCGCGGGACAAACACTGCGGTTCGATATTAAAGCTTTCGTTTGCAATATACTCGTATGTTGATAACGAGTTTTAAGTGGGATTTTTTACCAGTCTTATCATGGTGTATCGTAATACCCAGTTACTGTGTTGTGGAGGTCCGATAGGCAGTCGCTCCATGTAAAATACTGATATTCAGCTGCATCTGGTTCGACTGGGACCGACCCCAATATAGTGGGGAATAGGCTAGGCAGATGAAGTGGGGTTGTTTACGTGGTGTCCTGCGTGAGCGACGAATGCGACGCGACACGAAGTAAATTATAAAATAATATTACAAAAGTAGTTGAATTTGTTTGTATCGCATCGCGTCGCGTCGCATTTGTCGCTTACGCAGGACACCGCCTTAGAGGCGAAAAGATCTTTTCCCTAAAAAAAAAAAGCAGCATTTGACGGTACGGTTAGCGCCGTGGCAGAGCGATGGTATTGCTACGCTGCGTGTCGCGGATTCGATCCTTGAACGGACATATATTTGTATGATCTACAAGTAGTTGTTGCGGGTCTTGGCGTTTCAGCGTTGAAATTCCAAGTGTGGGAAGTTTCTTAAAAAAAAAAACATGAAGTTTTTGGTGAAACACTATTCTTTATCAGTGACATTGAGAAATATCTTAGACATAGTCTAATTATCGGTGTTTTCGCGATATCCCTAGATTTTTTTGTGATAATTCGGTTAACTTATCCTGCGACACCCGCTACCCGCAAGATTCGAGGCAGCGGCCTCAAACTTAATCACAGTAATGAGTAGAAAAACGAATGTGGTAGTTACCTAGGAGATGCTTCCACCATGAGTTCAGCGGGTCGCACGGTGGGCACTCTCAGCTGAGTGATGCGCGCCGGGTCACGTGGCCGCCCGCCCTCCTCGCGAGTGTTGTAGCCCGTCACGCGCTTGTCTCGCTCCGACACCTGCAAATAACGGAGGATTAGTATGTGTTGTCTCTGTCGTTGGTTAGAAGTGGAGCCTAGAACAAAAGGTGAAAAATTAGAATGGTACAGAAGAGATGCCTAGTAATAATCCATCTTATACAGCAGAATAAGTGGTGACAAGTAAGTAATGCAGGCCACAATGTTTCTACACCATGTCTAAGTAATACCATACCGGCTGTACACCCAAATTTAATCAGAATGATGACGTTGCTACTGAAAAATTTACTTTGCTCGATTAGGGATTGGAAAATTTTATAAATGGTTACTCGATCATAGTTTTTACAGCATAAAATTTCATTGTTGGTGCCTCCTCATATTTGTTAACCTTAAAATTTTGCATGCTTTGTCCTATCTTAGCTAAACATGTTTGTGCCATATAAATTAGTATTTAACACCATTGTATATCATGTTTTACGCAAATAAATACTTTATTATTTATTATTATTATCCAGAACCTCATGAGCAGTAGTCGCGTTTCGACTGAACCAGTGTCACATTTATTATTAGTATCCCAGACTGTCCCACAACTGGGTGGAGGCCATAAAACCCTTCCTTAGTTGAGTCAGTTTTCTAACTTGATATTTCAAGCCTAAGGGTTGGACCTCATCTGGCGTCACGAAATCGCCTTTTTCCGTCGCCTGTTATCTTTCTGTCGCTTAGAACTGCCATTTGCTAGAACGAGACAGAAAGCATACTGCGATAGCACGCGGCCGCCTCGAGGATTCCGCCCCTAAGTAGTTCAGTATAGTAGCTGTCATGTGTAGAGGGTTTTAATTTTTTTTTTAATTCAGGTCCGACCATTTCTGTTAGCAGGTTGAACGGTAACTGC
The DNA here is from genome assembly GCA_036375495.1 of Agrotis segetum. Classification (NCBI taxonomy): domain Eukaryota; kingdom Metazoa; phylum Arthropoda; class Insecta; order Lepidoptera; family Noctuidae; genus Agrotis; species Agrotis segetum. The sequence continues at coordinate 3,759,039 of JAQSVV010000015.1, read as the reverse complement.
AATGAAACATAAAGCGACTTTTTATGGCAAAAGTCTTTCACGAATTCTAAACCAAAGCGCGCTTTCACACAACACAATAACAGTAACCACACGACACTAGCACATCGTCCTCTCTTACTTATTTTACCTACAAATGTATAAAACTATTAATGCCGCCGATATCGTGTCGTTATCGTCTAAGAGAATGTGCTCAACAATGCAGGATTCAGCCACAGAGTTTTCTGAGTCAATGTGATAAAATATCACAGTTGCAGTTCACTCCAACCTTCGATATTCTAGTTCAATCAACAGGTAAACAAAAGCTATAAAAATATACCTATAAACGTTGGAAACAATGCATACTGGACACATTAGATTCGTATCGAATGACGTCAAATGGCGATAGTCAATAACGCTAGGCACATGATCGTAAACGAGTTCGGAGATCGTAGATCGTAATACTGTGGAATGTTTGCGTTCAATTATGTGTCCATTTTGACAAAGGCCTTGGATGTTTATTAAGTATAGGGAATGAGACTGAATTATCGTGTAGTTTTCATTTGTCCTCTTTTGGGGGTATTTATAAACATTTTGACTCACATAAACAACCATCTAGACTTCTAACAACTCCCTATAAGATACACATGTATTTCGTGCGGGAATCAAACCCGCGACGCTTTTCAGACTATCGTTTAGCCACTGCACAAGTCGTGCCTTCGTTTTTTATGAACACATCTAAGTCACCCTTGCATCCTATAGCATCTACACTCTAAGATGCAAGTTTAAGTTGAAAGTCAGACCTTTAAAAACAATTTTAAAGTATTTTCTTTTACAAACTTTGGGAATCGAACCCAACAGTCGAGTAACTATGACAAGTCTACCCACAGCAATAAATTCGCTATGCAATATATTGTTCAGTCTTTTGACCGCCACTGCCGATTTCTCACTTTATGTCAGACATACACCCTACCCTGAGTGGGAGGGCTCATTTGATAATTCTACCACGAAAAAAAATTCAGACATACACAATCCAATTTACCGTCAAGTTTAAACCGCGCTGATAGCGACGTGAGGTAAACTTGACGGTATCTGGATAAGAAATAATAAGGAATAATCCTATTACATGAATTATTTATTTTACGAAGTTTATCGCAACAGTGCTAAAGTGGCATTTTTAGACCCACTGGTTAAATAGGGAAAGATTAAATGACCAATGGCAGTCAAAAGACCATAATTAAGAGAAAAAAAAGCCTTAAAAACTAAAGAATAAAAATAATAAAAAGCTGGAATACATACAAGACTAACCTTCCACAATTTGATGGTCTTGTCATTAGTGGAGAGGAGGAAGTGGGCCTGGTTCTTTCTCTTCAACCACCGTATCTTGTTAATCTTCTCCTCGATCTCTAAGGACTTCAGGTAGTCGAACTCTGGTTCATGTGATTGGAATGTCGAGTACACGTTGTACTCTCCCTTTTTCGGTACACATTGCTTTGAAGCTGGGTCCCTCTGGAATGGAAATGGACATTTTTAGGTACAGTTAACTATTGTAACCTACTGGCTCTAGAAGAAGACAGAAGCGCTGCATCTCAACTGACACCTAACTGCAAGCTAGATCCTCAGCTAGTCCAAATTAGTCCAACTGCATTTGGCCTGCACTTTAACCACCCAGATATCATCATCATCTGCCTAGCTAGCCTTTTCCCAACTATGTCGGGATGCATTAAAAAAAATCCCTGTATATGACCAAGTTAGTCCAACTGCATTTAGCCTGAACTTTAACTGCCCAGATATATTGCAATCAGCGCGCTGTTGTTGGAACTGCATGTCAACTGAATACCTGAGTCAATTTGCAGTATTATCGCAGGCGTACTAATAGCCATTATCCATCCAAAATTAGCAGTAGAAGTGCAGCTGAAGTGCAATTCGTCTGTCTAGGACTACCAAGGAATTTTCGCAATGAAAAGGTCGATCAGCACGAGAGATGGCGTGTCCATAACTAAGTTTCAATATAACCAATCAGCTGATCAAACTGTTTTGAAATATAACAAAAGAATAAAAGATTTTCAATCACAGACGATGCTTGTATTTGCTTCATTTGTTTCACAATTACCTATCATACTTGTCATCAAATGTGTCTTCCCACTAGGTGTGAAGCGGACTGACAGAATCTAATGACTAAAAAGCACCCTGTTCCTTCACGTGCCTTATGAGTTCCAAAGCCGCGGTGTTCTGCTTAGACAGTCTCGGGAATGAAAGGGAAAGTAGCTAGTTTTTGTGTTTCTGAATCTTGTTTCAGGCAATTTGAGGATAAAGTTTAAATACTTTTGTATTTTTTTTTAACATGTTTGTGCAATGATCCATTCTATAAGCAGTAGAACTATGTTGTAGGAGAAGTATTTGGCTACTACATCAACAGGTTGGAAATGCACTGACGTGACAGACTCACGTATGAATCGTATGATTCATACGGCGAATTCTCATCAGGTGCTACTTGACGTTTAATCGACGTAGCACTACCGTCACATGTGACGTGCTCGTATCAAATTAACATCGCATTGATACGACGTCTCGTGGGTGTTAGTTCATTAGGTTCGAGAACTGTTTGGTAGAATTTTCTACGTTATATCCGAGTGTCCACTTGGGTAGTACCGTAAGCACCTATGGCTGTTAATCTCTATTCTTTTCAGACATGAAGTATTGTATGTATAACTTTATTGACCAGTAACATTGATGCGTTTTAATCGGTCGAAACTTCGGCGCCTGTCCGTCAAAATAGGCGCGTCACTCACTTGCGTCTTACATCTGTGGTACGGATCTGTGGTACCCTTCTGGATTGCGGAACTGTCTTAAAAGGGCACCACTGGACTGACTTGAAAAGGCACTGCGGGACTTTATTAAAAGGTCATAAAGTCCCTTAAAGGGTATGTGAAGGAACAGGATAGTTTTTAGTCAGAATCTGAATTCTGACTTCTTCGAGCTTTGAGCGGAGGTGTCAGCACCTCCGCTCCAACCAGTGTGGGAGAACTCATTTGATGATTTTTACATTCCAAACAAGGACTACACTTTCTTTTTTGGATTTCAGATCCAAAAAAGGGGACCCTTGATGGGAGGCATTCCCTTATATCATCAAAATCAGCTGAGCTTTAAACAAAAGGCCTTAATAAAATAATAAAACTAACCTGAAATATAACAACCCTGCCTCCCTTGTCTCCAGTAGCGAGCAGTTCTCCGTCATGGTTGAACTCCACGCAGGAGATGAGGTCAGCTTCCGTGACGTCGTCCTCCAAGGTGCCCTTCACCTGACTGAAACACCATGTCGTCTCGCCACCATTGCCTGGAAATTTTATCGGGTTGAATGAGAACTAGTGATACGATATGCTGGTAATTGGTCAAGGCGTTAAACGGCTGAGTTGTTAAAAAAAAAAACAAGTCATTTATTCAAATTAGGCTGATTTATCAGCACTTTTTGAAGGTCAAATTTTACATAAGACAGTCCCTCAAAGCGCCCCCCCCCCCTGACTCCACCCCCTTGTTATGTTTAATAAACAAATATGCCCCAAAACGCAGGTCCTAGCTCATAAAGCTTGAAAATTTCAAGTTAGTCTGCAATTTGGATCTTTTAAGGGATCTTTAAAAGACTAGTTTTGTATGGATTCTAGCTCATGGGAGTGGGTAACCTATATCTGCGGTTAATATATCCCACAACGGATATTTACCACTATTTGTCATTCCAAGATTTATAATCACAACCTCGGGCTATAGTACTGAAGTTGAGGTATAAACTATTCGGCCTAATTGTAATCGAATACTATCAAAACTTGGAATTACAGTAATTTTTTATTATGTCCAATCGTCAGCCCCTTATGACGGTGCGTTTGATAGGGGAATTCGACGATTTCACCTGCGCATACGCCTTCAATAGAATGGCCTATACCAAGGAATGTTGGTGATAAAATGTGCCTCATTTTCAAAGCCTCTATTTTATTTTGGGGAATGTATGGACGATGGAACGTGTTGCAAACGACCCGAGGGTAGAAAGCATTTGTATGGGTAGAATAAATTGTTCTATGGCTCCAATTTGACGTTTCATTTTGGTACTAGCTTGTATTGGATGCTTTGTGACTGAATAAGGATATTTCGACATTCCCATATCAAATCAAAACTGGCGAAATATTAATTTATTCGTGTAACCTTGTTTTAGATACATGTGAGTCTTAAAAGCACAACAGTGTCTTAAAATAATCAAAACCGGTTTCAGTTCTAAAACATCAGATTACAAACAATATTACGTAATTTCATCCAGTTTGAAAGGAAATTTTAGCGACTAGGTGACAAAACTATCTATGGTAGACGTTAAAATGCTTTTAAATTAATATTTTACTGAACGAAAGACTTTAAACCTTCCAATTTTATACATAACTTGCTCCAAAGTAGGATTAAAGTCATCATCTGCTTAGCCTTTTCCTAACTATTTCGGGATAGGTTAGATGGAGCAACTACCCAACTAGGTAATGCGATACCTCTTGGTAAGACAAGTTGTCAGACTTCTCAATTACAGACTAATATTAATGCCTATCTGATCTACAAATGACAGTCGGGATCAACGGCATCATGTGTTTTCTGAGGCGCAAATAAGGTAGGAATTAAGTACAAATTAGAAGACATTTGCCCCGCTCCAAAAAACATCGTCTATGTAATATTTGGCTCAACCCAATTTTGTATGGTTTCCTAACATCAGTTTTGTAACTAAGCGACATTACAGCGATTGAAATCAATAATTTCAATTTTCACCCGATATTGAATTTTGTTGACTTTAGTACCTTAGGGATGATTTTGAAGGTCGTTTCACAAAAATCTTGGATTGTTAAGTTCTGATTGTAGTTTTGGGCAGTAACAAGAGCCCATTGACAATGTCCCGGAAAAAGTGGCCTGGTGGATAGTTTTCTCTATTCTCTTTATTAAACTACTTTTTTTTCCAACATAAGGCCAGTATTCCAGCAGTGACGTTTGAGGCTGATCATAATGTTGCCCTAGCTACAATGATCTTGATATTTGAGACAGGAATGAGATCAGGCTAGAGCCAGTTCTTGCCAATTATTTCTAAAAGTTTTTTTTTTTTTTTTGTTAGGTTTTGTTAAGAGTCAACACTTCTAAACGTCAAAAGTTAGTCCTAAAACAGTCACACTTCCAGTTCTAACTGGAGAGAAGAGACAAAACTCTTCAGCAACACTAAGGTTTAAAAAAAAGAAGAAAACACAAAAAATAATGTTAGTCAACACACATTAATATTACAGAAAGAAAATGTTAGTAAACAAGCTTATAAAGTCGTAAATGCAATGTATTATACAGTAGAGAAACGTTATGTCAAGATAGCGAGCGTAAAAAAATATTATCATTCCGTTGTTATCAATAGTTTAGTAAAGTTATTAAAAATCTGAATTATCCATAGTACACTAAACTACGTTATCTTAAAGTAAATAATGTATGTAATTGTTCTCTCAATGGTCTTTCATCCGATTAAAATTCGATCATGAATTTGGACGGTCCGGTCGTTACATCATTGTAGCTTTTTCTGATAACATTATTTTTATTTTTATACAAACTTTTATAAATAAATCAGTCTTACATCAGCAGTTTTCAAGTAATTTATACGAGCCCAAAATTAATGTTTTTTGATAGATTGACCTGCCTCCAGCTAACAGTATAAAAATATATCTGGCGCCAACCAATTATACGTGAACGGCAATGAAGCGATTGAAAATTGACCCATTTATCAAATGTACGTACAGTCACAAGTCGTGTTCCAGTGCACCCGACACGAATGGTGCCTCCAATTGGCGAAATTATCCTGGATTCTGATCCGATGATTGGAATACCACGGTACTTCCTTCTTTTTCAACATCTCTACACTAAATAAGCTTACAAAAAAGTAAATAACCACGCATTTTACTAATTTAAGAAAAAAAAACGTTAAACAGTACAGTCCTGTGACGTGTCCTGACCGTAAATGGCGGAAAAGTTTGATTTTGGAACCTGTTTTTGAACGTAGAACAGTAACGTTATACCAGTGAATGGGGACAGTGGTTTGGTAACACTACACCTTTCTTTTGAGCCTTTGTTAGGGTGGTTTTAGACAATGGGCCCACAAGGCTTGACGCGTAACAATTAGAGGAAGCACCTTGTACATGTGTAGTACGTAATTGAAAGATATAAATAGCGTTGCAATGATAATTAGTACTGGCAGTTGCGTGTCTGCCGCGAAGATAGTTCTATAGAAATACTGGGAAAAACTGCCGATATTTTTTACTATGGGGCGCAAATTACATTCTAGAACCTGTTGTTTTGCATTTTCGCTTACATTTAAACATCATGTCTGGCTGTCATGTCTAGTAAAATAAGTGCTTCGTTTATCCATAAAAGTGTTTGTCGAAGTAATCTTTATTCTGGGGGCGTCATTGTCTAACCTCTTTAGTCAAAGGCCAGCTTTTACCCTAATTTGAATTCATATCTAATACAAAAAGGTTGGCTGAATAAACACTTAACCCCTCAAAACCAACGTCACTCTCTCGATAAGTGACGAATTTGGTGACGCAGAAGCCGCCAAATTTATCGACTGACTGTCTCGATTTGTAGACGATCTAATGATATACCTATAGACGAAAATTTCGTCGCCATAATTTAGGTTTGACATGAAAACGACGGATGGAAGGGTTGAAGTAGACTTTTCAATATGCCTTATGCATGCTGAGTTGGCTTAATGTAAAAAATTGATGAACTTGCAGAAAAATTTCATAAATGAAGGGTCGTTAGGGCCCTAAAATTAGACTGTTAGGTTGTCTATAATTAACATTCAATGCCTAAAACCCTTGTAGGTATCTACTCGGTTCTTTATTGTAGTAAGGTATCACAACAATACGTATGATAAGACAATGAGCAAGCTGGTTCATATAATATATCCTGTATTGATCATTGGGAAGTTTCGAGATCAGGTGGCATTTAGTTGCAACGGATTAGACTAGAAATCCGACCCGAAAATAGTTGAGGAAGGCTTGGGGGAAGTAGATGACGGTGGTACTCGCAATCACACAGTCACGAGTTTTTTTGGGATTTGCCTTTCATGGAAGAATTTTAAATTCCCCTGGCTTAAATTCCTAGTCACTAAGAACACAAGTCCAAAAAAAGAAGAAAAAATATCTCATGAGTAAACATTTAAATGCATGGCGTTCACTCTTAGGGCGACTTTCACAAAAATTGTTTATTCTTAGTGAATGCCATAGTATTCTATTGAATTTTGTGCATACAGTCAAATATAAATGTTTATACCGTTGCGTGAAAGTCACTCTTCCATTTATAAGAGAGTGGCTAAAACAGTTTTGTTTTGAACGTAATCTGAACATTTTAGAATCAAAGGTCCCACTGAGAACAACACAAAAGGGAAGAAGCCTACACCAGGATGGTGATGATAGATTGATTTCATTCAAGCTAACAAAAACGAGAAGGGTTGTAAACTTGAAGCCGAAACTTCAACCCATACAAATACAGTCTATCAATTTCTTCACCAAAGATTCCACGAAGCCATACTGTGTTCTATATCAATTTCTTGATAGAAACGCTTTCAAATCAAGATACTGTGTCAGGTCATAGGCAAGTTCAAGGTCGTTTGAGTGGCATACGGTTATCAGAGAGCAAACATAGTCAAGTTTGTTTACATATTAATATCAGTAAGCGCGTCAGACTTCCTCGTTACGGCCTTAGGAAGGCAGGTGATGAGATTATCTAGGATAGTTGTTCCCGCGGTTTCAAACCTGCTCCTCTGATTTTATTGGTTCTAGCATAATGTTTTATACCTTGAAGCCTTTTTTGATAAAAGGACTATCAAACACAAAAATATTTTTTTTTAATTCGAACCAGTACTTTCTGAGATTAGCGTGTTCAACTAAAAAAACTGTAGCTTTATAATATTGAGTATAGATTAGTATACAGATGGGGATAATTAAGTTGAAATATGCTGGGTGATAAATACTAACTAGGCCTAAGGCCAGACACGAGATATTTTTCCCTAACATTGTCGGATTTGCTACCAACATTAAGATTTAAGCTGTATTTGTTTTGTGTAGAAATCATGTGAAATTAAGTTTTCTCATGAAAGAGAAGGAAAACATAAGAGCAACTAATGTCTTCTTTTCTTTCATATTCATCTAAAAATCTTTATTTCAGACTAAGGATATTTTTGAAGGTCTACCTTCAAAAGACACTGTAGCCCTGAAACACAAATGTAAATGAGGGAACAAGCTGGTTTTTTAGTCAATCAAGTCTGACAGTCCTTTCTGTACCACTCAGACCGGCAGGAACTATTTGATGGATCTTCGTACCTTTATAGGTAAAAATTAAGGCTTTTTTTTTCCTACATACAATCAAATTATCATCTTTGAAAACATTCTCTTATACTTTATTTTATAGAATTAGTTTTGTTGTAATTTTTTTTTTCTATTGGCTATTTTGCTATTTACATGTTATGAATCAAATAATGTTGTTATCTTTCTAATATTTTTCTAAGCAGGATCTGATATTATCAATACTGCTGGCTTCACTATAGATTTTATCTTGTTATCAATATGTAGATAAAATTGTTTGTAATAGAAAAGGTAGCTAGGTAGTAAAACTATTTTGTTATATGATCAGTTATTTTGTGTTCTAGGCTTGTAATTGTAACTGGTCTACTTTTTAATATATTTTAGTAGATGAATTCTAGGATGATATCATTTGGATAACATAATTTTTGTGTGTTTTCCATTTGCATTTCAAATGAATATTCATAATTTTACTCCATGTATTCTTAAATTTTTGTCATTTTATAATGATAATAGCTAGTAAACAGGCAGCTTGTCTAAAAATAATGAATATAGTTTTTTTTTTTTTAATCATAGACTTACGAATCTGCAATATCTACAGAATAACAGTTATTGTGGGATTAAAGCAGTCACTTACTAATATTCCAAATGATTCTGTTCATGAATTAATTGCCAATGACATTTCTGGAAATGCACAAAATGAATCATTAGGAATATTGCTTAAGGTGGCTGTTATAGACCCCGTTTTCTAAGACACTAAACTGAAACATCTGTGTCTTGATTTTACTTTTAATAATCACCTCTTTACTCACTCAACCTACTTACACTTGATTTAATATGTCAAACAAGGCCAGGTTTCACTTAAAATTCCAGATCAGTACAACTCCTGCCATAGTTGGGGTGATGCCAAATTAGCTCAGGTCTTAGAGCATACATCATTTTCCTTGTGTCATTCTTAGTGGCGTATAATTCATTTGTGATATATTAATTTGTGAGAAATGGATTTTATTTGAATCCCTTTAATTGTAACTTATTTTTAGAACACCATCTGCGAAAATTATGAGTTTTTAGCCAAGGTTTGCTGGTTGTCTAAAGAGGCCACTGTTCCCCTGAATTGTTAGGGGAAATTTTGGAGTATGGTGGAATTTAATCAGTCCCTCTCCAGCCAAGGGAGATAGGACTCATTTGATGATTTTATCACGATAAAAAAGGCCTTGTAGTGTCTAATATTATGTGGCTTTGGCTCTTAAGCGGACAGTATTAAACTTGCATTAAACAAGCATTACTAAGAGTGATGCATGAAGAGGGAATGATCATTCTCCCAATAGAATTTGCGTGATTCCACTGTTCTTTCTTTGCACAAAACCCACCAGAAAGAAGAAGATTGAGCTCCAAGATTCACAAATGTTCAGATTTCAACCAGGAGTTTTTAAAGTAAATGTAACCTGGTAGTTGCAAGCTAGGTCGCCGTGGCACAATACTAAACGTATATGTAGGTACACCGAGATTTATAAGTTGCTTGGTAAACCCTGGCAATCAGGTGTTTAGAAGCCCCAGGGGAAGTTAATGATGATAAAAATCATTGGATTTTTTTGTTCTATGTTTCGAGCACAAGCATTTACTAGATTATGACAGTCTCTTCTGGGAAAGAGGCGTAGGGCTACGGCGGAAACTATTTGAATGAAACTGGCTTACTCAAATGATCCAGACTGACTAATTTACCTTGATATCAACATTTAATATCATAGATAAAATTACACACGTATCTTTATCAGTAGGCATGAAAATGTAATATTAAATGCCTCAGGTTTATTGATCACTCCCTGATGACATATTGTGTTTTGTTTAACCCAGATTATGCGACCAGGTGTTATAACGCCGCCAAAAAATATTTTAAAATACCCGCGTAAAAAAGTTATTATTTTTGAAAAACAGCCGTTTTTTTAACTGTCATTTAGTTGTTTGCTAAGTTTGGCTTGATACAGTACAGAATTCGTTTCGAATTTCTTGTTATTTTAGTATTTTTCCATAATTTAAAGTGAACAGTGTTTATATTTTGGAGAATGACTTCCGAAAGGTAAGGTTTTAAGTAATAATTATTTATTTTTACGTACCATTTTTATTCGAATTATAAATTAAGGACATTAAACAATAAAAATAGTAATTATGATCCTAATGTTTAGTAATATTACGTAATGTTTTTCGAGTTCGAATGTTACAGGCGTTATAACGCCTGGTCGCATAATCGGTGTCCAACTCATCTATTTTTTTATTTTTAGAATAAGACATGGAAAAACACTTAGACTTTATGAAATAATAGAAGAACTGGAACAATCGGATGATAACGATGACACACCCTATTCTGTGGCTATTTTACCACCCGAAAACGCTAATGCCGAAGTGACTGACGAAGACTCAGGCGACGAAGAAGTCGTAAACTTGCATAATCTACCAGGTATATAGACTCATTTTATGCATCTTGTTAATTTTGTTATTTATTTAAAAGTTACACATTTATAATAATGTGTATTTGACTACGTTAGGTTCGCAGCTGAGAGCTAATGCCGAGGTGGAGTTCATCAATGATGAGTCATCCGATGAAGAAGATAACATTCCCCTGATAAATTTGGCTAAAAGATTACACAACGAGGAAGCACTGGAGGCTAGCAACTTATCTGATGTATCTGAAACTAATATGCCGACTGTGCCTAAAAATCAACAATATACTTGGAGGAACCGTCATAATCCTAAAAACTTTCCCAAATGGCAAGATGTTCAAAATCCTAATAACTTACAATCTCCTATATATTACTTTGATACAATGTTTGATGATAATATCATTCAATTACTAGTCCAGTATACAAATACATATGCAAGTCAAAAAAATAAAATAGGTAATGTTTCTACAAGCGAAATGAAATGTTTTCTAGCCATTTTATTATACAGTGGATATGTTGTTGTCCCTCGAAGAAGTATGTACTGGGAGAAATCTTCAGATACTAATTTTGACTTGGTACATAATGCTATGTCTCGTGATAGGTTCAACTTTATAATGGCTCACGTACACTGCTGTGATAACACAATAATACAACAAAGCAGTGACAAATTTTCAAAATTGAGGCCGTTATTTGATTTACTGAACAAAAACTTTATAGATATGGCTCCTCTCGAAGAAAAATACAGCGTAGATGAGGCCATGGTGCCGTACTACGGCGGACACAGCTGTAAGCAGTTTATCAGAGGTAAACCTATTCGATGGGGGTATAAATTTTGGGTAGGCGCAACAAGGCTAGGATATATTTTGTGGTTTGATCCCTACCAAGGCCAGTCTGCAATGATACCCTCAGCGTATAAGCAGTTTGGTCTGGGTGGAAGCGTAATTCTACGGTTCGCCGACATCATACAGAAACGTGAACCGACACTGCATTTTCACCTATTTTTTGATAATTTCTTCACCTCTGTCCCTCTCATCCATGAACTAAGTAATCGTGGGTTGAAAGCGACAGGGACTATTCGAGAAAATCGTACAAGTAAATGTCCTCTGCCAACTAATAATGATTTCAAAAAGACTGAAAGAGGGACTTATAAGAGCAAATCAAGTCGACCAGAAAATATCCTTGTTTGCAAATGGAATGACAACAGTGTTGTCACCGTTGCCTCAAACATTGATAAAGTCGAGCCAGTGCAAACTGTGAGGCGCTTTTCGCAGCAACTCAAGAGATACGTCCAAATCAATCAACCGAACGTGATAAAGAATTATAATGCGAACATGGGCGGAGTGGATCGAGTTGACCAAAATATTGGATTGTATCGAACATCCGTAAGAGGAAAAAAATGGTATTTCCCTCTGATTGCTCACTCCCTAGATATGGCGACTCAAAACGCGTGGCAATTATATCGCTCTAATGGAGGTGACCTGGACCATCTTAATTTTCGAAGAGCTGTGGTAAGAAGCTTACTAGAAACTTTTAAGAGAACCGAAACCCGTGGACCGTGCCCAACTCCCAGGACCCACAGAGAAACATCTCGTTTTGACCGGATCGACCATATTGTCGTATATAAAGATGCCCAACTTATATGCAAAGTTTGTAAGAAGAAAACAAATTTCATTTGCCAGAAATGTGCGCTACATTTACATCCTAAACTCTGTTTTGCCGCCTTCCATAGTCCTGGTAATTAAAAAATATTTTATATTACGCTTGTTATGCTGATAATTATTCTCTTGGTCTTTACAGTAAATAAAAATATATAAATTAATCATTTATTTGTATTATTCTACATTACTCCTAATTACCTATAGTTTTCTTTATTACATAAATGATAGTTACTCGTGATAGTAGTAGATTATCCGACCAGGCGTTATAACGCCACCCATTTTCCGAGTTTTCCTTAGCACTGGTATTTTTTTTAATAATTTTCCAGGACTTTAGGGGGGGTAAGTAGTAACATATAAAAAAATCACCAAGATCGGATATGATAAAAAGTTTCAGGATAATCTGGGTTAATCAACCAAAACATGTTTTTTTTTTTGACAATATTTACATGAATTCGGCATTATTATTTAGTTGACTGGCCTGTTGGTCTAGTGGTTAGTGACCCTGACTGCTATGCCGGAGGTCGTGGGTTCGATTCCCACCCAGGACAAATGTTTGTGTGATGAGCACGATCATTTGTTCTGTGTCTGGGTGTAATATATCTATAATACCTATGTATGTATTTAGAAATATATAAGTATGTTTATCAGTTGTCTAGTACCCATAACACAAGCTCTGCTTAGCTTGGGACTAGATGGCGTTGTGTGATAGTTGTGAAATATTATATTATTATTCAGGCTTGCAGTGGCTGTGTGATTGGACTGGTGCGCTGCGTATTGCGGGTTCTATTCCAGTACAGAGCGAATATTTGTATGATCTACAGGTAGTTATTTCGGGCCTGGGCGCACAAAAGCACCCTTGATTCAAGAGAAATTCTTAGTAAAATTCCTATAAATTAATCGTTTTTTAATGAAATAAGAGAGAGGTAGGACAAAGTCCCTTTTAAGAAAAGAGATAGGGAATGTCCCTTTAAAAAAAAAATAGTGTTTACATTTAAAGCATACAAGATGAAGAAATCTTGCTTGCTTTCACTAACAAAGGGAGGGAAACTAAAAATTAACTAAAAAAGTTGCCCCTGTTTTGTCTTCTTCCATACTCACTCATAATGCCAGTACTTGTGGAAAAACAAACCCCAATATTGGTATTAAAACCCCAATATTAGATTGGTCTAATAATGTAACATGAAAGTTACATTAGAACAAAGATTGATAAACCATACCTCATTCTTGCTTTTCACCATGACACACAAATAGGTGATAATTATGACTATGATACTTCATTTGTTCATATTAAAATGATTCATCTATCATCAAGAACACAGTACCTGTAAAACTAGAATGAAATGAATAACATTCCCCTCATACAACTTAATTTTTATGACTGTAGTTAATTTAAAGCATGCTACTCCTGTTCCATTCCAATTAATTAAGGTTTGAATTTGATGTTTTTCAGTTATTTTGTGCTTTGTTGTTCACTGTTTCTTTTATAAGAGAAGTCATGAAATTATTTTGTAAAGAAAAGTTGGCATATTATACATGGAACATCTCCTATACTGTGGTAGACTTTATAAACTCACATAATTATTACAAAAAGCGACGGGGTTCGGAGGACACCGGAAAAAGTGGCAATGTGACTAAATAAAAACAGGATAAATTAAGCCAGATTACAGATAAAAACGTTAAAGTCAGTGAAAAAAGCCTATTTTCATTTTTTTATACTAACAGCGACACCTGGAACAACTACTTGTAGTTCATACAATTATTTGTTCCATGCTGGAATCGAATATGTGACACACAGCGCAACAGTCAGTCCCTCAACCAATGTGCTAACCATTTGGCTAGCAGTCACACACTTTTATTTATTCTGTTTTGTTGAATAGTCAATCTTCTACTTAAATATCTTCATAACAAGGATTAACCAAAAACTAAAAGCCACTAACAGATAGGTACCAAACATAAAACATTCTCTTTATGCAAAACCAGTTTTTAATCATTACCACTGGCCGTAATCAGTCCCTATTTAATGGCAGATCACCCATTCAAATTGATACCAGTCACATAAACACATTCATGAGTATTAATTACTGCAATTGACGATGGAACCTTCACATAATTCCTTATTTGACAGCACAGTCCTTAATTGAAAGTAATTAAAAACTTTTTAAGTATTTGTGATGTAAGAATGTGAGAACTTATGGACAAATATACAAACATTTATTTGTATGTATGCATCTTACAACAAAGTTGGTTTATTTTCAAGCAATGCAAGCAAGTTTTTGGAAAATCTATTACATTAAATGGCCAATACAACTGACATATTTTGCCTAAATAAACATTTGGTTAGTTTATTTAACAATTTACACAATCCAATTGTATAATATGTGAATTATCTACTATCAAAGCTGTGGTTTTGAAAAGTGAAATAAATTACACTGAAAACGGAATTTTCAATAAAATATCACAGCTACTTCATAGGTACCTACAATATTGCAGAAAGTACCTAATTGTGTATTCTTCACCAATCATCTTTATGTAAATGAGTTGTAACCACATTGCATTAAGGTACAATTTTAAGCTTATCTAAACAATTTGTCTATTTTCCTTGTCTGTGTTGACAATATATGAGGAAACTGATTCCACAATGTATAGAGGAGTATTGTTACCTTTAGGAAACAGTGAACTATTTTATTTTGTAGCATTGTGTCCATAGATTATACTATAAGACCTCTTTTGTTGTTCTTGATTGTACTTGAAACAAAGACATTCTATTACTGAATAAAAGCTGTTTACTCGGACAAAACTGTATTATTTCTATTTAAACTGTACCGTTAGCAAAAGGGTACAGGGAAGCCTTTTCTCAGTAATTAGAGAGAACAAAGAAAAAAAACAAAATGAAATTGAGAACCTCCTTCTACTTAGGAGTTGGTTAAAAAGACTAAAATGGTTACCAAACAAATAATAAAAGTATTTGGTTGGGAAATGTTTTTAATTTTTACATTAAAATGGAAATCTTCCAAATCAAGTGAGAACAATACAATTGAGAATATCCACATACTGACTTTTTAATCTTAAAAAAAGTGTTGGTCAAAGATGTATCAGCAATAGGAGTCCATATTTAAAATTTTGTAAATATCTATAATAAAGAGAATTATCACAAAACTTCATTACTTCAATACTTTAATCCTAAATAGGTACTTCTTTTTACAAGTCTAAGTGCTTACCTAACAAGGAAAAGGGTTTCAGGTCAAAAGTCATCAGTAGGAGGAAAGTTCTGATATTACTATAAATTGTTCACCTACTGATGAAGCTTTTGTACAGATCTTGATATTTGTAATACTAGTCATTATATCAACCTTCAAATAAAGATCCTTAAGTATGAAATGCAAGAAGTAAAGTAGAAATTAGTAGCCTTTGGGTCAGTTTCCAATAAGCAGAGATGTACTGTAAGTACCTAGGGTAAAGTACCCAACTGCTGACCTCCCACCAACTATTGACCGCATAACAGTTATTATCAAAAATAACAATAAATCTTCATGCAGTGCTGCATAAAGAATACAGAAAATTAAATATAATTTATCTTGTAATATATTGGCGTCACAGAAAATTTAAATAAAGCAATAATGCGTCCGTAAACCTATGATAACAAAATACCCTCCTAAAATCATCAAGAAATTTAACAATTTGCTAAGCTGACGGTTGTTTTCAATGTCATTTTATTTCAGTTTTACACGATACATTCCTTTGAGTTTGGTATTTTTTGGTTATTTAAGACAGACACAATGCTTTTCCACATGATTTTCAAGTTTTAATGAGCGTTAACTTGTTAAAATGATGAGGTCAATATCTGGTACACTCAAATGTATGAATAACCATTTTTTTAACATGGCATGTCAATAGCTGGTAATTTACCAAATGTACGAGAATACCAGTTACTGGCACCACGGTGTGTACGTATAGTGCATTTTTAATGGTGAGGTAGCTTAACTTTAATGCATCTAAATTAAGCCCATGGGCGTTGGCACCCCTAAAGGTGTGTATCTGCATAATCACAAACATAAAAAATACCTTACGTAGTAACCTGACTACCTAGCATAATTTGAGTGAGGTACTTAAATTTTCGGTCTACTGTCACATTCTGGATCCTCCTGAATATTTTAGACTTTTAGACTTACTAATATTATAGGAAAAGTGAACGGCTGAATGGATTTTGACACAATTTGGCAAGCAGATTATTTTAAAACCTGGTTAAGTGGGTGTACCTGGACGCAGGATACTTTTTATGTCGGTATATGGTCCCGTGGGACAATTGCAGAATATAACACGAGCAAAGCCTCAGCCACAGGTTGGTTTAATGCATAAAATGACAAAATATACCCTAACCTGCATGTTTAGGCAAAGTGTGAGCTAGTTTTTTTATTTGTATCTATGTTCTCTTCATTTGTGAGGTCTTTTACATAAGTTTAGGAAATGAATGAATGTAATTAGGAAAATATTAATTCAAAGGTTTTGAAACTCACTTTGTAGAACTAAAGCCGTGTTCTTCCAATTTATATTTTGCCGGCGAGTATTTTTATATCTGCTGCATAATACAGAACAGTGAAATTAATAACTACTAATAAAGAAGAAAAATTGGACAAAAAGTGTTAAAAACTACAACAAAAAGTGATAAAAACTACAAAATTTCAAAATTAAGTGCATGATTATTATTGACGGCGTTTGAAGACTGAAGACCTAAATAGTGTGAAAAAAGAAAATGAGAAGGGCTATAAGACTAGCTTTGTTTGTTTTTTTGTCAAATAAAACCTCGTATCACATTCATAATAAAAATTATTTGAGTTTATTCTTATACTACAGGAGGTCAAAAATTGGTCATTTGCATGATGAAAATTTGGTACAAGCATGTTAATAACTGGTCAAATGGCCTGTTCTTGCTAAACTCGAGAAAAAAAACACTTTGAACCTTTGTATGACTGGAAATAATGTTTTAGTTACATTCTCCAATGTTTATTTTATCTTCCAAAAACATTCATTTCCACTTGCAACTCGTACATTAGTTTATTTTACGAAAGAAGCAAGGAAAACCGCTTAAGGGGTCAATAGTTGGGTGTTTTACCCTATATGAGAAAAATATTTGGCACTAGCAAACCCGGCGAACTCCGTTTCGCCACCAGATGGCTTCGTTTTCTTTGCTATAAACCTCACGGAGCCCGAGACCTTTCCAACAAATGCAAAACTGTGGAAATCGGTTCGTGCATTCTGGAGTTATATCGTCAGGAAGGAAAACCCGACTTACTTTTATATTAAATCCATTTTTTTATCAAGATAAAATCATCAAATGAGTCCTCCAACCCAGGGCAGCACAGGAGGGACTGTCAGACTTGTACTGACTAAAATCCACAGTGATCCTTCAATGGCCCTTTACTTTCCAGGGACACGTTTACCTGATGAGACAGACCCAAGACCCCGGCAGGCAAATTAGTAGCCTTTCAGTACATTTATAACAAGCAGAAGGATGTTACTGAATTAAGCTGCTTTTCCACCAGAGATGCGCTATGCTACGTTGCTACGGATGCATTTGATATCCACCAATCATGTTCATTGTGTGTATGTGCTGTGTAAACAAATGAATGTGATTGGTGGATATCAAACGCATCCGCAGCAACGTAGCATAGTGCATCTCTGGTGGAAAAGCAGCCTTAAGGTCTGTAATTTTAATGCCTTTAAGTATAATATTACAACTAGCCCTTTGAGTAAGTAAATCTGTACTAATGTCAGAATGAAGAGAAAAATAGCATAAACAAGTAGCTGAGAAGAGAATTTGAATCATGTAGTACTAAGTAGTGGCTAGATGAGAATAGCTGGTATCAAAATGAATGGTGTTTGATTGGAGAAGCCTAAGTCCCAGCATTGGACCACTACAGACTGATAATATTGATGAAAATCATGGATTCAAGAATTATTGAATGACCAGGAATTTTATGTTTGGGTTTAAAAACTAAAATCCATAGGATCTGACGATAAATGATACCAGAGACAAGTCAGCCAGGTTTTCTTAAAGTATTTAAATAGATTTCTATCTTTATTAAATGTATAAAAGCAATAATGAGTATTAGATTGTTAAATACTGTACAAAATTATTTCCAATTAATTTTTTGTATCAGTCATCACAACTCAAAAAGCTATCATCACGCAAGAGAATTAGAAACTCTTTACTTGACCTCCTTGTAGAGTAACACATTCTGCCAATAAAACCGTTGCCTTTGCCTTTACAATCTTTAGAAGACAACAACTATTATTACTTTGTTTATGACCAATAAAACTATAGCGAGTATGACCTGAATCTATGTTCAAGAGAAAACTTTATGATATGCCTGTTAATTTCTGTGTAATAGAGTTTAGAAAATGATTAGTTTGATGATACCATGATTAGGCATAAAAAACTGGAATTTGTAGGTTATTTTCATACTTTGTTTTGTTTGTGCTCAATATTGTTCACAAATGTTTTTGCAAATTAATGAGAAATGTGACCTTCTGGAAGTATGATCCACTAAGGAATAGTGTCTAACCATCTCTTTCCCACACAGCTGTTCAAACGCAAATTAGAGAGGGACATCTGACTTGATAAATTTAAATGTTCCTAATATATTTAGAGGGTAGAGTTTTTAAGAATTTTTGTATTTTATAACACTATAGTAATGACTGTATTGCAATAACTGATTTAATAACAAGGCAATTGTTGATAACTGTCATGAATAACTGATTACAGACCTCGAAAATTTGCAAAATACGTAAGTTACAAAAAAACGCTTACCTGAGTTCAACTTCATTGGAATATCGAGTTTTCTTGATTACTAATGAGCCCCTGGGCGTGTAATAACGTCTCTAGATACTGTTCTAACGATATTATACTACGTTTTGCTAAATACACAACCGCAACGAATTACAATCATATGTTCTCGCAAACATTCCTGCTTGCCCGCATTTTTTTATGTAACAATGACGTTTTTCATTCGAAAACAGACGCCGAAAGACCGTTGCGAGAACTTTCTCACATCTACATCTCTAGCAATAGTGAATTCAGAGAGCAAAAGGTTAAAACTATCGGCGTAAGTAATGATAACCAAACATTAATCCAAACAAGCTATCGTCACAAGTTGTAAACACTAAATACTAAAAACCAAACTAATGACAATAACATTGCATTTACCGTCGGAGTTCGAACGATAAAACATCTTCGACTTATTGCGATTCCCGATTCCGATTTCGCCCTTGACTAGCGGGCGCAAAAAGTCACCACTTACCGGCCATGACAAAGCCCAGCACAAAAACTTTAAGAAGTTCGATAGTTTTAGTACACAATCACTTCAGTGTTTTGCTAAAACATCACACAGATTTGCCGATTAAAACGGATTAGAATCATTTCAACATTACATTGGTAAAAAGTAATGGCGCTGAGAAATACACACAAATAATTACTGCAGAATTTAGTGTTGCCATACCGACACTTACAAATTCTACTAATAGCTACTGCAAATAACGAACGAATCGTTGAGTCGCGCTCTCGGACGTCCTTGCTTTGTAATAAAACTCAATTACATACAGAACGACTTTAGCATCATAAATATTTGATTAAAATATATTATCTAAACTTATCATGTTAGAATAATATAAAAATACTGAATAAACTAAAAAAAAAAAAAAAAAGGTTGCACTCCAGGAGTGCCGGTAGAAGTGAAAACTTTTTTGTTACTATGTTTTATTTTTAATTTGAATGACGTCTTACTCATTTTCGATCAGGGTCACGTGACCCTGACGCGAGTTTTAAATTTTTTACCCATTACAGAAAAAGTGTACAACGCCGCTAAAGAAGTTTTCACTTCAAAAATTTGTATCAATAATCCCGACCAAAGAAACAGTGATAGATTTTATTAGAATTCAATTTTTCATGTGCTTGAAAAGTAATCTTGCTTTGTTTTCGGCAGTCAATTTCGAGCGACTGTGACTGTGATCTTTTGATATCCCACGTAAACTTGACTACACAATCATCTTAATTCGTCCATGTTTTAATGTGAACCTAGTGAATCTAGGAAGCCTGTCACTTGTGCGCTTGTGCCATTTAAGGTGATTGCGTCGATGTAGCCCGCGAAATTCAAATATTTTTACGTTTTATGCAATTTGCAGGCCAGTGACATGTTGTAACTTTATAAATATATGAGTTGCGGTAATAACAATTATAATTTTAAATATAAAAATTATCAATAAAATCGCTTCATCAGCTCTCACATAGAAAAGGTGCATCGAAGTTAGATTTTTGCAAATTGCAAAAAACGTAAAAATATTTGAATTTCGCGGGCTGGTTGGAGCATCCCCCTTAATAGAATATAGAATATAAGGACCCTCATTTTATTCTTCTATTAAAATTGAAAAATTAGAAAAGAGTTTTTTTATGAAGATTTTTATGAAGATGACGCGGCGATTTATTACAACACCAGTTGAGTAAAACGATATAAGCAGTCAAAAAGTACGAATCGCGAATGATACATTTCAATTATGTATTTTATCAATCAATTTACACAACAAACGTCTTAAGGTGAATGCTCCAACTAACCCGCGTAATTCAAATTTTCTTACGTTTTTTGGAACTTGCAGGCCAGTGACATGTTGTTACTTTATCAAAATATGAATTGCGGCAATAACAAGTATGATTTTAAATATAAAAATGATCAAAACGTTCGCTCCATCAGCTCTCACGAAGAAAACGCGTAATTTGTTAAAATCTCCAAAATCTAACTTACATGCACCTTTTCTATCTGAGAGCTGAAGCAAAGAACGTAAGAAAATTGAATTGAATTTCGCGGACTAGTCGGAGCATTCACCTTAAAATAATTTAATTGAGATTCAGTGACGTCTTGCCCTTAGAAAACTACCTGCATGCAGTAATGAATATTATGGAAAGTAGTTCTGTTGTGTTACATCTTTTATTGTTTTTTTGAAGTGAAAACTTCTTTAGCGGCGTTGTACACTTTTTCTGTAATGGGTAAAAAATTTAAAACTCGCGTCAGGGTCACGTGACCAAAACTCGCGTCAGGGTCACGTGACCCTGATCGAAAATGAGTAAGACGTCATTCAAATTAAAAATAAAACATAGTAACAAAAAAGTTTTCACTTCTACCGGCACTCCTGGAGTGCAACCTTTTTTTTTTTTAATTAAATTCCAGCGTTTTTATGACTGGGGGACAGTATATTCACTCAATGATAAAGTAATTCAATATAACAGAATTTGTTATAAAATTATTTGCAATCAGTTGATATTTTATCTACATAACTATCCCAATGGTAGAATTTTACCAAAGTAGCAACACCGTCACTTTAAATGTCAAAATGGACGTTAGGAGAAAAAAACAGTCACGGAAAAGCGCGCATTTCATTGCCTTCAGTGCTGCCATCTAGTAGCAATCTAATGATCTTAATCCTGTTTTACCGACACATGAATTGGTGTGATTTGTTCAAACAAAGCACTAATTATTTTGCTAACGGAATAATATGTTTTCTTAAAAACACTCAGTCGTAAATAAATACTAAACCATTACTGCCATTATATAGCGTTTAATTTTGTTAACTATTTTTTAAAATGAAAAAATACGCTGTACGGAAGTAAAGATGAATTGGTATTTCCGTTTCCCGGATTTTTGAAAACTTGAAATAACGAATGTCAACATTGTCCTAAATTATTGTCCTGTGAAGAAATTCAAGAGCAACTGAAAGAATTTCGTGACATAATTTTTGAAATAGATTTTACTTTTAGATATTTTATAGAGACAATCATTTAAAATGTTCGGAAAAGGAAGAGACTGTGAGCCTGAGGTACCAAAAAAGTGCAAAGAGAAAAAGATTAAGGTTGAGAAAGAGCCAGATTGTGTAGAACCAATGCCGCCAGAGCATGTGGAAAAGACTTATTTCACACTGGTAAGATACCTATTTAAAGAAATATTCAGGTAGGTACCTACTTAGGTCTAAGATTGTAGTGCAGGCGCGGGCAAGCGGGCGGCGAGTAATAGGCGACTCGCTGTCTGATCATGGACCATGCCCGGGTCGACGGCGCGTTGTATTCCACGCGCGCCTCAAAGAGTGTCAGCACAATGACGGGACCCCCTTTATAGGGCCAATGCCTGCCGGGGTGGTGGGACACACGTACCTATACCTACCACGACTCCGGTACACAAAGGGCTAGGTACCGAAGGACACCGTGGATTTTAGTCAGTATAGGTACACGTCTGACAGTCTCTCCCGCCCTGTCCTGGTCTCCTGGGTAGGTAGGAGGACTTTGATGATTTTACCGCGATAAAAAAAAATGGTAGGTAGTGTAGGAACTTAAAAACTAACTCATTCTCTAGGAGGCCAATCAGGTTGCGAAAGTCGATACCTACAATTCCTTTTGAAATCATTGATTCAACTGTTTTGTATCGCCAATGAAATAGAAGTGGTACCTAACTTAGTCCTTACAACTAGGTATGACTTTTTTTATTGTATTAACAGTATTAAGGTTCCTCTAGCCGCTCCAACTCTTGATGGGAAACTGCTACTTATGCCATTCTATGAAATCTCATCGCTGGACTATACGATGTGCTCTTCGAAGAGGCATGCTTTGAGATCGTTGAGGAAGCGAAGGGTGTCCGTTTCGACCGCGCGGCCACGACGTTTTTTTTAAATAAAAACCATCCCAAGTTTTTGTAAAAAAATGTAAAAGTCGATTCCCAAAAACCATAAATTTGTCAAAGCAATGGTTAAAAAGTTATAAGGGTTTGAACGTGGCCGCGCCATCGAAACTTTCCGAACCGCGCGGCCATGGAGATCTTTAAAACTAAGAGTCGCAGAGACCTGAAATTTTGGGAAATAGTAGATTGAATTTGTAAACCAAATGTAAAAATATAGAAAAAAATCCTGTGTTTATATTTTAGGAGCTGCAAGGCTAAAACCTCATGGCCGCGCCATTGAAACGGTGACGAACACGTTATCGCCGATATCTCGCTGAAAAAACATCTCAGACGTTTGAAGTTCTTTGTAAAATATAGATTTTAATTTGTCGAAACATGTAAAAATACAACAAAAAATCCTAGGATTATATTTTAGGAGCTATAAGACTAAAACCCCATGGCCGCGCCATCGAAACGTTGAAAATTTCGTTTTTCACCAATATCTCGCTGAAAAAGCATCGCAGAGGTCTGAATTTTTTTGTAAAACCTAGATTTGAATATGTCGAAACTACCAAAAATACAAAAAAAAATCCTAGGTTTATGTTTCAGGAGCTGTTGAACAAAATCTCTAATACATCTTTAATATCTCGATTAGGGTGACCACGGATTATTATTTACAGAGAACTTTCCACCTACTTTTATATTAGAAATGATATTATCTCAAGGATTCGAATTTAAATGAAACAATAAGGTACGTAAAAAAATAATGTTATTTCTTTAAAAATCACAGATTGTTCGCTTACACTAGGACATACATTTCTTTAAAAATCACATAAATCACAGATTGTTGGTTTACACAAGGACATACATTTCTTTAAAAATCACATAAATCACAGATTGTTGGCTTAAGTATGTCCTAGTGTAAGCCAACAATCTGTGATTTATGTGATTTTTAAAGAAATGTATGTCCTTGTGTAAACGAACAATCTGTGATTTTTAAAGAAATAACATTTTTTTTACGTACCTTATTGTTTCATTTAAATTCGAATCCTTGAGATAATATCATTTCTAATATAAAAATAGGTGGAAAGTTCTCTGTAAATAATAATCCGTGGTCACCCTAGTCAAGATATTAAAGATGTATTAGAGATTTTGTTCAACAGCTCCTGAAACATAAACCTAGGATTTTTTTTTGTATTTTTGGTAGTTTCGACATATTCAAATCTAGGTTTTACAAAAAAATTCAGACCTCTGCGATGCTTTTTCAGCGAGATATTGGTGAAAAACTAAATTTTCAACGTTTCGATGGCGCGGCCATGGGGTTTTAGCCTTATAGCTCCTAAAATATAATCCTAGGATTTTTTGTTGTATTTTTACATGTTTCGACAAATTAAAATCTATATTTTACAAAGAACTTCAAACGTCTGAGATGTTTTTTCAGCGAGATATCGGCGATAACGTGTTCGTCACCGTTTCAATGGCGCGGCCATGAGGTTTTAGCCTTGCAGCTCCTAAAATATAAACACAGGATTTTTTTCTGTATTTTTACATTTGGTTTACAAATTCAATCTACTATTTCCCAAAATTTCAGGTCTCTGCGACTCTTAGTTTTAAAGATCTCCATGGCCGCGCGGTTCGGAAAGTTTCGATGGCGCGGCCACGTTCAAACCCTTATAACTTTTTAACCATTGCTTTGACAAATTTATGGTTTTTGGGAATCGACTTTTACATTTTTTTACAAAAACTTGGGATGAGTTTTATTTAAAAAAAACGTCGTGGCCGCGCGGTCGAAACGGACATAGCGAAGGTGTCGCTATCAGTAGCCTAGTGAATAGAAAACTTTAGGCCCAGTCAGCGCTGTGTTAGCGAGTGGCCGCGCTATAACAAGGCTGTGATAATAGAGAATAGCATGACTGTGGGTCACCTGCTTCATAATTCGTTGGGGTACATCTTAGATACTAATAAAAGCAGATTTGATAGGCCCAAATGTAATGTTTTTGTCAAAATAAGAAGTCCTAACCCTTTGTTCGATTAAAAACAAACAAATCATAAACGCCGGCTGCAATAATGCACACCTTTGCTTCGTCTGACGAGCTTTTTTTTTTACAAAATGGTGTCCTGACAGGTGCAACAAAGTTCACATAGGTAGTTCGCGCGGCAAGTCAAAATTGGCGGCATTGTTGGGAACTAAACCACATTCTAACGAAACTCAATGTTTAGATAATTTTTCGTTTTTATAATGCACTGCAAAAAATAATATTGTCTGGAGACATAATTTTTTATTTACCTTCTGAAATGGTATAAATTAAATTCCTAAGTTTCTTTAGAACAAAGATGATTTTATTGATTACTTTATTAAAATGACGTACATGTCTCGAACAGGATTTAAAAGAAACGCTGACAGTTTCGTGAGAAAATAAGCAAAATAATGTTTTACTTAGAAATACACTTTATAATTGCATGTTTCTCACAAAGTCACAAGCAAGTCTCGTTTGTTCTCCTTCTCACTTGTAGAGTTCCACACAGTTCCACCAAATAACAATGGATAACTAGATGGCGCTCCCTGTCTCACACTCGTAAGCTACTATTTCAAGCTAGCCTTTTACCTATAGATTTTTCGTTCACAATTCGCGTAGGACATACAAATTGCTTTTTCCCTTATTCAAATTGTGCCAACTGTACTAAATTATAAAAGGGTAGGTCCCTAATTTGTAAAGGTGAACCCTTTTTCCGTTTATCGTATTCCTCATGTATAAGTTATCGGGCAACAGGACCGACCTGTTGAGTTTCTTACAATAGAATTTTATTGTGTTTTTGGACTTACTAAGACATAATAATATTTTGCGATTGTATGTTTTAAGCAAGAGGGACTTAATCCTCGTCTCTGTAGAAAACATCGGACCGTATTCACCATGCAAGCCCAGTATGGACTGTTGGAGGCATTGGTTGGAGCCTGGAGGTCAAATTCCTCTGATAATGATAGAGATAGTTTTAATAACAATTTAACTGTCTTCAAAAAGAAGTAGGTAGGTTCTCAACTCGGTCGTTCTTTTTTATTGTTTGTGTTTGTACATGTACACCGATTACTCCGAGGTTGTTGATCCGATGTGCCATTTGCTCCCATAAAAATTCATTCAGTTTAGTTCAGCAGTTTTTAATTTATAAGAGATCCTTTCCTTTCTACATTACCCGTCATTCCCAAGTATTTTGTCTCATTCTCCACTATCAAACGTGATTCTATCATAATAATTATATCTACTTCTCTTTCTTTCACATAATTCCTCACTCAAGCCAAGCCATCCTTCTTCTTTTCTTTTCGACTTACCGTTTTTATTTCCGTGGTCAAAAATGATGCTCAACTTCTGCAGGCTGTTCTGCCTGGCTTCGGCGAATAACCGCCTCTTATTCTTCGGTGATGGTTGCGTGGCTAACGGTGACACTACCATCGTGGTGGTGGCCATATTGTCATAGCACCATGACGTGTACAATCTGTGGACAAAGAATTATCTTCTGTTAAAAATGTGACCTATTTGCAATATATGCCCCATGTAGAGCGACAATGGAGTCATTCGTTTAGTGTACAAATTGAAACCGCATTGGACTTTCCATTTTTATTCCGGCTAATAGATCTTTCTGTTCGACTAAATCAATCTACCTATTCCGCTTAGATAAGTACCGTCTCTCCCTTACATTATAAAATGACCAGATTTTGTATTCAAAACTAAACACGTTTTTCGGGAAGCCACATTTTATATATGCGTGAGTGGACGCCATGCCGCCCGGTATATTCACATTTTATTGTAATTCCTTGGCGTATGACGTAGGGATCGAACGAAGAAGTAATTTTTTCATCCTTTTTTGGCTTCGATTCGCAATGGCCTACTAGGAATCTAACATTCTATCTAAGTAGCTTCCTATGTTGTCACATAGCTCAAGCACAAACATTCAACGCACGTGCAATATTTATCCCCTTAATCATGCAGATCTCAATTAAAAATTGATGCTCGTTACCCATTTCTATTTCTGGAGCTGATGATTTGACTCTAATGGGAGAATTGAGTACAATGTCAATGATATAATTGACTTGTACCATTCAATGACCTTCCAAAACTCAACTTCATCATTTCAGTACTTTTGATGAAAGCGAGCTTAAACTGGATAGAATTACATGAATGCAGTGTGGAACTGGATTATTTACGTTACTAGGCATCATCATCTGCCTAGCCTTTTCCCAACTGTATTGGAGTCGGCTTCCAGTCGTACCAGATGCAGCTGGATATCAGTATTTAACATGGAGCGACTGTCTGTCGGACCTCCATAACCCAGTAACTTGGTAATACGATACCCCATGGTAAGACTGGTTGTCAGACTTAAGAGCTTCTGACTGACAGTAACGACCGTCAAAAATCTACAAATGACAGCCGGGAGTTCAGTAAATGTTACTAGGTATAGAAGAAGGCTCAGAAGCGAAAGATTGTAAAGAGATTTTTTTAAACGCTGCCCCACAATATGTTACCACCTATGTAATTCTCCTGTCTCCTCTCTTTATGCCAATTGGGTCAACTTAAGACTATGCACGCACGACCCAAAAGCCTAGCCGTGCGAATTCAGAATTTCTCGCACATTCTTAAGAATTCCTGCAGGCCGCGTTGGCAGGTCGTATCTATAAAGTAAGCACGTTTACGCAATCTACATAAAGTTCATTATTGTGCTTTGCAAGGGCTTTCTGCTCTGCGGCACTATAAATCCAGAATATAAGTATCTCATGCTTAGCATCTTTTATAGATTTCGGTCCATTACTTTGTTCGACATCATTTTTCATAATCGTCAGATGTCTTTTGTTCTTCTCTTCATTTCATTAAATTATCGGCTATTCTTGTCAACTAGAAAAATCGAATTGTATATGCTCTACAGAAACACTTAAATATTTTTAGACCGGAAAATGTTCTGAGAAGTAGATAACTACTAAAACTTTACAAGCAAAAATGTGGTACTTATGCTTCTAAAAGGTGGGTTTTCTCACCTCGATCTTACCCTATCGTTAGTATTGTAATTGCTAGCTTATTAATGGAAAATTTTCAGCCGAGAGAGAGGAATGTGTGAAAATATATTTTATTTTATGTAAACCATTATCCATTCGATAATGAGAAGTGCAAACAGCGGGTCGCACGGAATAATATTTTGCTACAGTTTAAATAATATTACAAACATTCGTGATGACTCTATTATGTGCAGTTATTACATGTTTACAAACGCTTTTATGTAAATGTACATAATGTTACACAAGCTATAATATTCCCTGCGGTTTTACCCGCTGCTCGGTTCGTAAAGACCGTAGTGTGATGCCGAATAGCCTAAAACCTGCTTCAAAAATTGGGCTATGAAATGTAGAAGACTTTTTCAAAAGCGACGAGTGGTTTCCGAGAATTTCATGATTTTTCTATTTCGGAAGGTGCCTTCTAGATTCATTAAGGACCTGTCTCTATTAACACCAGCTCAGAATAAAGTTTACTCTTCAAATTGCTTGAGAATTTTCAATGGGTCTACAGACGTAATAAGGTTTATTTAACCTTTCATTTCTGTTGTTGTAATTAAAGACATCATTATTTTAAAAATAAAGAAAGGTTGGTCATTGTTTCGTGTGAAAACAATGACCTTCATTCGTCAAAAACAAGATCTGAGACTGCTGATGGACCCCAAAATGGATAAAAGAAAGTCTATTAAAAAGCACAAATTAGGAAGCTAAAATGTGATAAACAAAGCTACATTAAAGAAGCTTTTTCTACTACACGTGTTGAAAGACTCAAATTAATTATAATAGAAAAAGAGTATAAAACAATAAGTACGATAAATGCCATGCAGCATTCCAGTGAGTATAAATTAACAAGTAGGTAAACATTTTGCAAATAGTCAATGGTACAGAAAAAAACAAAACAAAACAGATGCGACTGACAAAGAAATAATAGAAAGATTCCATCAGTATAATCTAGCACTCACATACCTCATGGGTAGGGATGACATGGCCATAAGGAGATCCTTATCCAAACAGTAATTAACTGAGAGAGATTAACTGAAATCAGACAACTAGGCACTTGAAAAGGCGGCGAAACGTGTCCAATGTGTCTAATAGTTACACGGCTGACAGATTTTGGCACAGATTTGATTTGAATAGACATACAAGAAAATTGGCGTGCATAGAATATTATTAATAGGTGTCATTGGAATCTCATGCATTTTAAGTGCACCAATACACTGACAGACTTCAATTTTACAATGGTATTTTTGGACTCAATAGTCACAGACAGAGTAAAATGGAAAAAGTGAAGTGCGTTCTTTGTCCTGTACTGAAATTTGAGACACATTAGGCTTAATATCAAACGAATACTTGGAATTTGGACAGAAAAGATTATCATTTCAATCATAATAATTATAAAGGATTTTGCAAGAAATTTCTAGTCCAAAGCTTAAAAATTTCATCCACGTCACAACGTAAACAACCTAATAAATATGGTTGATGAATGACGCCACACAGTGAATGTTCTCACTGCAATAGACGGAAACCCCGCTGATCAAAGACTTCCTGCAAATGAATTGGATTTGGCTAATACGCAATTGCTATATCAAAGACTCTTCTATGTATACCATTCTATGAAAGGAAAGAGACGGCCATAACACGGTCACAACCTACCCTATATAGCTGTTTGACAGCTGGGAGTGCCACTACACGTAGTACTCCATTATTTACTAATACAGTCTCGTCCTACTAGACACGCAATACGGAAATAAACGTAACTCGATCAGCTGATATTAATTCATCAGTAAGTTGTTTGTTTACGTTTAAACCGCTGCTAGTTGGATGATTTCCCGGAGGAGTTGGAACCAACGGGTTATTATTGGTTTTGCACGCGACTAACGAGCGGTCTGACGCCTTTGTAGTATATTATAAGTGGACAGATAAAGCTGATATTGTTTGACGTGACTAAAAGCTAATCTGAAAGGTGCGAACTTTCATTTTGATGGAATTAGAATGTAGTAACTCGAGTATTTTGGACTTGAATCGTGACTTGAACGTAAATTCTAAATCAAAAGGGTTGAACCGCAGGTTTTGAGTTGAAGAAATGGGACAATAGGCTCCAAATTGGTAGTTCTTGGACACATCAGTTTTTTCATCAGTGTTTGAGGAACACATTTTTTTATTATTATTTATAATGGGTTTGCTCTTGCACAGAGGCAAAGATATGTCTAAGATGGACCGAGCTTATCCAAAGGGAACTAAACCCGTTTTGAAAGAGAGCAGTCATTCCAAAATCTACAACGTGTAACGTTAAATGCGCAAAACCTCTCGTGGGGTAACTCAGCCCATGTTACTTAACAATGTTCGTTATAAGACTTTTGGAAATTCGAAAAAAAACATGAATTCTTTTAACGTTACAGGTTATATAGCAACAAATCTCAAAAATATCTTCGATTCAACCTGTAGTCCGGAATTAGGGCAAGAAGAAACGTGTCAAACGACTTATGAAATTCAGACAGAAAATAATCACAAAGATTAAGACGATGACACTGTAAACATGTTAACCAGAACAAGGTTAGCAGACGCGATGATGATCATTATCAAACGAAAGCACACAACGGAGTTTTGGCCCAAATTCAAGGAAACTACTTTTGTATTAATAAAGTGACTAATTCCCACGTTCGTGTTACAGAGAAGCGCTTGAATTGGAGAATTTTGTACGATTGCATGTATCATGTGCGCTAGTAGTTAATTGGGTCAAATGCATTGATTCTTCGGGTGAAGTTATAGACTATTCTATGAATATATGAGGCCCAGGTACTTCGAACTAAACTTGGGTGACTCACTTTGGTTATTGGTATCACTAACTACAACCATATTTACTACCTTCTATCTTTGGATGAATACGATAGCTGTTTATAACTCTAACTTGCGCTTTTAAATTGTTGTTCTTGTTCTTTGTGTGTCGATTGACTCAAGTGGCGGAATTATTTCCTTACCGTGACCCCGGAATAGAAAGGGCTATTGAAGGACACCGTGGATTTTAGTCAGTAAAAGTCTGACAGTAAGGGGTTGGAGGACTCATTTGATGATATTAACACGTTAAAAAAAAAAAGTGTCGTTTGCCTGTTTCTAATCCTGGTAGGTGGTTGGGCAGTTGGGAAAGGGCTGGGTAGGGCATATTCTACAGGGAGGTTCCACACTGTCAAAGATACGCAGATAGATCATAACCAGTATTGCATTAAGATTATTTAGCATTAAGGATCCTTTTTTCCTGTGAGAGAATGCAGGCAAAGTTTCCAAACGTCTTTTATTATGCGGACAGCGAAGGAAGGAGTGCAACTCTCTGCCTGCGTCTGTGTTTCCGAACACGTACAACCGGTACAACCCTAATCTCTTCAAAGTTAGAGTGAACATGGCTTCTTCTGGGTAAGCTCGCTCCATCGTCGACCTTGTCTTAGTCACTTCTGAGGCCTTACCTTAACGCGATCCAGTTTAGGCTGTGGGAAAGAGATGGCGCTAGACGACTTAGCTCTTATAGCTCTGTCTCTTTTCCACAGCCTAAACTGGATCGCGTTAAGAGCTCGTGGTAAGGCCTCTGATCTTGACTAAGGTCAAGAGCAAACCCATTTCACATAAAAAAAATAAAGGCCATCTTGACCACAACATACAAACTTTTTCTGTAATACAAGTAGTTGTATGATGAGAATCAGTTTTTGGCCTCTTGGGATATTACAACCAATGCCTATAAAGTAGGCATGTGTTTAATATGACGCCCCGTCGATACTACATCCCCGTTCCATTAATTTTGGTTGTTTTAGTGTAAGTACCTACATGTTGAATAGAAACGTTATTGTACATAGATAATGTGTATTAGGCCATTGAACTGGCGTAATAAAAACAAAAATCAAGGAAACTTGACAAATATCTTACTAATATTATAAATGCGAAAGTGTGCAATGATGTATATTTGTTACTCTTTCAAACGAAAACTACTGAACAGATTTATGTAAAATTTGGTACACACGTAGTTTATTATATGGATTAAAACATAGGATACTTTTTGTCTCGCTATGACTTTCCGTGGGATAATTTTCGAAGTTCATGAGGTGAACGCCGTACCTATGCTATAAGCTATGAAGAATTATGAATACACTGACTTGTTCTTCGAGCTTTACCCCCGCTGTTTGGCTGCTATTGGCCGCAGCAAGATATTTCATAGCCTGTATCCTTTCTAGATAAATGGACTATACATCACAAATATAATTTTTCAATTCGAGACAGTAGTTCTTGAGATTTAGCGCGTTCAACCGATCAAACACTTCAGCTTCATAACATTAAACTATAGATCTATGCTTCGTCCTCTTGCCCTTAACCTATTATAATTGGGTTCGTCGCATCACGTTTTTCTACCGTTTTGTGTTTTCTTTGGCTTTGGCATTAAAACGCGCAAACATATAAAAACCCTAAGATTTGACGTCAATGTGAACCGGTTTTAGATCTAAACGAGATTTGATATGACGTATTTTTTATATTTATTGTAGTTTCTAAAAATACGTACAGTTCAATTCATTAATTTAACAGCTATGAATGAAATTGTTATGGTCATGGAAATTATGATGACACTGACTGCCTATACAACGAGTAACGCCAAAAGCGCAAAACCTCTCGTAGGGTAACTCAACGCATGTTACTGAACAATTTTAGTTCCAAGACTTGGTAATTCGCAAAAAAAAAAATTAGTTTTTCATGCAGGCATGCAGGAACATGGGCTGAGTTACCCCACGAGAGGTTTTGCGCTATTGTCGTTACACGTTTTAAGTATATTATTATGACTACCACATGCTATAAAGGTAGACCTACTAGGCCTAGGCAATACGATACCCCTTGATAAGGTACCGTTAATTGTCAGAACAGACTTTTTTTCGTTAATTAATTAAATCTTAATTCGTTGTAATCGTTGTGTTCACAATTTTTTTCCCGTGTTATTAAATTCTGAAGTTCCAGAATTTTCCTGCAACCGATGAAATGTCGTTGACTTGTCTACGGCAGTTATTTTAGTCCCAAATGAAACGCAAATATTCTGAATTCAATCTTGAATCAACGTTAAACGTATCAAATTCTACGGACCTATTGAACAAACATGAATTAATTAAAACATACATAACATACAACCTCCCCTGAATTTCCACAAAGGGATAAACTAAGAAAGGGTCGCAGGGCTGAGACCCTGAAACGTAAAAAGCTATTGAAGGAACACCGTTTTGAGTCCTCCCGCCCCTGTGACGGGGGGACTGTCAGATTCGTATTGACTAAAATCTACGGTAATCCTTCAATAGCCCTTTACGTTCCAGGGTCACGGTTATCTGATAAAATAGTTCCGCGACCCCGGCAAGGTCTGGCCCTCTCACATTGCTGACAGCTCTTTGAGGCGCGTGTGGAACACGACGCGCCGTCGACCCGGGCATGGTCCTTGATGGACGGCGAGTCACCAATTACTCGCCGTCCGCATGCCTACAGCCTGGTGACAGACAGACAGACAGCGAAGTCTTAGTAAAAGGCCTACCAAGTCTTTAGGCTGTGGGAAAGAGCTAGATGGTGCTAGAGCTGGATGATTTGTAGCTATGTCTTTTTCCCACAGGCCCATAGCCTAAACTCGTGTTTTAAAAGCTCGTGGTAAGGTCTCTGTTTTACTCTGTGGGTACGGATACCCCAAAAAATATTTCCAAAAGCCTAATTTAAAGAAGCTGTTAAAAATAACAAATTATTAAAATAATAAGTAAAGAGGTTAATTTAGCTTTGCAACTTTCAGTTACTCGTAGATTAAGTACCTATTAAACAAATATCGCAAACACAGTTAGACTAAATTGTTTTAAAGCCAAATTGAAGAAACCTTGTCATTACTTTACCCTTGTCCCCAAATATCTTCTTTGCGGTATCTATAATCGATAGTTTCGTTAACATAATCTTCATTTTGTATATAATTTTGCATTATTATTCGAATATTATAAGGGGCTTTAAGGTTTATCCTTTTACTAAATTGGACCTATGTAATGTTTTAGGCTCTGAGTTCCCTGACGGAGAATATTGATGATAGTTTTACTGTAAAAACTTTATTTACCTACTATATTTACGAAATGACTTGTATAATACATTACATAACTATCGGTTTTTTATAATGAGACACTGAATTTTCAACATTTGGTTCAGGGGCGAAAGTAAATCATTTTGTACCTCCCAAATCAATCATTCAATTCAGTAATTGTAAAGATTTGACGATTTTACCACGATAACAAAAAGGTGTTCGTATGACACCCACGATTTACATGAGCATAAACAAGGCCTTCAAAAAAACACTCGTGAAAAACATAACCCCATCATTACTGTGAAAAAGTCGGGTAAGAATAAATCAATCGAAAGATATGAGTACCTATGTAGGTAAAGAAAACCAAATAAACAAACAAGGAGTTCATGAACCTAAAATCCATTAAAAGAAATTAGAATCGAAGCTGAAAAACATCTGAAAAGGGCAAAGAACTTACGTTTTCGGTAGATTAATCCCGGGTTAGACCACCTCAAGAGGTTGTTAAGTGTTAAGAGACGGTACGAATAATTCAACAATGTCAAACACCACCCTGTAAGGACGCTAACAATTACTACGGTCCATTGATCGCGCCTTTTGGGTAGGGCTGACCGAAGTTTTCGGTAAGTTTCAAATAATCTTCTAACTTGGTTTAAGAAGCGCAGAGAACCAAAGTAACCGACATTGTGCTTAGAATCAGCATGCTGAAGTAAAAGTGGGCCGGCCACGTCTGTAGACGGACAGACGGTAGATGGAGCAAACATGTGCTTGAGTGGAGGCCGCGAATGGGCAAACGTAGTGTAGGACGCCCTGCTGCAAGATGGGTCGATGATTTAAGGAAGGTGGCTGGCAGTGAATGGATGCGGGTTGCCCAGGACCGGGATGGTTGGCGCTCTTTCGGGGTGGCTTACGTCCAGCAGTGGACGGCAATAGGCTGATGATGAAAAGATGCGCATTTTGGCACGTATTTTGTCACACAAACAGCTCTTACAAGCGTTGAAGCGTGTATAACCCAAGCCGTGAAAGACACAGCCCTTACCAATCTCATCATCACATTCAGCAATAACGCCTGAATCACCAGTTTTCTTTCTTTTCTCTACGTATTCCGGCTGCTCCTTCACGGCCTCTCCTACTTCGCAGCAAGCACTACCCCTTTACAGAAAGAGGCGACATGCTTCCCATTCCCCCTTACTCCGTAACATAGGACCTAAACCCAGAGGTCGCTGTAGCTTACCGCTTCCGACACGGCGATACTCCGGCCTTAGTCGAGCAGATCTCAACCGTGCCCTTAGTGAGGTCCACACAGTGGCGACAAAAGGACTTGTTCTCCCGCTGGATCTGACACGAGAACTTCCAGAAACATACGTGTCCGGTGAGGCCCTGCGTTAGGCAGAAGGTGGGGACGCCGTGGCGCGTCTCCAGCCAGTCCTCAGAGGGGTCTTACCGGTACCGGTGGATGGTAAGACCGGTGTGAACCCTAACATTTCAATTGCACATTGACCTGAATGCTCCATTTATGGCTGTAATGACATATAATATACTGAATAAGTGAATATAATAACACATGTCCGCGCCATTGTTTTATTACAACAATGACTATACCCACGCGTTTCATTTTCATGTTTTTCTTTCTTTTTGATACGAAGTTTCTTGAATTTGTAATTGGCTTTGAATTTTAATGCTGTATTCTTAAGATTAGGGTAAGTTTGTTTAAGTTTAATAATAATGTCTTCCAGTTGACGACTTCTTTGTAACTTAAGACCTCCTTGTAACCCTGACTTTTGATGGTTCTACCAATTTAGTACTGCAAACATTATACCAACCTTTTATAGCGTAATTACATGTCGTTAACCCGTATTCGGGAGCTCGAAAGACTACTCGAATTCGGGCACTCAATACATATTTTAAATTATGAAAATAGCTTAAATGAAGTTGATCTATGAAACCGAACAAGAATTGTCTTAATAACAGTAGCATTTGATTCCTAATACTCGTAACATTAACATTCGATCCCGTTCAATAAGCTAGGTTCTAGCAACAGTAACCCTGTCAAAGATCTACAAATGACAGCCAGGACCAACGGCTTTACGTGCTTTCCGAAAAACTCGCTATGATATATGGTCACCCATCTATAGACCTTGAAGATAGACCTCCTGCATTAGCCACTAGCTTCGAACTTAGTTTCATTTAACCCCATAATTATGGTCTAACCAATGGAACAACATACTGCTTATTGCTAATAATTATTTCGCTTCTCCGCAAAACTGGAATGGACCAATTGAAACCGATTCTAGCTGATTCAATGCAGATATAAATCGAATTGTTTGTTTTGTTGAGTGTCGCCGCACACTAGCCACTCGCTTCTCCCACAAACGCCGCTAGGTACAAGAAGCAAAAAGCGGCTACAGAGGTAGCTGAAGCGCGCGACAGTCATTTGTGGCCGGTAGATGGTCAACACTTGCGGTCGTTGGCTGCTACTTTTTAACCGACTTCAAAAAAAAAGTAGGTTCTCAGTTCGACCTGTACGTATGTATGAATGTATGTATGTATGCATGTTTGTCCGCGATTATCTCGCGTTTGGCTGAACGGATTTTGATGCGGTTTTCAGGAAAGTGTTCATTACATTCTGGAGAAGGTTTTAGTATATAACAATAATGGATACCTCGTGAAGTTGCCCGCATAGATCCGTTTTTGTTGCTTACAAGGGTTGTAGATTTTCAAAGACGCCGATTATTTGAAAAATTTTGTTGAATATCTAAACTAAAAAGGGTAAAACAAAAACTTTTTTAAAAAAAGAGAACCGACTTCAAAACCAAACTCAAAAAATTGTAAAATAACTTTTCTTTCGGAAGTCGGTGGCCACAGTCAATGAAATAAAAACAAAGCCACCGACTTTCCAAAGAAAAGTTATTTTACAATTTTTTGAGTTTGGTTTTGAAGTCGGTTCTCTTTTTTTAAAAAAGTTTTTTATTTAACCAATAAGAGAGGGATGCGGAATCGCGCGAGCGGCGTGTGGCGGCGTATTTTGGAATGTAGAAAACTGCAGTATCTACACTAATATTAGTTACTAAAGAGGAAAGATTTGATTGATTGTTT
Source organism: Agrotis segetum (assembly GCA_036375495.1). Classification (NCBI taxonomy): domain Eukaryota; kingdom Metazoa; phylum Arthropoda; class Insecta; order Lepidoptera; family Noctuidae; genus Agrotis; species Agrotis segetum. Next base: position 3,721,730 of record JAQSVV010000015.1, on the reverse strand, counting down.
GTTTGTATAATATTCATTGAATAGGCTTCGAAGCTACTGGACCGATTACAACAATTCTTTCTCCAGTAGAAGCTGCTTTGGTTCTGAGTGACAAGACAACAAAGGGGATAAAATATCATGATTGTATTTAAGAGGAAACAGCAAGGGCTGGAGAATTGAAAAATAGGTAGGGTAAAACACCCAACTATTGACCCCTTAAGCGGTTTTCCTTGCTTCTTTCGCAAAATAAACTAATGTACGAGTTGCAAGTGGAAATGAATGTTTTTGGAAGATAAAATAAACATTGGAGAATGTAACTAAAACATTATTTCCAGTCATACAAAGGTAAAAAGTGTTTTTTTTTCTCGAGTTTAACAAAAACAGGCCATTTGACCAGTTATTAACATGCTTGTACCAAATTTTCATCATGCAAATGACCAATTTTTGACCTCCTGTAGTATATGAATAAACTCAAATAATTTTTATTATGAATGTGATACGAGGTTTTATTTGATAAAAAAACAAACAAAGCTAGTCTTATAGCCCTTCTCACTTTCTTTTTTCACACTATTTAGGTCTTCAGTCTTCAAACGCCGTCAATAATATTCTTGCACTTAATTTTGAAATTTTGTAGTTTTTATCACTTTTTGTTGTAGTTTTTATCACTTTTTGTCCAATTTTTCTTCTTTATTAGTAGTTGTTAATTTCACTGTTCTGTATTATGCAGCAGATATAAAAATACTCGCCGGCAAAATATAAATTGAAAGAACACGGCTTTAGTTCAACAAAGTGAGTTTCAAACCTTTGAATTAATATTTTCCTAATTACATAAGACGGTTTTAACTTTTTAAACTTATGTAAAAGACCTCACAAATGAAGAGAACATAGATACAAATTAAAAACTAGCTCACACTTTGCCTAAACATGCAGGTTAGGGTATATTTTGTCATTTTATGCATTAAACCAACCTGTGGCTGTGGCATTGCTCGTGTTATATTCTGCAATTGTCCCACGGGACCATATACTGACATAAAAAGTGTCCTGCGTCCAGGTACACCCACTTAACCAGGTTTTAAAATAATCTGCTTGCCAAATTGTGTCAAAATCCATTCAGCCGTTCACTTTTCCCATAATATTAGTAAGTCTAAAAGTCTAAAATATTCAGCAGGATCCAGAATGTGACAGTAGACCGAAAATTTAAGTACCTCACTCAAATTATGCTAGGTTCTCAGGTTACTACGTAAGGTATTTTTTATGTTTGTGATTATGCAGATACACACCTTTAGGGGTGCCAACGCCCATGGGCTTAATACAGATGCATTAAAGTTAAGCTACCTCACCATTAGAAATGAACTATACGTACACACCGTGGTGTCAGTAACTGGTATTCTCGTACATTTGGTAAATTACCAGCTATTGACATGCCATGTTAAAAAAATGGTTATTCATACATTTGAGTGTACCAGATATTGACCTCATCATTTTAACAAGTTAACGCTCATTAAAACTTGAAAATCATGTGGAAAAGCATTGTGTCTGTCTTAAATAACCAAAAAATACCAAACTCAAAGGAATGTATCGTGTAAAACTGAAATAAAATGACATTGAAAACAACTGTCAGCTTAGCAAATTGTTAAATTTCTTGATGATTTTAGGAGGGTATTTTGTTATCATAGGTTTATGGACGCATTATTGCTTTATTTAAATTTTCTGTGACGCCAATATATTACAAGATAAATTATATTTCATTTTCTGTATTCTTTATGCAGCACTGCAAGAAGATTTATTATTATTTTTGATAAAAACTGTTATGCGGTCAATAGTTGGTGGGAGGTCAGCAGTTGGGTACTTTACCCTATTTGTAAAATCTATTGCTGTCGCGCAGTGCCCACAACAGAGTTACAGAGCGCGAAGGAGACAACTGCAGCTTGGACCGAAAATACCTTAAAAATGGCACAAAATCAATGATTCGTAGTCCCCTGATTACTCCTCCAAAACTTAACCGATTTCACTACTTTTTCCTTTAAAAAATAAAGAAAGGCATTGGCCGTATTCCTATGTTTTCCTTTTTTTATATAATCTCGTCGAGTTTGTTTACTGATTATTTGAACACAGCGGAAAATCAATTTTGAATGTTCATATCTCTTTTCATAATTAATTTATGGGAAAAAGGAAAACATAGAGACATGCCAATAGTGGTCATAGATTTTTTGTAAAAAATTATTGCTCTACTGGCATTATCCAGGGAGAAAACAGGGGACTACGTTTGTATGGAAAAACGGCCGTGCTGTTTCCTCTTAATCGAGCTGTCACAAATGACAATGATTTTGTCTGGGTGCCAAGTAGTTACCAAGTCGGGTGTCATCTTCACTCAAACGACCACTTCTTGTTCAAATAATAGTTGTAACAAATTAGGCATTATCCAAACTAATATTATAAATGCGAAAGTAACTCTGTCTGTCTGTTACGCTTTCCCGCTTAAACCTCTCAACCGATTTTGATGAAATTTGGCACAGAAAATCTTTAGACCCTGAGCACAGAATATATAATAGTACCTAAAGGCACAGAAGGCTTACTCCCAAAAAGAAAACAAACAAATGTAAAATCTATGCACGAAAGAATAGAGTCCATTTTTACTTGCACCCGCATCACCCACCTACTTTTATAATAGCCTAAACTTCCCGTGCGCAAGCAAAAATGAACTGAATAGTGACGCGCGAGAGTTCATTTTAGTTTATCTGACGCCAACGACATTAAAAGGTTACTGTCGGTCAAGCTCAATAGGGTTGCGACTCGCGAGTTTGGGCACAGTTAGGTAGGAATACGTATTTTATGCATTGTTTAATTACATATATATTAATGTTAATTAATATTAACATAAATATATATTACTCCTCATTACCTCCTTATAAAATTAACTTATAAATCTAACAAACCTGCGGTCTTTGTTTACATCAAATATCAAAAATTTTAAAACGTTGTCAGAAACAAAAAGATTAGTTCCGTTTCAATCCGTTCTAGCCAAGCTGTAGTCATAACTTTAAAGATTGATTGTTATCGTTTACGGCAAAATAGGTAACTAGTCCTTATCATTTTCATTTCATTCATTTCATTGTCACAGGCCCCGTGTTGCGTGTCTTTGTAGGTAAGTAGGTAAAAAAGTCGCGAAGAGAATTACGATCGCTGACGTTGAATGCGTAGTGTAGCCATTTTCTGAGTTAGAACGTGTCTAAACAATAACGTAAACATCTTCCTACTTTCTACCGATCATAATTCGACCTACCCGTATTTAGCTTAGGTGAGTGAGAGTGATGTCAGGTTTGATAATCGTCTATTTTATTTATCTTGGTCGTCTTGTAGGCCAAATTTGTAACCTACCTAATCATGCTTAACTGATCATGATTACTAGCCGGTACTTGAATGACATTAATAAGCACGCCACAAGCAGGTAGATAGTTTTTTGATCATTATTAAATGTGTACTACATAGATAAATATTCACTTTTGAGGGTTCCGTAGTCAACAAGGAACCCTTATAGTTTCGCCATGTCCGTCCGTCCGTCTGTCCGCAGTTTAGCTCAGAGATGCACAGTACTAGAGAGCTGTAATTTGGTGTAAATATACGGATTTGTTGTGCCGAAAAAGTGGTAAAATAAAATCTCGTAAAATATTTTTTTTTAGGGTACCTCCAGTACTTAGACGTAAAGTGAGGATTTTTTTTTTCTCGCGTACCCCTTAGTGTGGGGTATCATTAAATAGGCCTTTAAAAAATAATGATAGTTTCCATTAACAATTTTTTGATAAAAAAAATCGTTTGTGAAATATTAAGCTTTAAAGTGCTAAATTTTGCTCGATTCGAGTGTCCCCCCCCCTCTACCAGCTAAACGGTTATGTTTGGGGGTGTAAAAAAATTCACAATAGTAGTACATATAACGAAGTTTAAAAGAAAATTATCATGACTAAGTAGGCTTTACAACTTTACGAGTAATAGTCGACCAACTTATAAAATGTACTTGATATCATATTTTCTTAAACAAAATGTATCGGAGACAACTGCAAATGTAAGTTTGTCAACTTTATTTTTACAGCTTTTATAGGTATGTCTTTTGGGGATAGGTAGGTTTTTATCGTCAACTATTTTTAACTAAATTCAAAAAAAGGAGGAGGTTCTAAATTCGTTGTAATCGTTTTTCTTATGTATTTTCCCCGATTTCTCAAAGACTCCTGGACCGATTTTGAAAATTCTTCTTTTTAAAATTAAATTCAGCGAATCAGTTTAGTTAGTTCGCATAAGTATTTTGATGGGCAACTACGGAACCCTACACTGTGCGTGGCCCGCGCCCGACACCCTTTTGGCCGGTTTTTTCTTACCTTTCGAAATAACGCGGTAGTGTGTGAAACGTGAGGCTCCTATCACTGTCATTATTTAAACAACCAAACGTTATGCAGTATTTTTTTTTCCTCATCATATATATTTTTTTTAACTCATGCGTAAATTCAACCAAACACCAAACTTAAATATTATATAAGTAAGCGCGTGCGTAGTGGGCGGCGCGCGGCAACCGACTAAATGTCCACTCCGAAGTGGTCCCCGCCAATGCTTGCAGTTTTATACCTACACTGCGGAGTGAGCCAGGCCTGCCCTGAGAAAGAACATAGGCTATCAAAACACCACGCGGGCGAAGCCGCGGGCGGAAGCTAGTACAATATTAACGCGACATAGATTTTTTTGTCTCCTCTTTTATGTAACTTATTTTTTCATTTCGTTTTTTTCAGGGTTCAACCGACCCAATAGTTGATGAACGAGCAAAGTGTCTAGAGGGTAATGTATGTTTCTATAATGTCAAATTTCATATCAGATCTTTTCGCGTAGTTTTGTTACCATTTCTAACATAAAAGCCACGTATCCACTGTGGCACACGGAAAGGCTACGCACGTCAAGCGTCATCATTATCATCAGCCTATAATGTTCCCACTGCTGGGACACAGGCCTCCTCTTTGTGAGAGGCAATGGACCATAATCCACCACCACGCGAGCCCAGTGCGGGTTGGTAAGTCACATGTCTTCGAATTTTTGTTTCTAGGACATGCCGGTTTCCTCACGATGTTTTCCTTCAACGTTTTGAGAGCAGTGGTGATGAAATAAATTACACAAAGTAATGCGCCTGGCGGGGTTTGAATCCACGACCTACAATTCGTAAGTCGAGACCGATTCCTCTGGGCCACCACTGCTCAAACATCACTTCGTTAAGCATCGCTTTGCAAGAAATAATTGTAATGGTTTCCACTACCAGTGGCGTAGCTAGGGGCGGGCGCGGCGAAGAGGGCTCTATCCTTCGGCCTTGCAAATGAAGAGGCCTCGCGCACAGAGGTATAAGCCAAAAAAATTAAATACACAATTCAACCGACATTACTGATTAGCATTAGATTCTACTGAGAAAAATCTTTCTTTAACTTAAAAAAATATCACTTATCTACTTAAGGTGTGTACAACGAATCATTATTGCGGACTGGGAGAGCCAAAGAGACCTCAGAAACCTGATGTCGCCAACGATAAAACTTAATAGTCTCGCGACTCCGTAGTGCGCGCCAGAAAACACGCGCAGAAAAAAGGCCCCCAAAAAAAGGCCTTGCTCAATACGTCTTGCCCACATCTAGACTAGGTATCACTACGCCACTGTCTACTGCAACCCATGGACACGCGACGCATGAAATGACATTGGTACAATTAGTAAACGTTCTCAAGGGGACCGGCTAGATCCAGACCCTTTCAACCTTCACGAACCTTCTTTCACATGACTTCCTTTCATATCTCATCTGCCACTGCTTCTCTTCTTTCTATCCATCAACATCAACATATTTTTCGTAGCCCAAATAAAATGTCCTACTCTAAAGCAAGAATGACACTAGAATCTTCACTCCTTAAATTGCCCCCCTAAAGTATAATTTTCCATCAATAGACGTCCAGTTTTGACAGTTTCTAAAGAATTTATAATATTGTCTTTGGTATCTAACAAAATTTCCAAGTTTTCGCAGACTGTAAAGACTTTGTTTTGAGGTTCCAAACTAAATAATTACTTAATGCTTTTTAATAGGAAATTCAGAAGTTTTCATCACAAAATTGTATTGTTTACTTGAAACTTGTAGCTTGTCTCTTGTCTTTTTTGTCACTTTGGGGGGAGGGATCCAACTTCTAGTGGTTCCACCCCAAGCAATGGCATCTAAGGCTACATGTGACGGTCATCACGGGACTTACTGAATTATCTCGACCCTGGAACGTAAAAGGCTATTGAAGGAAATCATGGATTTTAGTCAGTACGAATCTGACAGCTCCTCCTGCCCTGGATGGGAGGACTCATTTGATAATTTTGCCACGATATAAAAAGATATATTTTAACTTAATTTCTACCATTTATTAAAAATTTGAATCTTTTTTACAGATTGCCACGTGAAACCTACTTTCGAAGTATTAAAGATATGTGAAAGGAGGGTTATTAGAAAGATACTGTACACTGCTGAAACTTGTCATGAGGAGACCATTGATCTGATGGAAGCTTTGGACAAATGCGTCAAAGATAAGGGTTTTAATAGACTTGAATAGAAAGAAAAAAGGTGATATTTACAAGCTTAGGGTTGGACCTCATCTGGCAGCAAGGAATCGCCTTTTTCCGTCGCTCTTTCTCTTTCTGTCGCTTAGAACTGCCATTTGCTAGACCGAGACAATGCGATAGCACGCGGCCTCCTCGAGGATTCTGCCGCGTGCTATCGCATTATGCATTCTATCTCGGTTTAGCCAATGGCAGTTCTAAGCGACAGAAAGAGAAAGAGCGACGGAAAAAGGCGATTCCGTGCTGCCAGAAGAGTTCCAACCCTTAGACAACTATCAGACAGACAAGACATATAATTTTTTAGCGTGTGTCACTGGCGCCATTTTGTTGTAAAATGAGGCTCTCCTGTACTTTTTATTTTTTATTATATCTTTGTGTCTATTTTGGTTTGCCTAAAATCGTGATACTTGTTTAGAATGTGAACATTGTTTTTAAGATATTTATTTTGATTACAAATACACATTTTGAAATAGATTCAGTGCGTTCATTAAATTATTTTAAACAGTGAAATTCATTGGTCGAGGCCATGCTGCGGGGCAAGACGGAGCGCTGCGAATGCCCCTCGTCGTCTCCTTCTGCGAAGCAGTCATGCTCGCGAAGGAGAAGGAGCGCCGAGTGAGGGACAGGACAGAGTCCTTCCTCCACCCCAGCCGCAGTGGTAGACACCCGCGGCGACGAACATCGGCAGATGATCTCCGGCCACCGCGGATTTTAGTCAGTACGAGTCTGACAGGCCCTCTCGCCGTGCCCTGGGTCACTGTCAATCAGTGGTGGGTGGCGCTACTAGCCTAAAAAATTAACTCCATCCCTCCTCCTCTAGCCCTTTACGTTTCGGGGTCACTGCAATGCGTGAGTCCTCCAATACTCCAATCCGTGGAACACAACGCGCCATCGACCCGGGCATGGTCCATAGCAATGATATTATAAGTAAAAAAGGTGGTCCATAGTCGTCAGTATCATGTAAAAATAAAATATTTTCGCATCAACCGCTTATTGGAATCTCCATTCCTAAAACAAACATGGAATAGGCAAAATTCAATCGATTTGTATGTTAACCGTAAACAACTAAGTTTCGATTACAAACGATTTTGATCCCAGAAATTTTCGATGCCCCAAGCAAATGGTAGGTATATTGCTACAGTCATGTCAAACATCTACCCTCCTTTGATGTTCATAATTCTTTGAAGTTGTCATTTTGTCAATCACATGTATATCAATATGGAAAAAGATTTCGCATACGGTTTCACGATTACCACAGGAAACATACGAGTCCCGCGACTTTGCGATAATCATGCGACTTTTCACTCAGCAATCTTACTTGCATCCACTACTTATACCAGGGGCCTTAATAGCACGAATTCTGCGTGTTAAGTAGGCCTTTATCACCCCCCCCTACTGTACGCTCGAGGAACTAATACGAGATTAACGTCAGTCTTTTAGAGAGGAAGCAGTGTGTATTATCTTAGGTTTATTTCTAATAATAATATACAATAACTTTCATTTTCTTTGTGCTTTGATAAGGAAAAAATCTGTTAAGAGAGACGTTGGCATTGATATGCTGGCGTCTGTACCTACAATGAAATAATGCCCTAAAGCCCCTCTTTGCTAACTCGACAATCAAATGAATTCTTAAGTGCTTCTTTAGCACATTTGGATTTCCAACGTTAGGCTTACTGTTACTGCTAGCCTACATCATCCCACTGCTGGGCAAAGGCCTCTCCCCATGACTTCCAGTTTTCTCGATCCGTTAGGCTTAGCACCCAGAATTGAAATTCCAACAATATTTATTTAGGTCGCGGGATCAAAGACCATATTATTACATACGAATGAGAAATTTTGTGTTTTTCACTGAAAAACGACTGGAATGATTTGGATTTTTGGTTTACTGATAGGTTTTTATGTGAAAGAGTTACGTACATCCAGCCATCCCCACAAATTTCGCATTAATAAAATAATACTTACTAATAGTAAGTAAGATTAATTTTAATTTTTATCTAAACATTTTTTACAAATGTAATATATAATAATAAACTAATAGATAGTAGGTAGGACAATAATATTTCTACATGCCATTATGATCATTAAAATAAATCAATAAATAAAATATGTAAATTATAAAAAAGAACGCCGTTATCTTATATAGTCACTGTAAATAGTACTTGTTCGCACAAACGTATCTAATAAACATACTGATATAACCGGTTTTACTTGCCGGAAACGTTGTAACTTAACCGGAAGTACGAGTCTAGTCCCGCCTGATTGAATGCTTACTTCACGAGGAAAAGAAACAATAAAACATTATCGTATAAAAAGAAATCTTCTTTCATAAAAATAAAAACCAATTGTGGAGTATCGACACGGTTGGCGCAGTGGTTAAGCGATCGGCTGTTGTTTGTTACGCGTGACGCGGTTTTGAATCCCGCATGGAACAAAATACTCGTATTAGTATGATATAAAATCAGTTGTTCCGGGTTTCCTTAAATTACCGTACCGTACCGTTTCGTACCGTTTGTCTATAAAAACGGCAAAAAAACCAATATCTGTTGTATTAAAATTCATATGATGTATTATATCCTTAAATATCTATTTTATTCTCATTTTAAGTATGTTTTTGTTGTTAGAGAGGTAACATAGATACAAATCATCTGAAAATTGTTACAATTGAACCATCGGTTCTTGAGATACAGTCAGGTGACAAACGAACACACAGCGGAGTCTTAGTTATGGGATTACGTAGAAAGAGAAATCCCTTATAATAATATATGTAGGACTCCGTTTTACTAACTGTCCTTTGGGTGCGGAACCCTAAAACCGATAAATATTTTTTGCAAAACATAATTTTCGTCACAATATCTGCCGAAGCCTTTCTATTCTTCGTTAAAACACATAGTAAGGTCGCAGGATACTTTTTATCCCATATCCCACTGGGATTAATTTACGAATTTCACGTAGAAGTAGCTGCGGGGCAAACCTACTAAATTAATAATGGAAGTACTTTACTGAAGTTATTCTACCAAAAAGGTTGAGTTTATAAGGAAAAACAATTGTAATTAAGTTAGAAGGAAACCCGTGTTTGGGAAACCACGACCTTTTTTGTAAAATCTGGCATTTGCACGTTAATTGAATTTATTTAGAAATCGTGTAGCTATTTTATTTACTCTTCAAAGGCAGGGCCGGATTAACCTTAAGGCCACCGCCTAGGGGCCCCGCTACGACCAGGGGTAGTGCGTGCAAGCACGAAGAAAAAAAACTTTGCAGTACTGTAGGTAGTAGGTAACCGTGTCCGTGGAATGTAAAGTAGGACCACGAGCACCTTTCCACCACCAGTCTTTACGTGTCTGACAGTCCCTCCCACTCACCCCGGGTACGAAGACTTTACGTGTCTGACAGTCCCTCCCACTCACCCTGGGTACAAAGACTCATTGGATGGCATTGAAGGCTACTGCCTAGGGGCCCAATTTCGACTAGGGGTCCCACTACACACCGAGAACAAAAACGTTTCATCAAACGATTTGTATCCCTTTTCAAGACCATTTCAGTGACAGCCATGATTAGCGAGGTAATGCTATTGATGATAAAGTCAAGTTAAGGTAACCATGTAGTTGCAATATCTTACACATTTTTATGAATCGTAAATAAGTAAAGCACACTACCCGCCAATACCAATATTCAATCGTTTTGTGTTACTAGAGATACAAAACTAGTATGGCAAAAGCAGAGAAAGACATTTTTTTTAACGTGGTAAAATCATCAAATGAGTCCTCCCACCCCATGCAGGGCGGGAGGGACTGTCAGACTTCTACTGACTAAAATCCACGGTGTCCTTCAATAGCCCTTTATTATTAATTTATTAGATAAGAATATACACAATACAACAGACGGAAGTCTAAAAAATTGTATAAATAAAAAAAAGAAAATTTTCACTAGGCCTGAAAACATCGAGAGAAAGAAAAAAGAAAAATACTAATACTTTATGTTCCGGGGTCACGGTAAGGAAATAATAATCGAGGGCTTTGGCCCTCGGAGAGTCCCCGTCAGTACTGACGCTCTTTGAGGCGCGCGTGGGACACAACGCGCCCTCGACCCAATCAATTAGTAAGCGATAGTTTGAATATTAAATTTAAAGACATAAATGGGCCCCGAGAATCATATTGGGCCTAGGGACCTAGGGGCCCTGACAAGGATCTGAATGCGGCCCTGTCCGATGGTATTTAGCATAACCATTTACTAGTTTACATTTATGGAGAACGTATTGTCAGACCTTTTCCATCTAGGGCAGGACGGAACTATCAGATTACTGACTAAAATTCACGGTGTCTTGCAATAGCCCTTTACGTTCCGGGGTCACGGTTACTTGATAAGACAGTCTCGCGACCCCGAGAAAAGCATGCATGACGTCACAATATGCCGCGAGCACAACTTCACCCTTACCATGATTGTAATAGTCGCATGGTACCCTTAACCACTCACAAACTGTCATCAAATCATAGTGATCTTTATTCCCTTAAAAATAAAGTTACCTTTGGGTTGCAGTTACTTTGCTTATTTACCTACGGAAAATATTGGTCAGTCTGACCATCGACGTATCGATTCCACGTTTATTTCCATCCGTAATAAATCCTCCTTCGTGTGATCTGACCATGACATTGCACCTGCATTGATGTCGAACTGGTCAGACTCGAGAGGTCAGCGGAAATTGTAGACATCGTAAATTATGTGTTATTAGATGTATTATTGTCTCCAGAGGCGTAGCGTGTCTTGGCGGGGCCCGGGGCCCTTCGGGGACCTTAGGTAGGTAGGATAAAGATTTATCACGATTTATCAATCAAGAAAAAAAAAAGGATTTCTCTGTATCTACGCCGAAATATAAACATCGTCAAAATGTCATCAACATAATTCACGATGCGACTGATCAGTCCAGAGTAGATATGAGCGCCGCGCCGGCGCCTGGCCGCCGCCGCCGTGATTTTCCCCGCGCCGCCGCCGCCGTCCAAAGGCGCCGGCGCGCCGAACCCGAGCGAACGGCGTTCAGTTTAATCTAACACACTGGTCAAACCGAACGCACGATAATAAATGCTGGCAAAATGGCGGCACTAGACGTAGACGTTTATGAAATGATACTCTTTGACATTACAATTTCTGTGTTGTCCAAGTTATCAGCAAACAAATACAGTTTTTGTAGGACCTATTTTCAGTTGGGTGTTAATATTAGGGAAAAAAAACAGATGATGAGCACTCATCAAGGCTTATTTTTTTTTAGCGTGGTAAAATCATCAAATGAGTCTTCCCACCCTGCTCATCATTCCACGGTGTCCTTCAATAGCCCTTTAATTCCCTGCAGGCTTTGGCCTTCTAGAGGGAGCCCCGTCCGTTATCATACTGATGCTCTTTGAGACGCGCGTGGAACACAACGCGCCGACGACCCGGGCATAGTCCGTGGTCCAGTTGCCCTGTACTCGCCGCCCGCATGCCCGCGCCTACGGTGGCCGAAGAACGTCTTGCGATGTCCGTTGCCGTGGGCGTCCACCACTGCGGCTGGGACGAAGACGACGCTGTCTTCTCCCTCACGTGGCCCGCTTCCGCTTTTGCGAGCATGACTGCCTCGCAGAAGCAGCATGGTCGCGACCAATGCCGGGTGCGAGAGGTCTCCGCCTATCGCCGCCGAGAGGACACGTCGGTGCTCTGTCCAAGCGAGCAGTTTTCCACCGTATGCTCTACTGTGTCCTCCGGGCGATCCTCGCAGTGGTGACACCCAGGCGTTTCCTCCTTCCTCATCAGACACAGGTACCTCCCGAAGCACCCGTGCCCGGTGAGGACCTGCTTCATGCGGTAGGTCAGGACCGCCGTGACGCCTATCCAGCCACTCCCCCACCAAAGGTCTTACTGCCACGATTGCGGCGTGCCCGGACGTCACTTCCGACAGTCGTCCCTCCATGCTGCCCTGAGATCGCGCCGGAGCTCTTCCCGCCACGCCTCAACTTCTCGAGGCAGCGGGGATACGCCCCAGCGCTGCGCCTTCACGCGCCATTCTAGACGCGCTGGAAGGTAGTCGCCTCCAGATCCCAGGGCAGCAATCCGGCAGATCCGGAGATTGTCCGATTCGCCGGCGATCGTGTGGTATCCCCGAATCATCCGGACAGCCATGACACTCTGGCATACTCAGCAAGGCTTACAGTAAAAATATAGCCACCAGCAATTTTTAATGTTAATTTGGTTTGCTCTTTTTTTAGTTTATCTTGCCAATTCAATTTGTCTCGTCAAAATTATAATAAATCCTTAATTATACGTAAAACATTGTTCTATTTCTTCTCTTAAATTAATTAATTAAAGAAGTTAAATAAAGGTCACGCCGCGCCGCCGACGCCGCCGCCGTCAACTCCAAAAAGTCGGCGCGCCGCCGCCGACTGATTGACCATCGGCGCTCATATTTAGTCCAGAGGTCGGAATTAGGTAGGTACTTACAGTTATTTTAGTACTTGTATCGAAATATTGATATTAATAATTAATATATGGATCTTCACGGGATTTCTAATAGACAATCTCGTGCTTAAAACAATATTAGGTACATAAATAATAATAGTAATAAAAACACCAGAGATAGATTAGACAATTAAATTGTGTAAAAGTAAATATTAAATAACCATTTTATTTAATAAATCATTAAATTTTTGTTTACGACGTTGGGGGCCTCTGTGGCCCGGGGGCCCGGTATAATTAATACGGCAGATACGGTGGTAGCTACGCTCCTGATTGTCTTTCACAATGCGGTTTTTTTTTGTTCTTACTAGTTTGTGCCAGCAACTCCACTCATTAGTATGTCGAAAATTATAGCACGGTCCGAACGTAATACGCCCGTAAAAGGTTCCTTCTATCCCTTATTATACATCGGGACTGTCTAACCGTGACCCTGGAACGTAAAGGGATATTGAAGGAATACCGTTGATTTTAGTTAGTACGAGTCTGACCCTTATATACTAGTTAGAAACTTAACGACATGTATTTTTTGTGTGACGAAACATATAATTTATTGCGTCGCGTGTAAAATATTTTTTACAGAATAATAAATCAGACTAAGTAAAAACCCCTGCTTTTTTTTAGCGTGGTAAAATCATCAAATGAGTCCTCCAACCCCGGGCAGGGCGGGAGGGACTGTCAGACTTCTACTGACTAAAATCCACGGTGTCCTTCGATAGCCTGTTATGTTCCGGGTTACGGTAAGGGAATAATCCCGCGACCCCGGCAGGAAAAAAAAACCCCTGCTAGCAGAAAAATATGTAAAAAATTGGATATATTTTTTAATTATTTATTCATATTTTATAACCATTATCTTTTCAATCACAAAAATACACGTGAGTCTGGAGGCCCTTAGGAGTAGCCAGAATACCAGAGGATTTATAGATGGAGATACTAAGAGGGAGGGAGGTTATAAAAGTGACCTTTATAAAATAAACTCACGTGGCTAAAGGTTGTCTCCTATACTGGAGTTGGCTCATAGATATAAGAGGTTTACATTTATTTAATTAAACACTGAATTAACTAACCCAATAATAATTAAAATAGGTAACTAAAAAAGATCATCAAAAATTCATCCACATCGCTGTCAATGGGATAAGTGCCCAAAACGCTGACAGCATTGTCACGTTGTAAGTATAGCAATGCAATGCTAATTCTTTGACCAAGAAATAGGCCAACAGAAGTTTTAGGCTTTTTTTTAAGAGGTTTCAATTAAAATTTATATGAATTATGTCAGTGGCGTATCGAGACCAATCTAGGAGTGGCCAAGCAGGTCAAGACGCTCAAGACTTTCAGGACGAAAAATATGACTTGCCGCCGCTGCTCGTCCGAGGCGCCCTCCTTGTAAACTTGGTTTTCTCGAATCATCAAATTTATGTGAGAAAAATAAAGAAAAAAAAAAAGGTTGCACTCCAGGAGTGCCGGTAGAAGTGAAAACTTTTTTGTTACTATGTTTTATTTTTAATTTGAATGACGTCTTACTCATTTTCGATCAGGGTCACGTGACCCTGACGCGAGTTTTGGTCACGTGACCCTGACGCGAGTTTTAAATTTTTTACCCATTACAGAAAAAGTGTACAACGCCGCTAAAGAAGTTTTCACTTCAAAAATTAATAGCGAAGCGACGGACACAAACATGTAACCAGTCTTTATAGAATAGTTGCTATTCTTTCGGAGACCCGGGGCGAGTTTTAGAGGCGAGGCCGGGGGCTTGGGTCCACTTCGCCCCTGCCTAGCTACGCCACTGGATAAATGGTTCAAAATTGATCAACAGTGAGAGTTCAAAAGCCACAACAAATACTAACCTCAAAGAAATGTTTTTAATTTATAGATTAAAAAGCTGTTATATTATATTACTAGTTAGAACAAAACTCAAAAAGATACTGTGATATTGTTTAGATAATCATTTAAAATGGTACAGAAAGCTTACATTTAATATTCGTAAGTATATTTTACTCTACATGAAAGGGAAAATTCCAAGAATCTCTAAGAACCGCCGTAAGGGTTGGTCGTGCTCGTGCCATTTTCTAATTCAATCATATTTATACGTAGTATGTTTCTTTTTCTTTTCTTATTATTACGTTAACCTACTTTATTGGTAAAAACGATTGAGGAAACTGCTTTAGAAAATGGTTGCTAACGTACTTACCAAAATAAAAAAATAAAAAATTGTTAACACGTAATCCAATGAATTAAAAAAGTCTGAGTTTTCATTGGAAGAGCAAAATGGTTAATAATTGACACCGAAATTAATGGCAAAGTATTTTTTTTAACACTCCCTCCACATTTCATAAATTACTCCATTATTATTATAAAGCTTTAGAGTTTTTTTGGTTCAAAAGCGCTATTCTAAGGAACTGCTGGTTCGAATTCAAAAATCTTTTTGTGTTGGATAGTTCATTTATCGAAGAAGGCTATTTGCTATAATAACATTACGCTAAGACAAAAAGGAGCCGATAACGCGGGTGAAACCGCGGGCCAGTTATCAGTCTACGAAAAATGCTCCTACTGCTGTAAAATAGAGTGAAAAAATATTTATCAAAAGATCTAGTTGCCAAGAATCGAATGGAGTGAAAATATTTACCAAAACATCTATGTAGTTGTCCCGAAATCGAGTTCTCTCATCTCTCTGCAGCTCCGCGCTCTATAAGTTGGTAGAAATAAAACGTTCGAAAATCCCTTTCAGTTTCTTTGATCTATGTAATGTAACTAAGTTTTAATAAGAAAAGGTATGTTCCAGAAGAAAGTTTATAAAATCCTTTGTTTTAAAACTTGCTTATTATTTAAATGAGGTCAAATAGGCTACTAGGCAGGGTTGTTATTAATTTGTGATTGGGTCACCTACTTCGAAACTTTAGGGGTATCTAATTATCCTGTTAATATGTAATGGACTTTATTATGTAAAAATAAACAACAGAGGGCCGAGGAGACGTCCTAGGAGAACCTGCACTGGTGGCCTACCATAACGTTTTCAAGCTAGAGTAGTTCCAGTGTGGGAAAGAGACAGAGCTAGGGTGAGTGGGAGTAAGTTGGAATGAAAATTTCATGAGATGAACAGTGTTGATTTGAAGCTGTTGTCACACAAAGGGATTCAAGGCAAATGCAAAAAAAAAGTGTTTTGGGTTAAAAAGTCATGGTCAAGTTATGTTTCTATAATGTTGAAAGAAGTCTTTTTGAAACAATATTTTATAATAGTAAAATCGGACATGAAGGCCGAAGGGGTAAGACGAAATACCTAAAGGGTAAGATCGAAATAGTGACTAAAATCCTTAAGGTAATGACCATAAAAACGATTTTAGTCATGCATCAAGCGGGGCAAGATAAAAATTCCTACATTCTCGCGGGTAAAGGTGATCTTACAATAAAATGTCAAAAAACACACGAATGCTCTCACTTAGCGACTGACGAAGACTGCGGCAGCGTTGCCAGTGTGATTTCCCAAAAAGGTACGGTTGGCTTTCTGAAAAGGTACGGTTTTTAACTTCAAGGTATGGTTGGGTCAGGATACTTCTGCAAGAACTAGATCAGTTTTTTCTTCTTCTTCGAGTTGGCTGTCTGTGATCATAGGTTGGAAAAAAGCGATATAGAATCGAATATTCAAAGGGACATGGTGAAGTAGAACATTATTACCGATTGCCAATATTGAACAAATTCATTTGTAAAACAAAGAATGAACTCGAAGAAAAACAAACTGATCTAGTTCTTGCAGAAGAATTCGGACCCGTACGGTTTCGCTAGAATTTTGAAAAAAGAAAAAACAAGGTGTTGGTCAAAAAAAAAATGAAATTTAATGTTTGAGGAACTAAGAAAATTCCATTTATGTAATTTGTGCCCATATTTTAGTATCAAATGTGTCAGACAGTTGAAAAAGTACGAGTCTCATTATTTTCTATTAGTTTTAGTTTTATTTGTTGTTTTTTACCTTTGTAGTGAAAAATAAATCACAAGTATAGAAAAGGTCAGTGGTAGGCGCCCACGGCGACGGACGTCGCTTAATGATCTCCGGCCACCGTAGGCGCGGGCATGCGGGCAGCGAGTAAAGGGCAACTCGCTGCTCGACCAAGGACCATGCCCGGGTCGACGGCGCGTTGTGTCCCACGCGCGCCTCAAAGAGCGTCAGCATAATGACGGGGCCCCCCTCTCAGAGGGCCAAAACCTGCCGGGGTCGCGGGATTATTCCCTTACCGTAACCCCAGAACATAACAGGCTATGAAGGACACCGTGGATTTTAGTCAGTAGAAGTCTGACAGTCCCTCCCGCCCTGCCCGGGGTTGGAGGACTCATTTGATGATTTTACCACGCTAAAAAAAAAAAAAAAAGTATAGAAAAGGTACGAAAAAGGTACGGTCTAGCCAAGGTACGGTTGTGGTACGATTGTATGACGAATAGTACGGAAAACCGTACTTTTTGGTACGGTCTGGCAACGCTGGACTGCGGCGCGGGTGCGGGGCAATACAAAACGGTGTCTACAATGATGTTGCCAGCATAAAAATAAATCCTTTATATTCGGCGTTATGTATCTTTTTATCTTTCCCCATTTTTCATCTTACCCCCACTCACCCTTATGAAGCTTTAATGCGGAATAATGAACAACAGGGGGCCGAGGAGACGTCCTAGGAGAACCTGCAATGGTGGCATACCATAACGTCTTGAAGCCAGAATAGTTCCAGTGTAGAAAAGAGACAGCTATACAATCGTCTAGCGCTACCTCGTTCCCTCACTGGAACTGCTCTACCTGACCTTATTGGTAAGGTTGACCACAGATAGGTCAACTACGTACTCGTATCGCGGTATGTCAAGGCCATTGGTCAACCACAGCAGTGATAATGCTCTAAGAATGCTTACTACCTTGGATGCAGTGTCCACAGTGCCGGATTAAGCCGGTGCGGGGCCCGTAGCAAATGTAGCCACGGGGCCCTAGAGTTACATTGCCTCTTTTTAAGCGGTAAATCCACGGTGTCCTTCAATAGCCCTTTACGTTCCGGGGTCACGGTAATGAGATAAGTCTCGTGACCCCCGCATGTTTGGCCCTCTAGAGGCCCGCCCGTGCCTTCACTTTTCGAAGCAGCGCGAATACACCCCGGCGGGCGCTGCGCCTCCACGCGCCACTCATAGACGCGATGGAGGGCAGTCGCCTCCAGATCCCAGGGCAGCAATCCAGCTAGGAGGTTGGCCGATTCGCATGGCATGCGACCAGCTTTAGTGGTCGCTAATACGACGCCGGCGTATAGCCTCCTTGCATGAGGCGTTTGGCCCACTGAGATTGGGCAGGAGTAGCCTGAGGGCGGCCGCTGGAGGTTTTGCGGCAAAACTCTCAATACGAAATGCCTCAGTGTGGATTGCATTGCTTCAATATAGCCATGTAATGATTTATACAGAGTGTATCCTGTATTAAAGTCTTAAGGAGACGACTGTAACGAGGCGTTAGTAGTGACAGTGTGGCCAATCATTCACTTTAAGAATAGCCAAGGTGTATAACAGATATTTTTTTTGGGCACAAGCGCGGGGCCCCCCAAGGCGCGGGGCCCGTAGCATTTGCTGCCTCCTGCTATATGGCTAATCCGGCACTGAGTGTCCAGCGTCTAAACTACAGCTTGGTATTGTATAAGTTGTGGAGGAGCTCGTGGCTAAATATTTACAGCCGCACAGGCCGATCTACCGGGTTACGCCGCGCTTGCCGAGGTTGGTCTGTGGATGGTTGACGATCTGTCATAGCGAGTGTCGAATAAACGTATTTCTTTCTCTCTTTTCTTTACAATATTTTCCCCTCATAGTTTTCTCTTAAAGAGGATTTTTACACGGAACTCCTCAGGTATCTAAGTTAATATAAAGCCGTATGTTTGTCTTACACAAGGTTGATCGTAACTAGTCAACCTTGTGGCGAAGTAAATAACGACTTCACAAGTGATCAATGTTTTGTTTACAATCAAGATTGTGTGCACAAAAAATATTGTGTGATTCTGTCATTTGAACAAGTTCAACTTTTCTATTGACATATTACCTACATAACACCTACTTAACCTACTACTTTTCTTCTTGATAAGTCAGTGCTGCTGATTATAAAGTCTTTTCCGTCGTTCGTTTCAACATCATCATCAGCCGGTAATCGTCCACTGATGAACATAGGCTTCTCCCTAAAACCGCCACGTTGAACGACAATTCGCCACTTGCATCCATCGGCTGCCCGCGACCCTCACGATGTCGTCGGTCTACCTAGTGGGAGGTCTGCCTACGCTGCGTCTTCAGTCTTCGGGAATTCGTTTACGAATTTGACTGAGAACTAAAAGCAATGCTTAAAATATGCAAGTTCTTAATTTTCTTTGGTGCTCTACTCTCCTTGGCAAGTGAATAGGTGATCATAACTTATGCAAGAACTTAAAAGCATTGCTTATAATATGCAAGTTCTTAATTTTCTTTGGTGCTGTACTCTCCTTGGCAAGTGAATAGGTGATCATAACTTATGCAAGAACTAAAAGCATTGCTTATAATATGCAAGTTCTTAATTTTCTTTGGTGCTCTACTCTCCTTGGCAAGTGAATAGGTGATCATAACGTATGCAAGAACTAAAAGCATTGCTTATAATATGCAAGTTCTTAATTTTCTTTGGTGCTTAACTCTCCTTGGCAAGTGAATAGGTGATCATAACGTATGCAAGAACTAAAAGCATTGCTTATAATATGCAAGTTCTTAATTTTCTTTGGTGCTTAACTCTCCTTGGCAAGTGAATAGGTGATCATAACTTATGCTATGATTTTATATGATGTCATTGTTCATATTTGGTGACTGCAACACAATGGGTCACAAAAAATATCAATTTCAATATCTTATGACGCATTTAAAGACCTACCCATTGTTTTTGTCGTATATGAAGTAAATTCTAGCAGTCTAGAATGTTCTAATTGTTCTTATATTTGTCAGTTTTTGACGGATAATTGAGACGGCAACTGGGGCCAATTCTGCCATTTTTATAAATTTGTCATCCAACACGATCCCATTGTATTTTGTTAAAAGTCTTTAAAAGGTCTGGAATAAAAATAACGGTATGACATATTTTCCATAGATAAGCTGTCAAACCGCCATTTTTATTTCTCAGTTAACGGTTATCTGACTCTATTGAAAAACCAACCCTAAATGCTTTAGGTAAGTAGTCGATTATTAGTCGGTCAATGATCTCGTAATAACACATTTTCTTTCACTAATTCAATAGACATGCTATACTATCTTCCTTTTCTTTAACATTATTCACTCAACTCATCTATATTTCCTTTAACTTTCCTCTCGTATTCAAAAACTGTTCTTATTTACGTACGTTATAGATTTCAATTATTTGTTATAATGCTCAACAAATATCTAATATGTTTAAACGAGCAATTCTTGTATATTTATTTATATATAATCAGGATCTTGGAAAAGGCTCCAAGTATTTTCATGAAAGTTACAGATTAGGGGTTTTTCGGCTCAAGGAATTGATTTATTAAGGTCCAAGGTTCGAGAAAAGCTCGGTTCCCAAGATATAAACATTTTAAAAAACCGAGCGAAGCTCGATCAACCAGATATTGTCAATAAAGGTAAAAAATTGTTCTCATATTACCTTTCAATTGTACCTATCATCGATTAGAATCCAATAACCTTTCGGAGGCCTTACGACGAGCTCTTAACGCGATCCAGTTTAGGTTGTAGGAAAGAGAAGGCGCTAAACGACTTGTATAGCTCTGTCTCTTTCCCACAGCCCAAACTGGATCGCGTTAAGAGCTCGTGGTAAGGCCTCAGGTTTCAATTCCTTGATCGTTTTATTACCTCTACGTGAATTTATTCATCAAATCTGGTCATATTTCAGAAGTCAACAACATCGTATAGGCTCTTGTTCACAAACGGGGTCTCCCAGGAAATAAGGGTAGCATTCGTCTAAGGCCCTTCGTACACAAGACGACTCAAGTTTCCGATACCTTACGACTTCGGTATCCAAGCGGCTATCGCAATACAAACCCATAGAGGTTCGAACACAAGCACGCGTCAATGAAAACCAAAATCGTAGTGTATCGGAGACTTGCGTCGCCTAGAGTGCGAAGGGGCTAAGTGTTAAAATATCCGCATGTCGAAATAAATTAATGTTATATTTCTGTTTGGTTTGAATGAAATTTTGCATAAATCAACAATTAGTGTTACAATTTACAATGTATTATTGCACGGACGCCAGCACCTACCTCAATGAATCTAATACGGTTTACGGTGTCTTTAGTGAATTTTAAAGAAGTCATAGAATTTATTATGGCGGCTCCACATTAGTACCGTGAATTCACGCCGTGAATTCTCGGCACAATATCAACTCTGGGAGCCAATTCTCGGCTTTAGAGATGTTGTCGAACTCGACAAAAAATTCTAATGACGTCATTTTTTCGACAAATTTTAACAGTTGCTATTCTGGGGATGTCGAATTCGACATTTGTCGAAGGCTAACGTTAGAGTTCATGTCGAGTGCTTCTGAGCAGTAGAGATGTAATGTCGATTGTAGAGATACGTCATTTCTAAGTGAATTTGTTGAGTTTTGGATTGTACACTGTTTTCTTTTCTTTAGTTTTTAAATAAAATACGGCTTGGCATGTCATACCTACTGGAAATTCGATTTATTCTCTTGATTTTTGCATTGTGTTTTCTTGAAACGACGACCTTCGCACAATTAACAAACTCTGTAATTTGTGTACCCACGATTGCACTAGAAACCACTGAAAGATGGACGAGTTTATTAGCATTTTATCTCGGAGTTGTTGGAAAGTGGCGAGCAACTGGCCAATACACGGCGACAACAGCGTACTTATCCCGCCGTCGATATTTACGATTTGAGCGAAACAAAGGTCACTAAAATAATTCCCCTCCATGTTAAGGGCCTTCGCGCCTTTTAAGCCGTAAAAACGTTACATTCTAAAGCACATTCCTGATTAACGGGTGGGTATAAAGATTGAAAAAAAATATATGTTGAATGTATATTCATGTACAACAATGTGAGTAAATTTTATTTTCTTATGACAAATAGTTGAATTGTAAAAAAATATTTAACAACACGCTATTTTGTTCAAATAAATGCTCACTCCTTCTAAACGGCTTCGTTTATTTAAAATATTTTTGAATGTATCAATTGGTGTTACAATTTACTACAAAGTGAGTAACGCTCATGTAAATCAGTCAGCGTTTAATAAAGAATATGTTGAAAATTGAGATTTCCACATATAAAAACCGGGCGAAGGCGGGTTTTTGCAGCTGTTTCTGCCTCGCTGCATAGTCTATGATATCATTTTGAGGTATCGCAGTATGCTCGGGACATATTAATATGTGCGGTGCAGTTATGAAAGTGTGTTTAGCTCCGCCTGAATGTTCAAGGTCATTGAGGGTACTATGCGCCTTAAAATAAAAGAAATCATGAAATGTAAAACAGCACAGCCCACTAGTGATTTATAAACACTGAGTCCATGTAAACATAACCATAACAAGACTCAAATTTTGACAGACAATCAACTGTCAAAATGATTATTTTTACGTTAAACGTTTCGTTTCATACTAAAATAATTAGATTTAGTCAGCGTTTTAAAACAAAATCATTCATTCACCTATAGTTACCTAAAACGGAACGTGCGATTCTTCATAATGGTAACATTATGTTCACTCGACTCGACATTTTCGTGACATTTATTTCTATTTTGACTGAGAATACGGATTTCTGGCGAAAATCCAGAATTGGCCCCCTGATCGGGGAACAGGTGCGAACGCGCGTGAACTCCGCGAAAACCATCCACATTTTCGTTCGCGCCTGTTCACGGCACTATAATAATGTGGAGCCGCCATATGAGAATAGCACAGCTGCTGGTCGACATCGACAGTTACAAGACATAAATATTGATAAATATGACGGCCTATGGAAGCCATTTTGACAGTGGCAGCGCTAGCTCATTTCACATCATGTCCAGTTTGGCCGTGACTGCGCCAAACGCCAACACATCATGGTCAAGTATGACATTCTATGACTACTAGACTCACGGCGCAATGCAAAAAATAACATATGTTTTATCGGCTAGAAACTAGTTTCGAGTACAAGGATAACCTTTCTCAGATCTAGGTAAAAACTGGTGGTGAACAAGCGCCCTAGTTCTAGGGTCACCTGTAGCTCAATTCACGTAACTAAACAAGTGCTGTTGCAGTGCAGTTGCAGTTAAGTTTCGATCAAAACAACGCTTTTCATATTCTCTACCGCTTGTCAAACACGCTCGCGTCAAGTTTGCGTCACGCGAGCGCATCATCGGTATTCTACTGCTGCGCGTCTTTGGTGAGTGAGTGTTTCGGATTGCAATATGATCGTGAATCTTGATTGTGAATCAGCACTAAAATCTGTACTAGGGTATTATTTTAAAATATCTTATTAATGTCATATCGATTCCATTCGATTATTTAGTGGGCAATGATTTTTCTCTCCTGTCAGTTTGACGTGCAGTTCACGCGCAGTTTAAAGATTACAAGAATACCGTTTATCACTCGAATTTGAACTTAACTACAACTGCACTACTACTTCATCGGCGCATCATAAAATTACGTGAATTCTGGTATTACAACGTCTTAAAACCAGGCTTGTTCCAGTGTACAAGCCTGGACAAGAGTGAACGAGATGGCGCTAGACGACTTGTATAGCTCTGTCACTTTCACTAGCCGGAATAAGCCTGGTTTTAAGACGTTGTAATACCCCCCCCCCCCCCCCTGGTGGCCTACCATGAATTCTTAATGCGATCCAGTTTAGGCTGTGGGAAAGTGATGGCGCTAGACGACTTGTATAGCTCTGTCTCTTTCCCACAGCCTAAACTGCATCGCGTTAAGAGCTCGTGGTAAGGTCTCTGTGCTGATTCGTGAGGCTTTTTTTTTACTCTATGTGGTCTTTGTCTAGTCATTTGTCAAAGAAAATAAAGGTTTTTTTTTCACACCTGCTTTATGTTCCACTCCGGGCAATTGCTTACTCTCCACAACTTCCATTGCTTACGAAACCGCGTCCTCCTTCCAATGAGAAGTTTTCTATTTGGAGTTTAAAAAAAAAAGTAGTTTCCAAGAACTCTATAGATGGCGTTGAACTAACGGCGTTACTCTAGGAAAAATATTTATGCCTTCATTTTTGCACAAATCCACGAGGCACAGACTTCTCTTCTTTTTCTCTTGGGACATTTTCTTTCTGGCGTGGAAAACTCATAAATTAAAAAGACTGGTAAATGAATATTTTTTTCTTTTTACTTGTTGTTATTTATTTTAACCCTAGAAAGATAGTCTGCGTAAAATTTACGCATGCGTTTTCGAAATATAGCTCTGTCTTTCTAAATAGCGCGAATCCATAGCTGTGCGTTTAGGACATCTCATAAGTCATTGGGGGCTACCGTAATGTGCACGAGTCAATAAGGTATGTGTAACCGATTTTGAAATATAACGACCAAGTGCGTCAAAATTACGCATGATTATCTTTTAAGTGACTTTCAAGATTTTGACTTTTCTATTCTTTTTATTTATTTTCATCTTTCTATAACTGTATTTCATTACTTATATTATCAGTTTGCTTATATAGATATTGAAGCAAAAATATAACATAATGGGGTAGTAGAAACTTGGATGAAGACCATATCCTGGCCAGCCGTATGCAATGCGACGACGAGCTTCTATGTGAGGAAACCGACTGTGAAGCAGCGGACCATGAAAGTGAAGATGACTTGCAGAGCGATACAGAAGAAGTTTTTATAGATGAGTCACAAAAAGAACAGCTCCTTTTCCCTTTTATAATGAGAAATTGTAGAGAAAACCAATGTATCGTAAGCCTTACGTTGAAATTTTCCAAAGTTGTTTGTAACAGATTTTCACACAATCTATAAGTTTCTAATATCTCTTAGATATTGTAATTGTTGATTTTGTGCTATAAAAATGCTGATTATCATAGAAAAAAATAAATGAAGACTAAGTGTAAGAAAATTGATCATTTGTAGCAGAAGATTAAAATTATTTTTTTATTTAATAAATAAATAAATAAAAATAAATTATCTGCAGTCTATTTTTTTCTAATACATGTGCTAATATATATAACATACGATTTTAATGAAATATATTAATAAACCTCAATCTACAGCTAGTTATAGCACATGCGTCAATTTTACGCATGACTATCTTCTCCGTAGTACACAATATGATTATCTTTCTAGGGTTAAAAATGCCATTTGTGTCATGTGATGTGACTGACAATGACAGGACATGTACTTTTTGTTTTAAGATCTCAAAATTACATCAAAGTGAAAAAAAAACAAAAAATGACGTGACGTTCCGTTCATGGCACTTAACATATCAAGTTCAGCGCCATCTATCCATTGACTAGAGAAAACATAAAAAGAAAATCCCTCATTCTTTCGGAACCTACATATAGGTACATCATTTCGTACCGTTTCGTATCTCCTTTGTGGCCGCGCGACCCCGTCTCACTGTCTCAGGGCACCAGTTTTGAGAGATTTTGGCCCACGGTTTGTTCGGCATGCGACAGACATGTCCTGCACAATTCCAAATGAGTTAGGCAGCCCTCTGAGTCACGTAGCTGTATTTATTTTAAAGTGCAGATTGTGTTTTGAACGCGATTTGTTGATTCAAAATCCAATATACTGCGCTCTGTTGCTTGTTATAATAAAGTTTTGACCTAAAATCCGTAGTAACCTGGTCAGAATTATCATCATCATACTCAGCCTATTAATGTTCCCACTGCTGGGACTCAGGCCTCCTCTCTGTGAGAGGGGGTGGGCCATAATCCACCACGCGGGCCCAGTGCGGATTGGTGGATGTCACATATCTTCGAATTTTTGAAGTGAAAACTTCTTTAGCGGCGTTGTACACTTTTTCTGTAATGGGTAAAAAATTTAAAACTCGCGTCAGGGTCACGTGACCCTGATCGAAAATGAGTAAGACGTCATTCAAATTAAAAATAAAACATAGTAACAAAAAAGTTTTCACTTCTACCGGCACTCCTGGAGTGCAACCTTTTTTGGTTCTAGGACATGCCGGTTTCCTCACGATGTTTTCCTTCACCGTTTTGAGAGCAGTGGTGATGAAATAAATTACACAAAGTAGGTAATGCGCCTGCCGGGATTCGAACCCACGACCTACCGACACCACTGCTCGGTCAGAATTATACAACAAAAAAAAAATAGTTAAAAAAGTCTTCATTTTCTTTGTTTTCCTTCTTTTATTGACTAAAAAAAACTGTTTTTAAGTCGAAAAAGCAATGTTAGGTTCGTGTCCCATTTTCTGTCAAGCAGTTATGAAATGGTATCCTTCCAAGTTTGAAAAGGAAACCCTAGAGACAAAATAAATAGAAATCAACGTCTCTACCTACACACCCCTGAAGGTAAATGATGAATCCTGTCATTCAACGCTGACATTTAGAAAGGTGAATAAAATAAAAAAGTCGTCGACAGATGAAAGTACTGTTAAAAGAAACAGCGTTATTAAAGTGTACAAAGGAATAAATTAATATCAGTTCTGTTTACTGAGAGATGTTAATAACCTGAAGAATGTAAACGTGCCTATCTAAGAACTTGCGGTAAATAAAATATCTTGGTTGATTGAACTTGTGTTTTGTAACAGAATGGCACCTTCGGAAAGGTTTGCTATGCTAGTAAACTAAGCTAAGGTAGGTACTAATAGGGTGCTATGACAGGAAACCTCCACGTGCGCCCGTGGACTGGAGTTCCCTCTCGGATACGTCCGGGGGGAAGACCAGTTTTTCGGGCCGCTGCACCCTGGGATGCGGGCAAAAACTTTTCCTTAGGCACTGTGTGCCTAAGTGGTCTCTTTGCCCGTATGCGAATGTCGTGTGGACGCTCCAACGCGTGTCCCTCTGATTAGCAGAGGGCACAGCGGCGAGCGGGCTTGCGGACGGTGAGTGCAGAGCATAAATATTGAAAACTAGAAGATAGATATAAGGACAAGTAGGATTATTTAGAAGAGAAAATAAGGTTGTCAGTGCCCTCAACGCTCTGCGCTGACGAATGGGTAGCCATTTTAAAGTAGATCGATATTCAGACACATGATCATACTTACGATACGACTTAGGTAAGTAACATAAAATTAGACCGAAGATTTTGGATGAATCCAAAACTATTTCTAGTTTATCAATAACTGGGTCATATTAAATTAATTGTTCAATTTTTTATTAATTGTTTTTTGATAGCTTCCCATTAATGTGCGTGTGCCTACGTGACAAGGGACCCGTAATCAACTTTGTAATTCATGTTTGAGTTCATTTAGGTAATTGTATAAAGGTTGAAGACTTATTAGCAGTTCTGAAGCTGAAGGTCAAAGTTCATCATCATCTGCCAAGCCTGTTCCTAACAATATTGGGGTCACTCTTCCTTCCAGTCAAACCGGATGCAGCTGAATATCAGTATTTTACATGGAGCGATTGCCTATAAAATCACTACCGATACCGACCGACCGATATCCGATACCTATATAGGGGTCAACACAGTATTAGCAAACTGACGGGATCCGATATAGACAATACAGTAGAATCCGTTTATTATGACTTCGCTTATAGTGACAACTGCTTATTATGACGTGTTACAGAGAGAAGTTTGGTTTTCATTCAAAATTCTTTCAACAAAGTCGGATATAATGACTTCACATTTTGAGACATGCCGCTTAGTATGACCCATTTTCAATAAATTGTGTCCATTAGATGAAGTTACCGACGTGATTCATTACACCTTCGACAAAGTTTTCGGGAGCGTCACGTGATACCCGACGATGTTCGGTGCATGCATGGCTTTTTTAGGCTCAGTGGGCAATAGATAGTTGAATTATTAGATAATATTGACTTAGTTCTTTATTCTCTCGAATAAAATAAATACTTACATACTGACAAAAACAGGAGGTTGTTAATTTTGTACAAAATGCTTTGTATGACGTCCGCTTAGTATGACATGTTTATTATTTCCCTTCGATGTCATAATAAACGGATTCCACTGTATTAGGGTCAACCAAACTAAGGTAAGGTTCGGTAACCGTGATCCCAGAACGTAAAGGGCTATTGAAAAACGATTTCAGTTTTAGGAAGAGGAAGATTTTAGTCATGAAAAGTCTGACAGTCCCTCCCGTCCCGCAATGGGCAGGAGTACTCATTAGATAACATTGCTTCGTAAAAAACCTAAAAGTTCATAGAAATATCAAAAGCAGGTCAACATCTAATAAAGTAACAGAACTCAAATAATACAGGTACAAAAAGACAATTAAAAAAAATGTCACAAAACACATCGATTATCGCATCATAAGTAATTCCAGAATGACAAAAATATTCCGTTCAAAAACACTCGATCGCCCACCAATCCAATAACAGGGTTCGTCGCACGCCACTTTACTTGACAGTCACACTACTGACGCCACGCGACTATTCACGTGGGCAGACACGTGTCCAATGACCTTCCGCTCCAAATTGCACCGTGTTCGTCATAACTATGGGTGTGGATGACAGGAGACTAAGTCTACTCTTCGGTATTTATGTCTAAAGTATTTTGACTGGCCTGTTGGTCTAGTGGTTAGTGAACAAGACTGCTATACCGGAGGTCGTGGTTTCGATTCCCACCCAGGACAAATGTTTGTGTGATGAGCACGATCATTTGTTCTGTGTCTGGGTGTAATTTATCTGTATTATGTAGGTATGTATTTAGAAATGTATAAGTATGTATATCAGTTGTCTAGTACCCATAACACAAGCTCTGCTTAGCTTGGGACTAGATGGCGTTGTGTGATAGTTGTGGAATATTATCCTACTACTATTATAAAGGCGAAAGTTTGTATGTATGGATGTATGGATGTTTGTTACTCTTTCACGCAAAAACCACTGAACGGATTAGGCTAAAATTTGGTACACAGATAGTTTATAACCTGGATTAACACATAGGATAGTTTTTATCCCGATTTTATGTTCCCGTGGGATAATTTTCAAGTTATAGCGGGTGAAGCCGCTGGCAACAGCTAGTTATTAATATTATGTTGTACTAGCTGTGTCTCCTGGTTTCTCCTTGCTGCTCGACTCCTATAACCATGGCCCCGAACACTTAATTGCCGGAACGTAAAGCGATATTGAGGGACACAGTGGATTTTTAGTCAGTACAAGACTGATAGTCCCTCCGGTCCTGCCCATAGGTACTGCCCTAGGTCGAACGACTCGTTTGATGATATTTCCACGATAAATAAGACGAATCTAACTACACCTCTCAAGTTAAAATCCATCATGCCGTTTAGGCTGCAGAGCAACACACAGAAACATACATACATAAATACACTCGATAAACATAACCCTCCTGGCGCAGTCGGCTAAAAAAAGCGTTTGATGATTTACTTAAGCCTCATTTTGTGGGTGGCATCTCGCAAGTCAACCTAGATGAAGTTTTGAGCTACTTAACCGG
Organism: Agrotis segetum; assembly: GCA_036375495.1. Lineage (NCBI taxonomy): Eukaryota > Metazoa > Arthropoda > Insecta > Lepidoptera > Noctuidae > Agrotis > Agrotis segetum. The sequence goes on along the minus strand of JAQSVV010000015.1, from coordinate 3,692,171 downwards.
ACTTGGATGTCTTAAATGACTCTAAGGCCTCCAGCCAAAGGCACTGCGTAAAAATGACAATAAGGGTGCTCCCACATCTAACGACGCGGATTCGGATTTTTCCGTCGCCCTTTCTCTTTCTGTCGCTTAGAAATGCCATTTGCTAGAGCGGGCGAAAAGGGCGAGGGAAAAATCCGAATTCGCGTCGTTAGATGTGGGAGCACCCTAAAAGACAAAATATTCGATTTTATTGCTCAAGCAATATTAGATACGAGTAACTTTTACAAGCAATTCATTATGCTGTTAAGGTCTGAAATATCTTTTAAGATGCGTTAAAACATCATATACTAACAGGTAGACCCAGAAAAAACTACCTAAAGGCCATACAAATATTCGGGATTCAAATAAGCGATACTAATGTAGCGCAGCAGACTTATCTAAGCCAACTGTGCCGTCAAACTAATCACAAATCCGTTAATGACCCTTGAAAAAGCTCTTCAATTATTCAGCCTTTGAGAGTTACAATAAGAATTTCTGAACAGTCAGATAAAAATCTACTGGAATCCTCTCCATCTGGAAGCTGTATGTATTTAAAATTACATCAATGTTATGACTGGAAGGCATAAAATGATAAACTAGGACCATCGCAGTATACCTACCTACCAGTGGACCATTTTGACGCTGGCCACATCGAAGAGATTGCACAACCACCGTCAGTAAATCGTAGTGAAGGAAGAAAACAATCAAGATCAAACGCTAACCAGGTCTTTATAAATCAATCCATGATTATTCCAATCTACAATCAGAAGGCATTGAAGATTGTGCATGGCTCGTTGCCAAACATGATAGTTCCGCCCTGAGATTTAATTTACTTTATATCAGAAAATAACTGAAGTGCAAGCACGTTTTATTGCACTTACAGGCCTCGAATGCGCTTCCTGAGATGTAGATTAGTTGCAAATTGCAAATGATTTGTAAATCTAAACACAAGCAGCCATTGAAGTGGGAAAATTATTCTGCAGTAATGTGCGTTTAAAGAAAAACTTATAGAACACGTAACGTAACTCTCCAGAATCTCTTTCTTTGTAAATCCGTTAAAACTGTTGAGAACTTCTACGAAGTAAAGATGCCTATGAGAGTGAATTTCTGAACCAAGAAATAAGTAAACTTGGGCGGCAATCGGAACAGGAAAAAAGACTTAATACTTTCTAAACCCACAATATTTTTTAACGTGATAAAATCATCCAATGAATCAGGGTAAGACGGAAGAAATTGTCAGTCTTGTAATGACAAAAATCCACGGTGTCCTTCAATAGCTCTTTACGTTCCGGAGCCGATTTGTATAAGACAGTCTCGCAACCCCGGGGAGGCGGGGACCCAGAACATTATACAAAACAAAAATTGGAAACGAAACGATTGTCTAGACTCAGAGTCTGACTAAGAATGCTCATTAAGGCATCTATTTTATCCATCCAGTCAGGAAACATAAACGCATCTCTCTCAGTAGCATCTTACGGTATAAAACCCTTCAAAAACGCATCTGTATCATTAAATCCATCCACATTAGCCGCCATTTTCTTACTAATGGCACGGTAATAATATCTACAGTATTTGATCTTCATACAAACGGACGAAACGCGAGTTATACCACGTGACTCGATGTCGAGGCGCGCTCGGGGCGCTGACATGCGGCCGTACCGTAGTGATGAACGACGGTGTGTTGTTTTTTTAACAAATAACCGTTTTATCAGTTAATCGGAAACATAATTTAATTGACGAGTAGGAAAAGGGTATTGTGCAGTTTTTGGGTGTATGAAAGACGATTATGGTCGTCAATAACGTAACTTTCAGTCATAATTTTTTTTTTGAAAATACCTGGAAACTCTGAAAAGTAATGACTATAAAATAATTTTACTTAAGTACTAGTAGCTGGTAGGTAAATACATAATGTGTGACTTTTTAATGGATAAATATTTTCTATTATCTCACGAAAAAAAGTGTATTTGGATTAATAAATACAGTGAATAGAGTAAAGGAAAGTTACCGAGACAAGTGAAATATGTAAGTTATAGGCAGTTATTAATGAATCATGATACGGTAGGTACTTTCGCTTGTGTTAAAACTCCGGTGCATATGTGTTTTGTTAGTTTGTGTAATTCAAAGTAAAGACATGGTGTAACGGCGCGGTGGGATTGTCGGCAGACACGGAAATGAAGCAGTGAGCTTCATTTACCTACCTACGGTACGGTGTACAATCAACGTATATTCAGTGTACTACATAAATTATATCACAGTCATGAACTATTATTCTAGGAACAGTAGATTACCGTATAAAATAGGAGAAACACGTAAAGTACATAGTTCTTTAACGAGTTTGATGTGCGCACTCGGTTGCATTTTATTACACTTGTTTTACGACTGCCTGCGCGAGCGATGCTGCATCGCACAGTGGTCGGACAGCCCTAACGCATGTATTAATGTACCGCGCGGCTTAATAACTATTTATTTCAATCATGCGGCCGAGATCAACTACTGTAGATATTTATACTGTGCTAATGGCGCCAACATCGTCACACGGCGACAAGTCGTCACGTCTTGTAAAACCACGGTAATTACTTACACAAACTACCTAGATTGTCTGCAAACTAAACGCGGAAGCGTTAGAAGGACACTGTAAGGAAAAGTCTGATAAATAAAGTAGGTCTAAGTGATTGAATTTGGATCAAGGTTTTAAGGAGACCTAAGTATGCTGGATTGATTGATCTGTAATAGATTTTTGCTAACGACTTTGCCCGCGTTGTGTAGGGTAATGGACCCTACAAATCAACGTACTATCGAAATAAAAGAACTAAGTATAGCCGTTTTACTGCAGAAAAGTTTAAAAACATCGGTGGGAAACTTGACTAAAAAAACTGTCAACTTCAAAAGGGCATTTGACGTAGATATAAGGGTCGTTTTGAAGTAAGTAGTGGCCGGAGATTTGTGTCAACGCTGCTATAAGTTTTTTTTTTTGTATCATAGGTGTTTACTGACCTACAAAAGAATTTAAAAGGTGCAACACTAAGTTATATCAGTGCAAAATAGGTAGGGTTGCCATTGCCCTCCATCCAGGTTTCCCCGGATTTGTCCCAGTTTAGAGGGTATCTGGGGAGCGTCCGGGGGAGCTTTATATTATGTAGTCCGGGTTTACAACTTTAAAGTTTTGGGCTGCTCGCGACACACGCACACTTCACCATCTCCACACCCTTCCTGACACAGTTGCCGCCGCGTTCTTTTCTTTTTTTCTTCTCAAAAACATTGAAATTTTTCAGATCAAGAGGGTCTTGACAGACGGACATACATTCGTCTTTTTTTTTTAGGTGGTAAAATTATCAAATGAGTCCTCCCGCCCTTGGTGGGCGGAAGGGACTGTCAGACTCTTACTGACTAAAATCCACCCTGTGTTCCTTCCTATGCCCTGGATTACGTTCCGGGGCCACGTTTGGGTAAGAATGTTGATGATATAGACATACATTCGTCTTACAACAAAAAAATTACGGAAGGGTAACGTCCATACACAAAACTTTCTTATCATAATATTATGTAGTAGAAAGATTTACATGGGAATTTAACTTTGTATGCGATCGTATCCTACTTAATTGACAAAAGATTGCACACAAATCTTCACAATGTGCTTAATTGAAAGAGTCCAACACAAAACTATTCGCAGTACAATTGTTCATTAAACCAACAATCGATGAAAATTGCAACAATTAATCTGTTACCGGTTCCAACCAGTAAATACCGGCTCAATCTAGTTCTTTCCGGTTACAATTAAACAATTGAATGTTAAACCTTGGATAGTTGAAGGGACAACGTGACTTGGGGCTAACTATCCGTCATCGATGTTTGCCATCTTGACCAGCTTTACTAAGTTATTTCGAACTTTATGAGTCCCCCCCAAAATTTCAGGCTGCGATACCAACTAGAAACATAAATGCTAGAACATAAAGCTGAAAATCTTTTGAAAACAAGCCGTAGATTCAGAGCTGAGTTTTGTAGAGAACTATAGTTGTTCCCCGTGGTTTTACCCCCGCTGCTAGGCTCCTAATGGTCTTAGCGTGATTTTATATAGCCTAAAGCCTTCCTTGATAAATGGACTTGGGACTATCAAACCCATAGAGATTTTTTCAATTCGGACCAGTAGTTCCTGAGATTAGCGCGTTCAATCAAAGAAACAATGTCAAAAAGTTAAAGGTGCAATATGGCGGCCTATGATTGTCACTCGAAGAGAGGTGCCAGATATCGGTCAGATAAAGACGACTTCACTAGGCAAAGGAGTCCGTTTATAGTAGCCGGGTCAAAGCCTGCCGAGGAGGTTGCAGCACGAGCGAACCTATACCCTGCCCAGAGGCCTTACTACAAACTCTTAACACGATCCTGTTTTGGCTGTGAGAAAACGACAGAGCTATCCAAGTCATCTAGCGCCATCTCTTTCTCACAGCCAAAACAGGATCGCGTTAAGAGCTCGTGGTAGGGCCCCTGGCCCCTGGTTTAGGGTAGAAGGGCCACCTTGTTTTTAACCGACTTAGAAAAGAAAAAAGAGGTTTCGAATTTTCTGGGAACTTTCTGAATTTTGAATAATCAATACACTGACTTCAGAAAGTTATTTTGTTGATTTAGAAGTCGGTTAGTAGTTTTTTCGAAAGGAACATTTTTTTTACTTGCCTTTGTTTTACCCGAGGAAGTACATAAGGAAGGATATTCAAACTAAAAAAAAATAGTAAACGTTATTAAAAAACATGTTTTTCTGGTTTAGGCCAACTTTTTTTTTGTGGTCAAAATATTGACATTAATTGGGTCATTAATAGCAGGTTTTGTTGGTCTGGTTATGGTCAAGGTTTTATGATAAAACAAAGTAGTTCTGGTATCTTGTTACCTACTTGAAAAAAAGCGGTTATTTCCACTTAGTCAGATTTTCGTTTCGTCAGATTTTTTTTCATCGGATTTTCTTTTCAACAGCTTTAGGAGGCACGCGTGGTATACGACGCGGCGCCGTCAACCCGAAAACTAAGCGTATACCTGACTGAGGTATACCCAATAAAACATGACTTAATCCAGTAAATGGATCATCATCATCAGCCTATAATGTTCCCACTGCTGGGACACAGGTCTTCTCTCTGTGAGAGGGAGGGGGCCATAATCCACCACGCGGTCCCAGTGCGGGTTGGTAGGTAGATGTCTCATGTTTTCGAATTTTTTGGTTCTAGGACATGCCGGTTTCCTCACGATGTTTTCCTTCACCGTTTTTGAGAGCAGTGGTGATGAAATAAATTACCTACGCAAAGTAATGCGCCTAACGGGGTTCGAACCCACGACCTACAACTCGTAAGTCACCACTGCTCTACTAAGTGAAGTAAATGGATGCTATTACCTATTACCATCAACATCATATGCCATCAAGTCGACTACAATGACAAAATACGATCAACATTTAGCCAAGCCGTTTGTACCAAACGTCCTTATAATAGATCAATTTGCGACAAACAAACGCACCCACGTTTTGTGTCTGCGCACGCGACCGTGGCGGAACCACGTTCTTTGATAATTAACTACTTATTCTTATGATCTTTTGTTTTGCCGCTGGCGATACTTTGAATGAGTTAAATTAGACATTTATGTCTGAAGAGGTAGATAAAGGGTCACCTTTGTCTAGTTTTTTTTCTGACACATACAAATGTAGATTTTACTTGATTTGCGCCGTTTTTTATGTGAGATGGGGTTAATGCTCTTGAACTTAGTCTAGGTCAGGAATGAATAAGACAAGGTCGACGATGAAGCGAGCTTACCCAGAAGAAGCCTGTTCACTCTAACTTTGAAGAGATTAGGGTTGTATGCGTTCGGAAACACAGACGCAGGAAGAGAGTTCCACTCCTTCGCCGGCCCGATTGTGTGTTGGCCTGATATATATTCTTTCTCAATCAAAATTCCATTACATTGTTTTTAGCATCGGCTTTTGACTTGAAGGGGATTCGGCCTACAATTGGTTAAATAGGTACTAAGATCGGGATAGTGATAGCTGCCGTGATAGATTCATAATTTTCAGCGTAAGTCTGCAATTTATAATAGTATCGCTGTACAAGGATGTATTGGCGCGTGACCAAAATTGTAACTACCGCCGCCATTTGTTTTATAACTGGTCTTTTCAGAGGCATATGAGATCCTAGTAACTTTGTTATTAGTAACTAATGACTTCAATATATAAAAGTTCCAAAAAAAAAACGTAAATAGTCATATCGCATCGGCAGCAGGAAAATTCTTAAAACACCGTCACTGAAAAATCCCAGGGAAAACTAATGTTTTGTCATCGTTTGGTCTTGCAAGCGTTAGACCAAACGATGACAAAACCTAGGAAGTAACAAAAACATCAAATCCTTTGATCACATTATGACAGTAATGACGTTATCCCAAGTCACTTTTTGAACGTTCAGAATCAACGCCAATGACTCAACGAGCAATGAAAAGAGCAACGGTGATCTTTGAGGGATAACAATATCCGGAATAATGATATTCGGGGAAGACCCAGAGTCACCGTGCAAGTTGAAGTGGCAATGGACAGGTCACATGTCGTTAGAAGAATTTGGGGAAGAAAAGTTTCGAGTGGCGACCACGGACCGGAAGACGCAGCGTAGGCCTCCCACTAGGTGGACCGACTGCGCGGGCAATTATGGATGCACGTGGCGAAATCGTTACCTATTTAGGTCTAAAGGCCTTGTTCAGCAGTTGACGTTTCGCGCTGATGAAGAGGGTGTTCAGAATATCTACGATGCTTACTATTACATCAAGGAGTGCAATTGTGCGGTCAATTCGCTTGGGCGAAGTGAGCTCGTGAAGTAACAGCAGATTTTCACAGTAGAACTAATTGAAGTAAAACTAGCAGTAAAAATACAACAGCGTTTGTTTAAAGTCTTACAAAGGCGTTTCAAGTTAATATTCACTTGTTTGCTACCCCTACTTAAAGTCACTAATGCAAACTACTTAAAACGTATTATTAGCATCTGTTTATTGAAATAGTAAATTAAACACTAACTTGCTTGCAGCGGAATTACCCCGTGTGCAGTTGGGAATTATCCCACAAAAATTTAGTATATAATACCAAGGTAAGTTGGATATACCTACCTAGGATATGCCTGGGTCACGGCTCGCGGGACTATCTAAATAGATAACCGTGACCCTGACACGTTAAGGGCTATTGAAAGAACACCGGGGAATTAAGTCAGTACGAGTCTGACAGTCCCTTCCGCTCCAACCAAGAAGACACATTTTAATGAATTTACTATTTTTATTTGAATTAAAAATTAATTTACATTTTATTTATTAAAAAAATCTAGGACTTTAGCATGGAAGTATGAATCACGTATTAACAACCACTCATGCAGCATGCTTACTACTATTGTAGGTAGCAGCTAGCCTACAATAAAGTACCTACTACGCGCCATAGTAGATAAATCTGTGGCCATAGTAAGCAAGGTAGAACTAGAATACAAGTCGCTCGACCTTATCGAAGGTAATCATCTTTACTAATACAGTACGCGGTAGGTACAATTCTCGACCACAGATTACTCATAAATCGTCGATATTCATTGATATTTTCAATCTTAGAAACTCAGATATAATACGGAACTTGTAGTACGAGTAGTGTATAACGTGTAACGTTAATAGCGCAAAACCTCTCGTGGGGTAACTCAGCCCATGTTACTATGTCCAAAAATGATAATTTCACCATCATTGGTTTCTTTTAAACTCCAAAACTCCAAGGAAAATGCATAAGTTTCATTTGGCAACTTATAAAGTTGCAACCGTTAGCCGCTACACTTGCAAATGCAACAACACAAGCAACTATGTGCTTACATTATACACATGTTTCAGGAACGCCCGACAAATTACCAGGACGATTCCAAAGTTCCCCAACTGGTAAAACAGTGTACCTATAATTATTCTGAAGTGTCACTGTGCAAATTTACGGGTATTTTGGAATACATGACTACTGTCAAGTTTGAGCACCACAAAATATTGCTACATGTTTTTTTTGGCGTGTGACCACAATCGAAACCAAGCGAGACAAAGAAGGAAAAAAAAAACGAAACTAAAGGAGGCCGCTTAGGATTTTTTTTTTTTTATAGAATTTCCACAGACAATTATCGCAAATATTCTATATCTCCATGTGTTACATAAAGCGTTCTATTGATAATGTGATTGAGGCGACAAATGATCCTTGTTGCATTACATTTACAGAATCCATGATTAAAGAAAAAAAATAACATTACAAATTACAATCATCACTGTACTGAACTGTGATGATTGTAATTTATAGCGAAATTACGGAGTTTCCCAATTTTTAGTATCGCGCTGTCGCGCGCAATATAAAAAATTGGGTAACAAAACAACGTTCTCGAAAACTTTTTTTTTCGCTTAGTTATCTAATCTAATATCTTAAAACGAAAAATTCTTGTATATTTATTTATATATAATCAGGATCTCGGAAACGGCTCGAAGGATTTTCATGAAAGTTACAGATTAGGGGTTTTTCGGCTCAAGGAATCGATTTATCAGGGTCCCAGGTTCGAGAAAAGCTCGGTTCCCAAGAAGAACCGAGCGAAGCTCGGTCAACCAAAGCTTTTCTGAGAACATTGGAAAACAGCTGATGTATTCCAATTTTAAATTAACCTACTTTAAGTTGGTTGCCTTTACCCAGTTGTTATTTTGGTCACCGAGTCAAAACAGCAAATGAAAGATTAGTCGACTGATCATTATCGGGCTTTCATAATTTAGTAAAATATCAGAAATACTCCACTTTTTATTCCAAAAAAACGTAGACTTATGTTTGTCGCTCGCATAAATAAAAAAGTGTTGTTTTCTTACCAAAGTGGGGGTTTTACAAGTAAATTAAATATTCTAATTACGTCATCACCGATAACATCTTATTTTTTTTATTATCTTGCACAATCCTGCATGCATGGCTGGCACTAATAGTCAGCTGATTCATATTATATTTTTTTCTCCAAACACCATTAAATCTTCCCTGCTACTTTTTTGATCGAGTTTTCAAGGCGAAATACTCAAACTTCTTGGCATATCGCAATATCGTAATGAATTCTCATTCATAGATCAGATGCATTTGTGCGAAAACAACCTAGATTGTGTTGCCATTTACGTTATTTTTAGAATGCGATGTGGAATCTACTAATAGACTATGGACAGGGTAACGGGGTTTCATCTCCACATCCAAAGGGCACATTCAACAAGTTAAAGAGGGCGCATAGAATAGTGCCTCATTACACAACTTTATATCCAAGTAATTGTGCGATTAGCTCAATATCGATAAGTATTCATATTATTTTGTATTATTGTTCTTCCATAGCTATGTTTATAGACAATTTGTGGTACCTACCCGCCGAAAACCGCTTTTCCGAAAATATGAGTGGCCGCAACTTTGTTATGGTAATACGTAAGTACGATTTTCTTTTTTTTTTTGTACCAAGTCCACACTTGTATTTGGTATACCAGTTACAAATGGTATCCCAGTTAGATAAAACTAGTTTTATTTATTTAGGGACTACCAATGATAAGGGCACTCATTTTTATTTACAAACACCTCAATGTTTAGTAGATCACAAGATTTTTTTTACGTGGTGTCGCTATATAGAGCTAAACAATTCATAGAAAAAATACATTATTATGATGTAATAAACTGTAAGACTTACCTCAGTGGATGTTAACAAAATTCCTTTGCTTCAAAAACAGAATCAACACTTAATTATTATAACAACGCACATTTTCGTCTAGAAAAAAAAAAGAAAAACGGCGGGAAAAAATACTAGTTCGTCGCACTTTGAAGTTCAAGCCGATAAGATGCACAAAACCACAGTTTTCTTTAAAGTTTTGATAGTTTATACACTCGTTACACAAACGTAATGCGCGTGTGATCACAAGGATTGAATAAACGACAGTGCGTAAACAATATTGTATTATGAATGCGGTTCTGGCGCGAACGTCCGAGGTTATTATCAAAGGCTATTGAACGGAGACAGTGATGTCAAACTTTGGTATCAGCGCCATCTATGAGGTGTTTATTGAGCTAATGAAGTAAATTTTCCGGATCCTGTTCGGCGGTGTTCTGGTGAAACTGACTGGTGAAATGACTGGCCTGTTGGTCTAGTGGTTAGTGGCCCTGACTGCTAAGCCGGAGGTCGTGGGTTCGATTCCCACCCAGGACAAATGTTTGTGTGATGAGTACGATCATTTGTTCTGTGTCTGGGTGTAATTTATCTATAATATGTATGTATTTAGAAATATATAAGTATGTATATCAGATGTCTAGTACCCATAACACAAGCTCTGCTTAGCTTGGGACTAGATGGCATTGTGTGATAGTTGTGGAATATTATTATTATTAAACTGGAAAAATAAGTACCTAGGTAAATAATATAAACAAAAAAAGCAAACAAACTGGAAAGCGTAATAAAATTGTTCATTGAAAGCTATATTTTCACCAGTTTTACACAAACTGATTAGACTTCCATCCATGGCCCTGAGTCGATGTGAAACGAATTCTGCTTGCTGATTACTTTCAAGTTCGTAGAAATTATGAAGTAAATCAGCTAGAAAAATTTAAAAAGAACGACAGATTTATGAGAGGTGACAAGACAGGAAGTCCAACACCACATAACATTACGCTTTGACCACGAGAAGTTAGGCAGGGCTGGGGTGTACCTACAATATGCTCACACTAATAAGGTGTGAGCATATTGTAGGTACACCAGATCATTAGCTAAACGATAATTACCTCATTCCCCTATCCTTATCCCAAGGTTCTGAACATAAAGCATTTCCTATTGTCTACATTTTTCTGGTATTGTAGATTAACATTCCATCAACGCAGGGACTAAATTGTGACCACAGAGTTGTGACTAAAGAGAAATAAATGTTGACGGCATTGTTGGCGCAGTGGCTTAGCGATCGACTGCTGCGCAGCGTGTCGCGGGTTCGATCCCCTCCCCGCACGAAACAAATATTTGTATGATCTTCAAGTAGTTGTTCGGTCTGGGCAAACTCTGGGTGTTTGTGCATGTGAGTTTCTATGTTTGTAAACACACACACAATAGGTACAGGAGAGATTTCTACAATACTCCAATGTTTTAAAAAAAATGTAAAAAATTAAAAGCACAAGTAAATCTTATTTGTTATTTATTATAATTCAACACACCAACATACAAAAGAGATGCATTGGATCCATACCGCAAGCTTAACACTAAGATTTTGGAGAACACTTTTAGTTATTAAAAGACAGACCCAGGCAGAATACAATGGCACATTGAGTTTTAGGGAGGCACGTATCCTTGCTGGCATAATCCAAACATAATTTACGTACATTCTGACTGACGGAGGTGGCCTAAAAATGATTCAGCGTTTGGATAATAAAATCTGATTCAGTGACTTCAGATCCGCTATCTTGATCAACACTTACTGCCGGAACACCTTTATTTGGCATAATTACACTTGCCGTACATTTAAGTAAAACTAGAAGAATCATAATTGGGAATACAAACAATAAATTATGCCATTAGAACAAGACTGCCCGAGTTATGCCGATGGTTATGCTTTTACCTAAAATTCAATGTGCCATTCTGACAGCCCGGAATATTCTTTGTAGACTGGTGTTTTATTTACCAGCAGCAGTAGCCAATGGGTTTCTTAAAACTAGGATCACTGAGTCTCCGCGAAGGAACATTTTGAAATAAACCTATCCTTGTTGACAGCTTTACCCTGAAAATGAGAAAGTTTTGTCATAAATATGAGGTTTACAATTGGAAATTGTGGTATGGGAAAGTTCCAATCATTGAAGAGCTTTGGTGTAATTATGCAGTTCTACACAAGTTTTAGAGGCACATTTTATTCTATCAATTGTTGGTCTTAAATATATAAAAATTACAACAATATGGAAAAGAGTCTGTTTCTAAATCAGCTTGACAATCATTGCAAGTTAATTAAAAACTAAGCATTTTCATTGTAGAGACTGCCAATATTCTGTTTCCATAAGAAACATGCAGCTATTTGTTTTTATTGTGCATTTGGGCCTGGAGAAGTAACAATATTCACAAGGTAATGAACTCAAAACAGTTAAGTATGGATTTACAATAGAATATTTCGTTTTTGTTTGTCAATGATGAACGGTTACAAAGCTTTCTCTCAGCAATGGACCTCATAACATCATTATCAATAGCCTTTAGCTATTGTTTGACTGTTATTGAAAATATCAATGCAATATCTGCTGTTTATGCTTTAACCAAAACAAACAAATACAACTGTAAGGTAACTGAAAAGTGAGCTTTTAGGCAAAATGTAATCTGCTAAACAACTTTATGGTTCAAATACAATACAACTATTAGCATCCAATAACTTCGGGTAATCAATAGATAACCTCTAAATTCACTGTTTGTACGAAAAGTTTAGTAGAAAAAGATGAATTAAAGTGGAAGTTTTGAGTAATTTCAAAGGAAAATTTACCTTCTTGCCTTTGCCTAGCCTTGGCACCTCAGTCCACATTTCTTTGACATTCTCAAGAACCATGTTGCAATGCCGGTCAAATGCCTTGACGCGTCCCAACAGCTTTTTATTATTTCGGCAGTTGATTAGAACTTGTGTATTGTTCTTTACGGATTGTGTAAGTACTGAAAGAGGGCCCGTACTGAATTCTTCCTCTTCAATTTTGGATAATTCCTCCAAAGTCATCTCCGAGCGTGGCTTAGATGTTGTTGCCCTGAAAATACATGTTTTACCTTTAGGAAAATCTTTCTACTGTAGCACACAGGTGTTTTGGTATATAATAGGCGTTTTACTTACATTTTGTAGTGGTATAATTATAGTTTAGCAAGCAGAAAACAACAAAAAACGCGAATTCGAACAATCACACAGACACAACCATAGACAACAACCGCAACGGCAACTTGCCGTTGCGTTTTTTAATTCATTGTTTTGTTTTGTGCGACTTGGGCAAGAGTCTTTTGGAACGGCTGAGATTCTAACTGAAACAGCCAGTAACATTTTCATATTTTTTTTTTTCTTGAAACTAATTGGTGTTCCCGAGGCTTGCACAGAATGATAGAAATTATTTTAAACTTCTTTTATAAGCAGTAAAGACTAAAGACTAGACAAGAGACTAAAGTAAGGGTGCTTGTACACGCCGCATGTAACCCGCGCAAGTAAAGGAGCAGGGGGTGTATTACAAGCTCTTAATTCCTGTCAGTTTACGCCTTAAAGTGAACTGCCTTGCTTAGTCGTATTACGATCACACAATGACGGCCAGTAAAACGGTCACGTGACCTCATGCCGACTTCTGCCTGTGCTTGTGCCTGGAAATTTCGTATTACAAGCAACATAATGACATTTCAAGGCCGGATTAAATGTCAAAATTGGCATCTCCAAAATCATTCAGTTTACGCCACTTTTGAGTAACTTTTACTGACTTGTTTCTTTTAATTTGTCTTTAAACAGTTGAAACTAACTAAATTAAACTTTGGTATTAATAATGGAGGCACTTCAGAATATCTGGAGAGTGCATACACGATATAATCTCGGCTGACGAGCTTTACATAAAAAGACGACAAAGTTTTTACCTTTTACGACATCTACCTACACATATACACTCATTTACTGAACGCTAAGCAATCAATAGATTCATATATGTAAACCTTTACTCATATAGTAATATATTGTTTTAAATAAAAAACATGGTACTCCTGAAAAAACTGTTTTATTTGTCGTAGTTCCATTAGTGTAAGAAAAAATATATACAGAGCTTAGATTTGAGACATGGTGACGAAATAAATAATCTTTCGTAGCAATGGACGTAGGGTTGAACAAACCAAACAAAATGTATGATCAACTCAAACACTTAAAATTAATAGCCTCGCGCAGCATCATTCCAGAAACGGTACAATCCAATGGAGCCAAAACTTGTGTTCAATATTTATTTGGGTACATTGGGCAGTCTATAATGTATCAGCAGACATTTTTAATTTCACTTCCTCGATTGCTTCTGGTACCACAATTTCGCAATTTAAAAAAAACTAGGTACTCGTACACTATCTTTCGGTTTGAATAAACGTCCTAGGTTTTATCATTCCTTCACTTGTTGAAACATTTCTAGCTCTTGCTTTAAAAATTAGAACATTGTTGTGTTGGAACAGCTCCATTTATCAAAATTTTCCGCTCATGACTTAGTCCATTTTGTTTCCTTACTTTCTCTGCGGTAATAAAACGGTGTGCTTCTTTATTAATGCAGTAAAAAGCACTACATACTCATAGCGGCATTATAAATAAATAAAATACGATAATCTTGTTTGTTTTGGTAAACAAAACCGCCACAGACTAAAAAAGTATCGCAATACGATCGTTCAGAAACAAACCCCTTTGTGAGAGTTTTATTTGGTATTAAGTTTTTGCATAAAATGACAGTAAATGTTGTCAATTTGATTGAAAATATTTAAATTGTTATTAAAATACATTTTAACTCAAATATCTCCTAAATTTACAATAAAAAACATTTTTTTCACACACGATTTATAAAACCGGTAATCATCGGTAAATTGTCGATTCGATTTTTGAACGAATTCTCTAGCCCGTCGTAATCATCCAGAGACAAGTAATCCAGGATGATTCCTTGCAGAATTACGTATTAGTTGTAATACGAAATAGAACAAGCCTGCTTAAGGCCGTAAATTCAAATGCCCAAAAACTGCAAGGAATTAAAAAAGGTTGTAATACCCCCCCAGGTTACCCGCAATACCCGCGCGAGCAAGGGCGGATCCAGCTTTTATATCAGGGGGGGGTCACCATGTTGCAGACAGCTTATCTGAGTAGTTTAGTTCAGATAGATTTGAAAGAAAGACATCCCAAATAGCGTGACCCTGGAACGTAAAGGGCTATTGAAGGACACCGTGGATTTTAGTCAGAAGTCTGACAGTCCCTTCTGCCCTGCCCTCGGAGGACTCATTTGAAGATTTTACCACGGTAAAAAAAGAAAAAAGGGGTTATCCAACGGGTCGATCACGACTTAGTCCAGTTGTCGGGGCAAGGCAAAACATATAAATAATAGTATAGGACCTATACCAAACCTATACAGGATTTTTCTTTTAAATGGGGATGGCAACTCAAAGCTAATCGTAGATGGCGCTGCGATAGTTGGTCCCCACGTCAGATTACTGTCTACCTTGTACAAAAAACAAACAAGATTATTTGTTATAAAAATTGAGTGTAAATACAAAACAAATATGGAAAATTATTCGTCAATGCAAGTACATATACTAAAAGAAGAATTAAGACGCCGCGGTGCATCTTCAAGAGGAAAAAAAGTGATTTAATTGAGTGGTAATACATTTGAATTTACCGTAATAAATCCACAATTACTTGTAGTTGAGGTTTCAATTTTTGAGTTTAGGTATGTTTTACCTGTCTTCTCCTATAACAAGAATATAAATGCTGCGTCTGACTTTCTATTTTGATAAAATATCATAATGTTTTAAGTCAGTAATTTTAACCTTTATTTCTATTTAGATTCAAGAAATATCACAATATATTTAATTTCTTAACACCACAACTATCACAAATCTCGTTCCAGGTGATAATTCTTCCGACAGACGAACCATTTCATGATTTATAGAGCGATGCAATATTGGTACTTAACCTCCAATAGAAAAGTAGATATTATTTTGAAAAGTGTATTCGATTGTTTAGTCATGGTATAATCATAGAATTTCATTAATAAACTCAACTAACGGCCTGTCTCAGCTTCGCAAGGGTGGATATTTGTTTAATAAATAGCTTTTCCTTAGTGATAATACAATTTTTGTTCTCACAGCAGTCACAGCAGCTACCCATTATCTCTTGATAGTGTGAATTGTCGGAAATTTGTATTTTTCATCATTTTTACAGCTTATTACCCAACATCTAGTCATTTTACGTCAATAAATCGTTTTTTTACAGAAAATTCCTTTGATTTGACATTTCTTTGGGGACCAAACTGTCACTTGTCACTTTGACACTTGCCTTCCCCATTGGTCAAAAGCAAAAAATAGCTAAAGCTTCCTAAGAAAGTTTTCCCGTATCTCTTATGGAAGCAGATTTCCCCCTTTTGGCCAATCCCTGTACCGAACCTATACGGGTATGTTGATTGAACATCACCAACTCAGACTTCCAATCCAAAGTATTTAAGGGGGATGCTCCAACCAGCCCGCGAAATTCAAATTTTTTTACGTTTTTTGCAATTTGCAGGCCAGTGACATCTTGTAACTTTATAAATATTTGTGTTGCGCAAATAACAAGTATAATTTTCAAATTAAAAAATATCAAAAACTCGCTCCATCAGCTCTCACATAGAAAAGGTGCATCATGTTAAAATCTCCGAAATCTAACTACGATGCACCTTTTCTATTGAGAGCTGCATGGAGCGAATTTTTTGACAATTTTTATAGCATAAAATTATACTTGTTATTTGCGCAAGCACAAATATTTATAAAGTTACAACTGACCCGTGTCACTGGCCTGAAAGTTGCAAAAAACGTAAAAAAAATTGAATTTCGCGGGCTACATCGAAGCAATCACCTTAAGTAAATAGGAAACAATCACACAAGTGATATGAAAAAAAACTCTTAAGACTGGTCAATAAAAATTACTACCTAACATATTGTGTACTAAACTATGCTGTTTCATGTTTTTAAGACTTCAAGAAGTAGGTATTGTTTTCGTTAGTAAACAGTAGATCTTATGTCTATCAAGTTGGTCACAAAATGCTATAATAGGTACCTATAACCAATTACAGCACAGAATTGCATTATTAATGATTATGCCCCTTTCGTTTATAATTTGTTTATTTATAAAAACATTTCATAAAATTGCAGTGACCACCTATGACCCAGCCTGACGCCCAGGGGGGGGTCATGATAATGACCCCCCCCTTGTATCCGCCGTTGCGCGCGAGTAATAGTACTAGGATCCATTGAAGAAATATATACCCTCATCTGTTATTTGAAAATGGCCTATAATACACGCTAGATACTCTAAACGACAATATTTTGGTGATAGGTTGTCGGCCTGAATCGCGTACCGTCTATGTTTATTCATAAAAATTGACCTCAAAAATTTTCGTTCCACTTCCCTCATCTGTTATTTAGAAAAATCAAGCTTAAGCTGATAGAATATACCTCAAGGAATCTAAAAAACATAGGTTGTCGGTGTCTAACCCTGTCCTTCTAATTAGTTTTCGGGTTTAAACAGGTGAGTTACCGTAGATAATATACCCTCATCTGTTATTTAATCGAATTAGATATCAAATGATAGATTATTTTATTCTGAATTCCAACATATTTAGTTGTCGAAGCAAAACTGTGGCTGAATTTCGGTTGTCTAAATTCTAATCGTAAAATTTGTTCCATAAGCGTTGAAGAACAAAAGACGAGATAATGATGCAGGTGTGCAGTTCTGCACCAGACAGGTCGAAAACGTGTTTGGAAGACTATTTCACTTCCTGCTAAACTAAGGTTGCGGCAATATTGTGATGTGTTGTGCGTGAAACTGTATGCAGCAGAAAAGTCGCGTCAATTTCACCTAAAATTTCCAACTCTGATAATTGGAAACCCGTAAATGTCATCTCCGTCGCGGGATTTTTCCTTATGACCCCGGAAAATTACATTTTGAAGGACTACTCGTGGAAATGTTCATAAGTAGAAGTCTGACAAGTCATTCCCCTTCCTAATGCCCGTAGCTAAAGGACCCATTTATGATTTTTACCAGTTATAATTATAAATTTAAACTAAGTTAGTACGTGCCATTGACTTCCTGGATTCCAACTCAGACAAGTAGATTATATAAACGATGGCACGTTCATTATATTATTCGTGCAAGTAATTTTTTAAACCACATTGTAAGGAAACCACCCGGTTTATTACTTGCCCTCATGTATCAGTAATTATCATGTATTTATAATTTCTGAGTTGAATCCGGTGTTTGGTCAATGCGCACGTGCTTTCTTAGTCGGAAAATTTTAAAACGAATTGTTTCATCTTTGTACAGTTTTTGTAGCGCACAACACTTCACACTAATGCCGCGACCTTAGCAGTAAAGTGAAACTAGTCTTCCAAACACGTTTTCGACCTGTCTGGGTGCAGAACTGCACACCTGTATCATTATCTTGTCCTTTGTTCTTCAACGCTTAGGGAACAAATTTTACGATTAGAATTTAGACAACCGAAATTCAGCCACAGTTTTGCTTCGACAACTAAATATGTACTGTTGAATTCAGAATAAAATAGATCTATTATTTGATATCTGATTCGATTAAATAACAGATGAGGGTATATTATCTACGGTAACTCACCTGTTTAAACCCGACAACTAATTAGAAGGACAGGGTTAGACACCGACAACCTATGTTTTTTAGATTCCTTGAGGTATATTCTATCAGCTTAAGCTTGATTTTTCTAAATAACAGATGAGGGAAGTGGAACGAAAATTTTTGAGGACATTTTTTATGAATTAACATAGACGGTACGCGATTCAGGCCGACAACCTATCACCAAAATATTGTCGTTTAGAGTATCTAGCGTGTATTATAGGCCATTTTCAAATAACAGATGAGGGTAGGTATATATTTCTTCTACCGGATCTCGTACTATAACATGCGCAAGCTACCTGTGACCTGTGGGATGTTTGTACACGGCCACTTTATGTGGAATAGAAGATGCCATTTTAGCGGTTGCCCAATGTGGAATACCACATAAATCTAATAAATTTCTCTTAAGGGTCTATAGTACCTCAGCATAATCTTACTCGCTCGCACTTGCACGTACCACGCACTATTGCTTGCTCTTTCTTTTAGCTGTCTACACGCAAATCTATTTATTTAACGGCGAAAAAAAAGGAAATTCAAAAAAGTAAATAACATAAGACCTGCTTTATAGTTAGTTCAGTTAGTATAAAAAGTTTCATGATCTAATTTTAAGTATTTTCTGATTGCCAGCGTTTTATTGTTCAATTTAGAGGTAACTTTGGGATTTTTTTTCTATCGAGAAAATTTTATGGAATCATGTTTTCGCCAAACATAAGACCTAACATTAATCCTCAACTTTACCATATATTTATTTCAAAATTAATGCTGTAGTATTTTCGACGTATCACAGGTTTCTGCTAAGCCATTTGAGGTAGTACAGGCTCTTAATTAACAAATACTGGCTAGATTGACTGACCACGATTGGCTACAGACAAAACGATTTTGTAGCCAGCCAACCTTGGTCACTCAATAGCCTGCCAGAATTTTTTGAAAACGTCGTGCCATGCAAAAAAGGGTTACATAACTTTAAAACCCGCAACCTCTTTTTATGCCCGCAACCCATTTAACTTTAAACGGGTGGTTCGGTACTCTTTACCAAAAGTTAGCAGTCTGGTTTCAACGGGAAGAGGTTCAGTCAGAAGTAATATGAATTCAGGAAATACATTCGAGCTTCAATGCGGATCAAATGCACGTAATGTGGCATATGAAGCTCCTACATGCCAAACTTAGGGTCAATTTATACTAGCACAGAGTCGAAGCGCATCAAAGCGTATTTCTAAAACTGAACATAACAATTTCAACCTCAACTCCACAGCGTAACGCACACATTACTTCTAAGATTTTCACGATTCACGATCAGCGTTGTTCACGCGCAGACGCGCGAATTCTGAAGAATGCGCGCGACTTTTTAAAATCTTAGAAGAAATATGTGCGTTACGCTGTGGAGTTAAGGTTGAAATTGTTATGTTCAGTTTTAGAAATACGCTTCGATGCGCTTCGACTCTGCGCTAGTTATAAATCGACCCTTAGTAATGCATCCTGATTCCAGCTTATGGTACAGGTATTTCAACAAAATAAAACAAAATTAATTCATGAAATATTTTTATTCTTTTTTTCTGTAATAATAAGAAAAAAAATGAAGTATTCAACTAGCTTTTAGTAACTAATTTTGATATAATAATTCAATATACTTATAATTCACAGTCTTGGAATAAAAATAAAGGCTAATTTTAATCATAGACATTGCCATTTTCATTCAACATTAGTTTTTTCCACTTGCAACACATTACGTAAACTTTTTAATATTCATACAGGAACAAGCTAAGATGCGTACCGGGACCACACTTACATAAATTTCTTTGGTTATATTTACAAATATTTATGTACTTTTCATTTAAAAAAACTTATTTAAATTATCACAACTAGATATTATTATAGCGACTTATTTGCGAAAGACAAAATAAATAAATATGATCGTGAAAGAGCCAATCGTTTTAGTTTTTTTTTTTTAACTTTTTTTTCCAGTACGCAAATATTAAATTGAATTAAGTAGTACAAGATACAAAAAATCAAATATACGATGATAGCGGAAGTAAATACAAGAAAATGTGAAAGTGTCCCTAGAGAGAATGGCCTATAGTGGACATTCAAGCTGGACCACTATCAGCCATTCTATACAAAGCCCACAACTTAAAGTTTTTCTGTTCTTTTCTGATTCAAATCAACCATCCAGAGAAAAAAATACAATCACATATAAAAATATCAATTTCACACCATAAAACAAATACACCGCTTTTCAATCTATTAATTTCGTTGTGAAGCTTTCATTTTAAAAATATTTATTCCAGTCAATCATAATTATGATATGAATTAAATCAATATCAAATCTTTTTACTGAAAGTTTATGGTCACAATGAAAACCACAGAGCAGAAAAATAGGACCTACTTAGTGCTTTTAGCATCACTGGCCTAACGGCTTTTTCCAAGCAGAATAGCACATCAGGATTCCAGATTTAAATTCATAAATATCATTGAAAATGACCAATGGATTTTCCACCAATGAGCAAGTTTGGAACAAGCTACACTAGCGCCAATAGTTTCACAATTACTTTCCCTATATTTTACTCCTCTGTGATTTCCATTAATGAACTTTATTCTGTAAAGAAGAAAGTCTATTTTTCCTGCAAAATTCGCCAATAAAAACTTATTGCTTACTTACTTATTTATCAACAAACTTGGACAATAATAGACAATATTGAGGTTTGATTGCGACGATCCAGCACCATTATATTTTGTACCAAGCTGTGGCAGTGATTACAGACTATGGACGACAATTATTATGCATCTATTTATTTATAAATTATTGCATTAATCCGATTAAAGCATATTATTGGCAGAATCATGGGCAGAATTTTAAATAATTATATTATTTCTCAAATTTATACCTACTACGTAAATCTTATGACTTATGAGTTCTATCTTGGCCAGTTACAAACAACTGTTACGAAAGAAATAATTCAAAATACCGCTTGAAAAAAATCAAATAGCGTAGAACCGAACGGAGAACGTTTATCGATCGGCACCAGCCGAATCAAAAACGACTATATTTACCGATTATGTATCATCGGGTCGGCTGTTTAAATCAACAAACCGAAAATGTGTCGTAGCACATTCGTAATCAAAATATTGTTAAAAATTCTCACGTAAGAGCTATCCGGCACTAACAGTTACATCCTTCCGGACAAGCATTTTAGTCATCACTAATAACACTAAAATAAAAAAAACAGGTGTCTTCAAAAATCCTGCCCATGACTCAACCACAAATACATCAAAATTATCTGATTCTTTTAATATTACAAAAATACGTTTTAATAAACTATTTTCAGTAAGCAAGTTGATTCGCTGTAGCACCATTTATATAGTGGAATAAGAACGGTTTTATATAAATTATTTATTACATCGTAAAGCATCAACACTCAAAACTAATTAGATGTGCCTGGGCATTTTTACAAAAATGCATAGGTGTGTGTTTAGTCCTGTCCCTCGAAAAGATTTTCGTTTTTCTTTTCTAATATTACCCGTATCAACAAAAATCGATTAACTTTAGTTTTAGCAGACATCTAGGTTTTATTCCGTTAATAACTTAATTCCCCAAGTACTTGATTATATAAATTAAATATTAATTAAGTGATAGGGATATAGCATTTTGGCTTGTCCCTGGACTGTGCAGGTATATTTAACATACAATAATTACGTTCTATCCTTAGAATTGACTACAGGTATACTATTTTATTTCTTCAAAAGATTGTGGTAGACTATTTTAAAGCATAATTAAAATATTATATATTTAATTGATTATATTATGGGAATTTAAAAATAGAACTTAAATTGTGAGCAACCTGACACGTCAAGCTTGTTACCGTATTTTTTCCGTGATTAAAAAAATGTTGGTACATTTTATTGATCTAATAGCAACACCAGAAGCTTTATGTCATCCACCATTTTGAATTAATGTCAGTTTTGCCCGGAGACTGTGTGAAGGTGCGCGTGCCCAGCACCACTCATCGTTCGGTAGAAAACTTTCTGTCAAGGTAGGTTACCAAAATGTTGTATAATTTAATATG
The DNA here is from genome assembly GCA_036375495.1 of Agrotis segetum. Lineage (NCBI taxonomy): Eukaryota > Metazoa > Arthropoda > Insecta > Lepidoptera > Noctuidae > Agrotis > Agrotis segetum. The sequence goes on along the minus strand of JAQSVV010000015.1, from coordinate 3,669,704 downwards.
TAAACAAAATGATAGTGATAGTTATTGAAAGCTTTAACATCTAGCTTCATAAATAAATAGTTAATGACCAATCACTGCAATCGTACCTATTTATATTTAATATAAATCGCGAAAAGGTAAGGTAACGTTACGTCAGTTTTGTGTGATAACATATAGGCCTGACAAGCAAAGTAACAAAATTGACTATTAAGAAGACTACACAATTTACACACGCTACTTTAACAACTTGGTTTAAAAGAGGTTGTGATAACATAGAATACAACTATTTATTTTTAATAGGCTGTATTTATAAATAAGTATACAAACAACATCATAGCAACTAAAACAGTTTTTTATTTATTTCAGGTTCTGCATTTTGAATACACGCCTTGCATTTTGAATCCACGCCTTGCATTTGAAAATACTATTCCTTATTGTTATTAATAATGGAAAAATACCTATACTTACTATTTATCGTGTAAAATGTGCATCATTGGTTATTGGTATCTAATTTGATGTTTTTGGAAAGTTTCAATTGTGATTGATTTGGAAAAAAAAGCTCAATAAGTACCTCATTAGTAAGAAAACATAACCTAGTGTAAATGCTTCGTAACAATTTTGTTACCATCAGCTTTGTTACTGTCCCCCTAATTTTCAAGTCAAAATCTTTTTTTGTTGATAATTTAAATCATTAAAACTTAAATTCCGATGTTAATTAAATGACAAATTTCAATAACAAGACATGTTTTATATTCATTTTGTGGACTTTCCTATTTTAATTGGAATAATAGAATATCGTAATGTTCGAATGTCATCACTGGTAACAAAATTGTATTATGGAGACATTTTTCTTGGTTATATTATAACATATCGTATTTTTTCAAATTGATTTTGTTGATCCAACGTGTGCTCTTTTATTTCGTATTAAAGAAAATTTGATGGTTTTGATTGTTTATTTTTTAATCGCATTTAATTTAAGTAACAAACCTGACGAAATATCATTGACTTACCCTCTATTTTATTTTATTTCTCATAATTACGTGATAAATTATTGGTTTTAAGTTAAAAATCGTAAAATATAGAGAATAATGAAACTCAAACAAGTACAATCTCACATAAAAATGTGGTTGAAATTAAATCTTACTTCTTAAAATCCCTATATTTTTTTGTGAAAATGCCCGCCTTTGCTTGTCGCCATTTAAAATTGGAGATTTGTGGAAGAAAGAAATATGTGTGTGCTAAAGTTTCAGAAGTATAAATGCATATTGGTGCATCCACACCGCCGGTAACATTTGTGGAGCAACAAAATGCAACACGGTAACATTCCGTAATTTTTGTGGCTCCTAAGACACCACAGTAACATCCGACAACAAATTGTTCGCGTAACAAAGAGCCACAAATGTTACCGAGTTGCATTTTGTTACTGCGGTGTGGATGCAGGGGGTAACATTGTTACCGATTGTCGAGCTAACAGTCTCTTTCGCTCCATCCAAAGTGTAACAAATTATTTGATGACCGGAAAAAAGTCTATTAAGAGAGGTAGATAACAATAGAATATAACATACGAAAAGTAGTTATTTAAAATGTAAATATTAAATAAATAAGAAGAAAGGCAATACCTAAAAAGCTCATGCAGTTGAAAATCAATCATTCAAAACAGCAATTATTTGTAGATATTTTTAAGGCTTTTAGACATTGCCTTTTGCTATAGAAAACCACTCTAATAGTGCTTAAATTTTCTTAATAATTGTGAAATTATTTCCCATTTTAAACAGCGACATAAAAAAACGTAGCAAAGGCACAATTTTCTCTATAATCTCAAACACTATAGTCTTTATAAAAATACGAATTAAGCATTATGTACCATAAGACACTTCTCTTCCTCATTATTAACTTTAGGGAAATAAAACTAACCTAATTATATTTACAGAGATCTCTTAGTTATTATTTTAATCAATTATTTAGAGGTGTGTGCACACATTTGAGCTTGACACCTCAACTTTTATCACATCCGCAAGTGCATCGATATTTTACACCGATGCAATAATTTTAAGTAGATATTAATTGCGATTTAAGACATGATATCGCACTTAATTAATTGAGAAAACGTTGAATACATAACTTTGACGCGTCAATAACTGTCAGAGATCCTTTGAAACCTCAAACTGGGCATTACTAGCATGTCTTGATGTATTTTTTTATGTATATAAAACCTGATAGAAATGTATCTTTTGAATACGTTATTCTCAAATATTTTAATTAAAACATCCCTCACACCGAAATGGTTGGATGCCAGTACGGTGCCAATCTCATAAGTGTGTTACAACCTCAATAAGTATGATCTTACAATTTTTAAGTAAAATACATACAAATATTTAGAAATATACTCTACATAATATGTACAGATATTTCTTAACGTCAAAATTGCGTTTCATTACAAAATATGAACACTTTCGTTTTATGCTTATGTTCGTAAGAAGCTGAATAATTAATAAAAATAATTTCTTTGCTTTTCGTTCTTTTAACCTTATTTTATATTTTGAACATTCTTTTGCACGCGTTGAGTACCTACATGTAACTAACCAAGCTGCAGTCAAGTATGGCTCAAAAGTCTAGATGCCAGAAAACCAACTTTTTTTTCTCAAGCTATAGTCTTTGAACATGCATCTTACAATTCTATCCAGCCATTGACCAACCAAACCAAATTCAAATATCCATCAACATACGACTTTGTCAATCACATAAAAATGCTTCGTAAAAATCAGATCCTTACATACTTTGTTACAAAACCAAGTCTTCTGTGCTAATGGCCATTTTAAATATATTTACAGACTAGATAACTCAATTAAATTACACGACGCCATTTGTTAAAATACTTTCATTTTTTTGTGACGGCAACCTCTTTGCCTAACGACTTTCTATTTTCGAATTTCTGCTGTAAACTGGCAACATTCGATGGTTTGGCCGTCAGTTTTGTGTTAGGCTTATTATCTGTTTTGGTTACTGTGGGAGGTTTTGGTACAACTTTAGGTTTATTTTTATTTAGATTATCTGCTATTGCTTTTACGGAGTCTACTTTGGACATGGCACGGTTCGTGGGCGGAGTTTTATCTGTCACTTTGTTTAAGTTAGAGTTTGAATTTACTGGTTTCAGTGGTGGTGTCACTTTGTTTGGTTTTTTAGGTTCTGCTGGCGCGGGTCTTAACGGCGGTCGGTTGTCATTCGGTTTTGCGGTCACCACGGGTTTCGATACCTTAGTATCATTCGGTAGCTTATTGTTATTAATGACATCCGGAGGTTTCACATTCTTCGCGTCCGGTACTGTACAGCTGGACACTACATCTGGACTGTTCATAATTTTCGGTGTTAGATTCCCGTTTTTAGTTACTTTTGGTGATTGGGGGACATTTCTGAATGTGGAAGTGTTTTTGAGATTCGGTGGCGTCACTTGTCTTGAGAATGTTGGGATCTTGGAATTTGGTCCCGGTAAAGGTGGGGCCTTATCTTCCTCCTTTGGTTCATCTTTCTTCAAATACGTGGGTACGTTGACTGCTGAAGGGTGCAAGTACCCACTACTAGTTGTAGACACATTAGATTTTGCACCAGAATTGCTATAAACACTTTCTGGCGTCTTATAATGTTCCGAGTTCATATACGTACTATCTCTATTATTCTCTCTCTTTTCTGCCGCAGCTTTAGCCTTCCTCTCCTTCTCTTTCTTTCTAGAAAGAGTTGAGGCCGAGTATATGGATTCGAAGTTACGATTCTGTATTTCGTTGACGATTTCTCCTAGTAAACCCATGCTTTCGGTACTGCCCGAATTTGATGGTACGACTTTTGGAGTGTTGTATCCTTCGGGAGGCGGTTGAGGGATCGTTTTGATGGGAGGAGGAACTCCTGGTAGAGGCTTTGAATGTTTTCTGGGCTCTCTTCTATAACAGCATAGATATTATCGGCAGACTCTTCTGCGATATGAGCTAAGGGTGCCTGTTTTTCTTCTATACAGTCTACGTAATCTACTGACTTGGTTTCAGGTTGTGGCTTTGGGTTTTGTGGTGGGACTGGGTCTGAATGACTCGGTAAAGGTGGTGGTGGTGCTGTCGGTCTTCCAACCACGGATAAAGGCCTCGGAGCGGCTGGCGCTTGTCTCATAGACCCAAAACTTTGCAAAGCCGGCTTTTGGCTTGCAGGTGCTCTCATACTCTGCGCACGATTTACGAAGGCTTTAGGGTCCTCCCCATCTTCAGAGTCAGACACTACTGGCACAGATTTGACAGGTAATTCAATCTCTTTCTGCAGTATAGGGTTTGATATCTGTAAGTTCCTTAAAGCCACTTTGTCGTTTTTGGAAACTTTGACCTGATGATTCGGGTTCTTAGGTAAAGAGTGACTTCGTTCCACCGGATTTCGTTCCTTCTCTTTTGGCTTATCATGTTTTAGGAACGACGCTATACGGTTCAAAGAAATCCCTTCTTTGACTTTCTTAGGTTCTTCAGGCAAAGGTTTTTGGGGTACCCCAGCGGAATGCATGCTTAACGGTCTTTTAGGGAAATCTTGGGACATAGGGACTGTTGGAGCTGCTCTAATAGGCCCTAAAGTCTTGGATCCTTGTAGGGGTGATATTAGTTCTTTCGCTGTACATGTGGAAGCTTCCAGAATGGGACTTGATATGACTGGTCTTGGAGGTGGATTGGCTGCTACCGGTGGTGTCACTTCTTCTGTTTTTTCATTGCTCATCAAAGCTTTAATTTTGTTCTGGACGGTACTATTCGTTCGTTTAACAGAAGGACTTGTCTTAGGGCTCGTTTTAGCCGTATTTGGGACGACGGGAAGGGGTGGAGCACTTCTCATTACCGGCTTCAAGACATTTTGAGGCACAACATTCTGGCTATTACTCCCACTTCGATGAACTGGAGTGATTTTCGCGCTTTTATTTAGACTTTCCGCTATACTTTTTACTGGTTTGTTTGTTATTGGTACTTCAGTTTCATCTTTCTCATTGGCAGCTTTTTCTATAGGCGTTAGAGAGAAGCCTTTGAAATTGCCAAAGAAGTTGACGGAAGGGTTAATATTGCCTGGCGGACTTCTGTCCGAATCGCTACGGAGTAGACTGGAGCTCATGTCATCAGGGTTAGATAACGTGTGGACGTTGACGGGTTGAGCATTATTTTGTGTATTATTTTGGAAATTCGCCGCGAATTTGCTTGCACTGCGCGAGAGCCGATGTTGTAAGCTTGCTTTCTTTGGTGATGGGCCCTGTGAACAGAAGATTTTGTATTAAAAATTTGTTTGTAATATAGTATGTTTGATTTTTTATTGTATGTCGAAAAAATCAAGATTGCAATCATGCTTTTAAGCAAGATCCATTTTTTGCAACATGCACCAATCAGCATGCAACCTCGTTTGAAAAATCTACACTAATTGAAGGACAACAAGTTCAAAGTCAAATTCTGCTTATTTAGACTTTACACTTAACCCAATATTCTAACTAACAAAATAATATATTGTACAAACTTCGTTCTTCTTTACCAGAAACCTCATTTTGTACACAATTTGTTGTATTTTGACGATTCACATAAGCGCAAAAAAACTGAGTTTGAATACTTAGTTGTATATGATATCACATAGATTAAAGGAAAGTGTTTAACATAAATTAATTACAAATACCATAGTTCTAATATAAATTGTCTACAACTTTCTAGAAAAATATTTCCTATGATTAGGCCCGATTAGGCCCATACGCCCTTGCACCACATCTTATAGAATGCGTTCCACAACTGGGATTAACAGAACAATGATTAAACTTCGTGTAGCCCTAAACACAAAGAAAAGAAAAACATTGTAAAGCTCGCCAAACCATGCAATTAATGCAGAAAACATGCACTTAATATTAAAACGCCATGCAATGTTAATTAAAAGCTAAACCAGAGCAAATGACTCACCCGAACAATGCAGACACAACACCTTGTAATAAAGAGGTTATTATGTGTGTGTTGCCAGCATTTAAAACGTTATAGAGGATAATCTATTTTTTGTAATTCGATAAATAGTTAGTGATGTCGTGGGAGACAATGGAAGAAAAAAATGTATTGCATTAATCCCGTGTATGTAGAAATGGATAAGATCTATTCTATTATAATGTCACACTTTCAAGATTGGGCCCAAACTCTCAAGGAAAGGGGAGGCCCGTGTCCCAGCTGTGGGAATATTTTAAGAGATGTTATGAGAACTTTATTATACTTTAAGTTATTATTGACTTTTGATTACTTTAAGCTCACATTACTATAAATCATTTATCTGAAGTTCATTTAGTTTTAAAGCTGACAACACTTCGTGCAAAGAAAAGAAGAAACAATCAAACAAGCAACTAATAGAATGAAAAAAGAGTATTTTATTAAACAGTGCGTTAAATCTAACTACAGTTAAACTAACTACTAGTTAAAATATATTACAAAGTAAATTATGAGTTTGACCCTTTATAGGACATTTTAGAGAGCTTAGTTTACTATAAATTATTTCTGTAAATATTAATATTTGAGTGAAAATGCCATATAAAGGTAGCCACGGTTTCATGAAGCTTTGTAAACACGAAATAAAAATACAACTGTCTTTGTTTTAAAGTCGGTTAATGATTGTTTTTTGTAGTAATTTTTAATGTATAGTTGATTTCATTAAGTAGTATAGTATCAGTTAAACTGTGTTAAAATTTGAATGTTAATTTACTAAAATATAACGTGAAATAAGCTTTCAGAAACCATAGGTTAAAGAAATATTAAATTAACATCAACATAGAAGAAAAGTGAACAATAACAACAAAAAAATGAAATAGAAGTTGAAATTATGGCTTAAAGATGACATTGTGACATTAATCTAACATTTGTGACTTGAGCATTAAATTTTGAGCTAAACTTTGAGCATAGTGCAGCATGTTTCTTTTAGCGATTTTCATTCGACATCGTCCGCGAAGTCGATCGGCAAAGGAATTTGGCAATATTCGCGCTCATATCGAGCACATTGCGACTCAAGTGCGTCAGTGGGCAACGTCAGTAGCTTGGAAACTCAGAAGCGAGCCTCGCGAGGTCGAATTCCGCGGGCATCTCAATAGATAGCACAACTCTAGAAAAACGTCCTCACTGAACGCACAGCACACATTGAGCCACTTTTGAGTGCGTCCCGTTTTCTAAAAGTTGATATTTCGGCCCTGAGTCATGCTCGACTGAAGCCGTGCGCCTGAATTGCCCCGAGGCATATTAACACTAGGCCGAGACTCCACCAAAGCTGTGCGAGTCGAGTCGTGTTTTGAACTACCAATAGAATTGCGTTGCCGGAGTGGTGGAGTTCTATTGGTTGTTCAAAACACGTCTCGACTCGCACAGCTTTGGTGGAGTCTCGGCCTAACCGAACGTTTGGCTCGCGAGGCAGCCGCGCGAGCCCGAGCGTACGGTGCGTGACGTGTGCGTGTGTTAGGAATCAAAGAATTTTAGACAAGTCAATGTGACTTCACGGACGAGCGGTGTGATCGTCTTTACATTTAATTTATTATTTCGGTATATCTAAATGTTGGCTTTTTATTGTGGCCATACGCTAAAAGAATCATGCTGTTATGATTTATACCGTGGTATCAGTAGCGCCATACTAGCATAAATCATGATTTATTTTGTTGAAAGTAAGTCAAATTAAACTTTACATCTGTATTTATTAGATCTAAATTAGTATTTTTAAATTCCCATTTTGTTAATATTAATTTTATTAACATACATAGGCCAAAGATATCACAGTTTAAATATAATATTAAATAAACAAATCCCTTTTAGTAAAACTATCATGTCGCCTCAAATAAACATGTTTTTTTTTTATATTTCGCGAATGAATGAGATTTCTAAGTTCCTAACTATAAATAAATTTATAATAATTAATTAAATCTTATATCGAGATTTTAGCCTCCATCAAATAGGTTTAATAGAAATAGTGAGGGTTGCACTAACTTGAAGGGTCGAGTCATACTAAAGCAGTCAAAGAGCAATGTTATGGCAATATGTACATTACGCTGTGGAGATAAGGATTAATTTACTACACTTCGACTCTGCGCTAGTATAAATTAACCCAAATAATAACTCTACATATAAATTCTAACGCTAATCATACTTTGGTGCTTCGTGCTTCTAAGGGCTCATTTTTCAACCTCTAACTGAGGAATAAAAATGGCGGTTTGAAAGCTTATCTATAGAAAATATGTCAAACCGTTATTTTAATTCCAGCATTGAAAAATCAGCCCTAAATCAAAACTGAATAAAGTAAACAAAACATTTACAACTACCCACAAAATCGTGCATTTCTCCATGCAAGTGAGTGTATCAGAAAGTAGTGCCTATGAAAGGTGTAAAAAGAAATGAGACAGCTGACTATTTCTCTGCTAATAATTCCCATGGAGATTTCAAAAAAATATACATACATATATTAATATGACTACAACTTTCTGATACATACTGTCTTACTGCAAAAAGTTTAACACCTGTTGAACCTGTTAAACACTTGTCTAAAGAAAGAGTAACTGCAAAACGACCCTTATCATCATCTGCTTAGCCTTTTCCCAACTATATTGGGGTCAGCTTCCAATCGAACCAGTTTCAGCAAAATATCTGTATTTTACATGGAGAGACTGCCTATCGGACCTGCACAAACCAGTAAGTGGGAAACACCATGGTAAGACTGGTTGTCAGACTTTACAGCTTCTGACTAATTGTAACGACTGTCAAAGATCTACAAATGACAGCAGGGACCAAGGGCTTTACGTGCTTTCCGAGGCACGGAGGAAATTCGCTATGACAGACGCCCCCCATCCACAGACCAAACGCAGCTAGCGTAGCAACGAGCTCCTGCAAAACGACTCTTATATCTCAACGCCAAATGCGGTTTCGAATTTGAAAGTGTTTTTAGACAGGTGTTCAACAAGTGTTTAACCTTTTTTTTGTAGCAAGAAGGATAGTGTCTATAATTCCGTTTTACTTTTTAAACCTGGCAATATTACCATTATTGCCAAGTTTACCAACATTACCATGTAAACTACTTTCATTACCAACATTATGCATTCTATGTTGACTGTTCGCTAGCATTTCATTCGTCGTAGATGCCAAACCCTGCTTTATTATGACCACATTAGGTCTATTACCCTGTGGCGAAGTATTTACAGGTTTAGGTTTGACCGGAGGCCTATTAATTTTAATATCTGCCGGATTTGCGATTTTTATATCATCTTTATTCATTTTTTTAATAGGTTTCTTAAGAGGTACTTTTGCTTGATTTTTCTCTAGCAACAAAACAGGTTTTTCGGTAGTTTTAGCTTCTTCAACCACAGTATTTTTTAAAGTTACTTTAGGTAGATTTTTGCCTGGCAAACAAATTGGTGGACTAGGTTTGTCAGTGGAATGTAAGTTCTGTGCGTTAGAGTAAATTGGACCTTCTGGCTGTAGTTGCTGCAACTGAACCGCGGTTGCTGTATTTTTTAAAGTTACTTTAGGTATATTATTGTTTGGCAAACAAAAAGGTTGACTAGGTTTAACAGTAGTTTGCAAATTCTGTGCATTACAGTAAATTGGACCTTCCGGCTGTGGTGAATCCGTGCTAGCTGAATTTTTAACAGTCACTTTAGGTTCATTTTTGTCTGGCAAAGAAATAAACGGTCTTGGCTTTTCAGTCGCTTTTAATTCCTGTAGATTAGAATAAACTGGACCTTCTTGCTGTGGGGGATCGGTGAAGATATCAGCAGTAGAATGAGTGCTATTATTTCTTTTGAAACTCAAAAGATTTCTTAGAGAGCTTGTACTATCTTGGAATTTCGCGAATTTGCCAGCGAACAGTCTCTTAGTATTAGGTTTAGTGCATCCATTACATATGTTGTTTACGTACGATTTCCTTGGTTTCTTCCACCAGAGCAGGACGTTGTGTCGCGAGTAGTAGATGAGGAAGAGGACCAGCAGGATCGAGGGTATGATGCCCAGGAATATCACGTACATTGCCACCATAAAGTTGTGTTGGACTGGAAGAGAGAATTGAACTTAGTTTATGAAATATCTTTACTATGGGCAGGCCGCATAGCTCGTAGAACTGACAACCGATGGGGAAGAAAAGTTCTCGAGTGGCGACCACGGACCGGAAGACGCAGCGTAGGCCTCCCACTAGGTGGACCACACACAGAGAGAGGGTCGCGGGCAGCCGTGCGATGCAAGTGGCGAATTGTGTGAGCGTGGCGGTCTAAGGGGGAGGCTTATGTTCAGCAGTGGACGTCTTCCGGCTGATGATGATGATGATGCTAACGTTATAAAGCTGAGTTTATTTGTTTGTTTGTTTGAACGAGCTAATCTCAGGAACTACTGGATCGAATTCAACAATTATTTTTATGTTGGATAGCCCATCTATCGAGGAATGCTATAGGCTATATACCACAACGGTCCGACCAATAGGAGCTAAGCAGCGGGGCTGAAACCGAAGGGAACAGCCAGTTCTCTAAAAACTCGGCACTAAAGCTACATTATACATATCGACGCTTGAAAGGCAAATACGACTAAGCGACATGTAGCCAACTTTACAGGAGAGCATTTTAAAGTTTTTATTTAAAGTTTTTTTTAAGGAAACATACATGTTTCCTTTTAAATAATTTTTCATCTCTACACGAGATAAGTCGTGGATGAAAAGTTCATAAAAAGCAGAAAGTACTTACTAGTAGGATCAGTGGCTGGTCCGCTGTCGTCGGAGCCTCCCGGTCCGGGGAGCGCGCATATTGGAGGGGCGAAGCCCGGCTCACAGTGACAGTGACCTACAAACAGAAATTAAGTATTTCAAAATGTTTTTTTTTAAAAGTTGCCTCACACTAAGAATTTCTTCTGTGTCGTGAGTGCGCTTACAAATATAGAAACACACATACACAAACTCCCAGATCTGGAACAACTACTTGTAGGTTATACAAATATTTGTTCCGTGCGAGGATTGAACCTGCGACACGCTGCGCTGTTTTCGATTGCTCAACCACTGCGCCAACCGTGCCGTTGAATGCTAATGCACAGCCGTGAGGCACACGGTACCTACATTCTCTAGTAATTTTAACTGTAATTGTGTGCTTACGGTTTGCCAAAAAAACTTATTTTCTTTCTTTCTTTCTAAGGGTTAATACGCACTATGCGGTTACCCGCAATACGGCTAGCCGTCCGGCTGACCGCAGGATGCGGTTGCGAATGCGGGCAGACGAATTCGCAACCGCAACGTGCGTTTGAAGAACCGTTGCGATTAGCGGTCATACCGATCCATTTCAAAGATGGTATAGACGAAGTTTCAGCTATTTGCTACATTAATACTCTAGTAAAGTGGCCGGCACGTAAATTGGCAAGAGTCGTTAGATGCGCAGAAGTCATTTTGTAGATCTCTTTGGTGGTCATGCGGGTCGCGGGGTATGAGGTAGTGCATCCGAGCACGTGATTGGTGCGTCACTCGTCTTTGCCCCTCTCACCCAGTATACGCGCTCTCGCTCACACTTGCGTGCCGCTAAATGCGATGCGCAAACTTAGCCCCACTACACCATAATCTTTTCAACTTACGTGCTTACTGTAATTTGGTCACAAACCCTACATTCGAGTTTTGAAGTGTTATATTATTATCTTCGTAAATATTCATTCATTTATTTTGAAAAAAAAATATGTGTCCGTAATTTTTCAAAACTCTTACTACTAATTAGATTTCAAATGAATATTAATAATAATTTCTTACCTGCAGAATTACAAACACCATGTCCGGAACAGTTCGACGGACAGACGGACGTCTCCAACCTAGCTATAGTTTCTCTCACAGCTGATACAGCAACGCATTGTTGTCTCAAACACATCTGTGAAGAAAAGGATAATGTTTAGCCAAACGTCGACGACCAAAAACGTCACTTCAAAAAGTTTTGAAATGACGTTTATTAATAGGTGTGCGTCCACAGGTCGGCATCGCCCGTATCGGACGTATCGTAATCGGCTCATTACCGATGACGTCATACGGAATCTCGATCAGTGGAAGCGATGAAGGTGGCATCGGCAATCCGATTGCTGATATTGCGTCGGCAATCCGATCGCTACCGACACAGAAATCCGTTTGATGCGATGCGTCCGATGCGTACGATGCGGACCTGTGGACGCTTACCATAAAAAGCCATTTTCGATGCGATTGCGGCTTCAAATCCATGTGTCTCTGTCTTGTGCCAATGTGCATCAGCCATGTGATTGGTGAATAGCAGCACAACTCATCTCCACTTTGCTCCGCTCCGCCTCAGTGGGACCCCAGCCCTAGAGCGGTTTCGCACTATGTCCGATCCGAACCCGTGAAAATACGGTCCGTCGTAGCCGAAGAACTATTTCTATGATAATTTATGTATTGTATAATATGATAAAAAATGTTTTTCATACAAAATAAGAAATTGATCGGGCCCATCAGCCCAATCATATTTTTTTTTTTTTCACATGTTCTTAGAACAAACATTATTCAGTAACATTGGCTGAGTTACCCTACGAGAGGTTTTGCGCATTTAACGTTACACGTTGTTTATTGTAGAATTTATTTAATAATACATACCATTTCATCGCCACACTTGGCGCCGTCCGGCACCAGTCCGGGATCCACATCGCTCAGTCCCAAATCTATGATGGCCGTCCGACACGGTATTATTGTACCTGCACCAAAAAATATTTTGAAATTGGTTTCCGTGTGTTATACAGGATGAATTTTTCGGATGTACTTTCGATAGTGTTGTCGCCGGGCTATAAGCGAGTGTGCAAGTACGACGAGCGATTACTCGCGCAACTCGCCCGCTGTCGCTCAGTCTTGAAATACGTAGTATCTCTAAGTAGTCTGTGGTCTTGTGCAAACCTCCTCGCGCGTTATACGTGTTTACAAATAACTTGAGTGTCAAAATTTCATGACTGTAAGACACTATGGAGGAGTTTTTTATTAAATGTGTCTGACAAGCGACGAGCAACCATCGCTGACGGTGACGAGTTTATTTTGAAAAAAAAACTCGTCGCTCAGCGACAAAACTAGCAAAGCGAGTTGTCGCCGGCAGTGTGAACAGTCAAAGAGCAACTTTTAATATTATGCATTTCTTTCGTTTACACGGAATGTATATTTATTGTGCGTTTCTTGAGAGAGAAAATCGCCAATAGTTAGTCGTTTTCTCGCCGGCGGTCGGATCACTGCCTAAAGGGAGTGATATTATGTTCGTTTGTGTAAAAACCTGTTATTACATACCGTTATTATTGATGAAGACGGCAGACAGTGTGGCCACAGACTCCATCCCGAACTCGAGTCTTTCGTTGAGATGTCTACACTGTAACGTGCCACACATCGCGTTTTGTTGCGCGCACGGCTTGTAACGCTGGTTGAGACGGTCGTAACCACAGTTACCGCTCCTGTGAGAAATAACTTATATCTTTAAACGAGCAATTCTTGTATATTTATTTATATATAATCAGGATCTCGGAAACGGCTCCAAGGATTTTCATGAAAGTTACAGACAACGACGATTTAATACTAGACTCCGCATGCACGATCTAAGGAACAAAAACTATTCTGTCAACTCGCTGAGGTACTACGTAAGCGAGGGGGACGGGGTACTGCGTTGTGATTGGCTAACTCAAGGTCTGTTCTGTCTCAACGTATGTTTACGGCTCACAAGATTGATCGAAATGAGACGAATATAAGACTTTTTTGCCTAATGTGTTGACAGACATCGGTCGCCTGTTATTACGAGTCTAGTATTATATCGTCGTTGGTTACAGATTAGGGGTTTTTCGGCTCAACGAAGCGATTTATCAAGGTCCCAGGTTCGAGAAAAGCTCGGTTCCCAAGATATAGACATTTTAAAAACCGAGCGATGCTCGGTCAACCAGATATTACTTATTTTATTTTAGTACAGAAAACAGGTCAACCTAAGCGAAGCTCTTTAAGGGCGTATAACCAGAAAATTGGCAATGTCACAAACAGTTGTCAAATACTAACAAGTTTTAATTAATTTGGCAATGTTAGTGTATGAAAATAAGAAATATGGCTCTGTAGTGCACTAGAAAATAGACAGAGGAATGCAATTAAAACACTGAATTTGATGTCAAAACCGTTTCAGTTAGATAAAAGCATTTGGAAAGTATCCAAATGCTTTTTTTTACGTCTAAAACTATACAACGTGTAACGTTAGTCGCGCAAAACCTCTCGTGGGGTAACTCAGCCAATGTTATTAAACAATGTTTGTTCTAAAACCTCTGGAAAAAAAAATATTTTTCATACTGATGGGCTCAATCAATTTTTCATTTTGTACGATATTAATTATTACATTCCCTGATCAATTTTAGTGCACTACAGAGCCACATTTCTTAATTTCATACAATAAATTTGTAAAATTAATTAAATCTTGTAAATATTTGACAGCCATTTGCGACGTTGCCAACTTTCAGAATAAGCGCTCTTAAGGCGACGCACCGTCCACCTGGGCATGTTACATGATCGGACGGCGAGTCACCCATTACTTGCCGTCCACCACGCCTACGGTGGCCGGAGATCGTTCAGCGACGTCTGTGACCGTGGGTATCTCCCGCGGCGGGTGACGAGAGGTGGACGCTGTCCTCTCCTTGTATACTTGAATGATGAATACTAACTTGTTTCCCTTAACATTGGTGCTGACGTAGCACTTGTCGTGTGAGCTCTCTCCTGTGCTGCCCCACAGCAGTCTGCACTGGTCGCTGTGGGAGCGACACGAGCCACGGACGCAGTACGCCGTCTGAGGACAATTGTCAACTTTATGTCTGATGGTTTTAAGGTACATAATGCTATAACTTAATGTGCCATTTTCAACTGATTTGCATAGAAAAGGTGCGTATTGTTAAAATCTCCGAAATATAACTATGATGCACATTTTCTATGTGAGAACTGATGGAGCGAATTTTTTGATAAATATTATATTTGAAATTATACTTGTTATAACCGCAGTTCATATTTTGATAAAGTTACAACATGTCACTGGCCTGCAAATTGCAAAAAAACGTAAGAAAATTTGAATTTCGCGGGCTGGTTGGAGCATCCCCCTTAAGGCTTTTTAGACGCTGTAAAGGCCGACTAGTAATTGACAATGAATTAAGTTGTCAAACAAACACCGCAATGTAGTTAAACTTGTATGCAAATCGCATTTTTTTGCATCTTTTAAATGAGCGAAGTTGGGTCGCATAAATAGTACAATTAGCAGCGTAAAGCCTCACTTAGACGATGAAAGAACTCGCACGCACGTTGCTTTTCACTGCTGACTTTATAGGTACAATGAATTCAGTTGATCAAACAAATACCGCAATGTAGTAAGACTCGCATGCGAGTTCTTGCTCCGGCTAAATGAGGCTTTAGGGTGCTCCCACATCTAACGACGCGGATTCGGATTTTTCCGTCGCCCGTTCTCTCTGTCGCTTAGAAATGCCATTTGCTAGAGCGAGACAATGCGATAGCATGCAGCCGCCTTGAAGATTCCGTCGCATGCGATCGCATTATGCTTTCTGTCTCGGTCTAGCAAATGGCAGTTCTAAGCGACAGAAAGAGAAAGGGCGAGGGAAAAATCCGAATCCGCGTCGTTAGATGTGGGAGCACCCTTATTCATACCTCTCCATCCTTCCCGCAGGGAGTGGTGTCCATCTTGAAGAAGTCGTCGGGACAGTACTCGGAGTGTCCCGTGCAATACTCCGGCAGGTCACACTCACGGTCCGCTGACCGACACACGGTACCCGCCGACTTTGGACGACACGTCTGGAAAGAAAAGTCAAGTCTTCAATAATATTGACCATAAAAATCAATCAATAGTTATTTTTTATGCAAGGCTGCAAAGTTTTGGCGCGAGTATTTGAATTGAGAACTGAGCGAGCGAAGGGTTCTAAGATTGAACCGCGAGAGAAACGAGCGGTTCAAATATAGTATCCTGAGCGATGCGAAGTTTTCAAAGGTACGAGACGCAGAAAAACTTTGCTGCCGATTGCAGCACACAACTTTTCACCTCACACAGCGAGGAAATGTAGTGGGGCCAGCTCGTCTGACAGTGTAGAAAACAATTGAACACAAGACGTGTTCGAATTTTGAACAACACTTTGTGCTCTAGAGCTTGAAATGGAGTTTTGCGCTCAGATTTTGAATGAGAAATAGAATCTTTCCGAGCGTGTGAGGTGAAAAATATTTTATTTTACATGAGCACTTATAAAACGTCGAGAAGAAAAAATATCAGCACGTTTGGGTTGGTCGTTTCCATGGAGCAGAACTGGCAAGAAACTCTATGGTTACTCTTTTAATGATAATAAATAATCAAAACGAAGAACACATGCAGTGCCGATCTAAAATTTTAATTTTAATAGGTTGGTGCAGTGATTGAACGATTGACTGTTGAGCAGCGTGACGCGGGTTCAACCCCCAAAGGGTCAATGTCTGTATGATTTGGAGGTGGTTCCGGGTCTGGATGTTTGTGTATGTGATTTTCTAAGTTTTTAAACGCACCTACGATACAGGAGAAATACCTGGTGGGGGGGGGGGGGTCTGGCACGTAAAAAAACGCATGTGTTTATATCATCATCATCATCAGCCGGAAGACGTTCTCTGCTGAACATAGGCCTCTCCTTTAGACTGCTACGCCTATCGACAATCCTCCACTTGCATCCATCGGATGCCTGCGACCCTCTTTCTGTGTGTGGTCCACCTAGTGGGAGGCCTACGCTGCGTCTTCCGGTCCGTGGTCGCCACTCGAGAACTTTTCTTCCCCTTCGGTTGTCAGTTCTACGAGCGATGTGGCCTGCTTGCAAATTTGAGCCGTAAACATACGTTGAGACAGAACAGACCTTGAGTTAGCCAATCACAACGCAGTACCCCGTCCCCCTCGCTGACGTAGTACCTCAGCGAGTTGACAGAATAATTTTCGTTCCTTAGAAAGTGCAAGCGGAGTCTAGTATTATATCGTCGTTGGTTTATATGCATTGATATTTTACCTGTAAATCGCAGCACATGCCGGCCCCGCAGGTCGCGTTCCGTCGTAACATACAGGTATCAGGGTCGCAGCACGCGTGACACGGGTTGTAGGACTTCGGGTCGGCCATCGTGCCGCAGTCGCACTGCTCGCCCGGCTCCGTGAAACCGTTGCCGCAGGTTGGAGAGTCGAACAGGCGCTTCGGTTTGTTTCTGTTAAAGAAATAGAGAATTAGAGATGTCTTTACGTTGTATGTATAAAGTGAGTCTGTCTTTACGCACATATCTCATGGCGCTTCACCGCGAGTATTCACCTGTAATGTAACGTTACAGATACGAACATTCGAAAACAATAGATTATAACCGACATTTAAAGTGCAACAACGCACTTTATGTGAATCATTTTTAATTAATCATAGTTACAAGCAACGACAATATAATACTAGACTCCGCATGCATGATCTAAGGAACAAAAATTATTCTGTCAACTCGCTGAGGTACTACGTAAGCGAGGGGGACGGGGTACTGCGTTGTGATTGGCTAACTCAAAGTCTGTTCTGTCTCAACGTATGTTTACGGCTCACAGGATTGGTCGAAATGAGACGATTAAAAGACTTTTTTGCCTAATGTGTTGACAGACATCGGTCGCCTGTTATTAGGAGTCTAGTATTATATCGTCGTTGGTTACAAGTAACTCGATATTTATTACTTGCCGGACTTAGTACTCGAAATAATTAATAAGCATTCTTCCGCTTATACAGTGTTGAGTTATTCTGAGAATATGTTGTGCAAAATCCCCGTTGTTGATTAACTAATTATTATTATTAAAATGCTTATAATACGCAAGTATCTTTGTGTTCTTTTATCTGTATTTAATTATTAGTTTTTATATTATAAACACATAAATATTTACTCTGCAAAAAGTATTACGATTTTAGCTATTTTAGGTGCTCCTAAAATATAATAAAGTAAATTGTTTTTATTGCACATCGATCTTTGTAAAAACGTCGTCGGCTAGTTTCGGCTTCGTAATGAACTACGCCGCGGCCGCCTCGAGGATTCCGCCGCGTGCTATCGCATTATGCTTTCTGTCTCGGTCTAGCAAATGGCAGTTCTAAGCGACAGAAAGAGAAAGGGCGACGGAAAAAGCCGATTCCGCGTCGATAAATATGGGAGCACCCTAAGGAGTACATTAGGAACATAGAACCTAATTTCCTAGTCAATAAGAGCCAAAACGCTACAACTTACCTCAAACAGTAATCCATGCCCCTCTCAAAGGCGAGCGCCAAAGAGTTGAGACTGCAAGACGACCAATGTATAGGAGTAACTGCGGTACTAGACGGACTCATAATACACTTGGCGTCCGGACATTCACACAGGTCATCAGTGTCGTGCTCCATGCCGAAGTTGTGGCCCATCTCGTGGGCGATAGTGGTGGCCACTAGGCCAATCACTTCGGAATGGTTCGTGGCCACTCCACCGGAGAATTCGTAGGTACAGATTGGTCCTTTCAAAGCTTTGCCGACGACACCGTCGTTGAATTTTTGGCGACTGAAAAGTTAATGATTTTTTTGTTAATAGATTATGGATATTTTTCTTTTTTTTTACATAACTGTTTAACTTTAAATAGGAATGGCAACTGGGGAACTAATGGCGCTAGTATAGCTTGTTCCAAGCATCGTCATTGGTTCAAATCTTACTACCTCATTGGTCGGATTAGGACCTAGCTACGGTGGCGCCATCTACAACTAGCTTTGAAAAGCCTTCCCCATTACTAAAGTTTATTGGACCGTGTAAAAAGTTTTTACACGGTCATTTCGTTAGTTTATTTATTAGTATAGTGACTCATGACAGAAAAAACCTAATTGATTTTTACACACTTTGCATGTCTGTGTGCTCGATTATTATTTGTGAATAAACATAACCTATCTTTAAAAGAAAATAATTAAAAAGTCGATAACAGCAATAACAAACTACCCACGTGTATCAAACTACCTAGCTGTTTTTTTATCCTGGTCAAATCATCAAATGTGTCCTCCCACCCATACTGTCAGACTCGAACTGACTAAAATCCACGGTTGTCTTTCGCCTTTTAACGCTCCAGTGTCACGGTTAGCTGTTGACACAGTTCCGCGACCCCGGTGAGCTCTGGCCCTCTAAAGAGGCCTTTCAGATTGCTGACAGCTTTTTAAAGCGCGAGTGGAACACAATGCGTAGTCGACCCGGGAATGGTCCGTGATCGGACGGCAAGTCACCTAAGACTCGCCGTCCTCACGCCCACATAATGCTAAGGAGTATAACAACAACAATAACAAATGCCCACGAGCATAAACTAGCTAGTATATACAATAGCAACTCACGTTAACAACTGCGCATTGTCATTAGGTATATCCCTGGCGAGTACAGACTTCCTGTAGCCAAGGAAATTGTTGAGGGTCGTGTCTCCGTTCTCCTCCAGACTGATCTCGTCCGTCTCCGTCCACACCACCACTCCCACGAGGGCTATGAAGATGTTCAGAGGGGCGTATACCTGGAAGGATAAAGATCATTTTAATTACAAAGAAGATAGAAAGAAGTTGGTCTATTGGTTAGTGACCCTGACTGCTATGCCGGAGGTTGCGTATATTGGTTACTATGTTTGTGTAATGAGAACAAATGATCGTGCTCATTACACTAACATTTGTTCTAGGTGGGAATCGAACCCGCGACACGCTCCGCACTCAGCCACGTAGCAACCGTACCGTCATATTATGCTTATTGTATATTTTTAGAAGCGCAAGTTTAAGAAAAGCATGCATGAAGTTACAAATGTCGCCAACATGGTATACAGCGTGATAGCACAGTGTGTGACTTTTGTCGTAGGTTCAGCATTCTATAAGGTTATTTAGTGATTCCAGAGACAGATATAATTGCTATATACAGCCAAAAAAAACACTCTACGTCTTTATACGAAAAAAGTTTTTACATTATCTCATTTTAGTGGACACGGACGCGATGTTATATTGGACGTTGATTTGCTATCAGTTGTTATAAGTTCTCTAAATTTCTCCAAGATCCCATCATCAAGTCCAGACCTGATTACTCATAGGATCATCTGGGTATCTGATTATCAAATACTTATACCCTTTTAAACAAGAGGAGAAATTTCCTTAATCACTCCAGGGGTTTGAGAAATCGAGTACCAACAAAAAAACATACAGTGTAATTGAGACTCCGCCTTTTTTGAACTCCGTTAAAAATATAGCCAATGAATACTCACAGAATTAATAATATTAGCGACGTCCTTCATCTGTCGGTACACGGTCTGTACATGCTCTCCATTGGCCTTGAACTCGCGGTTGTCAGCCACCAGCACTAGCTCCACGTAGCGGGACAGCTTGTTGGCGTTGTAGGGGCCACGGACTTCCGTGCTGTCTGTGGCGTATCGTTTGTACTGGAAAAGGCAGAAAAAAATGTTAATTAGGCAGTACGAGGCGTTGTGTTCCACGCAAGCCTCAAAGAGGTCGCCCACGGCCCACGGCGACGGACGTCGCAAGACGATCTCCAGCCACCGCGGTAGGCGCGAGTAAAGGGCAACGCGCTGTCCGACCATGGACCATGCCCGGGTCGTCGACGGCGCGTTGTGTTCCACGCGCTCCTCAAAGAGTGTCAGCATAATGACAGGGCCTACGTCTAGAGGGCCAAAGCCTGCCGGGGTCGCGGGACTTATCTCATTACCGTGACCCCGGAACACAAAGGGCTATTGAAGGACACCGTGGATTTTAGTCAGTACCAAGTCTGACCCATCCCGCCCTGCCCGGGGTGGGAGGACTCATTTTTTGATTTTACCACGTAAAAAGAGCTGTCTGCTATCTAGGTCAAAGCCTGCCGAGGTCAGGTAACCGAGACCTTGGAACGTAAAAGGCTTTTGAAGAATCACGAGTCTGACAGTGCTTTCTGCTCCATCCAGGGCGGAAGGACTCATTTGATGATTTTTACATCAAAAACCTTGACACCAAAGTTCTATATACCTATTTATCCATACAATTTTATCACAAGTCAATCAATGATACGTGGTATGAATCCAAATAATACATTTAAATTTAAATAACACATTCAGAGGCCCTCAAAACCCATTACCTTCCTAGAAAGGAAATTTTAAAAAATTTGCTTGTCGACTCGCACTACCGGTAGTTCCGTACCAACAAATATTAGTTAGTGATGATAGTTTTTTTTCTGTCATAATGTAAGTATAACTAACTATTAATATTTTTTCGATGTATTCTTGAATTTATACTGTAAGTTGTCACTTTCCATCGTGAGCGTAATAATAATAATATGTGCGGCAAAACAGAGCATAAACGGCCGTATCTTCTCATATTCCATTTTTCCTTTTAGGTACAAAATCTTACAAACAGGCGCTTTGTGAGCGAATATGAAACTTGTGACCAAGCCCTTTATACAATTAATGAATTCTTAGAGAATGCAATTACTCCTACATGCACCAATTAATCTCAAAGATGACACCTTGCGACATACCTAATTAGCTCGTTAAAGAGTTCAATTGAACCTTAGCTTTTTAACTAGTGATTCAACAGAGAACTATTTTATACTGTACTCTTGAATATAAGGTAAAGGGAGATTATTTGGTGAGACAGGTAACTCAGTGAAAGTCTTAAAAGTCTCTCAAAACGTTACCTATGCATGCTGTAATGCGAAATGATGCAACTAAGTAGTTCACCTAAGGTGGACAAGACGTAGTGACACAACATTTCACATTACAGCATGCTTTGTTTTGAGAGATTTTTAACATAGTTATAAAATACAACCCTACAGGTTGAATTTTATAGCTGAGCAGGGATGACTTTTTCCGAAACTATGAGAAAAAATATAGAAGTACACTGAAAGGAGTCTCGAGGTCGATTTTGGCGAAAACTATGACTTCATTATTGGATTTTAGAAAAAAGTAATATACATGGCCAGGAATAAAAACCGCTGAAAAAAATCTTGTCCTACTAATAATAATTATTATAATTAATGCGAAAGTTTGTGAGGATGTATGTGTATTTAGGTACGGTTTGTTACTCTTTTACGCAAAAACCGCTGAAAGGA
Organism: Agrotis segetum; assembly: GCA_036375495.1. Taxonomy (NCBI): domain Eukaryota; kingdom Metazoa; phylum Arthropoda; class Insecta; order Lepidoptera; family Noctuidae; genus Agrotis; species Agrotis segetum. The sequence goes on along the minus strand of JAQSVV010000015.1, from coordinate 3,647,636 downwards.
TTTGGCTAAAATTTGATACACAGATAATTTATAACCTGGATTAACACATAGTATAGTTTTTATCCCGATTTTATGTTCTCGTGGGTTAATTTTCGAGTTGTAGCGGGTGAAGCCGCTGGCAACAGCTAGTATTTTATATGTATTTTTTTACTCTTCCGACTCAAAGTCATCATCATCATCAGCCGGAAGACGTCCACTGCTGAACATAGGTCTCCCCCTGACCGTCACGCCGCACGACAATTCGCCACTTGCATCCATCGGTTGCCCGTGACCCTCACTATGTCGTCGGTCCACCTAGTGGGAGGTCTGCCTACGCTGCGTCTTCCGGTCTGTGTTTGCCATGAGAGAAATTTTCCTCCCCATCGGTTGTCAGTTCTACGAGCGATGTGGCCTGCCCATTGCCACTCATCCATAGCTGCCTCAAACTCGATGTTATTAAAAAAAAATTAATGTAATAGGTAATTTCAACTTACTCGACTGATCCTACTTTTCTGCCTCTCCTTTTCGCTATGATACTTCTTGTAGAGATGTGGATCATAGCTGGCGTTGTGTGTGACTCCGCCGACATAGCCGCAGTGGTAGTTGGTGTTCAAGTCCGCATGGTCGTAGATGTAGTGGTTCGATTGGATGGCAGATCCTGGGGAAACAGCATACGGTTATTTAATCTTTAATCAGCCAGTAATACTTTACACTGCTAGGACATAGGCCTGGGACTGTACGCCAATACCCAAAAAACGGGTCCAATACGGGTTTGTAGATGTCACGATTATGTCTTCGAATTTTTGGTTCTATAACCTGCATAATTTTAAAGAAAAATAGTACCTATGTTTTAAAGAAAATCCTTTGTAACTTTTAACACTCCTTTCCTCAGGTCCTGTCTACCGCGCTTTTGCCTAATCTCAGCTAAGATTGCCATGGCCTAAATCGGTCTTGAGCACCATTATTATTTTTACCATTTTGAGTGCAGTGGTGATGCTAGTCAGGGCTGTTTTCACCGGGGCCACCACTGCCCTCGATTTCCATTCGATCTAAAATGTACGTTCCCTAATGAAAAACTCAATAATACTAGATAGATTCGAGTTTATTCATTAGCTCTACCATACCTTCAGCAGGCTCGATATATCTCATCCTTTCTCCATCGAAGACGATGCCCCGGACGCCATGGCAGGTGGACACCGCCACCCATGAGTCTGGCTTGCCTCTCACCTTCCCTGAGTATTGACATAAGTCTACTTCCTGAAACATTAAATGATGGAGTTAGATTTAGGTAAGCATCAAAGTGTTTGGGACACTTTATTAGAAGTTGGAATAATTATCCGTCTAAAAACTGGCTTATGCCAGACTAGCTGTGCCCGCAACTTCGTTCGCGTGGATGTCGGAATTTAACAATGTATTTTTTAATGCGAAGCGCTTAATTCTCGCCACGTTTTTTATAAATCATAATTATCGTTTTCATATAAACCCTATATTTAGAATGTATTGTAGATTTTTCAAGAATATTTGACGTTTTTGTAATAAACGCCCTCTGTCGTTCAAAGGCAGTAGTACTATTCAATTGCCACTGGATTAGAGCACTCATTCCATCTCATTCCATCCCACTCCATCCGACTTCATCCGACTTCATCCGACTCCATCCCACTCTATCCCACTCCATCTCACTCCATCCCTCTCCATCCCATTTCATCCCACTCCATCCCTCTTCATCCCACTCCATCCCACTCCATCCCGCTCCATCTCATTCCATCCCACTCCATCCCACTCCATCCCACTTCATCACACTCCATCCCGCTCCATCCCAATATATCCCACTTCATCCCACTCCATCCCACCCCATCCCAATCCATGCCACTCCATCCCACTCCATCCCTCTCCATTTCGCTCCATCCGTCTCTATCCCACTCCATCCCACTCCATCTCACTCCATCCCACACCATCCCAATCCATCCCACACCATCCCACTCCATCCCTCTCCATCCCACTCCATCCCACTCTATCCTCTTCCATAACATTTCATCCCATTGTATTGTGAGTCTAATAAAAACCTTTTCTTTCTTTCTTTCATTCCATTCCATCCCATTCTATTCCATTCCACTCTACTCCACTCCACTCCAAGCCACTCCACTCCAGTCCACACCATATTTGAATAGGTTTGTAGTTTTTCTATTCCAAGCAGCTAGATCGCGCTACTGAACTGCGCGTCTCGGTGTGAACTGACCGTAATTTTACTTCTGGAACACTTTAAATTCAAATATATTTTGATAGACTGATCCGATTTCAATGAAACAAAAACTAAATGTTACTCCAAGTTACGGTCAGTCGTTGTGTATTAAAGTTATCTACATAGCTTTCGTACATTTTACGTGATGCCCGAACAAATAAACATACAAACAGACATACAGACAAACAGACAAAAATTCTAAAAATGCTAGAAATGGATTCTATTGGTTGTTCTTTAACACGCTGGCTATATTTTTTGAGTTTTTTTTTAATGTACAAAAATTATTTTTCTACGGTTTTATTATATGTATATATATATATATATATAGATTTTAGTACCACAAAGCGTCACTTTATGAAGATCCAAATATTATTGCACTGAATTTCCTTTTTTTATTGGATGTAGGTTTGTTCTTGACTCTGATGTAGGTCGCAAAGGTGATACGAAACAAAGTTATGATAAAGTAAGATTACCCAGTAAAAGACTACTCCAACTTTGAAGAGATCCGGATTGAATGCGTTCCGAAACACGGAGGTAGTGAGCCCTACTCTTTTACTATGCGCCATATTATGAAGGATTTTTGAAAGCGCCGGGTAGCACAAGGATAGTAAATAGTAAAGCAGGCCGCACACCAGCGCCACACGCTACACGCATCAAACATTTACGTCGCCACAATCATTGCGCTACAATTCAGCTTACTACAAATGTATTGTATATGCGCACATCGGAAGCACAGTTGTAGCGTGGCTCCGCTTTGTGAATGTCGACATCATCGTCTGATGACGACGATTTCTTGATGTGGCGATTAATGAGAAAAAAAAGACTTTATTGGTTTCATCCGTTTAATTGTATTAATTGAATTTTTTGCCTTTACAGAAATTATTTGGAGTATAAGATACTTCAAATAATTTCTTTAATTCGTCTGTAACTGTAGTCATTGAGCATATGATTGTTTAATACAGGGTTTTTTTCAACCTCTGCAATAAACTCAAAGTAAAATTCAATGTTTTCTTTCATTTTTGCAAACCAACGCGCCACAAAAAACGAACGTGTTCGATCTTCAATTTGTGTGGCGAGGACAACGTCTCGCTACAAAGTGCACCCGCTACAAATGTTTCCTCGGTGTGCGTGCTCACGTCCAAATATACGGGGGCGTTAAATGTGTCGCGCTTCAAGTGTGGCGCTACAATTATCAAGCTACAAATGTATGCCTGGTGTGCGGCCTGCTTTACTTGTAGTGCGTCAAGATTTCTTCTAAACAAATTCTTGGTGCTGCCAATGATAAAATCCCAAAACATGAGCACAGCCTAAATAATTCTCATGAGGAGCATTGTACATAATTATTTCTAAACGCACTTCACTGAAATCCAGATGCTACTATACTCCAAATTAGGATCATCACTCCACTTATCCTATGAGCATCTTCTAAACGTTACAGGAATTGTAGACTCTATTCACGAAAATGACCACCACAATAGGTCTCCGTCACTCAAAAGAACTGCCATCAAAATTTTCTCACAGCCTTAAAAGTCATCATTGAAAGGAAAATCAAAAACGAAGGGACACTTTCAAAGTCATAATTTAGAAACCTTGGCTGGTCACAAATTGGTGTCGCAAGTTCACAGGTGAGCGATTCTTACGGCAACCATGGAAAATGATTGTCCACGGGGAAATCATCAAAATAATTAGAGTGCTAAGCGGTCGGCAGGCAATTCTAAAATAGTTACCCGTGCCGTGCTTCCGGTCTTATAAGAGAATTTTCGTACGCTATCAGCCATATGTCAGATCATTCGTTCTTTTAGAGTCGGCTTCTAACCAAGATCTAAGGTAACTACGGCACTATTATTTCAACAGAGAAAGAAACGGCTGAATATTTTTATGTTAAATAAAACTAACTTTACGCCATGGTTTTGTGTTATGATTTATGAAATAATGTCACTTCCAGGACACATAAGTGGCAAACGTTCTTCGACTTTTTTACTTTGCAGGTTACGTTGATAAAGTTAAGACTTTTGTGGAGTTCCAAAAACGCTTGACCATACGTCCCAGAGTCCAACACGAAGCCGAATAGACCCGGGCTCTTTTAGGCCCGGTTTCTATTCAGAAATGTTCAATACTAATTTCAGGGATGTCCTGGTCAGGTTCAACGAACTATCTCTTCTAGTTTACATTTAGGCACAAGAAGAACTAAGAGCTAGCCTGCGCGGGACCCTGATTTGACCAACTGCCTGGCTTGCGACAGGCCCCGCAAGCTACGCCATTTGGGGTCTAGCTAAATGGTCAATCCGACCCTGTGGTCTCCTATCTAAAAACATCAAATTCATTGACAAACTCACCTCCTTCGTAGGTTTATATATAACAGTCTTGCCATTTTTCTGGTACCTAAGTACATGGTTGTCTGTGACTAGGTCGTGGTTCAGTCTGAGATCCAGCACGTACTCCTGGCCGTCTATGGGAACCGTCACTGTCACCTCTGAATGATGTGCACCGCTCTGAAACAGAATATTATAATGTTGGAGTAAAATGGTTGTCAATTGATGGTGGTTGGATGGAAACAGGGACCCCCCTGTTTCCAGCTATAATAATAATAATATTCCACAACTATCACACAACGCCATCTAGTCCCAAGCTAAGCAGAGCTTGTGTTATGGGAACTAGACAACTGATAAACATACTTATAAATTTCTAAATACATACATATTATAGATAAATAACACCCAGACACAGAACAAATGATCGTGCTCGTCATACAAACATTTGTTCTGGGTGGGAATCGAACCCACCACCTTCGGCATAGCAGTCAGGGTCACTAACCACTAGGGGCAAGGGAGGTCAGGTACACAACCCTGGTTCAACCTCCATATCCATCTACCGTTGATATTAAGAAAAAAAGGGCAAAATAATGCTAAATACTCGCATGTGAAGATTCATCCTCAAAAACATAAAATGAGATTTCAATAAGCACATGTGGAGTTTTTTTTTAGCGCGGTATAATCATCAAATGAGTCCACTCCACCCACCCCGGGCAGGGCGAGGGACTGTCAGACTTGTACTGACTAAAATCCACGGTGTCCTTCAATAGCCCTTTATGTTCCGGGGTCACGGTAATGAAATAAGTCCCGCGACCAGCACGTGTGGTGTACGAGAAAAATTGGCCTGGCTACGTCAATAGTCGGCAACATTGAACATGAACCATCAAATTTTTTAGTAAATTCTTTCACCTTCAAAAGATAACGGTTATATTATAGCAAATGGCTAATAAAAATTACAGATCTCGGTCAGAGCTCTCAAGTCATAATGTGGTGCAAACAGACTTTGTCTACTTTTGGTTTTACAACTGCTTGCTTGTCGCGAAATATTTATTTTCTTTGTGAATGAAAAGAGTATCTCAGCCGGTAGATCATTTTGAAACCTTCGTAATCCCACTTGCTTTTGAAGGTCTAGATGAAGAGGAAGGGACTGTCAGACTGACTAAATAAAAGTCTAGCATGTTCTGCGGTTGCCCTCTGTGTCCCAGGAAGGGAAGTCCAATGCCAAACGTCTCGGCAATAACCACGGTCCATCAAACAGACAAAATTATGAGTCACCACAAAATAATGGCCAACAATCAAGTAATTTTAATGGAACCGTTAGAAAACAGCAATTTTGCCGTTGAACAGCTTTAGCCAGAGGTCGATAGCGTAGCTTACTTCCGTTGACCGTTCCATAGTTTTATTTTATTGTTAAGTTTAGATTTTTTTTCTACTTCTACAAGCTATGCATGTGTGAAGGTAATGTACAGCCTTCCATTTATGGTAATTGGTACGCTTAGCATTGAGTTTTTTAGCTAACACATTTAAGCCATAGAAAGCAAATAAGTTTATGTAAGTAATTAAAACTTTTTATAGCTTCCAAGGGCGTTTTTGTTTTATTTTAGCTTTAAAATTAACTAAATAACCCTGGATTCCAGTAGCTCCAAAATAAGTTCCTTTTGAAGATTAGAAGCACTCTCAGTGTACATTCATATTTTTATTTTACAGATCCACTGCCGTAACTAGCCTTTTACACTCCCAGTTGCGAGCATCTTAAAAACTGTAAACTGTAGCTTGGGTCTAGCCAATTGTGGTCCGGCCACTTCTGCGTCCCTGAAGGGACTGCGCCCTATGCCTGGGCAGTACTGGGCACCGTTTGCACACCCCTATTTTAGGGAACAAGTTATAATCTTATTCTGACAACTGAGATGTGTTCGTGCGAGAGACACACAGAACACACAGACAGGCCGTAGAAAAATGCAGAAAAAAAAGAGTTGAAGGTTCTGGGGAAGATTTTTACCAGCAGTGGGACAATATTACTTATTTTATGTAAAGGCCATGAAAACACACCACCATTTGTTTTGCCAAGTTAAGTCATCAATTGAGTTCTCCCAGCCCACTGTGAAGCGAAGGGTATAGCCAGAATCGTACTGACTAAAATCCACGGTGTTCCTTCAATAGAATTTTACGTTCCAGGGTCAAGGTTACTTGTTTAGTCGGTCTCGCGACCCTGGCTGGCGTGTAGCCCTCTATAGGGCCCAGTCAGAAAATACACCACACACAGACAGACATTTAAAACTCTCATGAAAATTACAATGGCAAGATTCCAAATCAATTAGAAAACAACTAAATCAATCTACCAGTAATTAAAAACAAATCTACATACATTTTCGCAGTTCGAGACTATGAGTCAAGATTAATGGCATTGAGAACAATATTTATGGTTCTAAAACTAGAAATAGTTCCGAAGCCAGAGAAGCTGACATGTTTACTCGAGAACGACAGTTTTCAAATCAACTCCATTTTGAAAGAAGACTACTCATATCATAGCCGCGGATTTTGAAAGCTGCCAGATCAGGATTAAGAAAGGAGTAGATAAAATACAAAATTATCAATGACTTGAAGGTTTTTGGTAATAATTAGGTACCAGAGTCAATAGGACCAGTCGGGAGAAAATTGAGATCTATCTTCCCCTTTAATTTTTTCTACGATATAATAATAATATTCCACAAAGTATCACACACCGCCATCTAGTCCCAAGCTAAGCAGAGCTTGTGTTATAGGTACTAGACAATTGATAAACATACTTATATAATTATTTCTAAATACATATTATAGATAAATTACACCCAGACACAGAACAAATGATCGTGCTCATCACACAAACATTTGTCCTGGGTGGGAATCGAACCCACGACCTCCGGCATAGCAGTCAGGATCACTAACCACTAGATCAACAGGCCAGTCAAAATGTCAATATGGTCGCCGTTAAACAACATCTTCCTAAAGTCAAGCAATAATGTGGTCAATAGTGAAGCACGCTTGACGAAGACGAAGTCTTCCTAGCTTGAGAATAACTTAAGTTTTTAAGACCAAAGGTACATTCATCTCAGGGCCAAATTCATGCCGGAGTCGCAGCAGCGTCTTCTAAAGTTAGGGGGCTCCCACATCTAACGACGCGGATTAAGATTTTTCCCTCGCCCTTTCTCTTTCTGTCGCTTAGAACTGCCATTTGCTAGACCGAGACAGAAAGCATAATGCGATCGCATGCGACGGAATCTTCAAGGCGGCCGCATGCTATCGCATTGTCTCGCTCTAGAAAATGGCATTTCTAAGCGACAGAAAGAGAAAGGGCGACGGAAAAATCCGAATCCGCGTCGTTAGATGTGGGAGCATCCTTACGCGTCAGAAAATAAAGAACTGAAGGAACAGAGTGTGTCAATCAATCTATCTATTTTATCTCTCTATTTCCCTCCACCTAGAGAGAAATCATTTGGTAATTTTCTATCCAAAAAAACACTTCCTTATTTCTCTCTTTCTTTCTATTAAGGAACTGATGAGGTCAAAGCCAAATAGAATATCTTCATCTCTTACCGTATCTCTCGTCGTTGAGATCTCTCTTTTTGTCCTTCCATGATGTACAATAGGCTGAACTAGTCTGTGTTTATTGAAGTCTAAGGCCGGTGATTCTGAAACAAGGAAAACATAACGTTAGAACTGAGTCATACGAATCAAATGTTTGACAAAACCTCTCTCTTCTTTTTTTTAACGTCTTAAATTCATCCAATGGATCCTTCTACCCTAGGTGGAATACAAAGAAAACTATGGTTGTGAAAAGACTATCTTGACTGCTGGGCAAAGGTCTCCCCCATAACCTTCCAATCTGTCCTGTGAGCGGCTTTCTCCGCGGCCAATCCGTCATGAAGGCGTCTAGGTCGTCACGCCAGCGTTTCCTAGGCCTCCCTCGGCAACGAAACCCGTCCGGCACCCACTGTGTAGCGACCATTCTGTAGACATGGCCCGCCCAGTCCCACTTCAACTTGGCAGTCTTGGTGCACACATCAGCGATCCCAGTTTTGGACCGTATTGCGGTATTTCGAATACGATCGCTCAGCTTGATACAAAATACGCTACGCTCCATCGCTCATTGAAAAGACTAGGCAGATTATATTCTCCTTGGCTACTAAACAATAGGCAGGAAACTGCTTAATTTGGATTAATGATGACATGGTCACACTTCATACGGAAAATGTGGAAGTAGCTAATTCATAACCGGAATGTAAACATGGTTTGATAATTATCTCAGATTTTAATTATAATACGTATGCTTCCTTTTCCCTGATGTCCGAACACGAAGGCAAGATGGAAGATAGCAACAAAAAGGTAAAGGAAACACATTCACTTCGCCAATAAAATGATTCATTAGAAGAATTTTAATTTGCATACACCATTGTACCGTTACCGCGAAGTCTTTGTTTTAAAACCGTGAAGGAATGGTGGATAATTAGGGTTGCCACCTAAATCAAAATATTTTATTTCACATGGGCCTCAATGGGCACTTATAAAACGTCGATAAAAATGCACTGTTCGGGTTGGTCATTTCCATGCAGAAAAATCGGTAAACTCCATGGTCACTTTAAAAAAAAATTGCGACCAAAAAACTTGAGCGTTTGATAACATTGAACTTGGTTTGATTAACCTATAAATCAGACAAAGCTGTATGGGCTAGATCACTTTGCCCTTCCCGAAAGGGATAATTATCGAAAGTAAATGAGAATGCTGCGTGAATATTGTCAAATTTATTTTATTTATTTATACATGATATAAAAATACGTTTTTAAGGACATATAAATAAAATTATTCTTTTTATGGCAGTGTTCTTTATTTTTGGTTTTAATACATATGGTATATATATTAAAACCAAATATATGTATATAGGTCTTACAAAAAGGTGGCAACCCTATGGATAATATCGTCATGCAGTTTTTTCTTTCTAATTTATGCACTTTTCGAATTAAAATCTTAGCATCGTTTGAAATGCATAATTACTTAGAAAAGAGTCAGATATTATTTTGACTATTTACTCTGTCGACTTGTATTTAGAAAGTGCTCAATAAGTCAATAGAAATTACGTTGACAGAAAATGAATAAATATATGTTTTGTACATATTATGTATAGATATATTTCTGTTTTACATAATGATCATATAAGTGATCCCACCAAAAACATTTCATGTAAAATGTTGCCAAGACGACCCACATAATGTTTGTCTTGTGAAAAAGATATCAGATCTCATGTTAAGCCAAGCTTCTGAATCTACACGGCCTAACTCTACCGACCCTAACGTCACAAATTCTACAAATAAAAAAAAAGATTAACTTTTGCGTAAAACATACTTATACATTTACTATAGCCAACAAGCGTAATGTCTAATGTGTGAACATATTGTGTTCTGAAGTCACTGCCTATTCCAATAGGGACAAAGCGTGAATTAATGTACAGACGCCAGCACATTACCCTACCTCAAACTTTCAATTTACTTTAATTCAATCTTATCAAGTTATCACAACAGTGGATGGAAAACGTTTGATTGGTATTTAACAAATTCGGGTAGGTTGACCTGCTGACGTGTGTCTGTACCTACATAATGTATCGCGACAGGTTTCCTCATCAAGTGCACAATACAGCGCGCGCGCACAAAGCGTCGACCAATCACGTGCCAGCCAAATTGTAGCTAGATCAACGACCGGCTTTTATTACTACGTCAGAAACGGATGAATGAACATGTGCTGCTAATATTTAATTTGATGCGAAAAAAAAATGCAATTAGAATATTACAATTAATTACGCGGACGGACATGCGTAATTTTGGAGCTGTCATATGCAAAATGGCGGTGGTAAATTGTATGTAGTTTTTTGTCGGTCTGGCGCATTAATATGTATTACAAATGGAACCGTTTTCATCCGGTTTTTTGCTTAGCGTGGTACCTATCACTCTCACTTTAGACTCACATATTTTTTGGACTCTGATGGTATTCAAAAGCTTAGCAAACCTCAGGATCGGGCCTACTAGCGTACATCATGAGATGCCTATCAACCACCCGTGGAAGAATACTGACTGATGATGATGATGTCAAGTGTATAACAAACTAAACTAAATGAACTTATTATTCTACAGCTGTTCAACCTCCTAAATCCTTCACCGCACAATTTTGTCCTATATGTGCTAATGTCGGCAGACACGACTCCAGTTCATCCCGCTATCTTCGCTTTTCTCTGCTTTGAAGCCATTTAACATCTGGAACTCGGTCATCATCATTATCACCTGCCTTGGTATGGACATATTGTGATCAGGGCCGCGCCGCCCCTATGTGCGAAGTGTGCGGCGCACACAGGCGCCAGAGCAATAGAGGCGCCGGATGACCAGTACCAAATATTGAAATTATTTTTGTCACATTACAACATATTGATACTTTAGTATCGATAAGTAAGTAGATATAAGGCTCACCGTAGGTACGGCGCGTACTGGCAGGAACCTGTTAAACTGATAAAACTGGTGAAAATATTTCAGCAAAAAATTTGAATTAATGAAAGAAAGAAAGACGACTACATGAAAGGCGCTTCATAGGTTTTGCGCACAGGCGCTTCATAGGTTTTGCACACAGGCGCAGCAAGTGGTCGGCGCGGCCCTGCATGTGATGAGACACGACAACATTCATGTGACTAAGAGAGTGATGAGTATGAATGTTGAAGGATGGACGTCTGACAGAAGAAAATAGAAGAAGAAAACGTGTTACTCCGATCGCGACCCCAATTAAAATGGGTTAAGGGTGGGAAGATGATGACGCTTAACTGTCTGAACAGAGCCTGTAGCCAAACGGCAAGCGACAATCGTTAACGTTCAGCAGTCGCTAATATATTTTCAACTGTATACCCCATCGCATTAAGTTGAAAATCTAGTGAAGACTGCTGAATAATATCTTTGATAGATTTTCAACATTATGCAATGGGGTATACAGTTTAGGGCATGCAACCGGGAAATCCCGGTACCGAAAATACCGGGAAATCCCGGGAATTTTTAAAGCAATCCTGTACCGGTTCTTCGTCCCGTAGTCCCGGTACTTTCGATTCTTTCGGTACTTTATTATTTTCTTTCTTTTTTTAATATCAATTTACAAATCATATCCAATAAACTATTCTTTTACAATATTGTTGATGTAAAACATTTTATTTGAAAATAATGAGAATTTCGTAAACAAAAACTAATCAGCAATGTAAGTAAGGGGTCAGTTATGATGATGATTATGATTAATTTACTTTCATTTTGAAGAGAATAACTTTAATGCTCAGATTTTGTGTATTTTATAATTATTTGGTTTATTAATCTGTAAAAAGCTTTTACTTTTTTATGATACTACCTTTATTTTAAAGAAAATAGCGTTTGTTACATTATTTTCTTGTTTTATATTTTTTTCATCTCGCTAAAGCATTATACTAGTTTTGTTTTGCTACAGTTTGTTTAATGATATTTATTTATAGTAGAAGGAAAAAAGTGACCAAGTATGTGATGTTATAGACTTATTCTATAGATGAAAGAAGAAAGCAATTACTTGACAAAGATAGGCTTATTTCTAATTCAAAATAAAGTAGGAATTTCCAATATTCAAAATATAGTTCTGTTGAGGCCACTAGCCTCAACCCAGCAGCCACCGTCAGCAGCGCGCCGCCGCACTCTTCTCTTCTCTTCTTTATTCATATTTCATTATAATCATATTTCTTATTTGTTAATTTTGAACTCAAGTCATTACATGTTTATACAGTCCGCTATCACTTTCATTTCTACTCTCCATGAACTATCATCGCCACTAAGTTCCGATATATTTTAATTATTATATTTAAAAGTTTTTTTTATACAAATATAAAAAAATACATGTGGTACTCGGAAATTGCGAGAAGCTACCTTTTTTTCCACTTCACTCGCTTGGAAAGATTCTATTCAATCGCGCGTTTTGCGTGAAAAATGGAGTTAACGCGCAAAACTCCATTTAGCGTGCTAGAGCGCAAAGATTTGTTCAAAATTCGGACAAAATATCTTGTAGTCAATTATTTTCTTCACTGGCAGGTCAGGCGCAGAGCCGCCCATACTGCATTTCCTCGCTTAGTGAGGTCAAAAGTTGTGTGTTGCATTCGGAAGCAAAGTTTTTCTGCATCTCGTACCTTTAAAAAGTTCGCCACGCTCAGTTTTCAATCCTACTTGGATTGAAAACTAGCAAAATTTTCGCGCCAAATATCAACATTGCAGCCTTGCATACCAAATAACTATTTTATTTTAAAAGAAAATTAAAATGTCTGTGATGCACTACTGTAATATGAAACTTCTTTGTTGCAGGAGAATTTTATAAGTAGGTTTCATTATGAAAACTTTTTGTAGCTAGCCGTTTAGAATCAGTAAGATAAAGTAAATTGTTTTTATGACGGATATTTTTGTAATTACCGAAGTCTCCCGAACTGAAACGACGTTAGACGATGCGTGGTGTCGGGTATTTTCGTTAAGTTTTTGTTGGGACTGTCTTGATTTGGTCGCCGCGCCGCGATCAGAGTCAATTATAGATTTACGAATAAAACAAAGTTTTATGAACTACTCCATCCCACCCACATTTGTAATGAGTTCAATTTTCATCTGATTTAGATAATTTTATGTAGTGTGCACGCACTCGTGCCTTTCATTCGATATGTTAATAGCGTTTGTACGTGAGTACCGAAAGTACCGAATTTCCCGGGAAATCCCGGTTCCATGTCCCAGTACCGAAACTTCGGTACCGGGCTTTAAAAAGTACCGGTTCTGCAAGCCCTAATACAGTTGAAAATGTATTAGCGACTGCTGAACGTTAGCGATTGCCGCTTGCCGTTTGGCTATAGGGCCAGGTAACCGTGGATTTTATTCAGTGCGAGTCTGACAATCCATTCCTCCTCCACAGGAGGACTCATTTGATGATTTTACTACGAAAAAATGGGCAGGAAGATAATGACTGAACGTCATCATCATTCTCCTGTCCTAATACCAATCTACATATTTGGGGACACCGCCGATTTTGTTCTTCTCCAATGGTCTACTTCTCAATTTACTCATCATCTTTGTAGTCTTACTGGCTACGTCATCTTTCACACAGCTCATCCATTCTCCTAATTAAATAAATACATAAAACACCATCTTTATGCCCTCCCTCCCCCCAGTCTTCCTAGATACCTAACAGACTGTGCGCTATAAAGTTAGCAACAAAAACATCGTCGCTTGCGCACCTCGCGTTGGACACAAAGGCACATTGTTGTCGCCTAAAATGGTGTCAGTTACACTGTTGGGGCACTTCTTTGTGTATTTTATCGCTACGTTTTTAAGTAAAGAAGCATGTTTATAATGATGGAAGATACAAATACTAAGCTTGTTTTGATGGTTATAGAAGCAACGGAACAAAACTAAATTGTTGGTTTTTTTAATCCTGTTTCCTGAAGCAGAATTGTCTGTGGCATCTTCTAAGATAGTGAATAGCAATTCATATAGGATATACGACATCTTGCTGACAGGTAAAGAATCCCAAAATCACTCAGAAAGTGTTTTGAACAACAAAGCGCATAGCATTTGAAAGCAGTATTCTATAAGCCGTATGTAACATAATTATACCGGCGTTTCGGACAATCCCATTGCAGTACTCCCAAACCACTGCAACTCCTGAAAGCCAAAATCGACAGCGGGAAAAACCAGAAAAAACATCGAGATAACAAAGCTTAAGGAAGTTACGGAGAATTGAAACTGTTTTGGATACCGCAACGAAATAAATAAAAAAATACTGGAGGTAGCACAAAAGGACACCGAAGGACTAGCAAAATATGTAGTTTCCACTCCCTTCAATATCAAATGGGCTTTTCAAGGCTTATCATTATGCCATACTAATTTTAGTTTACGAGATAAGTATTGTACATTAAATTAATCCAGTTGCATTAAGATCAAGATCGCAATAATTGGACCGGAAATGACATCGTCAGAATAAAAGGAAATCGACTTGGACACATTAATTACAAATTATTTAGGACCGAGTAACGAGCCTCGAATGTGACTAAGTAGAAGCTATGCAGTGTGGTAACCTTAAAACAAATTGGCCTTGAGATCTTAATTATGATATCATAACACATATGGAAACTGTAGGATGTCCTGAAAACAAAAACATTATAATCTTCATGGACGGAAGGATTAATATTATTTGTTGGATTTCATAGGTCTTGTGGTAAAAGCTAACACTATAAGTTACAAGTAACTGCAATTAACAAGAGGATAAGTGGAAAGAAACATAAAGGATTTATTACGGTTTTAATGATGCAGGCACAGGCAATGATACAGGCACTTTTCAACAGTCCACAGTTACAAGGCATAATAACTCGTCAAAGTATTGTAGTTATCCATTTCAAACCGAAGATCTTAATGGAGAAGAATAAGTAAGAGTCTCCGTAGTTCCAAAATGCCCATGAAATGACGCTCCACACAGTTAAGTTTCGGGCAAATAAGAGTCTGTTAGTTTTCACAGTTTTGGTTTTAGAATAAGAACTTCTTCAGAAAGAAGCTATTCAGTTTCCAAAAGAATTACAATCAGAATCTTCAAAAGCTAAAGACCAGTTCCTGAGGCTAAAAAGCAAAACTAAAGTATGAAGTAGCTAGAAGACGCAGGCGCGGTCGCAGCCTGAAATTTTGGGGGGGGTCACTCACTACACTAATAAAAAATAGGTATCTGGAATAAAATAAACATTATTGCACAAGACATATTGCACAAGATGTCAGCAAACTATTTATCGCCGTTAGGGGATAGTTAGAAATTTCCTTTTAATATTTGGCAAATTTTTGAGATTTTTCAATGTGACCTTAGGTTTTGGGGAGGGTCATGTCCCCTGTGACCCCCCCTTCGGACCGCGCCTGAGATGACGACAAGATTGGATTCAGACCCGTAAATTCATACAATTTATGGTTGGACGGAATGCTCGTAGAAACAAAGGGTGCTCGACATAGCGTCTAGCAAATAGACGTACATTTTATAGGACATATCTGTCGCAATTAATTAAGACTTAGCTGGCTATGTCCTAAATGGACAAATAGCGGAATACCACACGCATTGCGCTCCCGCCGGTTTTGGGTTGGCCCAGTTAGATATTATTTATAGAATTCCACAAAATAACGTGATGTGTTAACAAAATTATTCCCTAGGTTGACATGACAATGAAATTTCTGACATAGAATTGTAGACAGGACAATGTTATTGACACCAAATATGTTTTGGAAAACCAATTTTGGTGACGACAGTGAAAACAATCAGGTATTTTGGCTGTTCTCACCAAAATTGTCTGTGTTCTTGGAATTTATACAAAAAAGGTCTTTGACGTTTAAACTGCTAAACTAATGTGCAAATTGATCAATTGTGCCAAATATGTATGATTCTTTATTACATTAGCGTGTTATAAGTTGGTCAGACATTTTAGCACTAATGTTTTGCACTACCAAATGTTCAAATTATCGTGGATGCTATTGTACTTTTGCGAGATTTTGGGAAGACTAGGCAACAGTGGTGGACTTACCTATACGTTTTTTAATCTGATAGGTTGTAAGAACTTAAAATGCGATATCCATTATGTTTTGTTATCCATCGTTTTGTCAGTTTCCTATATTTCGGCACTGTTGCAAGTCGGGAACAGCGATCCTGTTTTTATTTGCTACAAAATCTTGACAATGATTGTAGCACTCCATTTGGCTAATTTTATTGTCAGTTAAATTGTTAACAGAGTTAACTTATAGATCTCTCTGTTAACGTAAAAGTTAGTTAAAGTGGATAACCATCTTCCAGGGAAGCTTATTCCATCGTAGACTTCTTCAATCAGGCAAGATCGCCATTCATTTGTGCTCAATGATACGAGTATTATAAATAAAAAGAGGTAGATATCGCAGTAGCACGCACAAATTGTTGAGGACAAAGTAAGACAATTGTTGATCTTTGCAATCTGCTATCTCTTTCTATCTTAATACGTTCCGCATTATCTATCGCTGTCGTAGTTTTAAATTACTATAATAACAACGCAACGATATCTGAACGCCATTCAGTATGAACATGGCGTATCTTCTTTATAATATCATTGTTTGTGCTACTCAGAGAGCATTTTATAAATAAAGAAATAAAGTGTAGATCAGACAAATACCTCCTTATAAGACAAGGACATAAACAAACTTTATCTAGACTGGAGAGTCAATCAGGAAGCGGGTGACAGTAAGTTATTAATGGAATTGTGTTGCAAATGTGCCACTGAGCTTTTATTTTAAAGCTAGTATTTCTTATACTTTTAGACCTTTTATCTGGCCTGCCAGAGTAAAGGACACACTATAAATTAATGCGTATTTAAATTAATCCACACAAATTGTATTAAAAGCAGCCTGGGGCCGCGGGATCTTATCAGGTAACCGTGAGCCCCGGTGCGCGAAAGGTTATTGAAAGACACCTTGGGTTTCAGTCACTATGAATCAGATGGGAGGGACCTTCCGTACCGCTCAGATTAGAGGTCATTTGATAATTTTACCAAGTAAAAAAAAAATCTTCGATTTTAGCAACAACTTTGGCTTTCGCTTTGTGTTGTATCTGATATATTCAGTTTCTAAAGGATCGTAGCGTGATGTTACATAGCCTACTTTCCTCAATAATAATTATGACTATACCTACACCACAAAAAATGAGTTGGATCATTACTGCCGACAAACTGTACTGCAGTTTGGCAGAAGTTATGTGGTTTACAACTTGTGTTAATATAACTATCTATATATATAAAAGAACAGGGGTTTTTCTTTTGACTCGACTACAGCCGAAACCGCTTAACGCAGAAACTCGAGTCTACCATGTAGATTGGCAATAAGACGGGATTTTGTGAAAATCCTCCTCTAAGGGGGTGAAAAGGGGTGAAAACTTTTGTATGAAAAATCTTATTCCTTGGGTTTATAAACTTGAAACTTACCACGAATAAGAACACCAGTAAATAAATAAGATTAGCACCACTATTTTTTTAAAACTACCCTCCATTGGTATTCTAGGGGTTGTTAAAGTTTGTATGGGAAAATCATAACGCGTGAGCTGATAAATTTGAAAATCAGTATTTATATACTAGATAAGAATTAATCAAACACGTGTTTTTGGATTTTTCGATAATCATCCCCCAAGCAGAATATGAGTAAATAAAAAAGATTGTCACTATTAGTTTTTTATACCTTCCCTCCTTTTTTGGGTTTTTCGAAAAGCACCCCTTAATTGGTGAAAAGGGGTGATTAAGTTTTCAGGGAAGGATTTTATTGCTTGCTTCGATAAACTCAAAACTGGGCGTAAATTATCTCTCAATCGAATAAAGGATGTTAATAGGCTCCGAAACTACTAGAGCATTTTTAGATTTTCCAAAAGTATCTTTTATGGAGGGTGAGCGGGAATTAAATTCACTGAGTTAGAAGTTAAAAACACGCGCAGACGAAGTCGCGGGCAAAGTGCTAGTTGTTGAATAAATTAAAATACAAATTCTAGTTCTGTTTCCCACATCATGAGTTGTCGCAGGACAATATTTAACAGGCTCCATCTCTGGAACAGGAATTGACAAGCCTTTCCACTCCAACAAACGAGAGGATATAGGTGTTTGAATTTCAACCCCAAAAAAAAACGAATGTGTCAGTAATTTTTTTCCCGACAAAAGCGTTCTCCATATTTTCGCCACACACATCCAATCTACAAAGCGCCGTTTAAAGAAAGATAAAGGCTGTTCCACATCCTGTTCAACATAAATCTAATGTTATCGCTTGTTGTCACACCTTAACAGATTTAAAGAGATTAATAGCGAAGTAAAACGTGTGAAGATTTGAGCTTAATGGGTTATTTAGTGTCTTGTTGTAAAATATCTTGGAATATCGGTATAATCTCAGGTTCAAATTAGGCTGGTAATACCTTAAGGCCCGGATTCCACCAATGCGGAGAGGAGAAGCGATGTGTTTGAATAACCATTCAGATGTCCACATCTCCTCTCCGCTTAGCTTCAGTGGACATCTGATTGGTTATTCAAACACATTTTCTCTCGTCTCCGCTTTGGTGGAGTTCGGGCGTAAAAGACCAGCAATCCTATACGGGCCACTTTAAGCACTATTCTTAATGATTAACTTTGTGCATTTCAAGCAAACGTCATTGGCTATATGTATATTCATTCCCAAAGTAAATCTTTTGGAATATTGCCAAGTGACCGTTGTAGACCCCCTGAGGGCATTTTAGGTTCTTCGTAATGGATCGCTCGACTACTGCAACTCTGCAGATTTCCGTGACCATGGAACGTATAGGCAACTGCAGGAGTGGATTTTAGTTAGTAAGTGGTCTGACATTTCCTTCCGTTCCACCCAGGGCGCGTGAGTCCTACTCATTGGGTGATTTTACCTTCTGTGAAAATGTCAACTGTCTAACTGTCACGTTTCATGAGGTATAGTTGTGTGACAGACGGATGGACAGACAGACGGACGGACAGCGGTCGTGCTAGTAGCTACTTTACCCTTTGGGTTCTTAACAGTAAGAGGCGAGTCATAATTGGATAAGAATTTGAAATTGTGTTGCGATAAAATTATCATAGATTGACAATTCATAATAGGAACTGTGGCCCCGATTATTTGATGTTTTCTAAACAAATACTTCAAATAACAACAGCTGATTAGAGGTTAACGACCGCGGGTAATGTGTACAATAGATGTAATCAGTTTTTGTAATAAAACAATGAACTTTTATTTTGTTTTGTCTTGTTGAGAGTCAGTAGTCATAACGTTTGCGAAATTAGCCAAAAAGCAAACACCAGTAATTTAAAAGTTTACTTATCATGTTTTTTTTTTCTTTACCTTTTGAACGCGAATGTTCGTGAGGATGAATGGATGGATGTGTGTATTTTACTCTCTCACAATCACAATAGAACCTTCCGAACGGATTTTAATGAAGTTGGTACGTGCACAGATTTATAAACTTGTTTAGCACGATACTTACTTTTGTATTAATTTATTACCGAACACCATATGGGTAACGCCATGGGAATAAAACAGTTTTAAATAAACACAAAAAATGCATTGAAAACAGGAATTGTAGAAGTATCCACAGAATTTGAAAACGGTATATGATGGGTAAACCTCGTCGTGAACATTTATAAAATTACAAAAAAGGTTCATTGACGATGCCATAAAATAAAAAAATAAAAACTCAAAAATATGTGGGTTCGAATTTCAAAATTACATTGTAATACGAATTTCCAATACAAAAGTAACGGCCAAAAGTATCTGCAATGTTTGATAACCCTTCCACTGAATATGCGACTTTGAACCTGTGGAATGAAGTTCAAAATTGAAGAGCTTGTGTGCCAGACTATGCAAATCGCAGTCATATTCGATAGTCCTTTGGCTTCATAATCTAATTTACCGTTCCTTGCACTTTAGTATGGTAAAAGGAAAAATATTTACTGCATGAAAAACCGTATCAATTCATATGAATAGATTTTCTATGGAAAATTAAAACGCTTTTAAGTAATATTATTTTGCGCATTATAAAATAAGCATGAGGCTTATAATGCCTTTTAATATTTAATTTAATAATATAAATCAGATCATAAATTAATATCTGGTTGACCGAGCTTCGCTCGGTTTTTAAAATGTCTATATCTTGGGAACCGAGCTTTTCGCGAACCTGGGACCTTGATAAATCGATTCCTTGAGCCGAAAATCCCCTAATCTGTAACTTTCATGAAAATCCTTGAGGCCGTTTCCGAGATCCTGATTATATATAAATATACAAGAATTGCTAGATATTAGATAATTCATATCCAAGAAGATTTATCACCTTGCATAATTTATTAATTCTGCATTCCTATTCAAATCATTTTATACTTCATAATATTAATGATGGCATTCATGTATTGTCTTGAACTGAACAATATAATCACATTCCTATGTTAAAGAACACAAGATATATAAACTTAGGCCTTTTTCTTACGTCCGTGTTCATATAGCTGCAGTACTATTCTATAAGGACAGCCTTGTGTGCGACGCTGCCTTAGCGTTAAAAGCCAAAAGATTGGTATTCACTAAGCTACTGATCACTGTCTCGACGAAGAGTTCGTCGTAGCGTAATGATTAAAATTGTCTTTATTAAAAACTTAGCCAAGTTTGCACTAGAAAAGCTCTGTATGCGCAAATCGTGTTAAAAATAACATTCTGTCTCTATCATCGTCAAACAATTGAGAGAAACCGAAGATGTTTTTCAATATCTATAGCAAAGGCAAGAGAGGGCTTTAAACGCATGTACGTAAATTTTATATCTATGGCCAAAATATACCAATTTTTGGGTGGTAAATCACCAAGTTAGTCCACCCGCTCTGGATGGATGTGTCAGGTGATGAGTTTGATTGCTGCACGCGTAGCATGGCGATTCTCTCTTCTACCATAAAAAGACAAAGTTATTTCATCGTTATTTCTACACAAAACGACTGTTTTCTTTGCACAAGTATGACACGATTCTTATACTATTCAGGAATAGAAACATATATTTTCTAAATTTTAAACTTTACTATGCTTAAATCGATAAAAATCTTTTACGTTCTGCCATTTCGTCTATTCTCGCGTCGACAAAACCCGTTTCTCGGCGCCATGCTACGCGTGCTGGTGGCTTATCATGACGTCTTAAGAGGATAGAATAGCTGCTGCCATTTCAAAAAATAGGTATTTAGAAAAACTCGTACTGTCCCTCTCACGCGTTGTAAAAACCCCGATCGCGCGATAGAGAGCGTTGCAACTCGCGACTGAATGTAAGTATTTTTTATATGAAAGTCTCTCGGGAGAAAACGTTTTTCACATACTAAATCACGACCAATCTTTTAGATTCTGGTGTCAATCGTTTCAGCATATTATGTTTGTAGGTTTTGTTTTTTTTTTCTTAACCTTCTTTGTTTTTTAAATACAAAGGTTTTACTTCAATGAAGATTTTGTCATAAAAATAGTAACTTTTAGGCGCCTGTAACTTTCAAACTATTATAAATTTTGAAAAAAAGAAAACCTATAAACCTAGTTTTTTACTGTGTCAGATGCATTGTAAAAAATCATTGAGATTGGATAACATTTAGGGGGAGGAAAACGTTTTCTCTTTTTGTATGGACGAAAGCTCGGTAGACGATAGACTTAAAGACAGAGTAGTTCCAGTGTAGGATCGAGACAAAGCTATACAAGTCGTCAAGCGCCTCCTCGTTCCTTCACTGGAACTACTCCTGGTTTTAAGACGTCAATAATCAAATAACATTTTTATTTACGGAAAGCCGTCTCAAACTTGAACCACCATAACAGGGCTAGTACAAACAAAGACAGAAATACTTGCGTTCTCAGTCACCTTCTATGTGCAATCAACATTGTGCGCAGGATTGCCATAATATTAGCTAACTGGTCGTTGATTATGTAGCCTTTAATGTTCAGTGTTAATAATAAATCAAAGAGACAGGCAATCAGCTGGTATTACGTAGATTGTTTTCAAATGATTTTATTCGCAGTTTTCCGGAAATAAGCGGTGTAAAGAACAATGCAAGAAACAGAGAACATAGTTGAAGCCTGCACTCGTGGCATGACATCATAGAAATGGGGTTTGTCGACGGAATAAAAGACAAAATTACAGAACGCAGAAAGATTCTTACCGTTTTATACATGGCAATGTTTAAAATATAAAAATCCTATTGTTCATTAGTGGACCGGGACGGATCGCTCAAACAGCCAAATTGTATGGAAATAACTTTGTCTACTCTCGGTAAGTAGAGTAAAGACGACATTGTGTTACAAACTGAGTTTCCTCCTTTTTGAAGTCATCTAAAAAGAAAAATTATTAGTTAAGAATCATCTGGAGCGAATAAGAAACATGAATGAAAAAACTTGTTGTCCGACATGACAGTTTCGAAATATGCCTTTTTTTTTAACTGGCAATATTTACGTCTGTTTTCTGATTTTTATTAGCCAGACATGGCAGCAACAGATCGCATGTGAAGGGCAATAAAATTGCAACAAACAACAATAAAATATTAATGTCAAAGACAAATCACTTTGTTTTATTGCAAAAGTAAAGTGGGATATGCATGTTTTCAATGGCTGGAATGGCAGACAAGGCTACAAAGTTCAAAAGTTTTGTTCAGTTTAAAATTTGTTTTTTTTCATCTATCAATCATGTAGTCAAATGTTCATGAATACAGAAAAGATCTTCTGAATATATGTAATAGACTTGGTTGCCAGCGGCTTCACCCGCTACAATACATAGATAAGTTTTCCCTCGGGAACATAAAATCGGGATTTAAAATCCTATCCAAAGTTTCATTCATATTTGGATGAAGCTTGGATAGGATTTTATCAATATATTTGCGTGAAAGAGTAACAAAAATCCAACCATTCATTATTTACTAGATTACCATCACTACATAATATATTGTAAAGAACAAAGTGGTCCACCGCGTTACAGTTTGTTAGTGGACAACACAAAAACTACTGAACAGAATTTCATGCAGTTTTAACTAATAGACCGAGTGATTCCTAACGAAGGTTTAGGTTTATACGATTTTTTGTAGATTGGTTGAAATCTCAGCAATAAGAGAGGGAGAGAAGACTCCCCGTCTTTTATCTCTGTCTTATTCAGAAATGCTTATTTTGCCTCTTTAAGCAAGAGGCACATATGCGCAAAAAAAATGCAAAGAAAAATAAGCTTTACTAACTAAAAAAGGCGTATTTATCTACTAAGGCTTATTTTTCCCTTTTCGACAGTTGCGCCTTTTTCACTTAAGGCGGCAGTATTATTATTGTTATTTCTGTAGATAAGGGATTTATCGTAGCTATTTATCTGTTAAATCTATATCAATAACGTCTCTCAACGCACGGGAAGGGATCTATCTATTCTTAGTAAGAAACTACGCGACCCTCCACACCAAAACTATATTTATTCACAAAATGACAGCCGGTTCCTCGAATACGCAAAATTAATGACAGTTGTTCCGCTACATTTCGGTTACATGTACTAAATCAAAACAAACATGGTGGATCTTAGTTTCTGAGTTGTTTAGGAGTTAAATGTTTCTAATCGAGAGGTAACTACTAAGATAACTATCCATTTAGTTAGGTGGATTGGATTCCTCCACAGTTGGCTTTGTTGCTGTAATTCAGTTTTTATGTGAATTTAAATTTTTGTAAACGCTCTCACGATAGGTATTCGAGAAATCCGTAGTGTGGGCAGTAGAAACGTAAGTAGGTATTTAAGTATTTTAAAAAAAAAAAAAAAAGTTTAAAAGTTGAGGCCGAGATGTGAGGACGTAGGGCCGTTTCTAGGACGGGCGCATATAAGAGACTTGGTCATCAAAAAGTTAGATTTTATAAAGACTTTTTACAAATGACTTTTGAGTTCTACTGCCAACACAAAAGATGAATTGCTTGACACCACGGGATTAGAGGACATTCAAATATTTTTTTCCATTCACCAGAATTACCTACTCCATTAAAAAATGCTAGAGCCATTTCCACTTCCATTAAATACAGGCGCGAATTCATGAATGCGTTAAATAATAATTAACATAATTATTTCGAATTGGCTATCGTAACAAAGATTAACATCAACGCACTTCCGTTGGATGCGTCATCCTTGCCGGAAACCACGGAGCACTAAATGTTTGGAGTAGCTATTATGAATACTAAGCTAATATTGAACTATGCTTATCCTGACACCTACGTCATTTTTAAGTAGACATATGTCAAGAAATATTTGAATTTAGAATATGAAGAGTTTGACAAAAAATGTGCCAGTGTCTTTTGTGCCTTCGTTTTGATCCTAAATCGCCAAATAAAAATGTCTGAAACCGTCAACAAGAATTATTATGCCAGTATTGCCCTGCAATATAATAAATTAATTTCCTGCAATAACTAGATCTCCAGCTAAAGACTGTGTTCACGACCTCAGACAATGCGACTTGCGTCACACGCACAAATACGCACTTATTTCCTTCGCGTGCACCAAATCCGCGTCGCGTCGGCGTCATCGAGACAATATAACTATAAAAGACAGTTTTAAGTTTCTTTAGACGCAATACACATGTACATTATGGCCTGGCAGTTACAGTATCTTTACCCGCTTAGCTGTAAAACTGCAGTATAAAAAATTCTAAGAAATGCAGTATAACTTATGAGTAATACAAAATCTACACGAACGGATGTTTTGCATTATGCAAGCATGACTGTTACTTCATTATAGTTAAAAATAAAACATAGGTACATTTTTCTTAAAAAATATCGTGGAAATCTGCTTTGACCCGCTTTCCTTACTGTCAACAGCTTTTTCTTGTAAACAACGCGGGAAACGACGGCCATGACAGATCCACAGATAACAAATTCCCGCCAAGTAAGACCATAGACATCTGAATATCTTATCTCTGGTGCGAAGAAATGACCAATCCTGATTTAAGGGGGATGCTCCAATCAGCCCGCGAAATTCAAATTTTTTTACGTTTTTTGCAATTTGCAGGCCAGTGACATGTTGTAACTTTATAAATATTTGTGTTGCGCAAATACGCAAGATAATTTTAAATATGGCAAAAAACTCGCTCCATCAGCTCTCACATAGAAAAGGTGCATCATGTTAAAATCTCCGAAATCTAACTACGATGCACCTTTTCTTGTGAGAGCTGATGGACAAATTTTTTGACAATTTTTTATTTAAAATTATACTTGTTATTTGCGCAACACAAATATTTATAAAGTTACAACATGTCACTGGCTTGCAAATTGCAAAAAACGTAAAAAAATTTGAATTTCGCGGGCTACGTCGAAGCAATCACCTTAAGGGCATTGAATATGAATTGCGGTCGATAAAAAATCTACGGACGATTAATTCTATGAAATTACTTCTAACTTCCTTTGTAGTTGGCACGTCTTCGAATTAAATTGCCTTATTTTATGCGAGAATTTTACATGGAGATGTCAAATTCTTATAAACTTTGCTGGAGACTCCTGCAATGGATGATTGAAAAGAAAATATTCAATATTTTGTTATTCCTAACATACTGATGGACGTAAACTCTACTAGGATTGACTTTGAATTTATTAGCATTATTCAAGGAGATTTAGAAACTCATAAATATGACAAAATGCAAATTAAGAGAAACAGTCTGGTTTGCGGAAGTGTTTCAAATAATATGACATAATCTGATTTTAAATTAGTATCTAGAATTATTTTCCGTTATAGGTATCACTGCTCCTCTTTAAACTACTAGTTTTTTTTTAATTTTTCAAATTCACGGTTGCTATGTCAACATTGGTTCGTCTAATAAAAGTTGGTGTTGGAAACACCGAGTCTCCCAAACGCATTCGAGGGTTATTTTACATAATAATGACATGCAACGATCCGGAACCCTCCAATGCATTTGTGTGACGCGAAACGCTATTGTCCCGGACTTTTGACAGCCAGCCAACCTTAACAGCCTTCAGACAATACATCTAGATCAAACGATTCTGAACTTTGCACCTTTGTATTAAAGATTAAGGTGTGAGAAGATGTAACGTTGTTAGGGTGCCGTCCTATAGGTCAGTGACATGCGACTTTTAGAAGTCTATTCATACGCGTTGTAAACAGACTGACATAGAAACTGTGATATAGACAACAAAACTAGAGTAATGAACGGTTCAGTATAAAGGCATGAATGACGGATTAAAACTAGATTATCATTTGAAAATGTGTCAAAAAAGGTCACATTTTGGTTTATGCCAAAAAAGCGTAGTGAAGAAGCCATATTTCATTTATCGGCTACAATAATGTTAATGTAATCAATCATAATTGCAGTAGCATAACATAACTCATCGAGCAACGCCCATAACCACAAAGATAACGACCATAGAGCTATACAAACGCAAATAAAACACATCTTTAAAAACAAACAACATCTATGTTTGGACTATTCGAATTTCGAATGCAACACATGATGCTTTTTCGAGGAGTCCACCCGGCCAGTAACTTGAAAAAATAAAATATCAAATGCGTTCGCGCCTTTTTTAACGTTTTTTACCACAGAGTATAATAATCAGAACGTTCTTTTTTTACGCGTGATGACGCACGGTCTGTGAACTTCCTTCCATTGTGAGAATATCTCTGAAGCCAGTTCGAGCTCGGCCTAATACGGCAGTCAAAAAAATAAGTGACAACCTATTTATGTCCTGTGCTACTGAACGATGCATCTCTCGAATCCTTGAGGAACATACAAGTTTTAAAACGAAGAAGATTTTTTTGCCTCATTTACATTCAGCCACTACCGCTGCCCCTCGCGCTGCCGGCAATAATTCCCTAAATACTGCTGCAGCAGGATCGAGAGGAGTGTGTGTTTACATTCTGCCCTACCACTTACTTCGCTTTCAAGATTCGGCAATGGCAGACGTCGAAAGAATTACAGCGGCCGCGCTGTCTCTTTTTGCGATACTTAATTATGTTCGATATATAAAAAGATTCATCATCATTCACATTCTTTTTTTGTATTCGATACAAAAAAAGAATGTTCGTCGTAGACGATGGTGGGTGATATCTATCCATCGAAATAGAACTTTATGTTATAACTGTTCATGTTGTTTATCCTTAACATCCCAAATTACTTTTTCCATTTCCAGTTGTTCTAAGAATTTTATTGTAATCTTTTTGCTCCATTCGTACAGCATTTTCGATGATGTAACCGAACGTCTTTCTCCTCCAGGCGCTCGTCGAGTACTGAGCGTCGGAGCAGAATGTAAACACGCACTGCCGCTCGCGTTGCCGGTCCTTTGACTTCCGCACAAAAAACCGCCTTTTTGGGGAGCATCGGGCAGCGCGAGTGGCAATGGCAGTGGTATGAGAAGTATCGCGTTTACACACTCGTCTTGCCCACTTCCCTGCCCATTTCCATGCTCACTACGGCTGAATGTAAATGCGGTATTTAAAACCGCTTCATTATTCCAAATATCTGGTTGACCGAGCTTTGCTCGGTTTTTAAAATGTCTATGTCTTGGGAACCGAGCTTTTCTCGAACCTGGGACCGATTCCTTGAGCCGAAAAACCCCTAATCTGTAACTTTCATGAAAATCCTTGGAGCCGTTTCCGAGATCCTGATTATATATAAATATACAAGAATTGCTCGTTTAAAGATATTAGATAATGGAGAAAAAACCGATACGCGTCATAAAATTAATATTCACAAAGCGTATAACGTTAGAATTCATAATAGATAGTCATAAATTCAAATTGATATTATATTCTAGATAGAAAATAAAATGTTAATCAAACGTATTTTTAATAACAAGAGAAGTTTCATCGTAAGTTTAGTAACTGATTTGCAGTCATACCCATGATTACAGTTCCTATAATACCCGTGTTCACGATATGGCAATACAAGTTGCATCATGCTGTCACCATTCTCATGGTGTTGCCATAATATAGCTTTTTGTTTTATAGTGTTACTAGCTGTTATGCTCGCCCCCTCCTTTATAACTTCTTGCCGTATCTATGATCCCATCTATGCACCAAAATTCATAAAAAATCAGCCGTTTGAACGTAGAAACGATACACCGTTTAGCATTAATGATATTCATAGGATTGAATGGGTTAGCTGGTATTTTCCTGTCAGATTGTCCTTTAAATAGGAACTTAATGACTTTTTTTTTTACTTTTACGCAATTAATGTGGTCAATGGTCATGAACTCATGATGGGTACAGGAAAAACAACTCTATGCAATTTCAGTAATACTATAAAAGTTCTATTTTAGAGATAGTAAATATTATCAATGTAGAAAAACAGATCAAAATGGATGTGGAAGAACAAGCTATGATGCCAACAAATATAGATGTTACAAAAACACAAAATGCTCTTTTAAATAAAATTGAGATAGGAAAGGAGACAAAAGTGGAAGGACGTTGTAAAGTTCGAGAGAAATGAAGGAGTGGAAAGAGGGTCTTCTTCATAAAAATACTGATCAATTCATTAAGACGGAAGCTGTTAAAAAATAAATAGCCTAGGAACGTTTTTTAGCACGATAACCTAGTTAGTTAGGGCGTCTGACAGTACCTATCCAGACGTTTACTATCATGACGTTCGAATCCCACTTGACAGTTCTATGGAGTGAATGTTTGAAGAATTTGAAGATTTCATCTTTACTTAGGTAATTCAATGTTGTCCGGTTTGTCCCAATGATTGTCAGAGATAGCTGGAATAGAGTAAAATATCGGAACTGTAGGTACTATTATTTTTATCGAAACCAGATTGTCGAGATCAAAAACTTTTTTTTCTAATTTTTCACCAGTTTTTATCACGGTATGTACACGTCAATCAAGTGTCATTGTCAAAATAAACTACTGTCAGATTACACCATGTTTGATTTTTTTTTATCAAGTGTTGTTATCCTTGACAAAGTTAAGTTTAAAAGCACAATTAAACAAAGTGAAATTAAAAAAAATTTTGCAATTACAAACGGTTTATGTATTGAATAATCTATTGATCATATGGTGTTTTAGAGTGGGCCCAGGCTCCATACATTTTTGGACCATCTCCTTGAGTCACCTGGTATTTAATTAAAAGCCGTGACTTACTAGACCGGACAACACAGGCCATATGAAAGCAGAGGGCTGCCTGTCTATGGTACCAACCAATGCCTCCATATTTTCCTGAAATTTGCCTGTCTAAAGCACAAACGCAGTAGGTAATAAGTTATTAATGAAGAAAGATGTTTTTATAGGTCGTAAAAATCTTCACAATATACATTTTTGTAAACTGACCGTCAGCACTGCTCTCAAAACGGTGAAGCGAAAAATATGTGAGGAAACCGACATTGTCCTAGAACAAAGATTCGAAGACATGTGACATCCAAAACCACAGGCTATTTCACAGAGAGGAGGCTTGTGTCCTAGCAGTGGGAACATTAATAGGGCTGATGATGACGATGATTATTCCGCGGGCGCGAAATTTAAAAATGCCTGTCGCAGACCGATGCCGGCCGCACGCCTGTCTAAACCTTAAAATGCCTGTCAAATGCGGCAAACGCCTGTCATATGGTAACCCTACCCCCAAAACTAGAGTAGGCCTCAATTTATATATTTACGTGTAAGGTTACGTGAGCCAAATCTAATTATTTCTACCGGTTATTAAAGCTTTTCGTTCTAAATCCTTTAAACAAGAATTCAACCAATCCCGACCAATATGACAGTAAAATCCTCGTTTTTTTTAAATATTTTTTTTATTTTTATCAATGAAAATGACACATCAATGGGAAAATACATTTTGTGAAAAAATACCTATCGCTGCAGGAAGCTGGAAGAGGCGTACGTGATTTCAGTTTTTAAAATTTTCTTTAAAAGTCCAGAAACTCGTAATAGTACGAGGCCATCAAATAAAAAGACCATAGACAAAATCCATTACAACCGTCGTTTGTTTCTGAACGTAGGTACCCATAGTGCACTGCACCTGTCAAACGAGCTAATGCAATTTGCGTTCGGATATCACGAAGCGTGTGTGACAACTGGGCGTATTTAATCGATTCACAATGCTAATTCCATGCGTACAGTTCACGATTTCGCTGCATCGTGCCTTTGCCAGTATTGTTTTAAAAAGAAGGCTCTTTATTCCAATGTCTTGGTCACGTTTGATAATCGATGAAGATACTAAACTGCTAATTATATGGAATTATATATTAATTGTACGTTGCAGTTCAGAATTCCCTAGGCATTTACTTCGAAGTTGAATGAGTTTAAAGAGGATAAAATAGTTGATTGAATATGTTAAATATTATATGACTAGAGAATGGGAATGTCGACTAATGGAGAAGTAATGTAAGGAGACATACTTTTTACTGTGTTGAACTCTATTAAGTTGCGATGGTGATTCAATTGAAAGCTTTATTATTTGTTCATTAAAGCATAAAATGAAAAAGTATTATTTTTTAAATGGAAAAGCATATTGAATAGAAATTACATTGGTAAAAGACTTTCTCCATTTCTCTTATCGCGAACGAATCTGGAACAGTCGCTAGTGTCGCCACCTGCTGAGATTTATTAGTAGTTTTGTGTTTATTTATTGTATCACGAACTTTGCGGAGAGTCGTGACCATTTTTCAAGCTTATCAAAAATATTTATTGTTAGGGTCCACTTAAGGATTTTTTTACTAATTAGAAGCTTCGATACTAATTTTGTTTGTCCCTTGAATACTTTTTTCCTGTAATCTTTGTCCACTTTGACTAATGAAACTGAACGAGATCGAGATCAATAAAACGACATTCAAAAGAAATTATGACAGTGACAGCTGTTGAACTTGTTTTAAGTGTGTTGAAAAGCTGATTCAGTTTAGTGATGGAGAAATTAGTCTTTATTAGACCAGACTCTAAATTTTCTAAGACTAATACTTACTTGTTTGACAAGTGTGTATTGTTTCTCGCTAAACATTCGCCTGGTAATCATAGCCTTTAGTCATTTCTTGCTTCTAATTATAATAACCTACTTCAAGTCTTACTAAGACACTACATTCGTCATGCTTGGATGAAAAATGAAGGTGATAAATTGGTCATCGTATCCATTAGTTCCGTTTCTCGTTGTCTAGGGACAAAATGACTCATATTAGATTGAACGCAAATCTTTTACTTTCGAAATACTGGATGTTATTTAAGTCCTTTAGCGTGTTTCTTGCCTTTTTCACGATCAAAAACGTGAATAAAGGTCACTAGTAAAGTGGTCTGGCTTCCCAAACATCCCAGCAATTAACCCAAATCTGACCTCCTTGTTCGATCAGAGACAATAAATTACGCATTTGGCGCCAAATTCAACGTCAATGTCAACAAAACCGCGTAAACTTCTTAGTAAATAGCAAAGCTATTAAAAGATGACTATCAGCAAACAAATTAACACCTGTTGTGATAAAACATGTTGAGCAATATTTTATGAATGAATGAGTCACAGATTTTTCCCGCCATTACTGACATCGTTTTTTTTTTCTAACGTATCTGTTGAGATGTGACAAAGGCGTCAGTTTGTAGTCATTATGTAAGTGAGGAGGCTTTGTTATTGTAGATGACCTTCTTTTGTTGTGATTGTTGTTAAATGAAGACCGATTTTGCATGAGAAGCTTTAAATTATGCAGTCATTGTTAGTTTTTCACTAAACCACAGACTAAACTTACTCTAGTTTTGACATAGCATTATCTCTCTATGAGTTTTACATTTCCGAACGGATAGGTTATTTTGCTCTAGAAATGTTAGTCAAATTATTGTCTTGTACATCTTTCTCTTTCTTCTTCTCCAGCCCCTTTCTGACATCTTGGTGTAGCCTGTTTCACTTCTACTCTTCACGAATTCGAGCAATTGACATCGAAAACGCACGTTCATACGCTCCAAAAATATTGGTGACCACGTGAATTATTTATAACAATTCCTCAATTAGGCGACAATTTATACACATTGACGTAATTAGGTTTTTCCTTATAAATCATTTGGGTATATTAGTTGTCCCAATGCACTATTTAAACCAGGTAAATTACTGCTAAACTAACAGGAAGAAGTGATTCAGTATTATTAGTTTAATTTGAATTTACATTTTTAATTGATTACCTATATGTCACATGTTTTTAAACGCCTACTAATTCATGAGAATCTAGTTAATAATTACTATGACCTACGGTTTAAATCAAATACCTACAATGAATGTTTATTAACGCAGGAAGAATAATAAAAGCAGATGGGTGAAGATTGAAATTACCTACACGAAGAAATATGAAGGGACAGACTAGTAAAGAAGCAGTACAAGTTATTTTAAGAGTTGCCCGTCTGATTGCAAAACAAATTCGATTTGCTATGTGGACGATTTTTTCTGTTCTACTTACTTTGCATAAAATTTCATATATTTTTTAACCGAAGTATGACTCATTCGTACACTGTAAATATTATGATTATATGTATAAAAACAACAATGTATACCGAGGCGATTTATCACCAAACGATACAGTAGTATTGTTCTCGTGTTATCATGGGTTATCAAGCGCAATGTCATGTATAATTTTATACATTTAATTTACATAAAGAAGCTAATTATTTTTGTTTAACTTACTAATTTCCTTGTAATTAGTTTTATCGCAATATTATTTTACTGGAAGTTTTTTGCTTATCGACTTTGTATTTTAATTGGTTTACCACAGTTTTAATTATTAAGATAGACGTAATATGTATTTTAATTTAATTAATAATATTAACAGGAACTATGCTAGATTTTCTCATTATCTAAAAGTCATTACTTAATAACTTAATATCGGGTTGACCGAGCTTTGCTCGGTTTTTGAAATGTCTATATCTTGGGAACCGAGCTTTTCTCGAATCTGAGACCTTGATAAATCGATTCCTTGAGCCGAAAAACCCCTAATCTGTGACTTTCATGAAAATCCTTGGAGGCGTTTCCGAGATCCTGAATATATATAAATATACAAGAATTGCTCGTGTAAAGATATTAGATTAGATAGATAATATCAGGAACTACGCTAGATTTTCTCATCATCTAAAAGTCATTAGTTAATAAAATGTGTCATTCAAAAGATCGCATAATTATAAAGGCAGGATGTACAGAACCTCGCAGACCGTGAAAGTATAGATTTTTCTGGAACATTTTTTCATAATGAGAACTATCTGCAAAGGCATCCTCCTTTTTTAACCCAAAAGAAAAAAAAAAAATGCCACCATACAGATCGTATTTCACAGTCTAATCTCTGCAAACTGGACTAGGCCAACATAACTGATAACCTAGTAAAACCAAATTTCCACGGCCCCGTTACACAAAGCCACCTGTCAACATTCGGTGCACGTCTTTAGAACAAACGCAGGATGAATCAACCAGTTTGTGCAGCGGTACTCAACGCTGTTCTGCGATTTATGTAAAGTAGCACATCGTTTAGAACCAAAAGAACCTAAACAGGATATGTTATAATTTTTTTATCTTCTTTTAATACGTTTTTCATCTTCTTTGGTAGGTGTTAAGAAGACTCACACTTGTCTGACGACCTAAACACTCCCAATGAAATAATAATTCCTAACTAGACATTGGCAACATCATCGTTGGATTAATTGTCAGGAATATACTCGTAACACCAAAACCAAAAACACTAAACATGTATTTTTGTAGAAAAAAAAAAGTAACTGAAATGGCCGATCAACATGTTGTCAGCCTAGAATTTCGCCACTGCCACAAATTCGTTGGATGATAACGGCTTATACGTAGAGAAGTACGACATAGATCTGTATGTGTGTGTCTCCCATATAATTTGGGATAAATAATGGCAGGAGCATAAAGATTTTCCGAACAGACAAACTTATACAAAGAACATGACAAAACAACAGAAAGCACGCAACAGGTTGAGTACCACTGAACTAATGAATCAATGGAGATCACAGGATGTGCGTAGGCGGCGCTTACAATCAACGCGGTGGCGTTTCGAAAGACACGTTTCATTGAGGTCTAGAATTTGCGAAATTACCTAGTATCTAGATACTTATCTTCACGCTCTGGTTCTTAACGGAAATGCTGTGTTTCAGATCAATGTTAATTAGTTTCTGCGGTCTATTGTGAACGAAGTGGAATGCCAAGTTTATCAAAAATCTGTTCAAAACTCGAACGAATAGGTTTTTTGGGTATGCGTGCTCCACCAGGCAGCATCATACCAGACGTGAACACCTCGCCTTTCATGCATGAGGTTGCGAGTTCAAAACCGGGCTAGGACTAGTGTGTCTTCATATGTAATTTTCAAGTATATCTTTGACATCACTGACATCGGTGAAGAAAACATCGTGAGGAACCCATGTCAGGGGCATATGGGTTTCCCAAAAGTGGATGAATGAACTCTGACACCAGAAAGTGGAGAGGGTCACATTCTTGGAAGCAAAATAAAGATTGGCTGAGTTGAAGCCAAATGCAATCCTATTAGCGTAACAAAGCTTCCATTTCTTTTCCAGACGTCAATTTTAACTGTCACCCCTGTATATCAGTAAGGAGGCAGAACATTTCTGCAAGGCGCCCACATGTCGCCCATGACATCACTTCTGTATCATCAACTGCTATATTAATCTCTGTTGAATCTTCCATTAATCCTTCGTCTCCAAAGACCGGGCCACTTACTTTGTTTGAGCGAGCGGTTGCTACTGTTTATTCATTAATCGACGGTCGCGATCAGAACATCGTAACCGCGTTTAGGAGGATGAATTTTGGAAGTTAGCAGCGCCGTAAATATGTTCGTGTTTGGAGTTTCTCATCATATATTGTCTAAAAAGTTAAAAGGAATACCGTTTTAAGTTGCATGGCAGAAATACGGATTTTGATCTAAGAGATTTTTAGACTTAAATAACCAATGCCAATCCCCAAATATAAAAGCTCTTGAGTCATAGATGTCCTGAACGCGTTAATCTTCGTCCAGAAATTCGTCATAATTGTGTATCTCGGTCTGGGTTTGACGCAGACTTGCGAAATTCTCACAATCAACGCTATCAACCCACTAAAGGGAAAGCTGGTCGCAAAAACGGCTACCTTCGAAATTGAAACGTAAAATGAATGAGTACAAGCCTTTGTATTGGGCCGAATCGATTCAGTAGTACGTTATCGGACAAAAAATCTAGGTAATGGAAGTAGGTGGCTGATCTTATTTATTTTCTTGACCGATTTTGGGATAGTATGATGATATTCTTACAAGCAGGAAATTATACGCAATCTAGACATGATAAAAATACGGATGAAGTCTATGAAAACGCCAAAATGACAAACATAGAACGCGTTAGCATATAAATTACTGTATCACCGAAAGCGGTTTTGGCCTGTCATTAATAAATTAAGTAGATCGAAACGAATATGTTACAAAAACAAAACTTATCAATGCATAACATTAAACATAGTCAAATCTAATGACAATGACTAACAACTGCACTCACTAAGCCGGTGTACACAGTTGCTTCCCATGCAACGCGACAAGTGTGTGTAATCAGCTTTATCGACAAAACAAGCTCATCCAACGATACTCGTGAACTCAAGACTGTTTGATTCAACGCCACTTTTAACTGTAACTACATCGCGAATGCAACTAATTGTGGGCCAGCATTAAGCTCTGTATGACTATACGCGCCATGGTTTACCAAAACCAGTTCTTCTACAAAGACAATAAGGTTGATATCGTACTGGCTTGAAGAGTAGATATTACGTTCCGTCAAAAACAAGTCAGTAGTGACTCAGCGTTCAATACGACTAGACGTAAGTTCTTGACCTCCCGTTATTATTTGTGGTTTCGCTTACGAACAGCTGTTAGGGACAAATTCACTTTAATCATTTAAGACTGGTGTTGATAATGATCATGTTGCAAAATCGAGCACTAAGTGTTCATCCTGGCAAGTTTTTCAGGACGGTAAAGTGCTTAAGATTGTCGCAGGATAAAGTCAGCTCGCATTACAGTTGTAAAGGACACTCATTGGCTAGACGTTTTATGGCCTGTGAAATGTAGAAATGCCTGGTTGGACCGGTTTACGCTACTCTTATATTATGATCTTTCAATAATATGTAGTCTCGACTTCTATGAAGATCGCTGTGTCTTAAGTTTCCACTCAATTGATACCCGAGGATGGACGACGCCGAGAAGGCCGGCCATAAAACAGGCGGCGGCGGGACGGCCAAGACGCGCACTGGGATGGCTAAATCGAGGTGGTGTTCGAAGAGTTCTTGGGAGGATATGGGAAGGTCTTTACCCAGTAATGGGTCAAGATTGTATGTTGCAAGCGCAGAATGAAGATTCGTATCGAATCGACCCAAAAAAATAGGCATACTCCCATTCACAATGAAACGTTTTATGATATATGCGACTTACTTCTTTGGATCCCGTGGAGATCACAATTTAATTTTGGCTTTTAACCACCCAGAATAAATTCTGAGTTGATCTCGTTATAAAAGTCATCCAGCAGAACAGTTGCTGAGAATGGAGGGCTATAACTTATTTAACTGCATCGTAATGATCTTTTGAACCGGTATTTCTTTTCTATTACTGGATTAGCATTCGTTATGAACTTATAAAACACCAGCCGCCATAATCTTTCGAACCGGTATATTTCTTCTTTTACTAGCATTCGTTATGAAGTCAGGAAATACTGATGACATTTCAATTTTAAGATTTGATTAAGGTATTGCGTCATGTGAATACGATAGACGTTAAGACATCTAGGTCACGAGACTTAAACGCCTCTTAAATGCACGTTTCTTATCAGCTTCTACAAGAGACACAACTGCTTGATAAGATCGTCGTATGCATTTGGAATATCTTTAACAATAACGATACTTACAGTTTTTGAATTGAAGAACTAAGGAACATCAAAGACAGTTCAAAATTCCTTAAGCAGTTTTAATCTACGGAATTCTGGAAAAATTTAGTCCATCCGCAAGTAGATTACTCAGACATTTTTCTCACACTAAAGTTTTAATGTATTTGTGTAAGTGGCCACACATATGCTAGACAACATTGCTGTGCGTAGAAATTAGTATTCCCAGGGCATTCAACAAAAACTAGATCTCGAGACTTTAGTGAAACGTTAGAGTAAAAGTATGTCCTTGTCTGACACAGAGATTATTTTCATTTTAGTGTGCTTAGACAAAAGCTAAGTATAGTAATCTGACCCATTTCAGATATTTTTCTTTTCGCAGATGCTTTTGGATTCAATGAGTGGGTAACAAATCAAGTGTAGTCCATCTATGTTAAAATACCGTCTAGAAAAGACTAATAACCGTAACAAATTGGTTTTGGTGAAAAGTTCATGATGTTAGAGCGGCTTTTTGGTAAAGAGAGAAATCAAGTCCTCAACAATCCTTAGTTTCTATCAAAATAGTTGTCAGATTTATCAACGAGTGATAAATCTGACAACTTTACTTTTACGTTTAGTACTAGTTAAAGTCTAGCTTCAGATTAAGCATAAGCTGTATGCATACCGCAACTGTACTATCAAGTTTTCAGATTCTAATTAACTAGTTCCAAACAAAGCGGACATCACGAGTAGGCCAAGGAAACCAAATAATAATTACTAGTAAGCCCAATTTAAATAATCACAGCCCGTTGCTTCAGTCAACATAGCTTTCACTGATAGAAAAGTACAATACTGTACACTTTCCTATATCGCTAGCGCACATGATTGTTGTTGAAAAGAGCAAGAATGGTGCTTTTTCTAGACCACGCTTTTAAGAAAACATTTATGAAGCGTTAGGTATCTATAATTAAAATGTACAAAAAATTACAAAGCATGTATAAAAAATTGCTGTTAGGATGAAAAACTTGCATGTGTGTCCAACTGTCCATTCCAGTCTGATTCACTAATTTCATCTATTTATCGTAACAAAAGGTGAAAAGTCGATACATGCGATCGTGTGTTGCTAGATATTATTTGCTGTGCTTCCAATAAAGCAACCGTTTGGAGACAAACTATATGCAGTCCGTAAACGCAAGTGCGATGTTAACGAGCGATTGGCCATCCCAACCAAGGGAATTAGAAGACGTCTTGATGCGCCAACCGCAAGTAAACTCTGATAAAGGACTTTTGAATCATGGCATTATCAGCAAATAACGACAGTTTTGATTCTATTTGCTCTCTCTGCTCGCTGATGCTTAAACATAGGTGTGTGCGCCAAGCTTTATTAATTAAACACTTTCACGGTTAAGATTACTCATGCTTGAATCTTAATGGCCGGATAACGTGTCGGAAACGTCTATAATTAGCACTCTATGTCTAAGTATTGTTCCGGGGAATCATAATGACTGGAGCTACCATTGATTAGCAATCAGAACACGTTGGTTTAAAACGGATCCGAGAAACTTGACAGCTCGTCCAATGTGTATCTGATCTGAATTGAAATGGAAAAATAACAGCTTTTTACTTTTTCTTTTTTTTTTTTTTTGAGTCTGTTTTTCGGATCGGCAAGGCTGGACTGATTTAAAACTGCAGACATATTTAAGCTAGTTTTATACATACATAATTTTGATAAAACTACGTTTGATAAGTAAATAGATGAATATGAATAGCTACACAAATATTCATAGAATTGTCTTTAAGTGCCTCATATTTTCAAAATCAGACTTCGTGTTCAAACTCGTATTTTCCATATTGATTTTATTTTACAAACTTGTTTTCCTTAATAAAGTAATAATACCTACATATCTTACGTCACTGAAAATCCTTTTTTGCTGAAATGCGCATAAAAAATGACGTCTTCAGTAATTTCCCATTTTCAAGTTCTATGTTTATCTTACTGGTCATTCATAAAATAATTTTGGTCGAGGATGAATCATAGTCGCCATTTTGTTAATTTGACATTGACATTGGCATAAACGTCATTATCACAACAGAGCTGTTTATACGTGCAAGATTGTGCAAATATCGAGTCATTGCCTCATTGGGCCGATACAAAATCTTGCAAAATCTGGACAGAAAATGCTCATCATCAAATTCGTTACCATGGATTATGTTTGTTTACGCGAATGTGGACCTACCATAAGCTTATTTTTCTACAGACATTCAATACAATTAAGGTGATTGCTTCGATGTAGCCCGCGAAATTCAAATTTTTTCACGTTTTTTGTAATTTGCAGGCCAGTGACATGTTGTAACTTTATAAATATATGTGTTGCGCAAATAACAAGTATAATTTTAAATATAAAAATTGTCAAAAAATTCGCTCCATCAGCTCTCACATAGAAAAGGTGCATCGTAGTTAGATTTCGGAGATTTTAACATGATGCACCTTTTCTATGTGAGAGCTGATGGAGCGAGTTTTTTGATATTTTTTATATTTAAAATTA
This sequence comes from Agrotis segetum, assembly GCA_036375495.1. Classification (NCBI taxonomy): domain Eukaryota; kingdom Metazoa; phylum Arthropoda; class Insecta; order Lepidoptera; family Noctuidae; genus Agrotis; species Agrotis segetum. The sequence continues at coordinate 3,608,199 of JAQSVV010000015.1, read as the reverse complement.
TACTTGTTATTTGCGCAACACAAATATTTATAAAGTTACAACATGTCACTGGCCTGCAAATTGCAAAAAACGTAAAAAAATTTGAATTTCGCGGGCTAGTTGGAGCATCCCCCTTAAGTCCACATTCGCGGGTAAAAACTTTGAACTTTGCCAATTTGACGGATTCAAAAGTTTCATTGTCAAAATGGGTCATAATTCCACCTTGTCGATTGTACATTCATTGCCTTTCTGTTTCTTTTTCTTCTCTCATTGAACAAGTACCTACCTGGACTTTTTTAATTTTTAGAAAAACTTTTATAAAGACTTAAAAGCATCCTATCATTCAAAATCTCATCCAAATCGTTAGATCCGTTTCCAAAATACACGGAATTGTATGCATCTATACAGCTACAATGAAATGCTCCGTTAATAGTTAGATATGATCAAGATGAAGAAGTAAATTAATTTCACCTACTTTTCTCTCAACCATCGACTCCAATAATAAAACCGTTAACAAAACAAGGGCCTCATAACCGAAAAATCAAATGCCTCCTCGGACGGCGCCTAAATTTTGGTGCCCCAACAATCAAAGCACATAATTCCATTCAATAAAATCTAATCATGTGACCGAATCATCAACAATACATACAAATAGTACGACTTCCGTTTATGGAAACTTGCTATTGAATATTTTAAAGTCAAAATTCTTCGGATATCGATGTTTCAGACTGCCTTTGATAGATACTCTATTTTTTTTTTAACTTGGTAAAATCATCAAATGAGTCCTCCCACCCAGGGCAGAGCGGGAGGGACTGACAGACTCGTACTGACTAAAATCCACGGTGTCCTTCAATAGCCCTGTACGTTACGGGGTCACGGTATTTCGAGTCCTGCGACCCTGGTAGGCTTTGGCACTCGAGCAATGGAAAGTTACTTATATTTTTAGACCCAATTACTAAAACACCGCTGTCTGTTTGTCTATTCGTCTGTCACCAGTCAAATTTTCACAGATGATGTTTTCTGTTGCCGCTGTAACAAAAAATAATAAGGGCTGATTTTGCAATAGTCAGTTAACTTTTATCTGAGAAATAAAAATGGCGGTTTGACAGCTTATCTATAGAAAATATGTCAAACCGCTATTTTTATTCCTCTGATTTTTTTAATGGTAAGAGATATCTGACTATTAAAAAAATCAGCCCTAAAAAGAATAAAAATAAATATTTAAGGGGGCTCTAATACAACAGCCATGTTTTTTTTTTTGCTGTTTCTGTTTGTATTTTGATAGTTTGCGACCGTCTTTTGAATGTGAATGAACTACAATGAAGGCTTTAGCCTAAATCGGTGAAGATTTAATGATTAAAAGAAGCAATGGATATAGAAGTATCGTTAGTACGGCCTATTGAGTCCGAAGAAGGTAAGGTCGTGACGCCTAACACTATTGTAGTTGTGACTACAATGAATGTTAGACACCTGTGAGTGATTTGACAATGAACCGGCTGGTAACTCGCGACATTGTGTGAGAAGATTATGTTCACACTAGCTGTTGCCAGCGGGTTCACCCGCTACTACTCGAAAGTTATCCCACGGGAATATAAAATCGGGATAAAAACTATCCTATGTGTTAATCCAGATTATAAACTATGTGTGTACCAAATTTTAGCCAAATCCGTTCAGTGGTTTTTGCGTGAAAGAGTAACAAACATCCATACATCCATACTTACAAACTTTCGCCTTTATAATAGTAGTAGGATTGTAAGAGGTTTTGAAAAGTAGGCTATTTTGTTTGATTATCTAATAGTTGAGGTAAGCGGTACCTTAGCGCGGACGACGAGTAATGGGTGACTCGCCGTCCGATCATGGACCATGCCCGGGTCGACGGCGAGTCATGTTCTAGCTTTGAGCTGATCTGACCTGGGTGGGTATTGAAACGTCTTAAAACCAGACTTACTCCGGCAGTGAAAGTGACAGAGCTATACAAGTCATCTAGCGCTATCTCGTTCACTCACTGGAACAAGCCTGGATTTAAGACGTTGTAATACCCTCCCTGACCATGCTCACAGCGACGTGAAGGGAACACCGATACAATTTATAAAATTAGCTCTAATTTCCTTGCAAACAAACCACAAATCAAATTACCTATGCCAAGACATAATTGACAAGGATAATTAATGCGCAGTGATTTCCGTAAATCTGGAACTCCCCTATTTGACCTACTTATCAGCCGACTAATGAATTTGATTTGTTTAAACAATCTCGTTCGTTACAGCAATTTGTAGCGGTAATAAAGTCTTGGGATGACTTCAAAGTTTTCAAACATAACGTGTGATATTATACTGTATTTTTAAATTTTTCTCCGTGATTGTTTTTTTAGGCCATGTTTTAGGGTCAATATTCTAGGTCCAAAATTCATCTATCCAGAAAACTCACTTCATACCTTCACAGTCTCACAGATACAAGAAAAGAAAAGCCAGACTCACTTTATTGGCTAAATTGCCCGAAAAATCGAACCGTGTAAATGCCCTATAAATAGATATCCGGCAGTATAAAATATTTCGGGAAAACCTAAATGCTCGACTTGGCGGGGACAATGTCGTGGCCCCAGATAGACCATGCGTTTTGTTCCACACGGAAACCGACGAGGCCTGATTCCTGCTAGGGTCTCGAGAATGTCTTAAGTTGTTCCCGCGGTTGTAGAACGCAAAGGGCAATAGAAAGAACTTGAAAGAAGGAGTCTAATAGTTCCTTTCGTCCCTACAAGAGCGGAATGAGTCATTTGATAAATATTCAACAAAAAAAAACAAAACCAGGAATTTTTCAAGTTCGTTTAAAAAAGAATGCGTACAATCAGATACTTGACGATGAAGGCGATATATCTTGAAACATGGCAGAACAAGATTGACTTTCTCCACAATTTGCAGCGTACCCATCTAGAGTGCAGTCAGTTGCATCACCTACCGACCTTTAAGTGCTGTTTAAGCAACGATGTATGACTTGGACGAAAAAGTCAAAGTAATTACGTGATTGGCATCTTGGGAGTTATTTTGCAGTCTGTCTGAATGGTTAAACAGGACCCACAAGTTATTTATTGGCAATGCGTTTAAAACATTATCCTGTTTCAACAATGACAGAAATAAAACGATGGCTTTAATTGGTTTAGCGTCTTGAATGTCTGACAACCAAGGAATATCATAGTACCCAGTTACTGGGAGGGCAAATAGGCAGCAGTTCCATGTAAAATTCTGGATCTGAACTGAAGCCGACCACAACATAGTTGGGTAAGGGAGGGCTAGGCAGATGATGATAATAATGATGAACAACTGTTCAATTACTTGTGGTGCAAACCTTAGTCGATGATGAGATAACACTGTAAAGTATTCATAATTACTCAAATAAATGGAATAACACAATTGTCTCTTGAGCCATTTCTAAAGGAACATTTCAATACCATAAGTATAAAAAAGAAAAAGGTTCCATAACATCAACTTGCAAATCTGAAAAGGAAACGACCACAATTGTAGACTTGGTATAGAACCGTGTCCAGCTTTATCATAGCGATAAAGTAAAACTGACGCCAAGTCTCATTCCAGTCCGATGATGACTCGGGAAAGGATCTTTCATGGTATAGATAGACTATGGACATGAAACTCCAGACGGCTTAGTTAAATTAAATTAGGTGGAACCAGAACTGAGCTACCAGTTTGGCATCTTTGGAAGCAACCATCAATACTTGTAATCTACAGGACATGCAGGACACAATAGTAAGTGTGCCATCGTTTGTGGAACTGCACCACATAAACCATAAAGTGTGGTCACTACCCAAGACTGCAGGTGAACAGTTAACTTGATTCCACATTACTTAATAGTTACGTGTGCGATGCATTCTTACCTAACATCCATTGAGGTTGCGAGAATCAATTCACATCGTGCAAAGTGATTTACTACAAGACGTGCGCTTTTTCACGGCAAATTAGACACGAAGAAAGTTTCAAGACCTGATTGATGGAAAGCGGTGTAGTTTCGGTAAACTGTGACCTGGATTTTCCGGAAATTGGATTTGCCTATTGATTGAATCTGTGCTCTTTCTTGCCTCTTGTAACGTTTTTGGGGTAAGGTACTGTCAAACCAACATTTCAATAATGGTTTGGCAAGAAAAACGTGATAATAGAGCATTTGTATAGCGTTACCTATGCAGAGGGCCTTTATTTTTTTCATATACCACGCAAAATTGCATTATCTCCTCAAATAATAAATATTTTCCTGTTGTGCATCCTTCGATAAAATTATTCCGGAATATCCGCGTAGGTAGGTACTGTTTGTAATCTGTATCAGTTTCCCGGATTTATCCAATCTAAGCTCTGACTTTGTTTACCATTCATGAAGGTTGCGTGGAGTATTATGGTTCCTATCTGAGCCTATAAACAGACATGAGGCTCATCATCATTTTTTATCACTTAGTTCTAAGGAACTAATTTCATCTTATAAACCTACTTCGCCAATGCCTTTAACACCTTTCTATGGCGTTGTACCGGGAATGTGGTCTCTAAATCATCTATCCCCTTGGGAGAGACTCGGCCGGAGATGACACCAGAAGCTAGAAACCTCCTCGGCGGAGTATCCGACGAATTAATGATATCCAACATTCTGAATTGTAACTTTGTACGAGCATTGAGGAGGTTAATGCCCAGCAATAACACTTGGGCTTTAACAACTCCATTTACTTTGCAATTAAAACGTTTTAATTACTGTGTCGGTGTTTTCCTATATCGGGGCTATCAGGAGCTTTCAAGATCCGTCTTTATTTGCATCTATATGCCATCAGCTAATGGTGGATGAATTCCTATTAAGCATTAAAAGTTGCAGGTTCAGCTACAAGGCTATTTTTTTTATTTTTTATTTGGCGTGGTAAAATCATCAAATGAGTCCTCCAACCCCGGGCAGGGAGAGGGACTGTCAGACTTCTACTGACTAAAATCCACTGTGTCCTTCATAGACTGTTATGTTCCGGGGTTACGGTAAGGGAATAATCCCGCGACCCCGGCAGGCCTTGGCCCTCTGAGAGGGGTCCCTGCCTTTGAGGCGCACGTGGGACACAACGCGCCGTCGACCCGGGCATGGTCCTTGGTCGGGCAGCGAGTTGCCCTTTACTCGCTGCCCGCATGCCCGCGCCTACGGTGGCCGGAGATCATCAAGCGACGTCTGTCGCCGTGGGCGCCTAGCGCCTACCACAGCTACAATGGCTTTGAGAATGTTCGAAAGAGTAAAGCTTCTCTGGAACCGAAAGGGTGTTTGAAGGAACAGGGTACCCACCCTGTTCCTAAATACCCGTTTGGTTTAGTCAGTATGATACTGATGATTTCATCCGCTCCACCCAAGCGAGAGATGTCATTTGATTGTTTCCCAAATCCGTAATTGGCGTCTGGCCCATTCTGTGATGCTGACTAAAGCTCTTTGAGGCGTGTTAAGCTGTCAATAAGTTCAGCAGCTGCTTTAAAACTATACCCCAAATACACATTATGTAATTTGTTTAGTAGTATTGAAAATTTATTTGTGAATCATCAAAACAAAAAAGTCTGGTTTCTTCACAAACCAAATACTTTGTACTTCGACACGTATTCAAGCAAAAAAAAAAAGGTTGCACTCCAGGAGTGCCGGTAGAAGTGAAAACTTTTTTGTTACTATGTTTTATTTTTAATTTGAATGACGTCTTACTCATTTTCGATCAGGGTCACGTGACCCTGACGCGAGTTTTAAATTTTTTACCCATTACAGAAAAAGTGTACAACGCCGCTAAAGAAGTTTTCACTTCAAAAATCATTTCACAGCTCACAGCGCAATAACAATCCTGACATGACACAGACTTCTTGAAAGCCCTAACTACCCAGGTCAGTGACTGTTTTTCTTCAAACAAAGGATATAAACTCTAATTTATTGTTTATACGGCCTATAATTGCGTAAACAATTTCGACAGGCCTATGATTCACCTTAGAATACCAGACAAATATTTTTCCTTCCTTTTCCTTTACGATCATTTTACTACCGAAGGCGTACTTTCATCCCGGTATGTTAATTAGCTGAATACCAGTATTACGCGCCTTAATCCTGTATTTTACCCTTCTTTTAGCTTCAGTAGGTGTAAAAGTTTTAGTGTGATGGTTAAAACTCAACTGTCGTGTTACTTCTACCCGCGTCGGTAAAGTTTTCGATTTGAAATTGGATAATCAGTATCAAATTCTTCCTGCTGAGCTTTAAATTACTGATTGGATTCCCAGGTCGGGCAAAAGATTATTGGGTTTTATCATTAAGAATTTCTCGGTAGCAGTCACTGAATGTGGATCTTTGCCCGGGAGATGGCAATATAGGATCGCCTCTTATTATATTGGACTTTACTGAGAAAATGTAGGTGTAGACAAGCAATTACGCGGGTGCAGACAATATATTTACAAATTATAAGTCTATTTATTTTATATTTTATATTATATCCTCATAAATATTTGTTACTGTATGTATATCTGACCGTGACATCACTTTGGGCCCTATCTGAAAACCAGCGCTGTGACTTTTTTTCTAAATGTCACAGCTCATGCTAAGATGACATGCGTGACATGCGCCTTTTGGCTTCGTACAGGACCAAAATTGGTATTTTAATTTATTTGTAAGTAGCTTTTACTTAATTTTACATCTTTGTTTTACATTTTATGTTGTTGTTCTGTCTTGTGTAAATCTTTTTCTTTCCGACTTTCTTTCTTCTTTCTTACTATTAAATTCACCTTTGCCCGACCCTTCAAGTGTTGAGTGTCATGGTGTCATCGCTTTTCCTTAAAGTCTCTAGTTAAGTCTAACTTGGCTTGCCCTTAAAACCTTTACAATTAAAGGTCTTTGAACGATTTAATTATGTATGTATCGTAGCTTGCTGTAATATTGAACCAGTAACTAAACCAGGTCAGAATTTCGGAATTCATAGGCAGTTATATGAAGCTTTTATCTATTCTGACAGGCACAGTAAGCACTCTACGTCTACAGTAGCAATATTCTTTGTGATCACCGAGATCAGTTAACAGCCTAGAAATGACCCACCATTTTCTCATTTCATGAGGCCTACGACCGGCCATGAACTGTTTTCAATTGTGATATCAACAACTAAATATAGAACTTCAGGCAACCTGCCATTACTGTACTTCAAAAGTTTTGTGTAGCCTCAATTGTTACATTTAATACTTATACCAATTTTGTAAATATGCCCAGAACTGCTTTTAAAAATCCGGTAAAAATCACCGTAATGCTACCAAGCGATCCAGTACTAACCATAGGATGTTTTTACCTAGATGTTTTTCTTTTGTTTTGTTAGGATGTTTTCAATTTTAACTGACATTTCATAGTTTGACACCTGTCACTTTGACACATGTCACTTTGAAACTGCACCATAAATCACAAAAAAATGTATTTATCACTTAACCTTTTTTTTAGGGGACTTGTTAGAATGTTTCTTTTTTTTGTTGAAATCCTAGAGCGGCTTATTTTTCGTCTTATTCCTTGCAATCATCTTGGTCTAATTACACTACAAAGACTCCAACCAGACTAATTGGTACAAGTGCTGTAAGGACAAAGGTAGAGCAGTTGCTTAATTTTAAATTGACCACTTCCCTTTGCATCAGACTTCGGCCCTTGATAGTCTCTTGTTTTACTCAGACTAGGACAAGAGGAAGTCTCAATTTGACGCAAACTGCCGCGTTATACGCCCGTATTCTTTGGAAGAGACGATTTTCTGTTCGTCTATTGTTTCAAGTGAGCCCAGTTTACGCTCCACGCTCACAGTAATTTTGGTTGTTTGTTTTCAAACTAATGTAGCTATGCTGATTGCTTGCATTCCTTTTCTAGCGAGAAATTCATTACAGTAACGCCCAAGGTTATTATGATTGCTTTCAGAAGTCAAACATTCCTAAATGAAATTCCGAGGGAAAGAGAAAGCTTTTTTTATCTGGTGGAACTCAGTAGAATTTCTTATTGGCCTGATTCATATAGTTGATTTTAATAACGGTATTTTCAAATGTGGAACTGTCTTGTTTCTTCCCAAAAAACTTCAAAGATGGCGTCTCCTGTTAGTTCCAAGTTCAAATTAGCCGTTAATTTTATCATGGCCGCCAGTTTTTGTCGCCGTAGAAATTCCGCGAAGAACTCGCGCCTAACCGGTTCTTGTTTATATAATAAATACGTTATTAAAAT